>JARGYA010000013.1:0-600000 GCA_029204335.1 Mycena vulgaris | reverse complement strand
GGACCACTGCCCCAACCTCGCCTACGTGACCTATGCAGCCGACCGCACACCCATTCCTACGGTCGGGACCTTGTGCGAGGACCTGCCCGGCCTCAAAGGGGCCATGTTCGTCCTTGTCGACATGCCAGAGAAATACATGAATGAAGAGGAGGAAGACGAAATGGTCAAGGATGACAAGGCGCTCTATGCGAATTTCTCTACAGCGTATGCGCGTTTCTCGAGACAATTACTGGGAGAGTGGTTGGCGAAGATAGAAGGGAGGCGGAGCGTCTTGGAGCATCCGCCTCCTCACGCTGTGGAGATTGCTGCAGATGACAATGAATGAGCGAAGCGACTCTCAGCAGGAACTCGGGGGATCCAGGATCCTCTTTTAGTAACCGAAGCAAGTATTTGTGGAGCATACATTCCTTGGTAACTCCAATGGATTTCGAGGAATAAAAGACGCAGAACAGGGCTAATGAAATATAATCGTCGGCGTTGGTTAGAATAAGGAGAATGTAGACGGGAGCATGGACACTGCTCACAGCAGAGACCATTATTTGAGCTCTGGGATGGGAGAAGATACGAGGAGGGAGGATCATGAAAGTTGAGTTTTAGTGGATTGCCGATGTTTCTGGACTTGCAATTATCCTTGCGTCCTCGTGGCCAGTAGGCTAATTGACCTTGAGATCCAGCGCTCGAACACCGCCAAATCGGAATCGGACGCGTGTCGCCGGTGTCTCTGAAGCTCCGCAGAGGAAGGGGTAACTTTGATATTTATTTAATAACAAAGATCAGCACATATAGGACCTGGAGATGGTGGTAAATTAGAGCACAGCGAAAATGGCACCATACGAAGAAGAGCAATGCAAAACATGTTATTGGCGACCAGCGCTGTTGAATTACCCGAACATTTGATGGTGTTGTTTTGCCGCCGTTTTAGGACTGGTTTCCCGTTGAATCAACCCTCCTTTTGAACCTAGCTCGCGACTTGAATTACCCCAACTTTCTGATGCCGGTCCGCATTGAATTAGCCTCACTTTTGCCTCACTTTCCTTTTCTTCTCCCATTTTGTAAAGAAGACTAAGTTTGCACCGGGCGGTGTTGTTCAATCCATTCGCCCGGTTCACCCATCCCCATCTCCTTGCATTGAACAAGGTGTGAGTTCGATCCGATGAAGTAGCCAAGTTTTTTCAGGTAAATTTTGTACTTAACTCCCTACTGTTCACACATCCAATTGGACTCGTACCGCTTGGCGAGCTGCACTGCGAAATGCTTTTACTATGTGTAGAAAACTTCTAGGATCGTCCTCAGTATGCTTAGTTGGCCCACTCATTTATTGCGGAGAAGGGGAGTAACTGTTGAGAAGCCAAGGCTGATTCGGGGCAACCCACCCAAAAAGTGAGGGTGATTCAACACTGCGCATGTAAAAAGGTGAGGGTGGTTCAATACCATCCATCAGAAAAAAGTAGGGTCAATTCAATACCAATCGAGGTCAAAAGAGGGTGATTCAACACCATCAAAAGTTCGGGTGATTCAACAGCCTCTGTCGCCAATAACCTATTTTCGAAGAGCAATAAAAGTCCGTTGTCGCGTGTTGTGGTCACGAGGGCGTGGAAGCGGCGCCATCGTCCCCGCGATTAATTTGAGGTTGCAGTACTAGTTGGGTTGCAGGGAACGTAACAGTTGGTGCGACTTTTGCTATGATTTGTCCAACAGTCATTTTGATTGTAAGACGAGCATCCCTTTTCTTCAGTGCTCGAGTACGAAGAATGCCTTGAATCCAAACGTGTCATTCGTATGAAGGGTCGAGACGATACCACGAATATTGTCGAGAGGCAGATCTAGCCACTTGGAGCTTCAGCTTGAGAGTTTGAGCACCAACGAGACATTTAGCAGAGGAAGCTTGCCTGCGGTCCGGGCCGTGATCCGAGTGGGGATTTGGCAGTCTCGAACGACCTGAAAAGACCAACCGTGCCCAGGCTGCTACATGAATTTGCTCATATCGTTCGCAAAGGATATTAATGCACCGAAATGCAAACAAATCAATCATGTTTAGATGGATGATATCATCGTATGCGGTCAAGGCTGGCAAGCCACTTCGACTCGAATGAATACATCGGGTGCTTGTGACAATGGAGTAGCTGAGCAACCAGTGTGATGGATGTGAGCGGTAGTGAAGAACTAAGACTTGAGAAGATCGGAGACGTTGGAGAGACGTGCTGCACGTGAACGATCTCTGCTTTCTACGCCAGCCTGGAGACGCACCGTCGAGAATTCAAGGCTCGCCGGGCCAGCGGCCATGAAACGCTTCTTCTCCAAGGCGCCAAAGCCCTTTGTCCCGTCGACGAGCTCCGCTTCCCCGTCGACTACAACTGCCCCTCACACCACCGGCTTGCAGCCCAAATATGTCGTCCCCCCGGTCCCCCACCCGTGTCCCTACGATCACATAGCCCTCCTGGTCACCCCCGCTGGCCTCCTTATGCGCCCGCATACTCCTGGACACGGTCCCAGCGATCCCGGCCCGACGACCCACCTCCGACTCTCGTGGAGCAAGTCTGTCAAGGTTGAAGAGCTTTCTGGCAGCGGCGATGCCGACGGTGTCGACTGGACGAACAGTGTAGTTGTATATGGCATAGTTGGCGTACTCGAGCTATTTTCTGGTACGTTTTGGACTCCTGTTCCGTGATCCCGAATCGACCATGGCTTCGTAGCGTCCTACTTACTGGTGGTAAGTGATAAATCGGATGTCGGGAATTGTAAGCGAGTTGGCACCATCTGCGCTCTAGGTTGACCGTAATTCCCTCTCAAGTTTTGGACGCATCCCATGCGGTATACGGCGTCAAGGGTATTACTGCCATCCCACTTGTGGAGGAGCGCGCTGGGATAATCGTAAACACGCTATCTTCCCGGAATGCACACATCTCGCGGCCGTCCCTGCTCGTCAGCAGCGCAACCTTAGACTCACTACCCTCCATCCATGATGTTGTTGAGCGGACTCCTACACCTGCCCCAGCCGACGACGTCCCTCGCTCATCTCCTCGAGTTCAATTCTCCACGACAAACGAAGTCAGAATCATGTCCCCTCTGGCTACCTCTTTCAGCCTCAACAGTGACGAACACGGCTCGTCTCCTGCCTCTCCTTATGCATCGTCCTCCGACCTTTCATCGCCCCAGGAGGAACAATCCATCGCCACCTCGCCACTCGGTAAGACTCTGGCCTCCCGCCTTTCATTCTGGAGCAGACTATCCAAGCGAACATCGGTCCCTACCACACCCACCACACTAAACCAGTCAGACGCACCTCCAGAGCAGGAATCATTGGACGAAATAATCAACTCGGGTCAGCAGGAACCTGCTGCGGTCCTCAGCAACCTCATAGAGACCCTTGCTCCTGCCCCTGCGTCGACCGAGGAACAGCACTCAGAGCTTGAAGATAAGATCGTCAAGGAGTGCATCCGCGAGTTTACCAAGGGCGGAATGTACTTCGCTTACACTTTCGGTTCGCATAGCTTTATAGCTTCTTAGGATGTGACTTACCTTGATACTAGATATTACACGCTCCCTTCAGCATAAACAGGAGCTGGTAACCAAGACCCAGAAGCAGCATGCGCTACTAGCAGACCTTAACGCCCTGCCGTCTCCCGATCCTGCGGCACAGAGTGACGACGGCAAGGCCGACCCATTAGTCGAACCTTACCCGACACTCCCGCTTTGGCGTCGGGTCGATCGCCAGTTCTGGTGGAACGAGTGGTTGTCAAAGCCTTTCGTCGATGCCGGGGTGGGTTCTTCATTCTTGAGCTATCCGTCCAGCTATCTGATGTCATTTACCATAGGTACACCCATATGTACTGCCCATCATGCAGGGATACTACCAGATTGCAACCTTCGCAATTCCGCCCCACCCGCTAACGCACGAGGAGGAGGCGCTCGTTGATTATATCGTCGTGTCCCGTCGATCACGGGACCGTGCGGGTCTCCGGTATCAGCGCCGAGGAATTGATGACGAGGCTCATGTTGCGAATTTCGTGGAAACAGAGACGATCACACGCGTAGAAGTTTGTCGAGCTTCTAGATCTTAGAGAAAATACTCATATCTCTTTAGCGTGAGGGTCGGGCAAACGTATTCAGTTACGTCCAGCTTCGAGGATCCAGTACGTTCTTTTTGTTGGCCTTCTACCCCGTTGCTCATTTTCGGCACAGTACCCTTGTTCTGGACACAGACAGGATATGGGCTCAAACCCCCACCGCTCCTCGCCACCGACCGTACACACGATCAGCACCTTGACGCGATTAAGCGGCACTTCCAACGCACGGTACCCAAGTACGGGCCGCATGTACATCTCTCTCATCTCTGTCTTTACTTTTTCTCACATTTCCGAAGACGATCATCAACCTAGCTGAGCAGCACGGCAAGGAGGCGGCCATCACACAGGGGTACAGGGAATACATGACTGAGTTGGCGGACAAAGACGCTGTGTACGTTATCTATCTGCCTACTTTCTTTCTGTGTATCTTTCCTAATAGCGGCCTAGATACCATGAGTACGATTTCCACACGGAAACCAAGGGGATGAAGTGCGTCCCTTCTTCTGTATCTTCATTGATTATTGCAAGTGCTGATTGGCCTGTTTTAGATACGAGAATATTTCGAAGCTGATTGATGCCATGGAGCGTACCTTCGAGCATCAAGGGTAGCGGTCCCATTTCCATTCGTCCTAACATACTAACGGGTTCCCAGATATCTTTGGATCTCGGGCAACCTCACCATGTCAACGCAGAAAGGGATCTTCCGTGTCAATTGCATCGATTGTCTCGACCGTACAAACGTCGTTCAGGTAACCTAACCAGCCCGCTGCTCACTTTGAAGCTGACACTGCCTCTTTAGTCAGCATTTGCACGATACGTGCTGAATAACCAGCTCGGCGCCGTAGCTCTCCTGAATCCTGGGATGGAAGGGCGGACGGAGACGGACAATGTGTTCAACGATGGTGGGTGTTTCCTTACTTCATAAATGACAGGAACGAAACGACGCGGGGTGTTTAGTCTGGGCTAATAATGGGGACGCCATCAGTCGGGCCTAGTGCGTGTTCTTTGCTTTTCCGTGCAGTTACATCCTGATTGGAGGGCTTTGGTAGCGCTGGGACATCTGCGCTCAAGGTCCGTTTTGTTTCCTTGGCGTGTTCGGCGGTTGTCTGATGCCGTTCATTCTAGGGCGATTTTACAAGGTGGGCTATGTTTGATATCATGGATACCCGTGATTTACCGCTTTCAAGGACCGGAAAGCGGGATCTCGGCGGAATGTTGAACGACGGAGTCAACTCACTGGCCAGGTCGGGATTCTCTATTCAGTTTCAGGTGGTAGTCATGATTAATGTTTATGACCCAGGATGTACACGTCGACGTTCAGCGACTGGTTCTGCCAGGCTGTGATGGACTTTATGCTGGGCAATCGCACCCTGTCGGTGTTCGCTGAATTCCTGCTGAAGCTGCAGTCGACGGACCCGCGGGACCTGATCCGGTTGTCCAAGATCCGCGCAGAGGCGATCGCGACGTCGGTATCCCGTGTCTTAGCGGAAGGCGAGCGGTTGTTGTCTGGTTGGACACTTTTTGCGCCCGAAGAGCTTAACAGCCGCATCGGGGATAAATTTGAGGAGAAGGTGCTCTTACTGGTGAGTTTTTTTCTGTCATCTCGAGTCTTGCGTTGCTAATCGGAAGACAGACGGCTAATGCCTTATATATTATTGTGCGGTATTTCTGTCGTGGGAGTTCCGTGCTGATTATGGAAACAGAGTTACGATTATACCCTCGAGAAGGTCAAGATGTATACCCGTGTTCCCCTTGGGGACATTACCAGGATCTCGAAAGGCTCGTCATCGTCGGTAACAAGTTACTCAGATCATTGACCTGTGTTTTGTATAGGAGCATATATACTTTCCCCGCTGGAGGAGGCCAGTCGGGATCCCGAGCAGAACGCCGGGTTCGTTGTGTCGTGGACGAACACGAATCAGATGACGCGCATTACGAGCTATTCAGTGCGCAACAGCTTGGATATGGTGGCGCCCCGGGCGGCGCCGCCTGTGAACAAGGTGACAATCAAGAGCCTGTCCGCGGCGGCGACAAGCAGCATCGGGCGCATCCCGGCGACGTTGGGGCGCACAGGGTCGGCGGCAAGCGCGGCGCTATCGGCCCGAATGCTCAGTGCCTCGGTGAGCGGAGGGGTCCCGGGGGACTCTCGGACGTCGTTTGCGGCGTTCAAGGTACTGCCGATCGATCCTGCACGGACGCGGCGCGCGAGCAGTATGGGCGGGGCGTACGTTGACTCGGCAGAGGAGCTCAGCGGGGCCGGGAGCTGCCGCGAGGCGGTGGACTTAATGGTGGACAGCATCCGGCGGGCATGTGAGGAAATGGGGAACGACGGGCGAGTTGGGGACAGTCTTTTGGGATTGGTTGCGGACGAGGACGTTGTGGGGTGCGTAACAATGCCCCCGTCCAATGACACTGGCTGACATGGAATTATCCTAGGTTGGCGGAAGCACAGCGGATGACCAGTATGTATGCGAAGATGGAGTATGGGGTCAAGCGACTGCTGTGGCTAGGGGGTTGAATTATTATTTGCCATACGGACAGTACTTACTCTAGTCACTCCTAATGGTGAGAGAGAGTGCGATGAGATCAGGTTTGGATCGACAGAAGTACGTACGCGGCAGCGTGGGATGCACGTGGAAATTAATTCATGTGGTCGCGCGACGCAAATCGCCGCTCTAATGGACGAAATAATATGATGATTCATGGGCGGGAAACTGAAACGGAGTCCTGGGTCTAGTGTTCCGTGATAGTATCCGCCGAAGATTTCTCTGCGGGGGTAATAGGGTTGCATTATCGGTGTTAGTGGGCAGCTGTGGCTGTTGTATTTGATGATCAATTTGGGAGTTGCTAACCGACAGTTCTGCACATGCACATGTACATGAACTTGTCGCTCCCCCTGCTACATTCCTACTCGCGCTGGTCGTAACAAGTCTACACACTACCCCCAGTCCTTCGCTCTAATGCTCATGTCCAAACTGTCCCAGCCCCCTGGGCGCATGTCCCAGCTGCTTCCCTCGGTGAAGTGCTCAAACTGCAATCTTCCTGTTCCTCTCGCGGAACTGGGTGAGCACATATGTGCCCCCGCACCCCCACTGCCAACCCTCAATCTCCCCAAGACCTCCCTCAATATACCCAAGCCCACCCTTTCTCCTGGTGCTGCCGCATCTCTTTTGCCACAGCGACTACAGGGTCTCGTAAAACCACCCGTTTCTCCACGCAGTCCCCTTCCTCCGCCGAGTCCCCGCTCGTCCTCGAGCACTCTGGTTGGCTCGCGCGACGACCGGCTGAAGCTCAACACAAGTGGCCCGACATTCACCAAACCCACCTACCAGACCCGTTCCAGCCCCCTCTCCCGCACCGGTGATGGTCCGCCTGTGCCACGGGCTTCCTCCCGAGATCCGTACGCGTCGGGCGGAGACTCGCCTGTTCGCAGCCGTCCGCCAGTGGGTGGCTTCGCGCGCGCCCGATCAGGCTCCAATGCATCTTCAACGATGTCTTCCCCCAGCACCGCCAGGCCGACGTTTACCTCCGTCCGCGACATCCCTCCTGTAGCTGCGCCCCCACCACCACCCGCCGAGCGCGCTCTCAACACCCAAATCGGGGGTGAGGCCGGCATGGCCGGAGTCGGCCGCAGAGGTTTCGCAGCGGCTGCGCGGGCGGCCATGTTAGTCTCCCCGGTGTCCGCACCGTCGCCCACACGGGCAAGCCCGCCACGACGCATCGACATCGGCGCGACCTTCGGGAGTAGTGAGCTTACCCAGTTCTGTTTTCGGTAGTGATTGCTGATTTGGGATTTTGTTTCAAGAAACATCAACGCCGCCGCCCTTGTCGACCTCCACTGGGTCGTCTAATTCCCCGGGGATAGCCCCGTTTCCAGAATCGCCGGTTTCCCCCCAACCGTACAGCAGGCGCTCGCGTTCTCCTCCATCACGAGGACTGAAAGGGCGCTCGCGCTCTCCTCCGTCACGAGCATTCCAAGGGCGCTCGCGCTCTCCTCCGTCACGAGCACTCCAAGGGCGCTCGCGCTCTCCTCCATCACGAGCTCCCCAAGGGCGTTCGCGCTCTCCTCCATCTCGAGCGCCGCCCAAAGCTCAACTTCAATCATCATCATCTGTCTCATCTCGAGGGAGTAGCAAACCTTCGAAAGGTCCCAACTCCGTATCTCTGAGCTCAGGGTCGGAATACGGACTTGCTTACGCCGATTCGACAGATTATGAAGACGATGACGACGACGACGCCGACCTGCGACGAGTTAATGAAATGCGAAGTGGTGTTGGGTCTTTCAGGACAAAGAGTCCTCCTCCACCACTACCACTATCCAGCTCGTTGGAGTCCAGCAAGTCATCCATCTTACGCTCCAACCCGTCCAGCCGCGGAGTCCCCGCCGCCAACGAGCGATCCGTTGGACGCGCTCCGCTGAAGCACTCAGCGTCAAAGGCGTCGTTGTCCTCGGAAAGCGAAGGATCTGATTATGGCGGAGCCGCCAGCCTGAAGCGGAGTAACTCTGCCGTGATAGCCCAAGCGCTTGGGCTTTCACAAACGCCGCCCAGCGCGTATGGACGCCTCGGTGGCCCTGGCCTGACCCCCTCTTCACGGAGCGGCCACAGTCGAGGAAGCAGTAACGCAAGCGGACACAGTGCATACTCTTCGCGAAGTGCTGTGGCGACTGGGGAGGACGCGGGGAGACCGAGCCTGTCGAAAAGCAAGTCGACGGGCAGGGATCGCTCATTCTCACCAGCGGGGAGAAAGAATCTCACAATAGAGACAGACGAGAACAGCGGGACGAAGAGCCACCGCAGCAATACCGTTCAAGCGCCTCACTCACCTGAGACCCGCACTGCAAAGTTGCCGACACGCGCCCGGACGAGTCCGACGAGCGAGCGCTCCCGGAACGATCCTAAACGGGAGCGGGTGGCGCGTAAGCCCAAGGTTTGTATTCGATGCGAAACGACGATCGATGATGGGAAATGGGTGCAGGTGGATGGAGGGGGAGTCCTGTGTGAGAAGTGTTGGAAGAACATGTATTTACCCAAGGTAGTTTCCCCAGGCCCGGCTTCTCTTTATATTTTGCTGACGTGCCGAATTTAATCTTACAGTGCCGTCGGTGTAACCTACCGATCGAGAAACAAGCTGTATCATCGTCGGATGGCCAGCTCAAGGGTAAATACCACCGAGAGTGCTTCAATTGCCACACGTGTCATGTAAGCTTATTTCCGGCCGATCTTGAAGGCATAAGCTAATCGGGAGCAGAAACCATTCCCTGACAAGACCTTCTACGTGCTGGACAGTAAGCCGCTGTGTGCGTACCACTACCACGAGGCAAACGACTCGCTCTGTGCGGCGTCGCGGTGTGGGCAACCAATCGAGGGCCCGTGCGCGGTGTCGCATGCGGGCGACCGCTACCACCCCGAGCACATGCTCTGCGAATTCCCCGGGTACGGCGGGTGCAAGGAGAAGCTGGAGGAATACTGGGAGATTGACGGGCGGATGCTGTGCGAACGGCACTCGCGTGCGACGCGCTTGGCGGAGGAGGAGGACGAGGACGGCGGCTGGGCGCCGAGCACGCGCGCAATGAAGCGCGTCACGCGGTATATTGATCTCAAAGGCGGAGGGCGGTGATACAGTGCGCTTGCTCACCCTATGACCATATACCTCATTCTTTTCTTGACTATCTCTGGGACTCTAGATATGCTTTATGTTTCTTAATCTCTCCTTCCACACATCTATTCCCTGGGACTCCTGATTGCTCACTTTATCGCACCTTCATTCTTCCAAACACTGTACTTATTAGCCCATGCTTGAGTCTGAATCCAAAGCTCCTAGTTTCAGTGTGAAATCGGTTCCCAGAGAATCAGTAGATGACTCGATTGCCAGGTCCAAGCGACTCTTATCAATGTTTGTTCCTTTTCGGAGATTACCGGCTAATCAATCAAGTTGCTTTTTTTCGTCTCTCATGGTCTTCCAAGTTTAGCTGCTCCGAAGCTCAGTATCTGTTTGGCGCCATGACGACTCGTACCTGGTCGTCAAATAAATGCCAAAGATGTTGTTTGGACTCTACTCCCGCGGCACCACTCTCTGATTCAGTGGCTCTGAGTCTCAGTCGGTCTCTCTCGCTATATCTTTTTGTTGGAATCCACAAGTTCAGGCGATCCTGGACCGCGAAAATGCGCTGTCCCGCTGGTCGTCCTAACTTTCACGCGTGCGTCGGACAGCAGCGAAACCGATCTCGGGAGCCCTTTTTGCCGGATATCCTGTAACAGATTGATCAATTGCCTTCCAATGGATCACAGCAATGACTGGGCATGTTCGAGATTTGGCGCAAGACTCCTAGTGCATGTTCAAGACTTGGCAGAGGTCTCCTTCAAGGCAGTTGAGCTGTATTTATCATAGCTGTGCTCTGCGGTACTCATTCTTCTGAACTGCTTCTATCTGGGTTCATTGTTTTACACTGCATCATTGCTGCATCAGCTTCTATTGTCAGAAGCTCGCTTGGGCTGTGTGCACACACTGCACTCACCCCATGCTTTTTTGACCCCTCCTCTATACTACATCCGAATTCACAATGGTTAGCGCAGGGGCTGGCGGCATTCAACATGTCAATATACTCCCTCACATTAATCCACATCTGGATCCGACAGCCAAGCAGCAGGCTATGAAGGCTGAGCGCTTAGCGCTATTTACAGCTGTGAGCGGCGTCAGGCGGCGTCTTCCCCACGCGGGAAGCTGTTTAGACGCCCTCCGAATTTATCACTTCATGTAGAGCGGGTGCGCTGCCACGTTCGACGACGGCCGGATCCAAAATGCGACTACCTATATGCGCATTCCGTTCGAATGAAGGTCGTGCCTCAATTGTGCACTACATAAGTACTATTTCGTGGGGTTAGATAGCATCATGTGCACTGCTGTGCATCAGGTTCCAGGGAAGTGCCTGCGATTTCACCAGTTCCTTAGGCGAATTAGCACGCTGTGCATGCCGGAATTCTTCGATCAGCCTTGATCAGGCTGCTGTTTTGTACTTGGGCGTCTATCCGCCGTAACTCTGTTGGCATTTCTTTACCGCCCGTTTAAAAAAGCACGCCGTAACTGATTGTGATGTGTCTGACCTCCTCACCTTCTACCTTCCGCCATGGGCATCGAGCAGCGCAGAAAGCAGCTCATGGCCCAGCAACCAGCTTGGGGAGACTCCCCATCCCCTCCACAACTCTCATCGTCCCAAAATGGAAGCGATCGGGAATCCCATCAGATTAATGATTCCCCGCCTCAGCTCGTCGCGACTCGCGACGATGTCCTGGGTCTGTTGGACGCGCTGATAATGGCCGACCCTCAAACACGTCCAAGACGAGCGAGCCTCATGGGCAAACCTGCCATGCTCTCCTGTAAAGGGTGGACTTTGGAAGCATTGGTCCGCAAGAGCAAAAACTTCTCTCAAGTGCCCCGAGTTCAATGGTCTCTGGACGCCTCTACATCAGCCCAGATCCGGGCTCATGAGGTCGCCAACCCCGGGGTACCTCTGGTGGTCGAAGGGTTACACAACCATCCGGGTTGGATGAAAGATAAATTCACTCCTCGCTGGTTAGAACAAAATGGACCCAAATGTGCGTCTAGATATTCAGTGAACTCGTCAATTATATCTGATGCTTCGCCTTTCAGCCATAAGCGCCAGGAATGTTTGCGACCGGACCGACAAGAACATCAAGTTGTCGGACTTCATTGCGCGCACTCGCGCAACATCTCCTTTCGCTACACCAGGTGGTGAGCTTGGAATTAATGGCCTTCGATGATGCGCAGAACTAAATTTTCTTCGCAGAATCAGAAAGACTCTACGGGAAGGACGTCCCGTGCCCGCCAGAGTGGAACACATTTCTGCACAGCGCAGGAGTTGTCCCGCATTTTCTTTCGCCGGACGGGCCAGACAATCTCCTAAACAATCTACCCAAACCGGACCAACCAGAGACCCTCATGTGCTATCTCGGCGTCGGCGATACGTTCACGCCCTGCCATAAAGACTTATGCGCATCGTCCGGTCATAACCTGATGTGCTACACCGAGAATGGCGGGTCTTCTTTCTGGTTCATGACAGCAAGTTCATCGGCGAACGCGGCCGCAGAATATTTTCACAAGAAACTGAAACAGGATTTGGGCATGTCAAGATTGCTCACAGGCCTTTGCACATGCTGATCTACCCTTTAGACCACGAAACGCACGTCATAACTGTTGAAGAGCTCGCCAGGGCTCCCTTTGAAGTTTATATAACGGAGCAGAAATTAGGTGACTTGGTCCTAGTCCCTCCTCGCTCTTCGCATCAAGTCGTGAACGCTGGCGGGATAACGATCAAAACTTCTTGGTCAAGGATGACCCTTGATGGTCTCTCCCTAGCGTTGCGATACGAGTTGCCATTGTATCGAAGGTTTAAACCATTTTTTGTCTTAATACCTCGGCTGATGAGATTTGTATAGGGTGTGCAGAAGTGAGATTTATCGAGTCAAATCCACCATTTACCACACTCTGCGGCGAACAACACAAACAGTGTCGAATCTCCTACGCAGTCAAGTGGACAACGCGGGTGCAATGGCGACTACTTCGCAGATGACCATGGAAACCCACCTCGTCATCCTTCGGCGCGCCCTTCTTCTCTTCGACTCTATATTGGTCGAGGATTACTCCCAGGAACACCATAAAATGCGGAAATTGGGCACATCCTCCGAACCGGACGGGGACAGCGAAGTTGGCCAGTTTACCTGTGATTTCTGTGGCTGCGACGTGTTTCAAAGTTTCTTCGAGTGTCGGTCCTGTGTGGGTGGTGGAAAAGCTCATCCTGGTGCTGGATTCATGCTATGCCCGGGCTGCTATGTGGAGGGACGGACCTGCCATTGCGAAGTCATGAGTCCAATGCAGTGTCGCCCCTTCGACAAACTTTTGCAAACCCGCGCACGAGGTGCCGAGCTGTTCACCGAGGCCATGCGTACTAGTAGGGCAAGAGGTCCTGCCGTACCCTCGATTGAGTCAGTCTGGCTCTGTTATCTTCCAGTTCAAAGACTCATTATATTTCTAGAGAAGTGCTGCGCAACGACAAGCTAGGTCTCTTTCGGGCTGCGCTTGTCCTTCGAAAGAGAAGGGTTCGAAAAGACACTTTATTTCGACGTCCATCGATAACATCAGAGCAGGAGCAAAAAAGTGAACGACGGTGCATAGTCCGAACAGGAACCGACCTCAACCACCATGCCCCAAATGCCTGGGTTCTCCCTTGCAAGAAATGCCACTCCGGCACTTGTATGGCGCACATAATATGGGAACGCCAACTTCATTCGGCGGAAGCGCTGCTGATACATGACAAGGACGAGTCACATGCCGAGTTCCATGAATTACACAAAGTCAGCAAAAGCAGATTCGACGCCGAACTAGCTGCCCTGAAACTCGAACAACTGGATCGGGTTCCGGATCTCAGGGTCCAGCTGGCCTATCTAGCTACTACTTTCTCGACTTGCAGGCCCATCAACCCCAACAGAAACCTATGGAAGGTCGGGTATTATGACCTAACGGTGTGGGAAACATCGGTATGACATTGCGCACTTATTTTTGGCTAACCTACTGACTACGCTGTTCAGTTGCCCGACGACGAGACTCCAACCCGAATGCGGCCCGCTGAGAGTCGGAATGTCGTCGATTCGCAAGGATCGTCGAAAGGTCCGAAACGCATGGTGATGGACTGCGTCCTCCTTGAACGTCCGCCGAAGCGTAAAGATAGGGCAGTTGAACGTGTCGTTGCAGTTGAAATAAGCCGGCCTCGAGTCAGTACCGAGGTATGTATAACTTTAACCTCCTTTGCTCTGTGGTCTCAGTCGCTTTAGTTTGACGATGGGGACGACGAGCTTCCGCCACCGAAGAGGTCTAAACGAACGCACCCACCCGTAGGACCGCCGCGTCCATGCAAGATCATCCCTGACAAACTTGATGCCCCCAAAAATTCTTCGACCAAACGGCCCCATCCAAAGCCTATCGTGATAGACGACTCTTCGAGTTCATCGGATTCCGAAGACAAGCGACCTCCCCAGCGGCGCCGTGTCGCCTCCCGTGCTGCCAGGCCCTCTACGGATCTCCTTTTCCCGAAGACTGGCCCGCAGACGGCGATTTCTGTCGCCGATGCATTCAACACTGCGTCTGCTCAGAATAGCAGGGCAATCCCAAATACTGCACGCTCCCTTCCGTCGTCCTCTGCCGCTCCAGCGCTGCCGCGGAGGCAAACCAAACGCAAGCTACTTCCTGCTCCAACGGCGCTGGCCTCTTCGTCGTCAGGAGGGTCAAACGCCTCCGCCTCTTCTAGCTCCATAGAGAATCATCTTACGACAATAATGGAAGTCCTTTCCGAAGTTCAGGTGATCCAAGCCCAACAAGGAGCTGACGTAGCGAACTTGCACCACCGCTTTTCAAATGCCTCCGATATTGCGGCACTTGAGAGACGTTCTACAGGGACTAGTGAGACTGTCAAGGTCGTGGCCGACCTCGTTAATACTCTGGTGTCGACCTTTCACAATCCGCACCAGTCTGCAAACAATATGAACGTAGGAAACGTAAGTCACAACGCTTAACATTTGAATTGTGGCTTATTTAAGGACAGTTTCGAAGCTGGCCGAACGCCCGTCCTGGTCGCGGTCGTGGACGAGGGGGGGGCTTATTCTTCAGTGATTATCCACATCGCTCGATGCCCCCACCAAACAATATCTTTCGAGGTAAGGATGGTCTACTCTGTTTGGTTTTTATTTGATGTTGGGGATTCAGAATTTCAACCACCCTATTACCGGCCCAGACAGTACGCTGCTCGCTCCCCGAATCCTTTCGCTGGCCCAGCAAGGCATGCCGACGCCTCCGAACCGGAGCGATATTACGCGGAGCAGCGCATCTGGTATCCAGGCCCTCACGCCGCCGAAGAGCGGCGTGAAGAGCGACGTGTATCGATGTCGGACCGGGACGAGCAAGACATGCGCTTCCAGGTCTTCGCGGAGAGGCGAGAATCGAGAGAAGAGAGGCGAGAATCGAGAGAAGGGAGGCGAGGCCGGCGCTTCACCCGCTTCTCTCCTCCTACGTCGCCGAGGAATAACACCCTTGAACTCGTGCCTGCGCCGCGGCTTCCTGATCGTAGATACTCTGGCCCGCCTGCTGGACGTCCTTCTCGTTCTGATGATATGGAGACTGGCTCGGACGAGAGTGCCACTGTGACGAACGCAGACGGGCCAGCTACGAGCACGCGACAGACGCCGGCACTCTCCAACTCAAGAGGGGGAGGGGAGACGTCTCGTCGAGAGCCTCGGCGAGATAGGTTCTTTACCACGATGCCGAGACGTACGTTCCTTTACTCTTGCGTCGACTCAGACTCACATTGATGCGTGCTCACAGGCTCCATGACCCCGGATGAGCAGGATTGGGAGGCGGACTATGAAAAGGAAGTCGAGCATACTACCTAGACCCAGAATCCGATGAATGAATGAATGTACAAACTATGATAATCCTCGATTACGATTTCGGTCCAGAACGATTCATAGAAACGACGCGGACGGAAAAATTACGGCGAATAGATAGAGGATAAGAGGCATGGGAATGCAAGAAGCATAGGTATAGAGCACACTCATCCGCATCTGCAAGTTAATATCCTCAGCAGACTCGGTTTGGGCCGCTCGTCCTCCTCTCCGTTATAGTCGCCGCCCCGTGAGACTCCGACGTCGCCCCCGCGCGCACGCACGTTGCTGATCGCCGGCGGCGCAGCGCCTACGCTGGACACCATTGGCGACGCGCGGCCGTACTGCTGCTGCCCGCCGTACTCGTCCCCGTCGCGCGCGTAGTCGAACCCGCCCGTGGCGGCGTTGGCGTACGGGTGCTGCGGCGCGCCGCGCGAGCCGACGGGCACGTTCACCTGCGCGGCGGTCGAGTGTGGCGTGAGCTGCCCGGGCGAGTTGCCGTTGCCGGGGGTCAGCGCGTTCGGGATTTTGCGCTGCTTGGAGCCGTGCCGAACGAGCGCGGGCGACGGCGGCACGATGTTGCCGGCCTGCGAGGCGCGCCGCCGTTCCGTGTCGCGCTGATCGCGCCGCCGGTCATGCGGGCTGCCCGCGATGAGCCCCGAGCTCTGTATTTGCGCCAATATCTGGCTCTGCCCCACAGTCGCCTCCCACCCCTTCCCACCTGAAGAGATTTGAGATTTGAAGGTTGGAAATGTAGGACGAGGGCTCACCGTTCAGTAAGTTCCAATCAAACACGCCGTCGTCCAAGTCGTTATTATTTTTCATAACCTTCGTAAAGAGTTCCCGGAGGAAATCATAGTCGGGGGTCTCCTCAAAGCCCAGCTTGCGCACGTAGTTTAGGTAGATGCCAAACTCCTCTGTGGCGTCGTCAGCCGGAATGAAATGGAGCAGAGTGCGCGGGGGCCGGGATGAATAGAGTGTGGGACTGACCAGGAAAGCCCTCGCAGAGTTCCTTGATCGGCGTCGTCTGCTTCTTCTCCCCGATCTTCTCGTACTTCTGCTTGTTCGTCGCAGCCTTGAGGCCCTGCCACGGCAAGCTCCCGCGCAGAAAGTACATGAAGACGTGCCCGAGCGCCTCGAGGTCGTCCCGCCGGGATTGCTCTGAAATAATAGACCGTTAGATAGAACAGGACAAATTAATGAGGATGTATTAGCGCACCGCGGCCCAGGTGCGTGTTAATGCTCATGTAGCGAGCGGTGCCGCTGAGGCTCTTGCGCTCGCGGTACGGGATGTGCTGCTTCGTCTTGGGATCACGGTACTGCTTCGCCATGCCAAAGTCGACGACGTGCACCACTGCGCGGCCCAATTAATTAGCGTGCAAATAACTTTATTTTTAGAGGCGCAGTGCGCACCGTTCGCGCCCTTGGTGCCCGGCCGGCCAATGAGAAAGTTATCCGGCTTGATGTCGCGGTAGATGAGGTTCTTCTCGTGGATCGTCTGCACGCGCGAGAGCTGGGGCGCAAGGGATCGCGGTTATCGGGGCGTGAACAAATGAAAGCTCGCAGGGGTGCGCACCATCTGTCGCGCGGCCATGCAGACGGTCTTGATGGAGAACTTGCGGCCGCACATGTCAAAGAGGTCCTCGAGACTGGGCCCGAGGAGGTCGATGACGAGGATGTTGTGTAGACCCTCCTGTCCAAAATGGTATATCTGGGGGATTCCGGCTAGACGATGGGATGATGAGAACTGGGGCCAGTGGGACGGAGGGGTAATAGGACTGACTGCATCCCGCGAGGATGCGGTAGGAGCGGCACTCGTCGCGCAGCTGCGGTGCCTCGGCCTTGCGGGGTTCCTGTAATTGTTTATTGGACTCTGCAGCGACGCGCAAATGGAATGGAGAGACGCACAAACTTGATGGCGACCGTCTGGGAGTTGAGGAGATTGGTGCCTGGAGAACGGTGGCGTTAGCTGGTGGATTCTGTGCTAGAATGCAGACCAACCCTCGAAGATGACACCGAAGGAGCCCTCGCCGATTTTCTTGCCCACGCGGTAGTGGATGCCAACGAGGTTGGCGGAAGAGGTGGAGTGGGAGGACATGGCGGGGGACGGCAAGCCCTATTCCTCCCAGCGACGAGGGATGGTAGCTAGCAGTGTACTAGTCCAGTGGTACGTTCACAAAAGAAGGTCGCCTACCAATTGATCGGCCAGTGACTATCATTTTCCCTTTCAATTTCCTCGTTATTTCCTCAATTTCTGTTGTCTAAATTACATCCTGAGTACATTCTGCGGACATGCGGATATGAATCCCATGCAACGTCGATTTCCAGGCTGTGCTACAGCTTTCAGGGAAGGAAACGGCGGAAATATACCTGCCGGCATGCATGAGAGCTCGAATGCTCGCAGCTGATGCACTCTTGGCGGCGTTGCAGCCCACCGGGGTAAGCACATGGTAGACATCCCGACTACCTCCATGCAAGACATCAAAATATTACAGAAAGCGACAGGTATATGTACTGAAAATGCGACGATCAAGGCTAGCGAAACTCAAAGCTCGAGCTGGTGCGCTCGGGGAGGTGACTGAGCGTCAGCTGCTGGTACCTAATCCCACGTTGAGCGCAAGTTTAGGCAGCACAAGGGCACACGACGTACGGTTCAGAGTTTTGGTGAAAGTAGAAGCCGCTCATGAGTGCAGGGCGCGGGCCCGTAGAAAGCGCCCGCCGGACGCTCGAGTCCCGACGCGGTTTGGCGGGCGGGGCTGGGGCCGACTGCGGGGCTATTGCCTCATCGGGCTCGGGCGTGGGCGCGCCGTCCTCGGGCTCGGCGTGCGTCGGTGCAGGGTTAAAGTCGACACAGACGTAGTAGAAGCCTGGGGCAGTTAGAGCTGCTGTGTGCAGCCGCTTTAGAAGCACTCACCAGCGAAGCTGGCGCCATTGATGTCCTGCACGCGGTGGTCGGGGACAAGGAAGCGCTCCTTCCAGCGCATAAAGACGGCGCCGCGGTCGCGGTCGGGCATGGTGAGGTGCGGCTTCTTGAGCTCGCTCTTGACATGGCGAAAGGCGGGGAAGCGGGACCAATGGACCATGTCTGCCTGCTCAGTCGCCCCCCAGTTCTGAGTCAGAAAGCCGTAGCGGGAGCCAATGATCTCTGCGTCAAAGTAGGTGGTGAGCTCTGGCCAGTCGTCGGTGAGGCCGCGGATGCGAAGGTAGCCACAAAGGAAGGATGACGCAAAGTCGACGTCCTGAAAGACGGTGAGGCCACGGAGAGCGAAACCCCGTCACTGCACGCACCACAATAGTGACATTGACGTCGTAGCTGTTGCGCCCACTCTTCTGGGTGCCCTGGAAGGATGCGCCGGGGTAGAGACAGTGGTGTGTTTGTGCGCGGACGCGGAGGCGGGTGATGTCGGCGAGGGGGTCTCCCTTTGCGTGCTGACGCGGGGGGACAAAGGGGGCGCGGGTGAATACGGGTGAGGGTGCAGGCGCGGGTTTGGAGTAGACTGGGGGCGCGGTACGATAGGAGGGTGGAGTGAGCGCGGGAAGCTGGATGTCTGAGTCGGTGTCGCACGGGCGCTGCCTGCGCAGGGACACGGGGCCGTCCCTTGTATACGAGTCGATACAAGGGCGATCGACAGGGAGCAGAACGGTGATTGCAGCGAGTAAATGGGCTCTGCAACCCGCGCAGACGAGCGCGTCGGGCTGGGCGTCGCTGGCGGGATCGACCTGGCAGTGGCACGACGAGCACTTGTATTGCTGTGGCGGGGAGTCGAGCAGGAGGGTACAGGGTGTAATATTTTCAGAGGGCATCGCGAGTAGAGAGAGAGAAGAGTCAACACGTGCAGAACCTCAAGCCTGCAAGCACATCGGCAATCCTCCTTCTTCTCCTTCCCCATATTTCCACGAATACCTCCCTCAATCCTATTAGCCTCCCTCAATCGTCATGAGAACTTGCTCCGCGCTGATCGTCTGCTTGACTGCAACTGATAAATTATTGACGCCAACAGTACTGCTTTCTTCACAAAAATGCAGTACTTGCATAGGCTTGCATTAGCAGCCTAGACTCTCCGGCCTAACTACTGTCCGTGAATACATGCTTCTTCACTGGCAGGAGGATCTTCTTCAACTCCTCTTCGCCCGGACACGATGTCAGCCCATCCATTGAGTATATCAACCGAATCACCGAGGCACGATCACGCCCCAGCGATGTCGCATCCTGTTTACATACGCAGAATTGCGTGTCCATGGTGCGATAGCAAGTATAAAGAAGCAACTTGAGCGACGCCTATACTTGTCTCGCGAGTCAGTTCTCGTCTTTTTCGCCTGCACCATCTCGCCCTCGTCAAGTGCAGCAAATGACATCACTCTTCGCAAAGGTAAAGTCAAATCTATTTCGGCCTCGGATCTTCATCGTACAACTCTTACCAGATCTATGGGACACGCCTACTCGCGTCTAGACCTTCTCCTTCTCCTTAGCCCCCTTGTCCATCGACCCACCTTCGCGCACCGTCACCCCGTCATTCTCGTTAATATTATCATCACGGACATCTCCCTTCCCCTCCGCGTCGGCCTCGGGCCCCTTTTCCGCATCTCCCGCCCCCTTGTCCTTCCCCTTGTTCTGTACAATCGTGCGCGCGAGCGTATACCGCCGGATGAACATCGACATGACCCACCCCGCGGCGAGGATCGGCGTCACGACCAGCCAAATCATGCTAATTGACCGCGCGTACGCGTGGATCACCTCTTGCCGCTCCACCGGGTCCTATCGCGCATGTCAAGTTTATTTATTTAATGTGTACCAGTGTGACGCACGGAGATGAACTTGAGGTTGACGACGTTCTGGCTGAGCGACGCGGGCGATGTGTTGATGTTCAGCGACAGGTTCGGGATCTTCGTGATTCTCTTCCGCAACGTCTGCAGTCCAATGTGAATTTCCAAGAAATAAGTACAAGCATGGCACGCGTACGCTCGTGATGATTGCCTGGCCCATCGCGATCGCGACCGTGCCGCCCAGAGTGCTGTCGGAGCGGATGTAAGGGATAGATCGTGAGGGAAAGGAGACACGCACCGAATGAATCCATACGTCGACGTGCTAGTCGCCATGTCCTTTATCGGCATCGCAGCCTGCAGTCCGATCAAGGGCGTCTGCGTCCGGCGCGTCAATGAGAGCGGTCAGACTTTATTCAGGCCGAGGCGCTTTACCTGGACTACAGAAAACTTCAATAAATTACAAGAGCCTAAGAAACAAACAAAACGCACAGAGGCACCCAACGCCGAGCGCCGCCACGAGCGGGAAGACCGCTTCTTTGGCACTGCGGATGCGTGTAAGAACCCCATGCAAGCGAGAAGTTTGAAAGACATACGCGCCGGACTTTTCGTCGAGCACGATCATGAGCCCGAACCCGAGCGTCAGGATGGGCCACGCGAACCAGATGACGGGGCGGTACTCCCGGAGGCGCGTCACGACCTGCCCGGACGCAGCGGACACGAGCGCGGAGCCGAGCGAGTAGGGGAGCATTCTGCGTGCGGTATTCAGCCAAGCGGTGTCCGGAAGCGAGGGAGCGCGCCTACCTAACGCCGGCGCCGGTAGCGGACGAGCCGAGTACCTGGAAGTACAGCGGGAGGTAGTACGCGCCTGCTGTGCATCAGCGAATATTTACGAACTCAAACAGGTATGATCTGCACCAGAGAAAAATCCGAGGGCATGGAAGAAGGTCGTAACGAGGATGATACCTGATCGAACGAGGTACGAGTTAGATACGATGAAAGGTTCACCAGAGAGGCTAGATTACCGGTAGTGCGCGTCTAATTTTCCGAAGATGAGTGAGATGAAGGAGCGCATAAAACGAGCACAAACACACCTGAAATAACCGGGGCGGGATGATGGGCGATCGTTTCGTAAAGCACTCGTTTACGCCGGCAGCCACGAGCAGAACGCACCCAACGGTGAGGAGGGCAATTGTCTCGGCGGACGACCCTACGGTGCATGCTCTTAGTTTGTTGTATATAGCAGCACAACGCGCTCACAGCTCGTTTCACTTGAATTGAAGCCGACGAGTAAACACACCACGCCGGAAACAATCAAGAACAGGCCGGCGTAGTCGAATTCCTGGTTGTGCTGGCGGAACGTCCGGAGAGGACGCGGGTTGAGATTCAAGAAGAAAAACAAGAGGGCGGCAGCCAATCCGCCGGTGGGCCTGTAGAGTAGTTTACGTTAGGGGTTGTACATTACCATGCATCGGGTTGGAACATACAAGTTGATGAAGAAGCACCTAGCCAGGAACTTGATTAGCGAAGGAAGAATTAATCCTAGAAACGAGTATCATACCAGCGCCATGAGACTTTCTCAGTTAAAGCCTTAAACGCGCAATTTTAGCGATGGGGTGGCCATATGGAACGCGTTTACTTACACCGCCCATAAGAGGTCTGTAATGTAATGTGAGAAGTAGGCCATATCGTCGCGCAATGGCTTACCCTGCTACGCTTGCAATTCCCCACGTCGCTCCTGCGTCCAGACGCTAAGATTACTTACTTGAATGAATGACATGTTGTCTATGTACGTACCGAGGAGTCCGATATACTTTCCACGGCTACATCGCGATGTTCAGATGTATTTCCCCTTCATGGCCGAGAAAACTTACTCTTCGAGAGATACAATGTCGCTGATTGTTATGTTCACCTTCCGCAGGTTTCAGCCGACCGCAGGGAGTAAACACGAGCCAAGTGGCTCACGAGTTGCATGATTCCTCCGCCACCAATCCCTTGTACCGCCCGGCACACGACGAGCCACGTCATGTTTTGGGCGGCTCCGCAAAGCGCAGAGCCAATCTGTGTCCGGTTAGTTGGAATAAATACGGGAAAGGTTCCACATACCAAGAAGATGAGAATAGAGGAATATAGAAGAGGTTTCCTGCCTGCTCTAATTGAGGACACGAATAATTTGCGTACAAGAGTACCCACCAAAGATGTCTGAGACGTGGGATGGGCATCATTCTTCTAGTATGTCCGAGAGAACGCACCTGAGAGCTTCCCGTATAGCGGCGAGAGCGCCGCCGCCGCCAGCAAGTATGCACTGATTTCAGGTGAAAACAAGAAGGTTTATATTGAACATGAACCGACCTTCCGACCCAACTTTAACGAACCATTGAGTGTATGCTGCTAGACAATTTCAAGACGCATACCTGTATTCACTTCCGCCTCCAAGTTTATCTACAATGGTAGGCAGTGCTGTTGCGACAATTGTCTAGCTACTAGGTCAATACTTTCCTTCAAACAATAATATTTGGCCAACCTGGTCCATCGCAGCCTACAAAAAATCAGTACTCGGAGCTCATTGTCAGCAGAGGAGACGCACGAGGAAGACAGTCAAGGTTAGCGCTAAGAAAACCTGTAGCGAGTTAACTTCCGTCCGGACGTCGGGTGCAAGTAGACCGCTCACAATCGAGAGCCGGTTCTTTGGCAAGTGGTGCGTCTCTTCACCCTTCCAAGATGCACCAGGCGCGCGCTTCTCCTCAGTGGCGCGTTTCTCCTCGGCGGCGCTGTTCTCCACAACGGAATGCGGGGCAGCATCAGTGGGGGTTGGGGACATGTTGACCGTGAAGATGCAAGATCGCTCGCCGGGGCATAGGTATTTATTTCGGGCTGCCGAGATGCCGGACGGGTAAAAGGCGTTACCGTCTAGGCGAGTCCACAAATCTTGCCTATCATACACGCGCCCACGACGCCCGTGCGCAGAGCCGTGGCGTCTTGGGTGCGCGAAGATAAATATAAATTGGGACTACCCGCCACCGGGCTCAGTAGCATCAGCTTAGTAAAGCACGGTTGCAAACGACTCGCCACAATTTTTGCGGATGGCCTCGGGAACGCGGTGTAGGACACGGTCATACTTGAGTATCTGGACTCGAATTGACACTACTCGATGTTGACTCGGGGTCTATAAGCCGGGGAGGACCGAGGCGATTGGGCCGCTCCAAGCTGCATAACGAGAATGTCCTCGACAGGAACCTCCTAGATATAACGATGGCGAAACGATGTTCACAGAGAACTTGGGTGGTCTTTTTGAACGATCCATTTATTGCAGGTAGAAAACAGGACAGGAAAGAGGCGCTCTGCGGAACCGCGCGCGGTTGGAGTGGTAACCAAACACATCCAAACGTTTAGGACCTTTCTCAACCTTTTTCTACCACTTGTCTCTACCTCTCCTCTTCCTCCACATCCTCTAAATATCATGTCCGGAGCAGAGCAAGTTGCCACGTTCAAGCTCGTCCTTGGTGCGCATGCCTTCGCCTAAACCAATTCCACTTCTGACTCGCTTCACGCCTTTAATCGATGTTCTGCTTTTTTCTCCCCCCCTGCGCCCACACTCCCGCTCCTTTCGCGTGGCCTGCTCTTCCTTTTGCGATCGATATGTGATCCCCTCTAGTCGGCGATGGTGGAACCGGCAAGACCACATTCGTCAAGGTGGGTCGTCTGGGCAGCCCTTTGAACCAGATCGCGTACTGATCTGCCCAATTCCTCAGCGCCACTTGACCGGCGAGTTCGAGAAGAAATACATCGGTACGCCGCCCGATTTCAATCGCGTTCCCCCCGCCTGTAATCAACAACCCATCTCATGACACGCGCTTGTTTCAGCCACCCTTGGTGTCGAGGTCCACCCTCTCACCTTCACGACCAACTACGGCACCATCTGCTTTAATGTCTGGGACACCGCCGGCCAGGAGAAATTCGGCGGTCTCCGCGATGGATATTATATCCAGGGCCAGTGCGGTATCATCATGTTCGACGTCACGTCGCGGATCACGTACAAAAATGTGCCCAACTGGCACCGTGACCTCGAGCGGGTATGCGAGAACATCCCTATCGTCCTCTGCGGTAACAAGGTCGACGTTAAAGTCAGTTTTCATTTTTTGGGGCCTTTTTGATTTCGGGCATCTAACGCAATTTTCAGGAACGGAAAGTGAAGACTAGCTCGGTCACCTTCCACCGGAAAAAGAACCTCCAGTATTTCGAAATTTCGGCCAAGTCGAATTACAACTTCGAGAAGCCTTTCCTCTGGCTCGGGCGCAAGCTTGTTGGGCAAGTGACCTTCTGCATTGTTCAGCCACTTGCTTACTCTGATGCAGAAACCCCACCCTCGACTTTGTTGCGGCACCCGCTCTGGCCCCCGCTGAGGTTCCCGTCGACGCCGAGTTGATGGCGATCTACCAACAGCAGTTGGCACAGGTACGCCCATTATACAGCATTTCGTGTGCCACCCCTCATTTACTTTCTTCTTTCTTTCCCAGGCAGAGGCCGTTCCCCTTCCGGAGGAAGACGACGATCTGTAATCTTCTAACCACATTACGAATCGATACGGCTTTACCATCTGTTTACACCACCCTCTATCTGCAACACCACCTTTTCTGCTCTCGTTCCATTGTAGCTTGACCGGAATCCCATCTCGCGTTTTAGAATATAGCCCCGTTGAATCAGCATGATCATGGTTCCGGCCAATATACGGCCTTTTAATTCAGGCATATGCTGTATTTTCGAGACGATGTGTTATGATAAAGCTACAGGTTGGTACAGATTTACAGTGATATATGTAAGTTAACAGAATCGGTCGCTGCAAACCAAGTTAGCCGGAGATTCGAGGTCGAAAGCATCTAACGAACCTCTTGAGTTTTGCGCGCCGATCCAACATGGCCTCCGCTAGACGACCCTCTTTACGGGCACGTTTGAGCTAGAACACGATTAGACAAGATGAATCTTGGCAAGGAAGCCCATACCTCTTTCTTGTCGGCGTCCGACGTAACACTGCGGCCCATCCCCCAGGTCTGGAACAGTTTACTACAATGCCAAATGAGTAATATGCAGATAAGTTGCGAGCGAGCACTGACTTTGTCCCAGTCTCGTCAATGCGCAGAGGATCCGAGAGGCCGTCCTTCTTCTGCTTCTCCTCCTCGTTGGCCTCCTTCTTGTACTTGTACTGCACCTTGAGCCAGAAGCGCTCGCGGAAGCCGACCTCGTCGCTGTCGCCGCGCAACTCCATCGTGCCGCCCGCGACCTCGTCCACGCTGAGGTACTTTTCGTACACGTTCATGAAGGCGATCATGCCGTCGGGCATGACAACGGGCGTCCACTCCTCCTGCGGGCCGCGGGCGTCGCGGTCGGCGGAGACGAGGCCGTGCGCGTCGCAGGAGAGGAACTTGCCCTCGCCCGTGCCCGTGCGCAGGTTGACCGTCGGCGAGCCTGCGACGCGGGTGACGACCCACACCTGCGAGACGTCGGTCGGGGTGCGCTCGAGGAGCGTCGGGGGCGGGGCGGGCTCTGCGGCGGGGTCCTCTGCACGGACCTTGTCGAGGGCGGCTAGGACGACGCGGTTTGAGGTGGAGTTGTAGGTTACACAGATGGGGGAGGGGTCTGCGGGGTGGACGATAAATGAAGGCCCGCGGATCTCGTTTGGCTGCTCGGGGAGGACCCAGTCCTCGGGGTCCTTTTCCTCCTCCTTGCGCTTGCTGGGCCTGCCGCCGTCGCCATCCTCTCTCTTGCGTTTCTTCTTCTTGCTGTCGCCCTTGAAGGTGAGCTTGGACGACTTGACCTTATCAGACATGGGAGCAAGTCACGGGTTGGATACGAGTGAATTCAACGATGCTGAAGTTCGGTGTCGCCTCTCAGTAGTCCTCCGTGAGGATATAGTACAGCGTTGGTACAAAGATTCGAGTAGTAGATATATATGTTACGTTGGGGCTACGATGAGCTTGGCCAATTTGGGTGGCTGTGCATAAACTGGCTAGTTTGTTTGTCTTTGTCAGCACCGCCAAATTATCGCTCTCAACCAGCCGTCCTCAAGAAACCTGGTCAAAATGAAGTTCAACGCCGGTGCGTCCCCTGCTGCTGCTGGTCCATCCCTGCTCACTCCCCCCCCTCAGATGTCTCCTCGTCCCGGCGCAAGTCCCGCAAGGCCCACTTCTCGGCCCCCTCCTCCATCCGCCGCAAAATAATGTCCTCTGCGCTCTCGAAGGAGCTGCGGGCCAAGCACAACGTGCGTCCGGACCTTCTACACGCTATGCGCTAGCTCATCCGCTTCCCCAGGCTCGTTCGCTGCCCATCCGCAAGGACGACGAGGTCCGCATCGTACGGGGCAAGTACAAGGGCCGGGAGGGAAAAGTCACCCAGGTCTACCGCAAGAAATGGGTCATCCACGTCGACCGTGTCCAGCGCGACAAGTCGAACGGCGCAACCGCACCCATCGGCGTCCACCCCAGTAACGTCGTCATCACCACCATCAAGCTGGACAAGGACCGGTGCGTGTCTTGTCCTCCAGCCAGATTTTTCGCTAACTATCCCTCTGCAGGCGGGCAATCCTCGACCGGAAAGACCGGAAGAAGTCGGCGACGTCGGAGGATGTCGAGATGGTCGACGTGAGTTTTAAGTTGGCTCGACTGAGAATGTATTTTGACGCGTCGCTTTCTCGCAGTAATTGCTGGGTACTTTTTGTCGTACACTCAAAACCTCCCTCATGTATCATGATTGATATGCCGCATGCCTTTTCCCGTCCGCTGCGCGAACACTGAGGATAATTAATCGACGCTTGAGCGGGTATCATACAGTGAATGCTACACAAAAGTCCTCTAGAAAATGATGTCCTCATCTTTGCTACTGAGCAAGTCCCCTGGGCCATTATCGCCAAAGTCCTCAAACTCGGGTGGTGTCGTCTCTGCTATGGCTGCGGCCTCCGCGTCCCGGGCAGCAGTGTCCCGCTTCTTCTTTCCCTGCACCTTCTTTAGCCTAAGAAATGTCAGAGCTAGAGCACAATAATACGAGAAAACGTCAGACCTGAAGAACTCTTCTCGGTCCATCTCGTCGAGCTCGCTCATAATATACTTTATCGTGTTGTCGAGGCGAGGAATAACGACATGCTCGATGGCGTTCACCCGGCGATTCGTCGCCCGAATGACTTCGTCGAGGATCGTAAACGCAGTCTGCAGCGATGCGAGGTCGACGAGCGTCTCGACGGCTTTGGCGTACACCTCCTTGGCGCGCAGCACCTGCTGCCCACCCCTTCCCAGACCCGTCAGATTGAAATCTGCGGCCCGGCGGCGTCAAGGCCACGAAATCAGCTAACAGTGCGCCACGCACCAGAACCCGGGACGCGATCGACCTCGAACGCCGGGAGGACGACGCCGGAGACGTTCTCCTGCTTTGCCTTGACCCTGAACGAGGCCTGCTTCGCCTGCTCCTGGACGAGATAGGATATGTCCCCTGTCGCATACGTGACCTCGGCCATGGAGAAGGACGCCAGCTGCATCACCCGCCCCATCTTCCGCTTCGCCTGGACCCCGGAGTGAGCGGTGGAAGGTTTCAGGCGGAATGGACGGACCTCGTCTACTTTCTTGAGGATGGCGCGGAAGCGGGTTGTGAGTGCGTCGCGCTTCTTTGCGAGGAGGGAGTGGCCGGTCTGAGCACCCTTGAGGCGCAGCTTGGTGTTGGTCAGCGCCATCCGTGTGGCGAATACATTTTCGCGAGGACCGGTTCCCGACATTGTAGACGACGAGCAAGCGAGACGATGATCCTCGATCGCTTTCCCACGCCCCAGCACAGCCTCATCGGACGAAGGCAAAATATCGTGTGTATGTACATTGGAGAGGGCGAGTATACAGCCGAGGGGACGTTCAGGAATTATGAAGGTGGTTGTAAAATTTGCGTGGAAATGGCGGAGACTTCCATCTGCAACCTGGACTTAAATTTGTATAATCTCGGCGGGTTGCAGGGAGCGAGAGGACTAGCATGAAGGTTGTCTTAGAATCGTCATTAGGTAGACAGTTATACTCCTGCGTGGTGCCAGTAAAATACGAGGTATTCTAGCCTGTGAATACTGAGCAGCTGTCCGTGGAATTTGGCCCACCGGTTCAATTGTCGTGGATCCACTACCGCCCGCTAACTGCCCCGATATTGAAGAACGAACATGGGTATCGAGATGAACTCTCCAATAGAATAAACCCGATGACGGCCACAGGAAGGCTGAGTGCAAGTTGGCTTGGTTCAAATGACAATGGTTGGTGGCATCAATTGCATCAACCCGGGACATGTGATCGCGTCGAGCCTTTGCCTGCATTTCGCGTCTGACTCTCTGGCGTCGGATGTCGAACGTATCGGCTCCTCCTCAAGAAATCGACTTTTGGGAATTCGTATCTTGCTCTCGCTGTCAGCTTCCCTTTGCTTCCGACTCTGGCGCGACCGTCCCGTTCTGGCTCACCGAATGCGGCCATGTCGTCTGCAATACTCACCTCAGTCTGCCCCGTTGTCTTCTCCCCGGACTTCGCTGACCTCTTTCAAGATATTGACCAGAGCTGTGCGCAATGCGGAATGGCAGGGATTCAGCTGGTGCCGTTGCAGCGCGAAGTGCCTTGTTTCGTCTTTCGTGTTCCTCCGCAACTCAGCTCCCTTTCGCAGATGGAGGCTCCCATGTCTGAATGGTTTCGGTCAATTCCTCATGCCTTGGATGCAGTCGCGTACGCCGCCAAGGTACGCGCGCTGAGCGTGCGCGAGACGCGCCTGATTGCGGTTGCGGCAGTTTCAACAGGAGACGATGGCATTCCAAATACAGTTTTACAAGGCCAGGCAACAGCAGCAACGAGCGCAGATTGATCGCCTCAAACGAGACACGGCCGAACTCAAGAGGTATTGCTTTCCTGTCCTTTCCTCTCACCCAACTGACATGGGATTATTAAAAGAGTCAACAATATTCTGGCGCACGAGAACGCCCAGTTTCGCCAGCACTTGGGATACCAGGATGGAGAAGGGGACGATCCAGGACCCTCTAACCTTCCCAATTCCAATGGGAAACGTCCAATGAACGATCCTGACCAGTAAGCTGCTGATATTCAGCGCATACATTCTCCTGCCAGCTGACGTCTTCAGATACAGACCCAGAACTTCAAGCTCGCGTTCCACTGTCACCCCGCTAGGACCAAACAGACTGACCCTTCCACCTGGGCAGCAACCTCCCAGTCTTTCGTCCAACCGCGCAGAACAGGAAGAAAGGTCTCACTCGCACCCCCACCCGCCCGCCAAAGCTGCTCCGACTCAGAGGCCTGGATCTAGTCGCTTTGCAGAGTACGTGCTGGGTTCCTTGCCTCTGAAAATGCGCATATATTCACATATCGAAACTCGAAACAGACAGTACTCGTACATGCCCCCTTCTACCCCGCAATTCCACCCCCAGCAGCTCGCTCACAGTCAGACTGCACCCCGCCGCACGAAGCAGAATCAGAATCAGAACCAACAGCCGCCTCAAGGCCAGCCGCGCGCCGTGGTGGTTCCTCCCGCAAGATTCAAGCCCGCGCAAGGACCTGCGACCAGCAACAAAGCTCCCGCACCTGGATGCCCAAGCCAAGCCCCTGTGCAAACCCAAGCGATGCACCATGAAGCCAGGCAACGACCAATGGGACCGCCGCCGCCACCGCCGCCGCAAGTGCGCCAGCAACTGCCTCCGCCTCCTCAGTCTGTGCGCCGCAGTAACCCGCCTCTTCCTCCTAGCAGCAATCGATTCCTGCCGCCAAGCCAGCGGTTCGCGCCTCCTGTACCCATCGACCAGCAGCATTTCACGTCGAATGGCGCTCCGCAGCGCTTCGTAGCTGACTCTGGATCAAGAGGGCCCGTGGGGCCCGCGACTTCATTTCGGGCACCTTCTCGGGCGGCGATGCATAACATGTCTGGAGGTGGGCAACGAGTGCCGTTCGTTCCGCATGCTCCAGGGGGGTTTGGATAGGGAGGGGGCTGGGATTAACTTACTATGCACTTTCGTTCAATGCTATAGGATACGCAGCAGGATATAATTGTACAGTCTTCCGCGCGGCCGCGCGCGTGCTCACGGGAGGAGAACGCCCATTGGGTTTGGAAAGTGACTGCGGGCGGCAACATCGACGTAAAGCTGTGCTTGTGATAAATTCTTCTCACCCTCTCTCCCAACTCCCTCACGACTTTAGCTTACTTGCTTCTTTATTATGGCCTATCAGGATCCGTACGCTGGTCAGTACGGACGCTACCAGCAGCAACCCCAACAGCCTCAGTACGGCCAGCCTCAGTACGGCCAACCCCAGTATGGCCAGCAACAATACAGCCAATACGACCCCGCCCCGGAATTCAATCCCTACACTCAGCCAGCGCAGCCACACCAAAGCTATGAGCAGGGTGCATACGACAGCTACGGTGGCGGCTATAGAGACGAGCCCACACCCGACGTCGAGTATGCGCCCCGCCGTCAAGGGACGCAACACAGCTATGCTGCTCCACCCGCCATACCGACAAAGTCCTTGGACGAATCGAGTAGATTCGATGCCGGGGAGTTCACGCCTAGCCCGCGAGGGCCAAAGTGAGTCGTCACCCCATGTCCTGTGCGTCCATCTCTGAGGTTGGGCATCGTCAAGGACGGCGAGCAGCTTGAGACAATATCGGAAGGAATTTCAAGGGGAGATGTGGACAAAGGTGTGTCCACTCGTTGTACATTCCCTCCACCCTCCCTAACCTTTTTCGTAGGGGGGACGGGGAAGATGCTTTGGCAGATTCTTCTGCTGCACTTTCATGATCATCATCTTTCTCGTCGTCACCATCCTACTTTCCCTCGTTCTGGTACGTTTATTCCTGTATCCCTTCCCGCCATTTCCACCGGGCTCACAGTGCCCCAGTGGCTTCGGCCTCCCAGCATAAACTTCGGGGATGTTGCTCCCATGACGTCTGGATCAGCGGTAGGCTTTCGTTTATGATGTAGTCTCTTGTGGCGCTAACGCGATGCAGATCCAACTGACGGCCGATGGAATTAATATTAACATGGGGGTTAATATTTCGTGAGCGCCTTCCCATTTTCCCTCCAGAATTGAATCTCATCATCCACAGTGTCAACAACCCCAATTTCTTCGCGGTCAGGTTCAAGAAGATAACCGCAGAGGTGGGTTCTTAGCTCCCCCGCCATCTCCCATTCACCATCTTTCCAGATCTACTACCCACTCAACAACAACAATACTGCGATCGGGAACGGTACTAAAAACAACATCGTTCTCGAGTCGAACGCCCAGACGAACTTTACATTCCCCTTCGCGATCGATTACTCGACCTCTCTAGATCCCCAAAGTAAGATCCTGGTGGACATCGCGCAGAAGTGTGGAATCCTGGGGACCAGCACAAGCGATCTCGTGGTTCAATACAAGATCACTGTCAGATTTGCCCTGCTTGGTTTGTACTTCACCACTCATATGTTATTCGTTTCAGCTCGGGGTACAAATCCTCTTTGTAACCATTTCGCCCTCGATATCAAACAGCTTCACCTTTGCATGCCCGTTGTCCAAGGAGGATATCTCGGTGAGTTTTTCGTCTTGGTTTGCCGTCACATTCTGATCCCGTTGGTGTCCACAGGGGTTCCTCCCAAAGGGGTTGCTCCCGGGCTCACGACGAGAGGAGGTGCTGCTGATCTAACCATCGTTCACGATCTCCCATTCCCGCATCATCTACCGGACATTTTCCATAATGCACTTGTATACTTAAATAACCTCAATTGCACATTACAAGTTGCGATTACTTCCGAGTTATGGATCAGATTACCGCCCCCTTCCAATCTATGTAACCCTCTGTTTCGAGTGGCTGCACCGAGACTCGCTCCCGTAGCAATTTTCCAACGTCAATAGAATTATGGTCCGAGGCGCCAATCTGTCTACGATGGTGGTGCGGTAGCGTTTGGAGAACGCCATCCATCATGCATAGACTCCTCGCAAAGTGCCTTTCGGCGACTGGGGAGAGTTTTACCAATTTAACCTGCGACCGTTCCATCACGAGCTGGTGCAGCCACAAGACTTCTCCCGCAAGGAGTGTGTCGAGGGAAATGGTGTGAAGGTTGGGGTAAATGGAAAGGGTTACTGGATCTGGCAATGTTGGTTGTCGGAGCGAGTCCATTTGACTTGGCCCCCAGCCGCCATGCCCGGAGGCCTCCGGGACCCGCACCCCGTGTGCCCTGAATTCCTCAGAGCGTTTATAAAAGGACGACCCAATGCCGTCGCGGAAATTGATAGAGCGTGTCCGAGGCAGTTTGTGCTTCGGGCCATGCTCTTTGGACGGCAACAGATATTCCGCGTGAGAGTGGATGAGTTCAAGCTCCTCCACCGCTGTGAGAGCACGAAGATAGGGGCAGTTGTCTATCTCCGGCTCTGTCGGGGATGCGCGTGAAAAAAGTGTTGCGCCGACAAGTCGAAGAGTTCGCAATTTAGTGAAGACGCTGGGGTCTTGGAAACACTTGGCCAGATCCGGAACGTTCCCCCCTGCAAGCTCCAGGTATTCCAGGTTTGGAGTAGACAGAAGTGAGATGAGGTTGTGGCAGGGAGTGAACAGATTAGAGGGAGGAGGCTTGCAGAAGCTCAGCGCCAATGTTTTCAATGATGGAATCTCAATCGGAGGTAATGACTTCGACTGGGGATCGAGCGTCAGCCGCAGCTTAGGCAGGATGAGATCTGTCAAAAGAGGCGAAGCAACGACCATATCTTTAAAGTCGGAGGAGGTTGTCCGCAACCCTTGAATGTGGAGGGAGCGGAGACCGACAAACGGCACGGGGGATGACGCGACGCCATGGAGTCGGAGAGAAGTTAATGACGGCGCCTGCATGAGAAGGCTGCCGGGCGGAATTGACATCGTAATATGGGGATTGGGATCGTAGAACGACAGCTCAAGAACTGCGAGGCGAGGAGCCGTCTGGGCATTTTGTAGGAGAGCGAACATTTCCTCTGGGTGGGACAAGACCGACTCCGCTGCGATGGCAAGACGGCGCAGCCGATGGACGTGTTGCACGACGAGCATCATCACACTGGTGACAACAGGCATATATGCAGATGCAGATGCATCATCCGGAGGGAGCTGTAAAGTTATGTCGAACAAGCATGACTTGGACCGGTCGAGACATGTTGCAATCCATGCAACAACATTTCGCATTGAGAATGGGACATGAATTTGCGACCACAAGTCGGGGTAATTGAGAGCAGCAGAACGCCAATTTCGGCTGACGGCTGAGCACGCCACCAGGGTAGGAAGACAACCTGGACAAGTCGACGACAATGTTGTCCCGGATTTAAATATGTGAGCGAGAATCTCACTGGGCAGGGATTCAATAGTAACACCTTCGGCCATTGTCTGGGTGCGTTAGAGACGAGTCGCCAGGCAGTCAGTAGGCTTACTATGTGTGCTCCTTGCGAGGTGGACGGTTAAATATGGATCCCTGGATTCAGACTCGGACGAGGGTCAAGGGTTGAGGGTTGATTACTGCCAGATTTGTAACTCGCGGTGGGAATGTAGACGAGGGTCGAGGGTTATCAATAACGCTAATGGAGGTACAACTGCCAATTGCCAGGGATTTACTTGCTCAACGCCGGTTGGTGTACACAGTCCGAGACTCTTGAGTATGCACGAAGGCCGAGGCGAGAAGCAAAGGTGGAGATACCGGTGCCGGCCCGAGGAGCCGGTCAACTTGCTCTTCCCAAATTACATCCATGAAGGAGGAGGAGCTCGACAAAGACTCTGCTACGCTGAACCACTTTCGAGCTGCTTTATCTCAATTTTCTTTTGGATCCTCTGATAAAAACGAACTCCGGTCGAAAGCCTCTCCCCGTCCGCAGTAGCCCGGCCAAAAGGCAGGCCTCTGAGGATGTTAAAGACGCTGGCGCAGCTTCCCGAGAGAGATCTCCAAAAGAACAAAAGCGATCCTATGCTCCCCCCGAAACATATACCCATCTCCGCAAGCTACAATTGCACATTACAAGTTGCGATTACTTTCGAGTTATGGATCAGATTACCGCCCCATTCCAATCTATGTAACCCTCTGTCTCGAGTGGCTGCACCGAGACTCGCTCCCGCAGCAATTTTCCAACGTCAACAGGATTATGGTCCGAGGGGCCAAGATCTCTCCGCGGTAGCGTTTGGAGAACGCCATCCTTCATGCATAGACTCGTCGCAAAGTGCCTTTCGGCGACTGGGGAGAGTTTTACCAATTTAATCTGCGACCGTTCCATCACGAGCTGGTGCAGCCACAAGACCTCTCCCGCAAGGAGTGTGTCGAGGGAAATGGTGTGAAGGTTGGGGTAAATGGAAATGGTTAATGGATCTGGCAATGTTGGTTGTCGGAGCGAGTCCATGTGACTTGGCCGGGAGACCTCCGGAACCCCATGCACCCTGAATGAGACAATGCCGTCGTCGCGGAAATTGATAGACCGCGTCCGAGGCAGTTTGCGCTTCGGGCCATGCTCTTTGGACGGTAACAGATATTCCACGTGAGAGTGGATGAGTTCAATGAGTTCAAGCTCCTCCACCGCTGGGAGAGCACGAAGATAGGGGCAGTTGTCTATCTCCGGCTCTGTCGGGGATGCGCGTGAAAAAAGTGTTGCCCCGACAAGTCGAAGAGTTCGCAATTTGGTGAAGGCAACAGGGTCTTGGAAATACTTGGCCAGATCCGGAATGTTTCCCCCTGCGAGCTCCAGGTATTCCAGGTTTGGAGTAGACAGAAGTGAGATGAGGTTGTGGCAGGGAGTGAACAGATTAGAGGGAGGAGGCTTGCAGAAGCTCAGCGCCAATGTTTTCAATGATGGAATCTCAATCGGAAGTAATGACTTCGACTGGGGATCGAGCGTCAGCCGCAGCTTAGGCAGGATGAGATCTGTCAAAAGAGGCGAAGCAACGACCATGTCACTAAAGTCGGAGGAGGTCGTCCGCAACCCTTGAATGTGGAGGGAGCGGAGACCGACAAACGGCACGGGGGATGACGCGACGCCATGGAGTCGGAGAGAAGTTAATGACGGCGCCTGCATGAGAAGGCTGCCGGGCGGAATTGACATCGTAATATGGGGATTGGGATCGTAGAACGACAGCTCAAGAACTGCCAGGTGAGGAGCCGTCTGGGCATTTTGTAAGAGAGTGAAAATTTCCTCTGGGTGGGACAAGACCGACTCCGCTGCGATGGCAAGACGGCGCAGCCGATGGACGTGTTGCACGACGAGCATCATCACGCTGGTGACAACAGGCATATATGCAGATGCCGATGCATCATCCGGAGGGAGCTGCAAAGTTAGGTCGAACAAGCATGACTTGGACCGGTCGAGACATGTTGCAATCCATGCAACAACATTTCGCATTGAGAATGGGACATGAATTTGCGACCACAAGTCGGGGTGATTGAAAGCAGCAGAACGCCAATTTTGGCTCACGGCTGAGCACACGACCAAGGTAGGAAGACAACCTGGACAAGTCGACGACAATGTTGTCCCGGATTTAAATATGTGAGCGAGAATCTCACTGGGCAGGGATTCAATAGTAACACCTTCGGCCATTGTCTGGGTGCGTTAGAGACGAGTCGCCAGGCAGTCAGTAGGCTTACTATGTGTGCTCCTTGCGAGGTGGACGGTTAAATATGGATCCCTGGATTCAGACTCGGACGAGGGTCAAGGGTTGAGGGTTGATTACTGCCAGATTTGTAACTCGCGGTGGGAATGTAGACGAGGGTCGAGGGTTATCAGTAACGCTGATGGAGGTACAACTGATTGCCAAGGATTTACTTGCTCAACGCCGGTTGGTGTACGCAGTCCGAGACTCTTGAGTATGCACGAAGGCCGAGGCGAGAAGCAAAGGTGGAGATACCGGTGCCGGCCCGAGGAGCCGGTCAACTTGCTCTTTCCAAATTACATCCATGAAGGAGGAAGAGCTCGACAAAGACTCTGCTACGCTGAACCACTTTCGAGCTGCTTTATCTCAATTTTCTTTTGGATCCCCTGATAAAAACGAACTCCGGAGGTCTCCTCGAAAACCTCTCCCCGTCCGCAGTAGCCCGGCCAAAAGGCAGGCCTCTGAAGATGTCAAAGACGCTGGCGCATCTTCCCGAGAGAGATCTCCAAAGAAACAAAAGCGATCTTATGCTCCCCCCGAAACATATGCCCATCTCCGCGAGCTACAGGACCATCTGAGGCAGGATCTTGATGGTTTATACTCTGCCCCTGTTTCTGATATGTATTGACGACTCTTTCATAGTTGTATTCTGTGGCATAAAGTCCTTATATATCCTTTTCTGTTGTGAGTCGTTGAGCTTGGCTCCAGTCCAGGGAAAAAATCCGCGGAAATCGGCCACCATTTTGGAAGTCCTTCGAATCATTTCTGGTGGTACGGTCAAATTCAGCTGAGCTCGCGTAGCTTTTATTTATTTAACTTGGCAGGTGTCTGCACCATTCAGGTCGATTTTCAATTTTCACTCCTCCCCGGTTCCTAAACCTTACTTCCAGGTTTTACTAACACTCAGCTTCCTCCGCAAGAGGATTTCAATCTCCCAGATCGATTCTCCCTCGGTCTGGTCAGCAGTTTCGCGTGGAATTCCGCTTTCACGTCGCTCATCATACTCTAGACTAACCTGGTAGATCGTCCCACTAGCGAGGTTCTATCGGTTTTCGTGGCCTCTAAACAGTTTTCTAATGTCATGATTTTTCCAGCAAATGGAGCTTTCCGGCCAGGAACAATTAGCTGGTGTCCCCTTATTTCTGGCTAAAATTGCCCGCTATCGCCCTCGTATTGTTTGCTTTGTAGGCTTGGCCATAGCTAAGGTGGTCGAGTCTAGTTTGAAATTGGTACGTAATCCAGTCCGCAATTTCCGTGCCCTCCCAACGGTGCCTCCAGACCCTGAGCAGCGACACAAAATCATGGGGCCTGAGGCCATACAAAATGGTTCATCCAAGTGACGTTCCTCACTCTGGTAGTCATCTCGTCCCTCACCCGTGCCGCCCAGATCCTTCTGCGTTCATTGAGACATTATTCTTCGCGGCCCCTAGTACTTCTGGATTGGTAACACAATTTCAGGTAGGCGTATTTCTCGAAGGTTGTGACTCGATCTGGAACAGACACAGCGCCCAGACAAAGCTAGGATATTCGGTGAACTACGGCAGATCGTAGAGAATTTGAAAGCGGGCAGCCTCCCTACAACGCAAATGAGAGTGATTCCGCCACAGCATCTTGCCCAGCTCCCAGAGCCTTCTACATTGGGGACACTGCTCAGTTTCCCCGAAGAAGGCAGTAGCAGCGCTGAAGAGGAGAAGCACAATGATCCAGTTGCCTTCCCGTGAAGGACAATCATAACAGATAAACAGCAGTACATGTACATTCAAAATAATTTACTCTTCCATTTCATCGCCACTCTCCATGTCATCGTCGCTGTCGCTGTCCTCGCCCTCGGCGACCTCGATCGGGTCGAGGCTAATGTCGTGGTCCGCACCGAGATACGAATCACAGATGACATACAGTTTGAGGGAGTGCGTGCCCTTTGGCAGTGTAATCTCCAGTTTGACGGCAAGATTCTTGTTGACAGTGACCCGCTTGATGGCAAGCAAACGGCGAGTACTGGACTCTCCGACGACAAGCCACCAGTTAGCCATCTTTTTGGACGGGTAAAAGGGGGCCACAACGTCCTGGTCTCCGCCCTCGTCGTCGTCATCGAGGTCCCGCGTGAGATTTACTTGAAGGATTATGGGGGCTCCAGCCGTGTAGTCCCCTTTCACCAGCTCATGGGAGACATCCAGTGTGGGGTAAGAGTTGACAAACATAGCCACATCTTTCCTGCAAACAAGACGGATTAGAAAGAAGTGGCATCCGTGTAGTAGAAGTCTCGTACATCTGGACGGAAGTCATCTGCAAGAGTTCCACCCTCTTGTCGTCTTCCATCTCCATGATGTCATAGACAGATTCGATACCAGCGTCTTTACAGCGAGTAATGACCTGAAAGAAAGAAAGAAAGAGATGAGTACATGAAGAACGAGGATATCGGGGTGTGTACCTCTGGTTCGAAGTGGGGAATCTGCTTTAATGGCGAATCAGTCTCCCACACAGCTTGGACACACATTTGCGACAGATCCATCGCGCCCAAGGCATTTAGCCACGCGTTGGAGGACATGACATCGACACAAGCGGAAAGCAAATTGAGCACTTTCTCAAGTACCAACACTTGATCTGCAGCCAAATCGGGGGGAAGTTGTAGACGAGAAAAGTGGGCCTGTAGGAGAAGGAACGTTTTGAAGTGCGGAGCTTCAAAGTCAGCTTTGTCCAGCTTGACAGGTACGCGGTCGTATATGCGACGCAGAAGCGCATCTTCATGACGGCGGATGGGGATAGTCTCGAACTCGGCAGAGGAGGAGACGACTTCAAGAACCCCCTTGAGCTTGGTGCGCTCCTTCAAGGACAGCGTGTACACTTCGACGGTAACATCTGGAACTTGCTGTTAACGAGTGTAGCACGTGATGAGAATCCTGCGCTTACATGAAATGTTGTAGTAAGCGGCGATCATGCCGAGATTTAGTGCTGACACCTCGATCTCATCCTCGATGGCGATGGATTTTGAGTTAACGAGGTCGACGAGGGTGTTCTCGACCAGCTCAGACAGATGATCAGAGAGATGCTGGTGGCTGACATTGTGAAGGTTGTAGTAGTTCGGATTTTGGGTCATCCGCCGGTAAAAGTACGTCCACGTTAAAATGTCCTGCCAGACTGTCAGGTTAAGAAAATACGACAGCAAGTGAGGACCGACCATGGCATCCTGCTTGTTTTCAATGGTCTTCACTGCGATTTCTGCGAGGAAGTAATCGTGTAGGAAATGAGTCGAAAGATGAGATTCAATGGGTAAACCCTCCGCCAAGAATTTCTTGTAAAATTCTTTTCGAGTTTGTTGGCACATGAGCACGCATCGGCTTCGCTCATCTTCTTTTGGACGACAAGCGCGGCCCATCATCTGGAGAACATCCATGACTGGGTAATCGATGTATCGATGCTCTCTGCCTTCGTAGGATTGAACCCCCATGATGATGACCATGTAGCTCGCCACCGGAAGACTCCAGGCCGTGTCCTGAAACGATCTTTAGTTTCCGCCACAATCGAAATGGATATTGCACGTACCCGGGATGCTACCAAAACCTGTACTGCACCAGATTCGAACAAGCGCTGCACAATACGCTTGTCTTGCTTGCTGAGGGCTTCATGGTAGTAGCCAATGCCGTGTTTCAGGCATTCCACCAAACCTTGGTCGCTGATGTTCTCAAAATGAGGAAGCAATACTTCACTATCTTCGACATTCAAAAAGCGATCAGGTTTCTCGTCAGCTGCACAATGTGTGAGGAGGTTGTCGACAGTGAGGCGACATTGGCGACGGGACGGAACGAAGACGATGACCGGTTTGGTGGGTGAGTATTCCACGATTGCCAAATAAGCGGGCTTGGACATGGCGATCATGAGGGATGGGAAGTGGGGGATGGTGAAAGACTGGAGATGGATGTCCATGTCTAATGGACGTGCACTTGAAAAAAAGAGAGAATCAGTGTCCGAGAACGAGAAGTGGCGCAAGGGAAGACCTACCTCGGGGAGAAGTTGAAGATCGCATGCGATGGAGCACCCATCCACTCGCCAAGATCACGAGCATTGGCAAGGGAGACACCGCAAGCTACAATGCGAGTTTTGTTCTCCGTCTGCTCCGAGACATAGCGGGTGCGAGAGATGACAACCTCATATGTCGGGCCCACCTCACCGCCCACCAATTGGACCTCGTCTGCAATAAGTAGGCCGATATTTTGCACATTTTTCCGCTGGCGCCATCTTCGAGAAATGACATCCCACTAGGGAGAGATTAGTGTGTCGTACAGCCGGAAAGGGGGTGAGGCTTACTTGTGTTGGTGTGCAAATGATGACATCGCCTTTTTCAAGCAGTCGGAGATCTGCACTTGTTTCACCTGTGAGGCTGACAATCTCCTTCCCTCCTTGAACCTGCGCGAACTTGTCCCGCCACTCTTTAACGCGCTGATCCACCATTTCCTGGTATGGCTCGATGCAAACCGCGCGGGGCGATTCGCGTTTGCTCCACAGTCGGAGTAGCGCAAACTCTGCACAAATTGTCTTCCCACTTCCAGTCGGGGCGCCGATGAAGACGTTCTCATCTGAAGTATAGAGGGCCTGGAAGACCTGTGTTTGGATCTTGTTGAACGTCTCTATTGACGAAGAATAAATGGCTTCAAACTCCTTGTTGTGAAGGGCGGACAGCGGGAGAGCTTGCAGATCGAGAAGGGGAGTAGGGGGAGGGAACTTTTCTGGAAGAATCAAGTGCTTGAAGGAGATTGGCAGGCGAGTTTCCGCATGAAGCCAGCGATCCGATATCACAGAGATATAGTAGTTGGGCGGGACGGGTTCGAACATCGGGACGGTGAGAGTCACGTTGTGCTCGTCTTCAGCATAACGCTGACGAAGAACGAAAGAATCATGGAAGAGGATTATTTCACCATCCACGTCCTCCACCACGATCAAGAAGGTTTCGGCACCACCATGGATCTTTTCATCCCACCGGAAGTCAGGCACAATCGACAAATCGATCCGCAAAAGAGAGCGGGTAATCGGCTGCACTTGAGCTTGAAGCCTGTGGGGCAATTAGGTAAGATCATGCGACAAATAGATTGCGTACTGAAGCTTAGGGAAACTATGAACAAGACGGTGCACAAGTCTACCAGCGTTCGGGATTCCAATCAGTTCGCCGATCTCCGGAGGACTCTGGTAAAGAGGATTCAGATTGAAGGAACATCACAGTCAGCGGGAAACTCACAAGATCGAAGTAGCGATACCAAGGCTAGGGAAAAGCGAAGTAAGTGAAATTGACTGCATGTAACAACGTGGAGCAACTCACGAATTGTTTGCCCTCCGCCTTTCGTATGATGTCTGACTGCACACCTTTGAACTGACGTAAAGGCGTCATGGATCCCCACCTAAAGTGAGGGGTGAGAGGGAAATAAAAAATAACCTGGAATTGGACTGACATTCGCTTTTCCACCATCTTGCAAAGATCGAGGGCCGCTTTGGCAGGCACCGCCCATCCACGTTTAAGGCAAATTTCGAACATAGCACGCAATATACTAGCTCAGAGAGTGAGCCAGAATCAAGAGTGATCCCATAGCGAGTACTTACCGTCCTGCGGATTGTTGTACAAAGACCATGTCGGCAACGAGCACAAAACCTGAAAATTGGAATGAATGGGTGGCACACAAGATGATGCTGTTGTATGGCGCACCATCCAATTTCAATTGGGAAATGTAAGCTTGAAGAAGGACATTGATTTTGGCGGCAGGCTCCTCGACACCTTCTTTGACGGGAATAGGAACCCTCTCGAGAAGTTTGGCGAGTTCGAGTTTTTCCTGTAAGGGGCATTAGCATCGTTTAGGCAGGATACCGCGTTACGGAAGCTGACCTCTTGACGGACCTGGCGAAGGCTCGGTCAGTATAAAATGATCAAACTCGAATACTCGTGACATACTGGAAGGAGTTTGAACTCGTTTGATAAGGCGAAAACCCTGAATAACTCCAAAGTGGACATCGTCGGCCGTAAATGTTGGTTGTAGGTCATCATCGAGTTGTAGGTCACGTAATAATGTGACGCAATCCTGCCCAGCTCGGTACTTTGGAAGCGTCCGGAGGAACGCTCATACTTGAGTAGCTGGCACTTCTCAAGCAGGACGGCGGCAGAGTGCGCAATGTCTGCGCGTTTTTGAATCAAACCGGTATCGTCGTCTTGGTAATCCACCCCAACGCCATATAGTCCCGGAGACTTTAGCATGCGAACATACCTGATTGTATTTATCAATAAGAGAAGTGAAACGCGCGGACCGGACTCACAGATAAGTATAGCCCAGCCATTGCACAGCTTCATCCCGATTCCGAATAGTTCCGAGAACGATTTCTGCGTTCAAATTGTCGGCTAGCTTCGATACAAACTGAGATTCGATGGGAAGCTGCTGGTTCAACAAGCTGAGATAATATTGAAGTTCCGAATGGTTAGTGATGATGATGCCCTCGCCGTAGGTGTCATATTGCGGACGGCCAGCACGGCCAAGCATCTGCAGCACGTCCTGCGAGGACAGCTCCACCCATCGGCCCTTCTCGGGATTGTAGATTTGGGTGCCTTTGATGATAACGGTGTGGGCGGGGAGATTGACACCCCAAGCGAGGGTAGCGGTACACACCAAGACCTGCAGGGAGCCGTCCGCGAACAGCTCCTCCACAAGTCCACGGTCCTCTCTCGACATCCCGGCGTGATGAATACCAAAACCAAAAGGGAGCAAATCCCTCAAGTTCGCGTCCTTGACATTGTTGGCTTCCTCGGTCAGGATTTCTCTGACAGCGCCATCGGGCTTGACGAACTGCGTGATGGTTTCTTTCTCGATGGCCATATCCCGCAGGAATTTGGCAGTCTTCGCAGTCTCTTTACGAGAGTGCACGAAAACCAAAGTCTGGTTTTTGCCCGCTTGATCCAAAACCTTCTCGTAACACACCTCGTTCGTCACCTGGTACCGTTTGATTGCCTTCTTCTCGGTGACCCCAATGAATTGCTGCTGGAGCCCACAGGGCCGGTAGGAAGCATCGAAGTAGAACAAGCCCTTTGACTCGTCCACTCTCAGGAATGTAGCAACGTCCTGGTAGTTGGGCAGCGTTGCGGACAGTCCAACAAGACGGACATACTCTGAGGTTTGTTCCATCCTTCGAATCGTCCGCGCAACGATGCTCTCGAGAACAGGGCCGCGCTCGTCGTGAAGTAAGTGAATCTCGTCGATAATGATCAGTCGCACGAGGTTGGTGTAGCTGGTGTCTGTGCTTTTCCGCGTGATGACGTCCCATTTTTCGGGGGTGGTGACAATGATTTGGGTTTCAGCTATTTGCTGCTTCGTCATTTGAGAGTCGCCGGTCAACTCGCCCACGGTGATACCGAAGACTTTGAGGCGAGCTGAGAAGTTTCCGACCATCTCCTGCACAAGGGCTTTCATGGGGGCAACATAGACGATCTTGAAAGCGGCGAGATCAAATGACCCCGTCTCTTCGTCGCGATATTTGCCCAGTTCATTGAGGATTGTGAGCATGGCGACGTTGGTCTGGCAAAGTAGTATTAGACGTGGAGGATGATGAATTGGAATTAGACAAACCTTCCCAGCTCCGGTGGGCGCGCAGAGAAGAATAGGTTCATCGGTCCCGAAAGCAATGGGATAAACCTTGCTTTGAACGGGATTGAGCTTCGGCACAGTGAAAGCAGCCCGAGCCCACAGAGGAAGGTCAGCGATAGCGACCAGCTCGGTGTCCGGAGTCGCCTTTTTCTTCGGCGCGGGTACATGGATTTCTTCATAGCCCTTTCTCGCGCGTTTGAAAGAGCCTTCAGGGAGTTTGCACTTCTTGTTGGACATCAAGTGGCCGCCTTGGCTGAAAGCCATGCTCTCCAAATCTACCAGGCGCTTTGGCTGAAGGGTAGAGCCAGGCGCAAGGGTAGCCGTTTTGGGGACATTACGCTTCCCTTCATCGTCGACTTCCATGGCATCTGAAGGTTTTGACTTTGTTGCCTGCCGATCCCCGGCGAGCTCCCGTAAAATCCACCCCACACCTTTCTCCCGCATCGCTACCTCTACGTTCACCCGCTCGTCAGCGTCACTTCGCATGAGCTTCGTACACCACACGATTACATCGCGGTTCTTGAGGAACTTTGTGGTGATGTGGAAACTCTGGTAATCGAAAAGCTCCATGAGCTGGTTTTCGCAATCACGGAGGCTGGATTCTGAGCCGAGGATGGAAAGGACGGACGCTGCCTTGTCTGCTGCGGTGACGGGGTCGGGGTAGATTTCGGAGATTTGTCGTTGAACCCAGAAACCGTCAACGGCGTGAGGTGAGACGATGTCCTTGTCCACCTTGGATTTCTTCTCCTGTGAAGCCTCGCCTCCGATGACAAGCTCTTCGTCACCATCCTCTACCCCATCCTCCGGCGGAGCATCTTCTGGCTCGTTTTCGTCGTCGTCGGAATCCTCATTGATCTCGAAACGCTCCTCATCCTCCTCGTCCTGCTCTTCCTCGTCAAATACGACAGCAACGCCAACCTCGTCGTCGATTTCGGCGTCCTTGCGTTCCATGTCAGGGTCTGCCATCGTCTCGTCTTCGGCTCCGTAATCCGTAATTTTTTTGGCTAGGTTGATCAGCTGGGAGAACTGCTCATTCGACACAGACTCTATCACCGCTTCTATTTCCCGCTTCTTGTCAAAGTCTTTCATGTCCTCGTTCTTCAACGTTTCCAACACGATGTCGGCTGCACTGCGAACGACGTCCTGAGCCTGGTCGCCCAGAGAAGCGTGGACGGAAGATAGTATCAGCTCGTAGACCTCGCGGGTCTCAGCAGTACGCGGTCGATATGTGAGGCCCTCGACATCCTGGGTCGCTTCGAGAATGTCGGTGTACCCAAAGCCAGAGGTTTCGGCTTTCCGCTTCATAGCCTGTTTCTCTGACGGATCCTGGCGGTCTGAAGCCTTCTTCTTCTTCTTGTCAAGATCCTTGGGTGCCTCGCGAACGACGCGAGAACCCATTTCGCGGGGATCTATACGACCAGCCAGCGAAGTCGGCGCGCCATCTGGCTCCTTGTCTCTGCGAGGTAATGCTGAACGGTCTGCCGTCAAGACCAGAGACGAGATGGCCCCATAATTATACCCGGAAAGATCAGGTTTCTTGCCGGGGGCGGCCATGGTGTGGAGATGTAAAAGTTGGACTTTCTGTGTTTGGCGTTGTCCCGCGAATCGAGGTTGTGACCTGTTAGGCTGCACACCCGACCCGCTACGTCACCAATACTCTCATGCACTGCCGCACTTAGCTAAACGGTAGATAGGTACATAGCTTTGCGCCCACCGTTAACTGCTTTCTCTCTCTCCTTTCCACGGACATGGCAGACCTGACCCAGCTCGTTCCGCCCAAGGACCTCAGCGAAACAGTTAAGGAAATCGTCTTCAATCATTTCTTCTGCCGATTGGCGTCGTTTCGAAACACCGCCGCATTATACGCGAATGTAGAACACAATTCCTCATCTCTCAACCCCCAATTGAAAGCTACTCGGAGAGAACAATTTATCCAAGAGATACAAGTATGGGCCCAAAAGCTTCTTGAACAAACTTGGATAGTATGCGGGGAGCCTGGTGGAGGTCCGTCCGTTCATTTAGAAAGATGCCTCATCTTACCTGTGTACTAAGGCAAATGCCCCGAACTGAGCCGATACTCCGATACCTCTACTGGTCACCTTCCCCCGCTTCCAGCCCCAGAGATTCTGACCAGAATTCTCAACACTGTGCTTTTTTTAAGTATCGCCACTTCCGTAGGATATTCTGCGCGAACTCGAACCTTTCTATCTACATTCGGATCTTTAGACGAACAAACTATCGTCTCCGCACTTAGAAATCCGGACAAAGCGATTGAAGAGACTCAGAAGCAGGCTCAACAGGCGAAGGAAAGCCATGCGAAGATGGGCAAGACACTCAGAATGTTGGGAATTGGCCTTGGAGCTGTCGCAGGTGGTGTGGTAAATAGCATGCGATGCACCCTTCATTCAAATATGCTCACTTCCAATTTATCAGCTCGTCGGCGTTACTGGAGGTCTCGCGGCTCCCCTAGTCGGTGCTGGCGTCAGTACAGTTCTTGGAATACTCGGCATTGGTGGGACAACTGTCGGCTTACTTGCCAGCGGTCTTGCAGGTAGATTTCTCGGACAATAGCGTCTGTCATTTCCTGATTCCTGCTGCATCCAGGTTCCAGTGTAATTTGTGGTGCCCTTTTCGGGGCATACGGCGCCCGATCGACTTCCGCTATGGTCGAACGTCATACAAGGGAAATCAGAGATTTGGCCATCGTCCCTGTCCACAAGTTCAGCAAGGACCAGGAGACTTTGGCAGTACGTTTCTGTATAAGTGGATGGCTTGAATCTCAAGACGATGTGGTCGCGCCTTGGAGAGTCTTCGGTGGCGATGATACCTTCGCATTGCAATGGGTGGGTATTCCCAAGTTTCGTTAAACCACCGACTGCTAATAATCCCCTCAGGAAGTGAAACTTTTGGAGTCACTTTCCGACTCCCTCATGACTCTTGTGAAAGCAAATGCCATGCGGTACATAAAAATGGTACGTATAGAGGCATAAATACCTGTGCGGCCCCGCTAAGAGACAGCAGGAAGTCATCAGGCGTACAGTTTTCGCCAGCCTCATGAGCTCGCTGGCTCCCATTGCATTACTAAACATCGGCCAAATTATAGGTAGGCGCATTCAACCCTAATTATTCAACGTTCGCTGATTCCTCTGTCTCGTACCAAGATAATGACTGGATGAACGCAACGCAATTAGCCATCAAAGCCGGTGCCGTCTTAGGCGATCTCCTTTCGAAACGCGTATTCGGCAACCGCCCCGCTACGTTGACGGGGTATTCCTTAGGCTCCTTGGTCATTTTTGAAGCTCTAAAATACCTGGCATCGCTGCCACCATCCGAGACGACTCATCTCATACAAGACGTATATCTGTTCGGTACACCCGCGCCGACGGACGTTGCTATCTGGGCTAGCATTCGCCGGCTGGCCTCCGGGCGCGTCGTGAATGGCTACTCTCAAGACGATTATGTCCTGGCGGTATTATCGAGATTATCCCATATCAGTTGGGGTGTCGCCGGCCTACAGCCTGTCGATGTGGTGGGCGTGGAAGATGTGTTGTGTAAGGATGTGGACGGACACACAAAGTGGAGAGGTATGATTGGGAGATCTCTGCAACAGTGCAACGCGCCAGGAATCATTGAGCAGCTGGTTGAGGAGCAAGTCAAGGCGGCCACGGGACCAGAAATCAACGAGGCGGAAATGACTCAGGAAGAGGTGGATCAAATAGTCATAAAATAAAATGGATAATTCGGAATGGGAGCTTCGGCAATCTGTTGACTTATCAAGCCAAGATTTAAGCTCTTATTAGCTCTCTTATTAATGGGTCATTATTCGCACGTGACCGCGCTTCCTCTGTCGTTCGCGACATATAAATGCCGACGGCAACTCGAGATCTACTAAGCATTGACGTTAGTACTTAAAGGCCAAAGCTAGCGTTCTTCCTCGTGCCCTCCGAATGGCGACCTCTCGGCCTTTGCAATCCTTCCTCGGCGGCGCGGGACTTTCACTTTCTTCGCACGCGTTACTCCTGCTGAATGGCAATGTCTTTGGCGTTTCAGGATTCGTACATCGTGCAGTACGTGGGGGCAGGGAGGCAATGGCTTCCGCGTTGGGTTTGGTTCTGGGAGGAATTTTCGCCGGTTTAACAGAGGGCGCGGGGCCTCGTTCCTCAGTACCACTGGCGTTTCCTCATCTAATTCTCTCTGGCTTACTCGTGGGTGTCGGAACAAAGGTATTTTTCCCACTTCCCTATTTACCCAACCTAAATATCATAGATGGCCAACGGCTGCACCTCGGGGTCATTGTTGAAATGTTTATATCAACCATCTTTCTGACGTTTTTTTTTTTTCAGTCATATGATTGCAGGGATCTCGAGATTCTCCCCTCGGTCAGTGCTTCCATCTCCCTGTCATTAAAATAATTAACAGCCGGCTTGCAGCTCTATGAGTGCCACGGCAATTTTTTTAACGACCGGGGCTATCACAGCTCGTTTTCTACACGGGAATTCCCTTCCCGTCCAATTCTTTGACTGGTCCCTGGGCACCACAGGAAGAACACTCCTCGCATTCCAAGCTGTTCCTTTCATGATTTCAACGTTTCTATATATTATTGTTCGTCTTGAGCGTTTGCCCTAACACTCTCTTTCGCTAACAATCACCCAAGACTCCGCCCAAGTCCCACGATACGACTATTAAGGGCCAGAAAAGTCATCCTACGCTTCGTCTCACAACCTCCCTCTGCACTGCTTTCGAGTTTGCGCTTGCGCTGCGCCTATCAGACCTGACCGAACCTGTTAGAGTGGTCACCTTCCTGCTTCTTCCATTCCACAAGGCGTTCGATCCTTCTCTGGCCTTTCTGGCTCTCGGCGCACTCCCTCTGGCCATTCTCCTGTATCAGTTCGCCCGTGGACCTGAGCAGCCGCGACTCGGAGGCCCGTGGTCCGTGCCAAAAGGTGGCCGGGTGGATATGAGACTTTTCGCGGGCTCGGCACTGTTTGGTATCGGCTGGGGGTGGTCTGGATTTTGCCGTGAGTAGTATACGATCTCATATTCTTAAACGAATTAATTTGCATACCAGTGGGCCCCGGGCTGGTGAACCTTGGCCGTGCCATAGGTGGAAGATCTGACCCCTTTCCAGTGTTAGGATGGTTGGCGGCTGTTGTTATCGGAGGCTTTGTAGTATAGGATGCAAGCACATGGGCGAGCGCGGAGTAGCAGTTACATTATTTCTCATTATCGTCAAATTATCGTGGATTCAATGGCAGACGGTAGTCCTGCGACTTAATACAAATACACCCGACGCAACGTCATCCATCTAGGCGGTCACAGCTGGTACTGGTACAGGATCGGCCTTCTTTGCTCTGCCTCGTCCCCATTTAACAGCAATCCTCTCGCCGTCAACCTCGAGTCCATTTGCCCACGCTTGGGCGGCAGTCTCCGCTATTGACCGCTGCTTAAAGTTGACAAAGGCACACCTAAAGAGAACAGTTTAGCAAATTGGGAGGGGTCCAAAGGACAAACGAACCGTGATTTCGCCACATGCACTACAGATTTGAGTTCTGTTGGCTCAACGGAGGGGAGTGACTGCAGGACAGACGTCCGAACGCTCAGCTCGGTCGAATTGGCGGGTAAAGACGACAAGAAGATGGAGGTCTGCAGAAATTGAGCGACGAACTCGCGATGATTAGTTACAAAGAACATACAATGGTCTCGTCATCTGGGGGTTTCAGCCCCTGGCTTTCGGCATGCGCGGACATGATTTTTTTGGCGACGGGGTCATTCCGACCGTGGAAACGATCTTGAATATTCTGGTGCGAGAGTTCATTGTTCACCGGCATTTCGTGTCGAAACGGGCACTCCGCTCCCCGAGTACATTCACCCTTGACGAAGAACGAACAGATGTGCGGTCTATTCCGCTTGTAGTAGGGGTCGGTACGGGCAAGCTGCTTCAGCATATCCTTGCCGGCTGACTGCGCGCGACCAGAATCTAACCCGGATTTGTTTCCATCCAGCTGGACCAGTGAGAATAGAAGAATCTAGAACAGACGCAAAAAGCGTACCTTGCCCTCCATATTTTGTGCGTAGTACTCCCGATTGATATCGCTGGTGGGTGCCTCGTTCTGCAGCGCCAAGGCCGTGTCCCGCACTTGCGTGGGCAGGCCATATTCAAGGTCAAGGAGACACGTTTGGCATACGTTCTTGACTTTGGCGCAAGTTTGACATATGACTGTCGTCTTGTAGCGCATGCCGGTGCCCGGGTTCCAGCGAAAAACGGTGAATGGGCGCGCACAAGTGCCGCACGACCGGCCGTATTCTTGTTTTGACTGTCATGCCGTTGGTAAGTGCCTCAGATACCACACACTCTAGCTCGAGCCTCACCATGCGGATGAATGGATTGTCACCAAGGCCTGAGAGATTGGTGAACAACAGAATGAAAGGGAGGACGAGAGAACCTACACGATTCACAGAGGATTGGAAACTCGGACTGTTCCCATCCTAGCAAAGTTTTAGTGGGCGAGAACAGCAAGGAATTCGGTACCAACCTGCTTTGTTTATATCGGCTTTAGGAGGCATTTCTTTGGAGGTAGCGAGGCTGTGGCGAACGCGAACGCGATGTAGCGGTTTGGAATTGAGCTAATGTGTGTGTTCCAGACGTGAACGCGGTAAGGAAGGATGATGTGTGAGGACTCGCTGCACGGAGAAACGAGCTAGGGAAGGGAGCGGGGACTAGAGGTAAACAACCCCCTTGCGCGAGTGTATGTGTCTCGAGAGCGGGCGTGATGGTTCAGTTCCGAGTCGAGATTGATGAGTTTGGTAAGCAAAACCACCGATGGCCGAACCCGCATGTGTGAGCGCAACTCCCCCGCCCAATATCGGCGGCGGGTCCCTCTTAATTGCATGGCAGCTCAAAGACAAGAACGTCCTCATCGTGGGCGGGGGCGAAGTGGCATCCCAGCGCATCGAATCGGTTCTCACAGCAGATGCGATCATCACAATCCTTTCTCCCGCAAAAGGCCTTCACCCACGCACGAAAGAGTTCATCGACACGTACCCCACCCGAATCACCTACTATGACCGTCGCTTCTCCGGGCCTGCAGAAATACACAAAATGGACATGGTCCTTACGGCTCTGGACGACGTCAACCGCTCGCGCGAGATCTGCGACATGTGCAGAAAGGCCAAAGTACCCGTGAACGCTGCCGACATTCCCGACCTCTGCGACTTTTACTTTGGTGCTCAGATTCGCGACGGACCGCTGCAGATTATGATTTCAACAAATGGAAACGGGCCCAGAATGGCTGCCTTGATGAAGAAGAGACTCCAAGGTGCATTGTCTGGGAAGGAGGGAGAGGCTATCGAGAGGGTAGGGGCGTTGAGGGCTCAGCTCAAAGAACGGGCTCCTGGAGTTGGAGGAGCGTTGGGCCGGAAGCGGATGAAGTGGATGTCAGAGGTCTGCAATACCTGGGAGGTCGACGAACTCACGCAATTGGACGACGTTATCATAACCAAACTTTTGGACGATGGATGGGAGAAGAACGGTGTGCCGACGCTAGATCAACTGAAGGGGCGCAAACGAAACAGACCCCGTCCATCTCAGTCTTCACACTCTAATCAGTCTTCGAACTTGAACCACTGGTTGCCAGCGATCGGTTCATTTGCGCTCGGTGCTGTCTGCACCACACTTGTTTTTCTGGCTCGCAAGAGATGAACATTTCATTGGGAAGGTATGTTCTTAGCTTGAAACGCAAGCGTTCTTAATGCAGCCTTACTCAGATAATCGAAATTGTATGAAGCATGGTAGCCGCCACGGTGGTTTGTAACTTTATCTGGCCGATGCAACTATAAGGCTCAGATAGCTGTACAAATGTATTAAGCAAGGTCCAAAATAATGATGAGACAGATACAATGAAGAGTCCGTCAGAAGAGGGTCCTGCTGCTATTGACATAGCCAGTCCCGTAACAAGAATACAACAGATGTGAACACTCCTTATCCAATGGGTCGGCTGCAACGATTTTGAAAGATGTACCAAAGAAACTCCTCACATCCCTCAGAAATTGGATTCTGAATAATGATCAGGAAATGGGTAAATGCCGATGAACAATCACTGACGTTCGAGGAGTTGGTTCACCCATCCGACACCGGCCGACGTCCTCGCTGCCAAGGACCATCATCATGAGGACAAGTGTTTGGTGTTGCCGATCGACGCAGCCCCCCTGATCGATTTCTGCCAGAAGTGCCCGGGTAGCTTGGAGGGCAATATCTTCCGGTGCTACCCCAGGTTGCGAAATCGCCTCCGAGCAATGTAGTGCAGATGTCGTAGATTCAGCCAAGAGAGTCAACGCATACCCTGGTGATCTGAATAAAAAACGAATAAGTTATACATTTGGCTTGCAGAAGAAGATGAACCTACTTTCCGCTCTCTTCGCCCTTGTAAACATCGGAGTACAGGTAAATGTCGGGTATATACCGGTTGAGGATGGAGCGCGAGGCTTCAATCATGCGGTTGGAAAATTGGGGATTCACCCGGACGGCATGTCTGGAGGCGCATGAGATTCAGCCTTTGGATTGCGAGACGGTCACTCACGATATGCCTCTTATTCGTTTGATCTTTCCAGGTTCCACAAAGTTCAAGGTCTTAACCTGCTTCACAATAGGACAGAGGAATTGGACTTCACCCCCACCTGCAGGAGGAGCACCACGCTTTTTTATCTGCCATGAACTGAGTCAACTTTCTTCCAATGGCTGAAGATAATTAATTACCCGCAGTTCGAGTCCATCAGAAATACCGAATAGTTGCAAATGGGGTAATGTTACTATTCTAAATAAATCTACCTGCTGGAGATGAGCAATGGGCCATTGAATGGTAAAATACGGACAGAAAGGTCGTGTTCGTCGGTTGTGATTCCCCGGAGGGTGAGTTGGAGAGGTTTCTTCGCAAAGGGGGCGAGCATGACGATCGGCTCCAGAAAATAACCGATGGACTTTGAGAGGGGGCAGTCATGGGTCAATGGGCCGCCAGATATTATACCGGGCTTCAAAAGGATGGCGGTACCTGCAGTTAAATTAGCGGTGTCTTCTTGAATGCAAGACTGAGTGCTCGTACCAGTGACGGAGATTTCAATGATAGTGCCATTGGTGATCTTTTCTAATAGACGCAGGAGACTGATTTCAAAGTCTGGAATGGTCAGGACCTGTGTGCTTAATTATACAGATGTATAACCTCGTAGACCGGGATTCTTGTCGTCGGAGCGAATTTTGTCTATGCGCACGGCCTTGCCACTGAGTAAAGAGAGCACAAGGCGAAGGCGTAGATGCTGGTGGCCACTGAACTGGACGAGGCCAGGGGACTGTGCCATTGAAGAACGATATGAAGAAAATCTGGCTTACGTACACAACGCGATCGAGTGTCTCGATTGGGAGAGCGGCGGCAGCCGACTCAGTCAGACTCTCGAACATGGCCGAAACTACTACTGACTGGCAGGCATGTTTCTCCACCATTCTTTCTCTATTCCCGCTTATCCTGCCTCTAGGATCGCTACTACGACATTGACCAAGTCCTAAACACCCCGGGCCCACGAACGGACCCCGCTTTTCTCGCTGGAGATGGGGTCCTCGCCGCGTCTCTTTACCCTGCTTCCACCGAGCTCAATTCACCCCCTCTAGGTCAAAGACTTTCTCCGAAACCAGGCAAAGATCCTGGTCATCGGTGCTGGCGGTCTCGGCTGCGAGATCCTTGCCAACCTCGCTCTGACCGGCTTCAAGGATATTCATGTCATCGACATGGACACCATCGACATCAGCAATCTCAACCGTCAGTTCTTGTTCAGGTGCGCGTCGTTCTTCTCTTCTCGGCCTCTCTGACCTCCTTGAAAGACAAAAGGACGTCGGGCAACCAAAGGCCACCGTCGCGGCCGAATTCATCATGAAGCGCGTTCCGGGAGTAAAGGTCACACCGTGAGTTGTGCCGTCCATGATTTTGTACCGTATCCGAGAAGACTCCCAGATATTTCGGCAAAATCCAAGACAAGGACGATGCTTATTACCTTCAATTTAATCTCGTCATCTGCGGTCTCGATTCTGTTGAAGCGCGACGTTGGATGAGCGCTACCCTGGTGAATCTGGTCGACCCAGAAAATCCGGAGAGCTTGAAACCTTTGATTGACGGCGGAACCGAGGGTGCGTCTCCTCCGAATGGTCTGCGGATCTTACTGACGTCCCTATGTAGGGTTCAAGGGCCAGGCTCGCGTTATTCTCCCTACCATCACATCCTGTTATGAATGCTCCTTAGACATGCTTAACAAACCCACCGCGTTTCCTATCTGCACGATCGCTAACACTCCTCGCCTGCCAGAGCACTGCATCGAATGGGCCTCAGTTTTAGAGTGGCCTCGCGTGCAAGGAGGTAGATATCATGTGAATTCACTCCATTTAAACTAACCTGCTCTCGCAATCAGACAAGAAGATGGACACCGACGACCCCGAGCACATCGGGTGGCTCTATACTGTTGCAGCCGCCAGAGCAAAGGAGTTCAAAATCGAAGGTGTAACATGGTCACTGACGCAGGGAGTTGTGAAGAATATCATCCCAGCAATTGCCTCCACGAATGCCATCATTGCAGGTCCGTCTTCGTTTTCTATCTGTCCTCCAGTCATTCACACCGACAACATAGCCTCATGCTGTAACGAGGCGTTTAAGATCGCGACAAGCTCCGCGGCGTACCTGAATAACTATTTCATGTTGATAGGCACTGAGGGAGTGTATTCGTACACGTTCGAGCATGAAAAGCGCGACGACTGCCCCGTTTGTGGCGGGGAGGCGGTAGAACTTGCCATCAGCTCCGAATTCACAGTTGAGCAGTTGATCGAGCTGTTGGTGGAGAAACAAGACGTGTACGTCGGCGGAGTGATTTTATCTCCAAGTACTAACCGGATTTGCGTAGGCAAATAAAAAAGCCCTCATTATCGACGCCCACCTCCCAGATCTACCTACAAGCACCGCCACAGCTCGAGGAGGCCACACGCCCGAACCTGACGAAGAAGGTCATAGAGCTCGTCCCCGAAGGCGGCGAGATCACCGTCACGGCCGGCAGCTTGCCCTTCAGCCTCTCCTTGCGCATTAGTTATAATAATTGAAAGCTATCACGAAGTTGCTTTGACAGTTTTGGCCGCTAGTTAGATCGGCGAAGTAGAATGCACATGTAAAATACAATTCTGAGTCCCTCCTAAACTTCACATGTTTGCATTAGCGGTATATGATCGCAACTCGTCCAAAGTCGTCTGGGCCGTCGCCTCCGCCTATCGCGAGCAGCCACTGCTCCAGGAGCGGCCATCCTGCCTCAAATCTGACGGCCAGCTCATCCGTATGGTGCTCTCCATCTAGCAAAGCGAGTAGGTCCTTCGGAACCGGTGTGCTATTCAAGGTGTCCATGGCGTTGCGCGTCTGGAGCACCGGTGCCGATGGAGAGCGGGACACGCGGGGCCGTGAAGGCGTCAACGTCGCCGCAACTGTCGCCTTCGCTAGGATGGGCGAAGGAGGCGGGTTCGGCGGGAAAAAACTGAGCGACTGCCGCCGCGATTCCGAGCCGCCAGTTCGGACAGGGCTGTCCTGAGGCGTGGTCGTGGTGGCACTGATGCCAATCCCCGGCTCTGATTCGTTGGTATAATGAATCCACGACGTTCGAGGGCTTCCGCCTGTTTTTTGGATGTCGCGGTTCCGCAGCTGCTCGAGAACTTTTTCAGCGGCGCTGGCGCGTCGAGCGCGGACGGGGGTGGGAGCCGAAGGCGCCGGCCGAGCACTTAGAGGGATTGAGGATGCGAGGTCTGGACTGAGGGCAGGGATCACCGGTGTGCTTTGGGGCGTTCTCCCCCGCAAGAGGCTTTGGGAAGGGGAGAAGTCAATCGGCGGTGCTACAGGTGAGGAAGAATAGCCGCCGTAATGCATGGACCCCGAAAGACTGTTGACTCGTTTGCGCATGTGCGAAACAGAATTCGGATCGAATGCATCGAAAGGTGGCATCTCCGGGTCCGAGGGAAGGAGTACGGGCCATCGATGGACGCGGCGCAGGAACCCCTAGAATGGATAAATATTTGGCGCAAACAGGTAAAGAGGGCTTACTTTAATGACCCCGAAACTCGTGAAGCGGCGTACATCGATGCCTAGATCGTGTATTCCGTACGTTTCCATCCAATCCAAAACCGTCTTTCCAGGTTTTAGACGCGAGTACAAGTGCAAAAGTTGGGGCCAATCCGGAATCGGCCTTCCTAAAATCGATGAGCGTTAAAACAAGCCCCGAAATGGGCGTGGGGCAGCCGCGCCTGGTTTCGTAACATATGCGCCACACTCCTCCTTGACATCTGCCTCGACAGCAAGGTTTTGAATGCTTTTCCGCAGAGTGTACATGTTGGAATACTGAAAGATATCAACCGTCATAATGACTTGATAATATCTACGGGCCATTGAGAGGAATCCGTGGGGGAGGCGGAGAAAGGAATCTCACAGGAGATGAGATATGGCAAGGCGAGTTAAAGCAAGGTCGCAGTCTGCCAGATGTGCAATGCGACTGACATGGTTCACGCCATCGATGTATTGACAAACCTAAGATATCCGTTAACAGAAAGCCGTAGAGAGAAAGGTGCTGCCGACCTTGACCATGGTTAAGTCCCAATTGTCCTCGATTCTCTTGGTCAAGTTGATGAGCGCAATAGGCACCATCCAGTCTTTAACTGATGGGGGGTTGGGATAGAAGGGAAATATCTTTAATTCAATGGAGTTGAAGCGGTCAATTGGAATGGAGGTTTCTGAATACGAGTTCAGATCCTCATACAGTTGCTCCAGGATGGCATGGATAGCTGGAGATGTATTCGGGGAGGATAGAAATTCGGATTCTTCCTGAATTGAATGGTTCATTCGACCACCGGGAACGGCAGTGTACAGGTACATTCATACCTCACAGGCTGTAAGGACCCGGCTGACTTTCCGTACAACTTTACGCAGGTTCAGCCGTGAACGCCGACCTAGTCTAATGACTTACTGGGCTCATAACAGCTGAGGTCTGCACCGCGTTCAAACACAAAACACAAGTTATATCTCAAGTAGTTCCGTTGATATTTTCCTTTCAGTTCGACCGGAAACCCGATGATGCGGTGTCGCTTCGTAGAACATGTAACCAGCCTGCCGCATAACTGGCTCTGGGGTATGACATACTTGGATATATCATCGAAATTGAACAAAATGCGGGACGAGGAGCCAGAGCGTTTTTGCGGGGAATAGAGGCTGCGAGAGGTTGGACGAGCATCCGTGGGGGAAACAAGCGATGTGCTTGAGTTGCGCGAGGTAATGCCTGGAGGCTGAGTTGGTGCAAATTGTTCAGTGAGAGGCGTTGAAGGAGTAGAGATTGGGATGGCGGATGCGAGAGCATTGGGAGGAACGGCTATCAGGCCCTCCGGCACCTGGTACACAATTTTGGGACCTTGTTTTGGAACGAAGGAATTGAGTAGGATGAAGGGTGTGTGTCTAAAAGCCTCACCTTGCCGTACATCAAACACTGCGTAGAAAACTGACTGGATGCGAGGGAGAAACGAATCGCCATCAGAGGGCATCAAGAGAGATCAAGAGGAGCGGCCACAAAGCATGACCAAACACCCTTCACGCACTCATTTATAACCGCAGACATTGGACAATGTCGGTGTACGAAGTCGGTCAGTATTCCCGCGGTTCTTCAGTGCCTCCTCTCAAAGTACATGCAGAGACGGTAACGGAAGCCAGGGTCGCAAAAAAGTCGAAGAAAGTCATTTGGGTAGGTTCATTCGTCAGCTACACGAATGAATATGTGAATCTGAGACTTTTCTGCAGGAATATCATGTCAAAGTGAGCATCCATACGTCGTCCTTCATTTCACCCATCTAATCTGTTTTTCATTCCAAGTGGAAAGGTTACAATTCCGAGGACAACACGTACGTCGTGTGGCCCTTCTTTGTTCCAACGCGTCTGATGTCTCTCTCAGCTGGGAGCCAGTGGCCTCCTTTTCGGGCTCTGAAGAAATCTTGACAAAGTTCTGGGCGCGGGTGGACGTGGGGGATCGCGATATTAAGAACATGACCCAATTTAGCGTCGGAGAGACTTTTATTCCAGTGGGGCCCCCGCGTACGTACTATTATCCTTGGCTTGTCATTGAGATCTTAACATGCTCTTTCAGGTCGCATGCCTTCGCGCAGGTCAACGAAAGCCGACGTTGTTGCCTCCACACCCCCGCCGTCGGCGGGTCCAAGCAAGGAAAGCACCAGAGCTAGCAAGAGACGTCGCAGTTCTCCTCCCGTCGTGGATTTAGAAGAGAAACCTGCAAAACGTACCCGCGGACGCGTCTCAGAGTCAGCGACGCGTTCTATCGAGGAGCCTCGAACGCCTCGCGAGCCCGCTCGCAGACCCCCAGCGAGGCCGACCACATCATCTGCACGATCTATTCGGCGTACGAAAAAGCGTACTCCATCGCCTGAATTCGTCCCAGCGTCCGAGGAAGAAGAAGACGACGATGACGTTGTGGCCATGCTTGTGGACCCCCCGCAACCACAATCGTTCGGGGAGCCGTCGACTGACTCCCCGACGCAAAAAGATGCTGTTGATACGTCTCTTGATGATAGTCCAAACCAGGGACCCTCTGAACCGATGCAAGACGAGGCACCACCACCTTCGAAGAGTCTCCCTTCACACCGTGCTCGCGCCGCAAATCCTTTGGTTAAAATAGTTGACGATATTGTTATGCCCATGGATGGCGCGATTTCTGTCAAGGCGCGACTACAGGGACGAAATGGAACGACGGCTGAGGCTCCCATTGCTGGCCCGTCCGGGACTTCGACTCGTAAATCGCCTCGGAAACCTGGTCCCGGACGATCGTCTGCGGGAATGCTCAACAAGAACACCAGCTCGCTTTTGACATTCGACAAGGGTGGACTGAAAACTGTCAAAGGCAAATTTACTGCTCCACCAAACGCAGACAACAAAGCCGAGGGCGGCTCTGGGTCGTCCGAAATGCCGGTCAGCTCAAGTCCGGCGGTCCCTCCGACCAGTGATGAATTGTTGAAGTTGGGCGGATTCGATTCCAAGGATGCTGAAGCCTTGGACGACTTTGAGGACGACATTGCTGTATCTCCAGAGGCAACGGCGAGTACCAACGAGAACGACATTCAACAACAAAGGTTGGCTTAGCTTTCACTGCCGCCCTGGTCTAGCTCATCCTTTCTCAGCCTCACTCTTGCGAAGAACAAATTATTCCCTCCTGGGATGTCGATGGCGTCGACTTTCTCGAACAAGGTTACATCGGTTTGGAGGCGCGCAACCATCTTCGGACCCTTGTTTGTGCCTCTGCTCTTCGTGCGGCAGTCGTTTCTGAACGTCCTCTTCCACCATAGGGGTCTTGGGTCAGATGCTGTTCCCGAAATGCCTTCGGAATCGTAAGTTGACTGCTGAACTTGAAAGAGCAAAGCTCACACATCCATACCAGTAAACCCTTCCTGCTTAAACTCGATGCCACCGTTGGCGTGCCTCTCGATCTCACAGACATTAGCCAGTCTCTCGATACCATCATCTGCAAGGAGTCTAGTGGACCACCCGGCAAATTCTTCTTGGACACGAATGCGCGCACGCTGCTTGATACCGTTCGAACAGGCGGCCCATCGGCAAGAGTTACCATAAATGAGGGAGCAACAGAGGAACAAAAGACGCATTTTGCGAGGTTCCGCTCGCGATTGGACCAGGGTGAACTGGTAAGTCAACCCAGGTTTCTCCCTCCTAAAAAACTTATAACGCTCGCAGTTCACCGCTATGGTGGGATCCGTTTTCTTGGCTGTTTGCTCCTCTGAAACCCCGCTCATGCAACGACTCAATTTACCTCCGACCCTTGTTTCTTTTCCCAATAGTATATTCGTGACACAACTTGTCATCGAAAACTTTACGGCGTATGTGGAGGTAGCAGAGACAGCAGACACGAGCAGATGGTGAACCCCGAGAATAAGATAAATTGTACATAGTCCAGTGTTCTCAACAATTGCAGACAGGCTTGCCTATTTAACAATGCACGGAACCAATTAAGTGACTCATGCGCCAATGGCCGTAACTGGACTAGCAGTAACCGGACTAGTAGACGCCACGACAGATATTTCAGGTGCAGGGTCGGCCTTCGCCGGCGTGGGATGCGTAAGTTTCGCCTTTTTCTTCTTCTTGAGCAGAGCTGCGAAGGTATATGAGAATGATATGCGCGGGACAAGGAGAAACAGAGACTCACCTAGAGACACCGCGTTCTTCACTCCGTCCACAAGATCCCTGCTTTGCTCCAGATATTCGGTGTCATCGAACCGGTGCTTCCTGCCTGCTAAGACGGGAGGTTCCTCTCCAGATCCAGCGGGCCTGGAGGGACCGGCTTCGGGGGCACCGCTTTTAGACGGTGGCTCAATTCCCAACTTGCGCTCCAAGGCCTCGAGTTTGGCCTTTTGCGCGTCCGCCTTGGCTTTGAGACGCTCCGGTTCGGACTCGAGGTATTCAACGAGTCTAGACAGGTTATTATAAGCTGCGCGTAGGGATGGCGAGCACGTACTTCTTGGCCTCCTTTATCGTGTTGAGACGCCTTCCGCTCAGATCCCGGCATGAGTCATTGTTGCTCGTCTTCTGGCTGCTCATTCGGCCTCCAGCTGCGCGGAGCTGGGATCCGAAGCCTCCCTTGCCTCCGAGCAGGCGAGGGGTAAGCCGGAGGGTGATAAGGGACGACCCATCGGACTGCAGGGATGATACCGATGAGTGCAAGGCAAGGACACCGCTGTGTGTTGAGAGGACGATGGAGGTGGGTAATGTCGGGTAGCGTTCGTGCAACAGAGGGAGTATAGACTCCAAGGAGGTGCTGGAAGGGACTGTAAGCGACAGAGTCGGAAACGGAGCAAACGTCGAGATAAGCAGGGAGGAAGTCATGGTAAAGCCTTATGTTTGGTTCTGTTTATTTGCAACACTAACTGGATGTGAGGTCCGATCCAAGGCCAAAGCGAGAAATCCAAAGTGATTTTATCGAATTGCAATCGTGTCTATTCGTGAGATGTGATACAATTCGTAAAGATGTGGTGTGCGTAAACTACAAATGAGGTAATGAGGTGCGTGATCATGAAATGCTGGACTAAGTAAAATAGTCGAATGTCGAAAGATAGCAGGTTTAATTATTGAATAATAAGAGGAGATGAGGAAATTCGGTCACTCCCATTCGCCTCCGCTGGCCAACTGGGCGAAGATACCCTTGCGCTGCATGAGCTGTTCGTAGGTGCCGTGCTCTGCAACACGCCCTTCGTGCACGACGAGGATGCGATCACACATCTGCATGACGGGCAGCTTGTGGGTGACCATGACGGTCGTTCGCCCGACCTTCGCGTGCCGAATGGTCTCGAGCACGACGGCCTGGTTGGCGGGATCCAACGCGGACGTGCATTCATCGAGGATAAGTATTTTCGACGGGCGGGCGAGGGCACGCGCGATCTGGAGGCGCTGGGCTTGCCCACCAGATATGAGGGCCGCGTTCTCGCCGACCATCGTGTCGTACCCATGTGGCAGAGACATGATAAAGTCGTGCACACTCGCCGCCTGCGCGGCGCGTCGCACGTCGGCGAACGTGAGGGCGGCGTTGCCGTACGAGATGTTCTCCGTTATCGTGGCGTCGAAGAGGTTGGGGTTCTGACTGACGACCGACACATTGGAGCGCAGGTGCGCGACGTTCGTCGAATGGAGTTCGTGAAGACCGATGAATATCTTGCCCTCTTGCGGTTCGTATAGGCGCTGGAGCAAGGCCGCAATTGTGGATTTGCCAGAGCCTGAAGCACCGACGATGGCGACGCATTCGCTGTCGCGAATCTCGAGATTGATGTTCTTGAGGACGGGGGCGTCGGCGCGTTCGGGATACGCAAATTGGACGTTTTGGAACGTGATGTTACCGTCCAACGGCGGGCACATGATACCAGTGGACTCGTCCGTCTTAGTGGAAAGGTGGAGCAACTCATTGAAATCCCGAGTGGCCTGCAGAGACTTTGCGATCTTTTGGGCTACGGAAAGAAATTAGCCAATGTGCCATGCCCTGCAGAAGGAAACATACTGAAAGCCATCAGCTGCGAGCCAATGGTGACGGTGAACACCACCAGGTTCATGACTTGAACCATCTGCAGATACGAGTAGGTTCCGCGGGCGACAAGGACGGCGCCGACGTAGAAGAGCAACGCCTCCGCAAGGTAAATGAGGCCACTAGCCACCCCGTAGGTACAACCTTCAACAAAGGCACCTTTCACGCCAGTTGAAAGGGCCCGGTCGGATGCCGCGTCGAACTGCTTCTGGAAAACGCCCTCGAATCCCATGGAACGGATACCACGGACGTTGGAAATCGCCTAGACTGGCATCAGCTAATGCGCATCAAAAAAATAAGAAGAGACAAACCTCATAATACCCCTGCGCAACGTCTTCGCGCGCGCGCTTATTTCTAAGCTCGCATTTGGCCACAAGGCCCGTCTGCACCGCCATCGCGACTGCAAACACTGGCGCAATGGCGAAGCCAACGAGCGTGAGCTGCCAGCCCTTGACCAGCGCCCACACAAGGCCGACGCCGAGCATGCTCGTAACCACCGCCAGCTGCCCCAGCACGACCGCGATGAGGTTCCGCGCGTCGTCACCGTCCTTGATGAGGACCTGCACCAGACGCACGGGCGCGTTCTCCGACTTGTCGAACCACTTCTTGTCCTGTGCGAGCACGAGCTTGAAGCATGCTTTGCGCACCTTGGTGATCCACGACACCGACGCCGTCTCCATGATAAAGTACTTGAGCCCGATGAAGATTCCATCGAGCGCGGCGGTACCGAGCACAATGAACCCGTACGTGTTGATGGTGCTGGAATTTTGGGCGCCGGTCGCGACTTCGTAGAAGAGACGGGAGAGGAGATACGAGAAGATGGGCGTCATAGCGCCGCTGATAAGGCAGACCAGCACACCCAAGACGACGAAAGGCTTGTACGGGACCGTCGGGTAAACTGCGCGGATGAGGCTCAACAATGAAGGTGGAGACAACGGGGTTTCCGGTGCCGGGTCATTCGAGAGGTCGACCTGGATGTCGGTCATCGGCAGGACCTTGGCGTCGTCCCACCGGCTTCGTACCCGAGTGGTTGGCTTCCGCGACGGCTGGCGTCTCCGTGTCGTCGCACGCGTCCCGCGGCGCTCAAGCGTCTTCTCATCGCTCTCCATGCCATCCTCGAGGAGATGGGCAGTGGAGTTGAACGAGAAGACGGTCGACGTCGGCGTATACTGCAGGCTGAAGCGCCGCGTCGAGACCGTGACCGCAGGAGACGGTGGCACGGGCGGCTCGTACACGCTCGACGGCCGCCTCTGTCTTGGGACTTCCAGCCTAAGGACAGAGGGGGCTTCGGGCGGTGCGATCTGGCTCATGCGTGCCGTGTCGTCGCTGCGGACCACGGCCGACGGGAGCGGCGTCGGCCCCGCCGCCGTCAGATCCGCGACGACGTCGAACATCCAGTGCCCGAACGTCGTCGTGAGCGCAATGCTCGAGCGGGACGCGAAGCTCTGCTCCAGCTTCTCGTCTTCTTCCGGAATCGGCGTGTACGTGCGGTGGCCGTCGACTGCGAGCGCGGGCGCGTTGATGTCCTTCGTGGGGAGATAGCCGCCAGTTGCGCCTTGCGAGGCCATCATGCTGCTGAACTCCCCCGCAGCAGTCTCCAGGTCGTAGCGGTAGCCCTGTTCGACAACCCAGCCCTCCTTGAGGACGTACACAAAGTCGCTCGACCCAATTTGGGAGAGGTCGTGCGTGATGACGATCGTGGTCTTGTTCTTGCGCCAGCGCTTGATGGCCTCGAAGACGAGGATGCGAGAGGTGGGGTCCAGGGCAGATGTTGCTTCATCTGCAATGCTGGTCAGTAGTGTCTCATGAACGAAAAAAAGGGAACAGACCAAGAATTAAAACAGTCGGATCTCGCAGACGCGCCCGCGCAATTGCCAGTCGCTGTTTCTGCCCACCGCTGAGGCTGGCTCCGTTGGTGCCAAGCATCGTGTCGTACCCCGCCGGAAGATCGCGCACGAACTCGTGCATCAGCGCGCTGATGCACGCTTGCTTGACCTCCTCCTTGCTTACAGGCCGCCCACCGGCGCCAAGAGCGACGTTGTCAAACACGCTCATGTCGAACAGGATGCACCCCTGTTCAACGCCCGCGACGTGTAACCGGCGCCACTTCTCGTCGATGAACTTGATGTCCTGGTCGTCCAGCTGTATTTCTCCCGCCTGGGGAGCATACAGGCCGAGAAGAAGGTGCGCGATGGTAGATTTTCCAGAGCCGGAGGAGCCCACGATGAAGGTGGTTTCGTAGGCGGGGAGGAAGAGGGACACGTCTTGGAGGACGGGCACAGTGGGGCGCGAGGGGTACGCGAAGGTGATGTTATGCAGCGCGAATTCGCCCGCGCATCGCGCAGGGCGGATCTTGCGCAGGTTGCGGTTAAGACGTTTGCGGAGGGAGCGTGTGGAAGGAGATTTGGAGTTGGGGGTGAGGGGGACGTCGCCAAAGTCGTCGTCGTTGCTATCAATGAGGGTAAGGAGAGAGACCATCGCAAATTTCCCTTTTGCGAGGACGATGAATTGGGGGATGCACATCTGCAGATTGCTTGTAGCGATGAGGCACGCCCAAAAGACAGCCATGACATCGCCGGGCCCAATCTTGCCGTCCTTGACAAGTTTGCTTCCAAACCAGAAACCTGAGAAAGAGTCAACAAACGTGGAAATGTAAATTGAGCCAACCCACCTTGCACAAACATTCCCATCATGACGAACTGCGCGAGACCAGAAGTCAAGCCCCAGACGGCGTTGAGCTTCTTGCTTGCGGTGGTCATGCGGTCTAACGCGGCACTGAGGTTGGTGTGCTCGTACTCGGCAGCATTGAATGCCTTGACGGTGCTGATCGCAGTCGTGGCACGGTCGACGTGTGTGGCGGCCGTCGCTGTCGTCGCGCGTTCGACGTTGAGCAACGGACCTGCGAAGATTTGGGACAGGGTTTGGATGACCATGAGGACGGGCACGGCGGAGAGAATGACGAGTGTCAGTGCCCACGAGCGCATGAAGCCAAGCGCGAGGCAGGCGATGCAGGTGGTGAGATATTGCACGACTCTCCCAGCGGCGAGCGAGGACGCCTCGCGGACGTCGTCGGTGTCTCTGTAATCTGGTTGAGGGCCAGTGAGTTAATGCTTGGGCTGTACGCACCTGGTGAACTTTGCCATAAGACCGCCTGCACCAAGGGGGCCGTGCTCCTCCTCGGCGGACTGGATGGTGCCTTCTGCACCCATCTTGGTGTCGAACCACACCATGTCCTTCTGCGTGACCGCAGCGTATACACGCTTGCGGAGGGCCATGACGTTGTGCTCGCCGGTCCAGATCCAGAGGCTGCTCATGACGCTGCTGAGAGCGACGGAGCCAAAGGCGAGGCCGATGAGCTCGAACGCTGCGATGGCCATGGCGTGGAGAAGGTCATCCTTGGCGGCCTGGGGAGGATTGGGGACTCTGGGGAACTTTGCGAACGCGTCAAAGGCCTGGCCAATGACGAGGGTCATGAACGGCGCGATTGCGCCAGCGACGAGGGAGGAGAAGATGGCGGGGAGGAGAAGGAGGATGCGGTGTCGCGGGGAGATGAGGGAAAAGAGGAGGCGCAGAGAGGGCGGGGGTACATTTGGTGGGGGTTGTGGGGGGGTGAACTGGTCTTGGTTGTGGTCGTCGATTGGGGAGAGCTTTGACTCTGCGTAGAATGAGGATCGTGGGGAGTCGTAAGGGCGGGATTGGGTGTCGACGGTGAGGGAGGATGGTCGAGGCATCGCGGCGGGAGGAGAGGAGGAAAGATGCACACAAATTCCGCCATGGCCATTCTGAACTCAATATCCTTATTGTCTGAGCGGACAAAGATTTCTATTGTCTCAGGCGGACAATGTGATGGATCGGGTAATATGATTAGTCAGCTGATGGCAAACGGCAATCGCCGCCAGTGGCTTCAAGCTGCCTCACCATCCTAGCGAGGACGTTGGAAATGCTGGCTTCAAGGTGGAATGCAGTCAAGTAGAGCCATTATTCGGAGAGAGTTTTGACTGAGGTGCGCTGGCATACTCGTCGCAGAGTTTGTTTATCACGTGATCGATCGCTTGCGAGACAATAAGGCATGATCGGCGTGAGACCACTAAGCTCATTGTCCCGCCAGGCACCTCGAGTCATCCGCTTAGCTTCCGGTGCATCGAGATCCGAGCCAGACAGGTGCAAGGACAAATGCTAGTCTCTCCTCCTACGAAGGCTTAGATACAAACATGACCAAGCAGTGATGCTATAGTTGATGGCGGAGAAAGTTTGGTTCAGGCTTCATTCACCACTGTCCCCGTACTCTGTGTATTACAATATGACAAACAGTGAATGCTATAGTTGATCGGAAGGCGCGCGTGTCGTCCTTCCCCGCGGCACCGAGTCGTGTGCCAGCGCGTCCCCGCTCATCAACCCGCCCTCCTCCTCCGTCAGCGTCCGGCTCCTCCCATGTCGTCTCGGCGGCGATCGGTAGATCATCGACTGGCCGACGATCGTCACGTCGAAGAGAAGCGTCCCCCCGCTACCCAGCAAATACCTACACCGCTACCGCGTAAGCATTACAGATGAGAAGAGAGGGAGTGGCGCACGGCAGGCTCTCCTGCAGAATAAATACGTCGGACGTGAGGATGGACGCTACGTAAAAAGTGTTGCCGAGGAACGCAAAAATGAACAGAAACATCGAGAGACCCTGCAAGACATCAGCAGTGCAGTAACCATGCCGCCTGCGCTTACCTCCACGGATTTCCTGACAAACTGGGATGTTCGTAAGCGACTGGGCAGGAGAGAAGGTAGAGACGCACGTTCTTCCAAATCTGAGGAAGCCGTGAAGTCAGATAGAGCGTCGTACATAGCCAGGCGAAGATTCTGCCGAGGACACGTTCGCTCGAGGGGTCGGTGGGAATTGGGTCATGATGAGGCTCGTGCGGGGGGATATCATCTGCGCGAACAAAATGTACATGGTCCAAGTTCACATCCACTTGTGCCGGCGGGGACGCAAAGTCCATCGGAACAGCAACCAACACCCGCCCCACATTTGTGCGACTCCTCTGGAGCAGCCCGGATCTGCTGCTCGTCCATGTCCCTACACCAAACAGCGCGAACAGACTCAGAAACACGAGGTTAGCGCCCCGGCGACTCGCGCGCGAGCTCCGGCGATTGGAGTCGGCGGATAGCGTGGGCGATTCGGCCACCTCCGCATCGCGCTGGAGCGAGCGGCCGCGGTCGACCGCGTCGCTCGCGTCACTCGCGTCTCCGGGGGTAAGGCGGGGCAGAAACGTGCTCCGCGAGAGCGGCGCCCGGCCGACGCTGCCGCCGCGCTTCCCGTACCGCTCGGTGCTCCACGAGACGCGCTTCCGCGCCGGGATCGGCCCGCCTTCGGAGTGGAAGCTGTCGGCCATGGCGGCGAACGCACTGTCCTCGACCTCGTCAGAAACCCTGCTGCCGGACGCGCGGTCGATGCTCCGCCGCACGCGCCCGGATTGCTCGTCGTGCTGATGAGCAGCGAGGGCGGCCGCTGCGGAGACATTGGCGGCGACGACCGACAGCGTGCGGTAATGCCTATCTGAGGGCATGGACCCTTGCCGCGGCCGATTGAATGCGGGCGCGGGCTTGAACCCCTGGTAGTAAAAGTACTGGCTGACGAGCAGTATGTCGACAAAAACAAAGTAGGTCGCGAGCCATGTTTGAAAGGGCAGCTGGTGGGTGAGCAGGCATCCTATGTTTATTTTTTGCCTCCGTCGTACGCGTGCAAAACAGCGAAGAGATAAGAGACGTACCCAAGAGATTGGATGCATCACCTTTTTGGCTCCGTCAGATTTTGCGCGTGAAGATGACCGCAGATAAGGAACGCACCGAGGAACCAATTTGCGAGGAAGGGAAGGGCGAGTCCCTCGCATGACTTTAAGCGGATGTTTTCGAGGATTTGGCTGGTGGAGGATGTAGGGGGTTGAATGTAGATTCCGAGAAAGGACTCACGGGAACTGGGCGCCTAGCCAACATGCGATACTCGAGTAGCCCAGAACATCGCTGGGAGAGAAGCCGCTCATCGAGGTGTCGCGTATACGAGTGATTGCAGCGACCCCGATTTGGCGATCGGGATTCGGGCTGCCTTTGTTTTTCTTCTCCACACTTGACTCTCACCGCCCACTCAGCGATGCTTGCTGGTTCTGGTATCAAGATATTCAGCGGTAGCTCCCTCTTGTCCTCCGACTTGCGCTGTTCTTATTGTCATCTCCAGGGACAAGCCATCCCGAACTCGCTGAAATAATAGCCCGACGGTAGCTACTCGCGTCCTCGTCTCTTGCCTCGCCAAACATCCACCAGCCTTGGCCTCTCCCTCTCCGACGGCAAGATTGGCCAGCGTGGCGTCGGCGGCGAGACGACTGTGCGCATCGCCGAGTCCGTGCGCGACAACGACGTCTACATCGTCAACACCGCGTGCGGCTCCGTCAACACGTCCCTCATGGAGCTCTGCATCATGATTCATGCATGTAAGATAGTCAGACTTTATAACGCACAGTGGGAAGACAGTCGTTCTCAAAGGTAAGATCGCGAGTGCTCGGCGCATCACCGCAGTCCTCCCCCTGTTCCCGTACGCCCGGCAGGACAAGAAGGACAAGAGCCGCGCCCCTATCACCGCGAAGCTCGTCGCGAACATGCTCCAGACGTCCGGCTGCGACCATGTCATCGTGCGCCCGCCAGCATGACCCGCTTCCCGGCCCTCACCCTTGCACGCCCAGACAATGGATCTGCACGCTTCTCAAATACAGGGATTCTTCGACGTTCCGGTGGACAAGTAAGTATCTGGTTCATATTACTGAGTTAATGGCACCGCTGACCCAAGGCTAGTGTGAGTTGCTCGCGGAACCCCGGCCTTCGTCTCATCGAGCACAGCTGTACGCCGAGCCTTCGGTGATCCTCTATATCCGCACCCACTTCAACCTCGACGACATCGTCATTGTCTCCCCGGACGCTGGTGGCGCAAAGCGGTACGCGCGTCTCCGTCCCCCATTTTTCAACACACCCTCACGTTGACAGGGCCACCTCCGTCGCAGACCGCCTCGGCGTCGACTTCGCCCTGTTCCACAAAGAACGTAAAAAGGCGAATGAGGTCTCCCGCATGGTGCTCGTCGGCCATGTACGCGGCAAGACCGCCATCCTCGTCGACGATATGGCGGATACCTGTGGCACCCTCATTATGGCCGCTTCACACCTCTCTGATGCCGGCGCCCACGCTGTCTGCGCAATCGTCACCCACGGCGTCCTCAGCGGGAACGCGCTGCCTGCACTCATGGAGAGCAAGCTCGAGAAGCTTATCGTCACCAACACGCTCCCACAGACCGCGAACCAGGCCGCCTGTCCAAAGATAGACGTCATCAACATTGGCGTCGTCCTCGGCGAGGTCATTCGGCGGAGTCACTACGGTGAGAGCGTCAGTAAGCTGTTCAACGAGGTCCCGTATTAGACTAGACTCCTCAATATATGATAAACCTTTGCTCGGAGAGATATCCGCCGAGTGTTCAGAGAGAGAACGAGGGGCAGTTTTAGGTTGCGATGCTACAGTTAACTTACTTACAAGCTCTAGTGTAAATTTAACGAGGGAGACAGAAGCCGTATCAAATGTCGCTAGCCTTCCTCCGGTAGCCGCGGCAGCCTGTCGATCTTCAAACGTCCTCAGCAAGCCTTCGCATTTAGGGCCAGTTGACTCACCCAGTTGGCAACGAGGTCGAAGAAGGTCCAAAGCAATCCGTGAGTCGTGATACTGCGAACCGCGCTCACCCCGAGCCCACGGTAAATTCGCGCGCAGCCTGCCAGCAAAGGTTTCGGCACAGCAGGGTCTGGACCTGATGAACAGGTTCAGAAAGACACGAACATGACTTGGAACGGGGAATGAAGCACCTCGGATAAGTCGATGAAGGGTCTCCCACACGCCCCGGTATCGCTCGCCGGCCAGTGCACGCTGCTGAACTTTGGTTTTCACCCTGAAGGAGCAAGTCAGCGCCGAAGGCGCGGTCGGATATACCCACGTACACGTCCAGTGGGTAGATAAGGGCCCACGAGGTCACCTGTATCTAGGTGAGTGCTGGTGTAATTGTGGGCATGCGTAAAATGTTACCCCGGACAAGGAGCCGCACACAAACGGTACGAGGGAGGAATGGATCGGCAGCCAAGATGGTGTGGCACCCTGCTCACCATTCCTGGCGGTGTGCTATCAGACGACGTAGTGGACCCATAAAGAAATCTACCTGTCTCGGCCGAGGAGATGGCGCATGCCATCGTACTGTGGAAGTGTCTTAGGCCCGTTTTTTTTTTGTGGGAGACGAATATCTACCTCAAGGAAATATAGCCCCGTTCCGAGAGTGTCGCGCACTGCGGCAGGGATCGGACAGAGAAGGAAAACATTTCATATCTACTCACGAAAATGAAGGCGGAAGCCCGTGTAAAGGCCCCGTATTCCGTTAGATTTGAATATTTCCCTTTGAGGTCATGAGTAATGATCCACTTGCAAGTGGGATGTATGGGACGAACTTGACGGCGGCTACAGTACCAGGTGGCTGCGTCTGGAAGTTTAACAATTTGTCCGATGGCGGCATGTTCGCTCACCTTTACGAGATGGATGCCCTTGCTTGCAGCAATCGTGTATTCCAGTTGCCGCCTCACCTGGAACATAGTCTCATGTGCTGATCTCATGATCAAGTACGGTATTGGTTATACCTTGACGAGCTCAAATGCTGAGAGTAGATTGAGATGATAATATAAACGAGGATGCGAGAGACGCACGAGCGCTTCCGAAAGAAATTAGAGATCCAGACATTGCCCCGCCGATGCCCCCGACTAAGGCGGCGTCAAGGAAACTATCCCGAGCCAACCAACTCTTGACGCGAAAGTAGTCCTTTGTTTCCGTATAAATAGTGAAGCTCGCGGCTCCTAGAAAGGCGGTTGGCGCCGCATGCTCAATTCAAGGAGATAAAGGCACGCACGAACGAATGAGATTGTAACAAGTGGAATCCACAACCCCCTATAGAACCCCATCACCTCATGGCCACAATGTCAGCCTCAAAGGTGAGTCGAGAGTCGGACAAAACCCACCCCTTCCTCTCGATACACAAGCGCTGCTAGCTTAGGAACTGTTATAGGAGTTTTCATGGTCTGCAGTCTCGACTTGAGCGAATCCAAAGGATAGCCGGCAAAAGTTGAGATGTAGGACGCCGACAAGGCGCATGCTGGAGGGTGAGGACCATCTGCAAACGCTCTGGTGCAGCCGTTAGAATGCACGCACCGACCGCCTTGTTTCCTGTCGCCAAGAACGTTGAAAAAGCGAACTCTCCAGGATAATGGGGACACACATACGGCGAAGAGTCTCATTGAATGCCGCAGTGCCATAGGGAGGGTTAGTTGGCCTGTAATTCGCGTCACGACTGACTGGAGCGCGGAGTAGTGGCAGTGGCTACCTTGTTCCATCCATATAGATGATGCCACTGGCCCGTCAGTCCAGTTTCGTGTGCTTGCGCGTCAGTGCACGGATTCAGGTTGAGATGGAGGTTCAGAACAAGCGGTGGAGTCGGCAAGTTTGAAGTCGAAGTTGACCACTTGACCTTCGATTCAGCTAATTACGGCTGTGGCAGGCAACATTATTCTTATTCCACGGGCTAAGGATTTATATAAGTACATGAGAACGACTGTCCTCTCATCGTGCGTTATAAAGTCTAGTTTACGAAACTAGGCTAAGGAGCGCAATTTTTTTGGTACCGTAGATTTCCGGAAATCACCGGCTATTCGCTTGTCATTTTCCATGTTCAAACGATGGGCCTTCACTGAAAGGCCTCCGCTCGTCGCCTCCGTTCGACGCATACACTCCTCCACCACCACTCCCGCCTCACCGACGGCCAGCACCTCCGCACCCCCCGCAAAACGTGCTCCCCCGCCAAAATGGACACCAAATTCGATTCGAACAGGTGTCATTGCTCGAAAGCGCGGCATGACCTCCTTGTGGACTGACCAGGGCGCACGCATACCCGTCACGGTTCTCCAGGCAAATATCGACCCTTTATTACGCGTCGAACCGACGTTGAACGCCCGCTCTAGCTCGAGAACTGCCAGGTAACCGCGAACATAAAAACTATGCGCCGGAACCATACAGAATACCACGCCGTCCAAGTTGGAGCCTCGGACCGCCCTGCCAAAACGGAGTCGAACCAAATGCTGGGCCATTTCAACAAGGCCCGGGTTCCGCCCAAGCGGATTGTGAAGGAGTTTCCTGTTACACCTGACGCTCATGTTCCTGTCGGTAAGTTTTTGTACTCTCATTTAACGAAATCGACTCTGAACTGTTCAGGCACAACCTTGTCAGCGATTCATTTCGTTCCTGGGCAGTTTGTGGATGTCGTTGCCAATGGGTGTGTCCGTCTCCGATATCTCAGCGTTCGCTCACTTACCCCATTACAGTATCGGGAAAGGGTTTGCAGGAGGCATGAAGCGGTGGGGGTTCCATGGTTTAGCTGCCAGTCATGGTGTTTCGGTCTCGCATCGTTCCTCTGGGTCCACTGGACAGCATCAGGTCTTCTATTCATCATTCATTTTGCCTGGTCCCCTGTCCTTACGTTCTACCAGGATCCTGGTCGAGTATTCCCCGGGAAAAAGATGGCTGGCCGTCTTGGTGGCAAACGTATCACCACACAGAATCTGGCGGTTGTACGGGTCGACACGAGTCTGGACCTCGTCTTCGTGCGAGGTGCAGTTCCGGGTTTCGACGACGCACACGTCTTGATCACGGACGCAAAGAAGAAGATGGTAGCACTGAGCCACCATAACCAAGCCAAAGGGTTGTACGAAAAGGTCCTCCCAACGGGTGTAGACGATCTCCCCTTCCCGGCGGGCACCGCTAAACTCGCGAAATCCCTTCCCAGTATTATTGAATCTCCTGCATACCGGAGGAGTCCGTTCATCCCGCAAGAATAATTATTATATTCTCTCTAATTCTGTCAGACTCTACTTAAGATAGTGTGTTTAACCGAGTCTCTGGTGCGAGATAGAACTAGGGACGGGGATCCGCCCGGTGGTAGCTTTGAATCCTGATTTAACTTTCATGCCGGCACCTCCATATGATGACTTTGCTGGGGGGGCTTTAAACGGATGTGCTTCCGTATTGAAGACATCTACGGCGAGAGTCGTCAGGTCATCCGAATGCTGAAGGGCGAAAGACCTACATTCATCCAAGCTGATGTGCTTTGGGTCGTCGAAAGTGAGATAACTGAAAAGAATTCAGATAAGCGAATTCTTGCGGAGACACAAGAGGATACAAACAGGTATTTCAGAACCTCTGCAAACCAGAAGCTGCAAACAGCGAGCGCAATCAGCGAACTGAAAACCTTTGCTGCGGATCAGGGAGCAGACCTTTCCATCTGGATTTGACTTGTAAGCTCGAGGAACGAGATAGATCGAGACACCCACATCGTCACTCTTGGTCGTATTCACATCGTTAACGTCGTCGATACCAGTGAAGCCCACGGACGCCGGAAGATACTTGTTGAAGCTGTCGATCGCACGGGCCGCGTTGTCCAGATATTTTGTGTTACCCGTTGCCCGCCAGGCATAAAAGTTCGATTCGAGTACTTCAGGGCGCAGGATATAGTCGGAGAAAAGAATGTAAAAGCCGTGCTCATTGTAGAAGGCAATATCGGCCTCTGTTGGGTCAGGGAAGCTGGTGAAGTTTCCATCCGACGCGGCGTATGCGAATCCTTCTGGACCGATACCAGTCCTATTGCTGTGCGTTAATTGTCTGATGAAGGGTCTCAACTCGGAAACATGTACGCTGTGCTTTTGTATGTGTTCATGCACCCGTCAACTAGGGCGAGGCCATAATTCACGATGGTATCGTTGTTCAAAAGCTTTCCGCCTGTGCAAGTCTCGTTAATATAAAAACACAACGTACGCAGGAAACCAACCCATGATCCAGTTCCCTCCGTGGAAACATGTGAGGTGCGCAGAAGTGTGATGTATTAAACCCGCGACAGCATCAAAGGTGGACGTGTAGGTGTGATTGCCGACTGTAGATTTCTATGAACATTGTAAGGTGCTGAAGATTCCCAGTGAGAAAGACATACCCGGATCAAATGGTGGATGGTTGAATCGACAGCGGTCTTCCAAGCGTCCACAAATTGAGTGTCCTTCGTGTTTGTCAAGCGTCCGTATTTGATGAGATACTCATAATAGCTAGGACGTGTTAATACTTTTCAGACCACTGAGTTGCAACGGACCTGTCGCATCCTCCACCCCACGACTTGTTTAATGTGAGATTCGGTCACCAATGATACAATATCAATTTACTCACAACAAAGGCTCCGACAGATTCGCCGCTAGCAGGGTCAATGCCCTGAACAGGGAGACCTGGAGTGTGATCAGCATTTTAGCCATTTGAAAGCGACAAATTTACCAGGGAAAGGAGACGCCTAGTAGACAGAGGTGAGCCATTTTAAGTAAGGGACAGGAATCAATCCTACAAGGCTTGCTATATGTTTCGCCGATTTCTCCGCCAGCAAGCGGTACGTCTCGTTGCCGGTGTATTTACCTGGTGAGTTTGTCTTTAGTGTTCAAGACCGGTATTTTAGTGTAGACCCACTCAGCGTTGCCCATTCCAGCGTAAGCTTCGGGAGGACGTATTAAATCAATCACTGAGAAAGCAGAGCATACTAATGAAACCCACTGTTCCGGCTTCCGCGATATTAGACTGCAACCGTTCGAGATCAGCAGACTCTGACAAATGAACATTGAATCTCTTACTGTGTCTTGAACGGGAGTGTTAGTGGCAAAATCCAAGAAACCAAACGGCATAGCGTTGGATCCAACCCTGGGAATACTTGAGATTCACGACCTAAATATAGACAGAATAATTTACCATGCGTATGCCATTTTGTCGCCCAATTCTTGCGCTTTGGCCAGGAGAGCCGGGTATTTCTTGTTACTCAATTCATACGAACTCAGGAGTCCCCCAAGATAACGTATCGTCGTTTCGAACACGCTAGGACTACGTCAACTGGAGCACATGAAAGTAGACAAACCAAATACCTCACGGTGTCGGGCGTTTGCGATTTGCTAAAATCCACGGCGCTAGCGAAGTTTACAGCTTCGTGAAAGTAATCCTGAGCATTGTGAGGTCAAGCTATGGTTAAGAGTTGCAGTATTTCAGACTTACATCCAGTCCCATGATTTTCTGTAACACTGGAATGGAAATTCAAGTTTCAGCTAAGAAACGCGCGACACACCATCGTGGTCATGGCGTCGATTATTGAGGCCCCCCATCCATTCCTTCCATCATTGAATGTCTTGGATTCTGGCTGCAAATCGTCGTGACCAAATGCGTACTCCCTGCGATTCCAATGAGCGTCCGATTCCATTACGGTCCCCGATAGCGCACTTGTAGGCTTCGTAACTGGTCACGAATATTTTCTCTACAGCGTCCCGGTGCGCGCGAGCCTACGAGGCACGAGTTAGATGCAATGGCGCGCCGGTCAAAAGAGAATTGCGCGAACCGTGTGCGGGAGAATGAGGTTCGACTTTTGCACTTTGCCTCCCAGGGCCGATTCGGAAACGGACAGAAGACCCAAAAACGCGAACTGAAGAGGCCACATTATAGAGGCTGAAAAGTGCTCTGCGGCAGCTGCCCTTTTAAGTACGGGAGCCTACTACGCGAGCGCGAGTGACGCGGTCCGCGCATCAAGGCACAGGGCCGCGCGACGGACGACTGCGACACTATCAATGTAAGTATCATGCGCCCACGGACAGATAAAACTAGACAGCTGGCATGACAATAATTGATGTGATGTCTGGACCGTAATCACATTCTCAGTAAGGTATGTACGACGCCTAATACTTAATGCAATCGGTATAGGACGTAAAGATATATAAGTGCACAGACCAGAACAGACCAGTCGTGAGCCATCTCAATAGAAGCGAAAAGAATTGTAGGCTACCTCCACACCCTCTTGGGGGCCCGCCTTCTTCTTGGAGCTTGGACCACGGGTGGTGGGGGTGCTGGCGCAGCTTGATATTGCATTTGGGCCAACATCCACCCATGGGCGTTGGCCATGGCGGCTTGCATATTGGCAATGTGGGGAGCGTGATTAATTGCAAGCAGCCCGGGGAGACCGGGAACGATTGGTGGAGGCGCTGGAGGCATGGCCGGCAAATCCACCTTGAGGTTGTCTTCATCGATTTCGGGGTGAGCCTGTTTGTATTCTTCCAGGGCCTTCTTCGCGGCTTCTGTGACCTAAAGGGATGCATTAGATTCGCGAGCAGGGATCTATGCAGCGAGTATTTACCTCTTCGGCGTGCCGCTGCTCGACTGCATCCCAGAGCGCGCATTTGGCGCCAGCCTTGCTGGAACTGGCGACTGCAGGTTGCCCAGGTTGCTATACAGAACCAGTTAGGGTAAGATGACAGCAAGCAAAGGGAACCGAACCTGTGCAAAGTGTTCGTAACCGGTGATTAATTTCCGGCAGATATAACATGAGAGGGCGAAGCAATTCGGACACGTCATCTTATTGCAACCTGCGTCTTTGACGAAAGCTAATCGGGTCATTCAGATAACAGGCAGTAGATTCTACCACATCACTAACCTTTCTGACATTTCGGACAGTTTCGCATGAGGGCACGAGCTGTAAACGCGAATAAGAGATGGAGCGACCCAGATGAAGTAATACTCACTCATGGCCTCTTCGATCGTGTGCCGACCATCCAGATTCTTGTCTTCTTCCATTTCTATTTGGTAAATTAACAACAGAATGGTAATTATTATTATTATTATTCACCTTTGCAGCTCTTTGGTAGATGGTCCTAAGGGAGTTCATTGAGTTCTGAGAAATTGGCCTATATCGAAGAAACATACTAGCTGCTTGCACTGCCTGCAACTGGAAGAAGAGGTCAGCTTGACCCGCGGAGCCTAACGGGTGGACGAGCCTGACTGCGGCACATCCTCCTTCCTCGTTCCCACATCTGAACAGTTTTTCCTGCTCGTTCTCGATGACACACTTGTACTCGCAGAACGGGCATTCTTCTAGTCCTTCAATCCCGGCTGCCTCGACCTCTTTGGTTTGTTTCACCCGCTCGTATAAAGACATCAACTTGGGTGTCTGTCGAGTACTGTGAAAACAGCCAAAATTCAAACGGGTGCAGAATTTACCAAGAAACGATGCAGTTGTGCATCTGGAAAAGGCAGCTTGCACCCAGACTGATCCATACAAATTATTTTGTGATCATGGGCGCCCAGCAAGGTCTCGGCATACGTAGTCATGCACGAAGAGCAAAATAAGTGAGCATCTGGACATTGAATCATTTTATCCTGGGCAAAAAGTCAGAGCTGCACATGGAAACGGGGCAGAAACCACTGACGAAGGGATAGTTGGAAAAGCAGCATCCGCATTCAATGCCATTTTCACAATCGACATATTCTTCCTCGACAATGGCCTCATTCTTTTCTCCGTGAGCTCGAGATTCGATCCACTCTTTCTCCTTCTCAAACTCGGAATCGTGCAGGGCCTTGCCCTTGCCCTTGGCGGCCGCCCGTGAGGGGATAGTTTTTGGGACATACGGAAGCACGCCTCCGCGTTTCTCCTCAGTCAAAAAAATGTGCGTAGGCGCGTAAAGGGAGTGTTGTTCAAGGAGAATTCGTCGGATGTAGGGTTTGGGAATGAAAGGAAAGTCGAGCATCAGCTGGTTCAAACAGAGGTCGGCATAATGGATCCCGCCCTTGTATTCCCTTTGAAACCACCTGAGTACTTTTGCACGAAGCGAACCAGCTAGCCCGGAACTCACCTGTCTTTAGTCCCGTAATCCAACTTGGCTTTGGGCTTTCCCCGTGCATCTCCTCGAACGTCTTCTTCGACGCGTTTCCGTTTGCCCTTTTTATCGAGCTTTGGGTATGCAGGATCCTCAAAGAGAGCGTGGAGAACAGGCTCTACGACTTGATCTCGAGATTGAGGGTAATGCTGGTTGATGAGGGAAAGTGCATATTCGGGATCGACGTCGGGGATTATTTCCAATACTTGAGCCACATAACCGGGGATGGGATCAGGCGGCGGCGAGGGGAGGTTGTCGACAAGAATGGGTTCGTCCAAACCCTCTAACTCGGGAGGCTCATTTTCTTCATCGCTGGGTAAGAACAGAGGAACTGATTTAGATTTGGGTCTTCGTCTGGCTGGGATGTTTTCCATTGAGCCAGCGGAGGCATCTCCCCTGTGCCGGAGAAGAGGAGTGGGCTGGTTCAGTCGCGAAGGGCCGGCTGCACCTCGATCGCGAAAATGGGGGCGTTGAACACGCTCCTCATCCTCAGAGGAGTCGGTTAGCACGATTAGCTCGTTATCGAGCCTGGCCTTCGCCTTTCCGCGGGGCAATACCTTGGCCCTTGCTCGTGGAGACTGTTCGGGAGAGGACGGGATGTCGATAACGTCGTCCATGTCCCGGATGGAGGCAAATTGAAGAAAGCCACAAAGAGCAAACAAGATCGGCGTCGCGATGATTTCTCTTTGCCCTGTCAATAGTGATCAACTCACCACAGAGGCTTGATTACAACTTGATTGCTCGAAAATGTATCCTTCTTCTTCCAAAATTACCCAAGCTATCCACACACTAAGGTTGCAGTTATATCTTCGATTGTGAACCTCGGTTGAACTTTGTACAGAGGGGAGTACTTCCGGCACACCCAGAACCAGCAGCATCTGCCCCCAAATCTGAAAGCGAGGACCTCCCTCACCCATAATTCGCCCACCCTCCCGGCTGATCTCCTGGCAGACTCGGCATATTCAAAGGAAAAGCCTCGTCCGCCGCGCGATACCCGCGAAGCTCTGTTCGTCTCGAGACGCGCAGATCCACCACAGCATGATTTCACGACTTCGGTCCAGCGAGCCGAGGTGCTCTCGGTCGTTCTCCCCACTGTTGCGGAACAGCATTGCCCGCAGGTTCCGCCACTCACACTTCTCTGTCTCCAGATCCTCATAACCACCCTGTCTGACGCCGACTTCTCGGACACAGTCCTCCCGTTTATACCTTCCCACTTGCGGCACGATTTGCTTCGCTGGACAGCTATACATCGTCCGCTGAATAATAATGGACAAATTCGTGCTCTGTGTGGACCCGAGGGCCATCTGGCCGGCGAGCTAATCCTCATTGGTCCAAACGCCAATGTGCGCGAGGATCAATTCAGAGATCCGGAGCACACTCGTTCAGCAGAGTGGGAATCAGATGATTGGCTCCCACCACCACCGATGCACACTTTCGTCCTCGTGTCTGCACACCTCAGCTTCTCAACTCTGTGCAGTCTACCCGCTACGCTTACACGTCTGGCGTTGGTGAACCTCCCGACTCCCGTGTCGTTACACAGACTACCAACAACTTGTCCGCTGGTCGAGTGTCTCGATCTTTCTTACAACACTTGGTTAGTCGCCGAGAAGGAGGCACAGGAGAGATTAGGAAAGGTGAAATGGTCGCGCTGGCACCAGCTGCGAACACTGGGCATTAGGGGATGTCATGTTCCGGCAGATATGATAGCTGAGGTGAATAAAGGCAGATGGGATGATGTAAGAGTCGTCAAGTAGGTATTAACATCCAGAGTAGAAGACCATTGTACGAGAATGAAATTATACATATGCATCATGCCTTGGAGTTCAGGAACTGCTGGAGGTCGAAGCGGGGAACCTGGAAACAATCAGCTCCTTCAACTTGTAGAGAAGAGCCTCGTACTTCTGGCGCATCCTTGTCCGTACCTTTGGCACCTTTTGAAGGGCTGGCCACCTTGTCGATGCTCGTTGGAGGAAGGGGGCCTCCTGGACGAGGCTTGACGTGAAAGTCGTGCAGAAAGGACCACAATGTAGATGTATATCTTGTCGATAATTCTAGGTGCGAAATGGCGGGTAAACCCGTTCGGTCTAGGGAATACGAAATGATTCAACGAACATACGTAAGGTAGGGGAACTTACAGAGAATGGCAGTATTGATTTGATTTGCTACAGCCTCCCTTCTCTCCTGGCTCAGATATTTCGCCACAGGACTGCTCTGGGGATCAGGGTAAGCTAGAAGTCCAACTACATTTCGCAGCTCTTGCGCATAGGCGGCGTGTTCAGCGTTGTCCTGTAGCATGGAGACCAAAACGTGCAATTTCTTGGCCTTGGCAAGCAGTTCGATAGTAATTGGGTCGTCTTCGTCCTCCAGAGTGGAAGAGTCGCCAGTTTGAGCTAGAACACGATCCAAAGGAGCAGTGCGTAATGCCTCAGTGAAAGCAAGAATCCGCAGATTCAGGCTGAGGTGAGCGGGGTTGAGTGTTGTCGACGCCACAAAATCTGTTCCCATTAATGATTTATGTGGTTTGGGAGCCGAAGGGAGGACCTCCGGCGACAGAACGGCCGGGAAATGTTGCTCCAGGAGTTCAATCGCAGTGGCAACCTGACCAGTAAGTATATGGGCTCTGATTCCTGGACCTAATGTGAGCACAGATCTCCTGGAAACATGCTAGACAGACGTTGGCGAAGCTCGACCTGCAAGAATGTTTCCTCGGAGATGCCAGGGAGTCCCGGAGCGTCCGCCGCCTGCATTATTTCGTCTCCGTCCGCATCGAGGGTTGTTGGAGCCATGCTCCCGTGCGCGAATGCCCGGGCTGTAGAACTGTATCCATGGTGGATGAGATAGTCGATAACCAGGGCTCGCTGAGAGTGGGTAGGTAAGAAAGGACGGCCGCATGTCAGGCTGGGTATTCACCAGCTGGTACGGCGTGGGCTGTAGGTGGCGCGACATGTTGGCTGGATACGGTGGTCTGGTCTGCCAGTGGGAAACTGGATTTGCTTACGTTTGTCCGGATCCATTACGTGTTGACCATTCTTGTGTCTTCCTCCCGCAAGGTGTACGCAGCACGCTACTCCATCGATCTTGATGAATATCACAGGACCTAATCCAGCAACCCTACGGGTGAAATTCCCAGTATCAGAGTGGTCTGGATGGTCACACCCAGAGTTCTTTACTCTAACCTCCGTCTCCGTCTCCGACCAAGATTCTGCACCAAAAATCACGGTCTGCGTCCATCCTGAGCATTCAGACTACAGCTCCGACTCCCCTGTGTTTCGCGCGTCAATAGAGGGCACCGAATTCGCGCTGAAGTTCGCTATGAGAGAGGACCTCATTCACGGGCTTCGTTCGGAGTTCCTAGTATATCGTGACGTTCTGAAGACCCTTCAAGGGACGACAATTCCCCGCTGTTTTGGGCTTTATGCCGGGATGGATGAGGACGGCCTGCCGATTGCCTGCTTGCTGCTCGAGTACTGGGGAGAATGTCTAAGGCAGCCCTTTCATTTGCTTACACTAGACTTGAAGTGCGCATTATATCGCTTCCCCTCCGCACTACTGAGTAAAGGCCACTCAAACCTGCAGGTTGGGAATTCTAGAGCATTTGGGCGCAATTCATAAAAGTGGACTGCTTCACTGCGATGTATGTCTTTCTCTCGTTGAAACCTTAAACGCTTCTGAACCCTCTCTTTGTCGCTCCCAGTTTGCAGAGAGAAATGTTCTCCTACACGATGGAGATATTCGAATTATTGATTTCGACCAGACCGAGTCGGGCCACGACTGCCAGTGGAACTTTCGCTTCGGTCCCGGGGAAAAACTGCCCAACATAGAGGAATTTGGCTGCGATCAGCTCTGGGAGGTCTGTCGTTCTGAGCTGAGGATATGGGATAACCCTACTGGTCCGTCCTCCCTATCGTTGTTCTATGCGCAAGTAATTGACTGGATTCTCCAGATATATAAATAATCTGATTTCTCTTTGATATCCATTGTCTGCATAAGGGCTATCCGTACTCGTTTGATTCTCACGCGCCTTGATCCGACGGTACTTATACCCGGACGCAACCGGATTTCGTTCGACATGCCTAGTTCGACATTGCGAGTGATCGTCTGCGCCGGTATTTTCATTTCAGAATCTCCGCGGCGACCTCGGAGACTCAGTTCTCGACAGTGGTGCATTCTACTCCGAGGAACCCCATGGACCCTAAGCGAGAGAGTCGCTTAACGAACGGTCGCCTCGATGTAGCGGAAAATACCGAAAAGCCGCGGATACGATTAAAACTTCGTGTCTTGTGCAAGGGTAGGCAAGGGTTGAGAACGTTGAGGATTGGCGGTCCACCGACATCATTCGCGCGGCGCGGACATCTCCGTATATTCGATCTTTCTGCCATCCGACTGTCACCATCGCATCTTGAGGGCTAATCGTGGTCAAATGGGCATCAATTCATGCACAATCTTCCTCGTCCACTGTACTAAAACTGACGTTTTTTACACACAAAGTCTGTGTGGGAGGCAGGTACGTAGTCCTACAAATGGGGAACGTAGCCGCAAAAAATGCATCTTCGGGCTGGATACCTCTTTGACGCCGCGTGTCATATCGACCCTTTGATCTTCTCGGTGACAAAATATAAAGACTTCGCGGTTACCAGCAAATCCTCACTATTCCCTCGAATCTCTATCGCACAGATGTCCCTGGTACGGGTGATCCTCATCGGTACTCAAGCAGCCTGCAATCATATGGCATTTACACCCCCGAATCCTTCAATTGCGAAAGGCGTGTCCCGATTTCACACCGACGAGCTGTATCTCTTGCAGATCGCGCCATTGATATCCAAGGTACGCTTTGCATCTACTCAAATCTTTATTCATGTTCAAACCAATTAGATTCACATGCGAACGGTGTGGGTAAGTCGTTTCCGCCAGGTAAAATTGGTCTCTGCTTTAAACTTCTATCCAAGCTCTCCGCTGGCTTCGAAATTCTATATTACCTCTTTACGCTGGTATCGCGCCCGACGCGATCGCCCGTTTGTCTGGCTTCCCAACCCAACATCCACATCACGTCGTGGTTCTGCATAGGATGGACATGCGTCGTTCTAGGGACGTACATCCGACTCAACTGTTTTCAAGCCTTGAACGAGTTCTTCACATTCGACCTCACCATTCACCCCGACCACAAGTTAATAACCGACGGCTTCTACAGATATGTTCGCCACCCTGCATATACAGGCAGTCTCCTCATCACTGCCGGGCTATCGCTTTCCCACCTCACCAAAGGGAATTGGTCGACAGAGTGCGGACCATTACTTATCCCGTATAGCGGACCTATTGTTGGGATGTCGTGGTTCCTTTGGACCTTCGCAGTCGGTCTCAGTCGCGTTGAAGCGGAGGACAAACAGATGCGCAAGCTGTTTCCGCAGGAATGGGAGAGGTGCCTAGTCTTTTTTGCCAGATCTAGAGGCTGCATCGGATCTAACTCGGACTTGTCTGAAAGGTGGGCTGCCGACGTTCCTTGGTGGTTTCTCCCCGGGTTGATTTGAGCCGGCGTTATTGGTATTCATGGAAACGGTGAGTCTCGATTTAGTCTCGGCTTCCAGAAATTGAAGGGTCGTAGGTTTTTGGTGCCTCGGGCCATCACAGACGTAGCCTGGACGCTTCGTCGCTCGTTATTCATGCAGTGATGCATTCGACTTAGAAAACGAGCCAGTGTGGGATCGCTAGTGGTAACTACTAGTGGACACAGTTCCTTGTACAGTCTCAACAAGTACACATCTTATAGTACATATTTTTAAACCTTTCCACGTTCATAACTTCTCAACCATCTTGAGCTTCTTAAGTGTGGCCAATGATGTTGGTTGGCTGATACGGTTCTTCCAAATACTTCATTTCGTCCTCGGAAAGCTCAGTTTCGGCGGCCGCTGCAGAAGTGCGTAAGTGAATATTCCAGGCGGCAATACTGCGAAAGTCGCGTACCGATGAGTTCACGCAGGTTGTCGAGAGATGTAGATCCCACGATGGGGGCAGAAACTCCTGCGGGCGGATATCGCTCGTCAGCTTCTCGAGCTTCTTATGAAAGAATAGACGTGCCGTCTTTGGCCATGACCCAGGCCAGTGCTAGTTGCGCCATACTTACGCCTTTCTTCTTGCTGAGTTCTTCGACCCTGCTGGCATTGAGAGGAGTGCTTGTGCATCGGAAAATCCGTTTACCTGTTGACAATGGTAGTGCTAGCCTCGTTATGATATGACTTGATCATCCTAGACGTAGTTCGAGGATAGTTCAACGATAGATTCGGGATATCGGGCGGGTCCATGCCTGTCAACAGCTCCACGCTTGCTTTGTTCAGAGAGAGGGCGTGTCAAGAGTCCGCGGGCAAGGGGGGACCACGGAATCGAGCCCACTTTGAAATGCTGCATATCGGTACATAAGTGCCAAACTGGGTGTCCGTTAGAGAATGCCCACCTTGAGTGTTGGGAACATCTCGCGTTCTTCTTCCCTGTACACCAAGCTGTAGTGGTTCTGGACAGAGATGAACGGCGTGAGATTATGGGTGATTGCGTAGTCTGAGGACGAGGGAGTTCAGCATTGATATACAGGGGGTTGGGAATGATCATACTTTGCATAACGTGAACTGTTGGCAACTTCAGTCAACGTGAGGGAGCAGTAAATAGAACAGGGCTCACATTGCCAGGCATGGCACGAGCTCATGCCTATGTAGCGGACATATCCGGCCTTGACTACGTCGTGCAATGCTTGCATCTTGATGCCAAAATGAAATCAGCGCAAAATGCAGTTGTTTAGACGGAAAATCCATACTGTTTCCTCAATGGGGGTGTCGTAGTCGAAGCGGTGGCCTGTTGCTCAAGTGAGTGGATAGTGTTTCCTCCCGGACTAGAACTTGCACTGCAGAACATCGATATAGTCCAATTGGAGACGCTCCAAGCTATGCTTGACCGAGTCGAATATATGCTACGAGCAAAAAGATGGACAAGAAATATCGCATTGACTGGCTCGACGCACCTTTCGGCTCAGACCATGCTGATTAACATACCCGGCATTATCCGGGTTCTCTCCCTTACCCAAGAACGCCACGCCGGGTTCCCGGCCAACGGTGAAATACACCTAGAACACCCACGTTATTTCGATTTCAGTGTTACTTGGATGCACGCGCTTTCGTCATGACAACGATCTCATCGCGAGGAAGGTTAAAATGCTTAATTGCCTTCCCAAGGACAATCTCCGATTCGCCATTGGAGTATACCTAGAGATACGATAAGTAAGCCTGGTTCCGCTGTTGTGCAGTCGCGTCAAGACATTAGCGGTATCAAAGGTATTTATTCCTGCGTCGTAAGCAACCTAGCAGGAAGGGGTCAGGCCACGGCTTCCACAATGCAATGAAGTGACCTTGATATGCTTCAGGCCTTCTTCCTCTGTGAGCACCCAGCTCTGCCATTCGGGGGTGCCGTAACTCATGCAGCCTAGTATAATGCGCGACACTTTCAAACCGGAATTCCCGAGACGGACGTATTTCATCTTTGAAGCCATAGGCAAGATGGGAGTGGGAGTAGGGGAGAAGGAAGAATGGGAACCTGGGAGAAAGATATGCCGGTTTGTTAGTAAGCTTTGCTCTTGTTATGAACTGCTGACCGCGTCCATGCCTCGGCTGCCGGGCCGGAACTTGTCCTGAGCGCGTTGGCCATGAATGGATTGACCATTCGAACGACTCTGGACTTGCCCGCAGACCTCTATTCCGACTCCCGCACCCATCCTCCCCAGGGAACCAATGCTCGCCCCCCCAGTAGCGATGCAACCAGGAACGTCCGTCTCCCCCGTGCAACCCCCAGTGGTTTTGGCACCATGAGCAAGAGCGAGGACGGTCTGCGATGCGCAGTTGCCGGAACTGAATGTAAGTTTATCACCCCATATTGTCCTCACTGATCATGGCCTGCAGACCTCCGAATCGTGCGTATATCAGACCCGGACGATAAACATCACAATGCAGAACACAAATCGACTGTTGGAGCCGGAGGATATCGTCTGGACGCGTCCAGAAATATGTGGGAGGGCAGTGGTCTGACAAGTGCCAACACCGATGTTGCTTGGTGTCACGGATGTACGTCTGTACAGTTCAACCACACATCTCGTGCTAATTGAACCAGTATTTAACCACAAAATACTCACCAGTGCACGAAATGGCGAGCTGATAATGTGGGACCTGAACAAGACTGGGCCGTCCAAGTATGGTCAGTGCGCCGCGAATGCGACATGGCTGCCAACTTAGTACCAGGACAGAACGCAGAACAAAAGATCATTCGCGCTCCGTTCATAAACTTTCCGTCTCTCATATCGTGCACCACTACTGCATAACTGGATCGGCCGACGGGGACTTACGTGTTTGGGTGGGTTGTTCCGTTTAGACACCCTTATTTCTCTCGAACACAACCAATACAGGATATACGAGAAATGGACAAGTCGATAATGCGAATACATTACCCAACCTCTGTTCGCGGTGTAGCTTTTTCGCCGAGCTCTTCCAACCCGCTCCAGGCGATCATCGGGTTGGATAATGGTAGCATATATCGGTGAGTTTCACATTCGACTGTCTGGTGTCTCAGTCCTAACTCGAATCCCATAGATGGGAGTTACGGATGGGACAACGTGGCCTGCTCGATCGCCTTCCGGTCGCGCATACGGCGAGCGTTACCTCCCTTGATTGGCGTCTGCCAGACGGCGATGAATCAAGTGGAAGCGAAGGTACGAGTAGCCTTGGATGGATAGTGAGTGCTGGCTTAGATAGATGTGTCAAGGTGCTATACTTCTTCATTCCTGTACCTGTCGTTTTAATACTGTATGCCTTAGATATGGGATCTCCGTCAACCCAGTTCTTCCGCCGGCAACCCCAATACGGCGGCGGGTCATATTCCGCACAAGCCGACGTATACACTCCACCCTTCGTTTCCCGTCCGCCGTGTGCTCTGGCGACCTGGATATGAATGTGAAATCGCCGTCGTCTCCAATGCCAATGCCGAGTTTGGGAGCGGCCACTTCTCCGAATTAGCAGGACCGGCCCCCGAGTCTACATATACCTCTGCCTTGAACGGTGGCTCAGCAAGAGCCGGAGGTGGACCGTCGTCAAATCTGCAGGCAAGCAGTGATGTAGGTGGCGCAAGCAAAGAACGCCGAGAGCGAGGCGGTTCCGGCATTGGAGACGCTGTGGAAATTTGGGATGCCAGGAGAGGTTGGATCGCCAAATGGGCCGTTAAAGGTTCTGCCATCGAGGGCGGTGTCACTGGTGTGTCTAGTTCGAGTCTTTGATAGGCATTTAAGCTAACATGGTCAGATATTGCATTCCGTGACTCTCACGCTATATGGGCCACGCACTCATCTGGAATGTTCTCCCAAATTGATCTCCGAGATGCAACCAGACCCATCGACGCCGTACCCCGTATGGCGGCTGCATGGGAGGCTGGCGGGTCTCTGGCATTTGTGGCGGATAGGAAGGTTCGGTGGGAAGTGCCATACGATGACCTGTATGTATTCATTTCACCCCCACTTTCACTGGCAATTCTCATGAAACTTAAGACGACCTGGCTTCTCCCCAACAACCGAGGACAAAAGGAATCACAAACTTATCAAGGCTATCGGAGACGAGCCTTGCCGGCCCGACACTCAAGCCGTTGGGACCTATGCCAACGACAGCTTGCCCGGTGACATAGATATGTTCACCAAACTGGCTCGAGGATATATATTTGAAGGAGCAGACCGCCGAACATTGTGTGAGATGAACGCACAGGTTCGTTTCAGTACCTCTCTAAAGTGAAACTGACTTATGTATTCAATTGCAGACTGCTTTCGAAGCCGGAAAGGACCGCGTGGCCCAGACATGGTTGCTGCTTGCGTCCTCTGTAGCCACTTTTGTCCCGGAGTTGCCCCCTACTCCCCCTCAATCTCCGCCCCCGGTACCGACTGCATTTCCTACCTCAACATCTGCACCTGCTGCCATAGCAAGCAACTACTCTTTCCCACCCGTCCCCAACTTCAACGCAAACGATTTCACCCCCAACGCAAATACGAGCCCGAGACTTACCAGTTCCAAGGTCTCCTCTCACGAGCACCGAAGCTCCTCGACTTCGACTTCTAGAAAACTTACACCGACCTCTTCAAACGCCTCCTCCCCGCGGCTTACAGTTGGCTCCCTCCCCCCTGTCACGCCGCGGCTTTCCTCTCGAACAGCATATATGGGCCGCCGACAATCAGGGGATTCGGGAGTTGGAGGAAGCAGACGACCTCCGCACCATCGAAAGCCGTCCATGTCAACAAGTCTACCCAGTAGTAGCAGTGCCAGCCCGAACAATACCAGACATATCGGCGAAGGAGCCTTGGATGATTCGGATTCATCTTCGTCCGGTAGTGGTGGAAGCACTGGCCTTGATGTTGGCGATGAGATGACCATTGATGGCGGAGCACAGTCGAGCGACGACGACAGCGCTGTAATTTCACCATCCCTCGTAACCACTCGCATGATGACTGCTTCGCACCCCAGCCCATTATCCAAGATCGCTGGACTCCAGCATTGGCCCGAGGATGAGGAGGTTGCAACAGAAAACATTGATGAAGAAGAGGCATCCTCACCTTCTCCGATGTCCACCGATACAGACAAGTCCAGCGAAGAAGATGCAGACATCAGAGTAAAGACCCCTCGGCACCAAAAATCAAAATCCGTGAGCTCCGCAAATCGAAAGCGGAGTGCAACACGACTCAAGTCCCGCAGTCGGAGCTCTACGCTTGCCTCGTTGGCTGCCCCAGCCTTTTCTCGTACCTTGGTTCGCCAATCATCCCATAGTAGTATAGTCACAGTTACTGCCGGCGAAACCTCCTTCCAGGATGCCCCTAATGGCATCAAAGCGGAAGAAACGCTAAGGGATATCCGAGCTATCCACCGGCGCCAAAAATCGCAGGCTGTATCTGACTTTTTGCTTGATCAAAAAGAAGTTATGGAAGAGAGCAAGCACAATGACCTGCTACCTGTAGATGAGTCGAAGTTGACGGAGCGCAGGATGGAATTTGTGCATGCAGAGGAGGATAATATTCGCGAGCTGACCTCGGTAGTCTTGCGCGAGGCACTGGAGTCTTTTGCGGACCAGGTAATCGAGAAGTCACCTCCGCATGCTGGACTTATTTAGTATTCCAGGGTGATGTACAAACGTGTGCTATTCTCGCAGTCATTGCACCCGAAGAACTACATATAACCCCCAAACGGACCCTTCGGTTTCTGGAATCGTACATTGGTAATTCTGGGGTTTACACATTGTTGCTAAACCTGATGTATCGAGCAGATATCTTGACACGTCTACAATTGCACACCTGTGCAGCCTATTTGCGCAAATTTTGCCAAACCGATGATGTCCGCAAGACTACTTTGGTACGCACTCTCTGCCAGCTCGAATGCTACACCCTAATATGTTATGTGATAGCTGGAGACTCAGATTCACACCTCGTGCGGCAAGTGCAGGAAACCCCTAGTGGTCTCTGCCGGCACAAAAGCTCCGGGCATCATGTTCAAGGGCGGGTTTGCCTTCTGCCTCGCGTGCAAAGCATCTTGTGTTACTTGTGCAATATGGTATGTCGTTTCTTTCGTTCGGAAATGGTAATCCCAACGTCCTCCAGCCGTCTGCCGGTTCGCACCCTTTTATTCCAATGCTCCGTATGTCACCACGGAGGGCATCAAGCGTGCTACCGACGCTACTACATGGATCATCCCATGATCCCCATACCCAGCGCGGTAGTATTTTCTCAGTCCGAAAGCCGAGGGCGCAGCAGAGGTCGCGCTACTGAAGATGAAACCTCCAGCTTTGAACATGAGTATCATCCGGAAGATGCCGTCCAAACTTCACGTGAGGCACATAAACGTCTTGGCCACCCTTGTGTCTCTGGATGCGGACATTGGTGCTGGGCTACAAACGAACCAAGCCAGGACGATCCAGCTTTGACAAACTGAGCTCAGAGGGCGGCTCTCATCAGGTTACAAAGAGCGGATAATCAATTCCTATATCTTTACGTCTTCATCCTGACTGTTCCCCGATTTGCCTGCGTCGTGTCCGTTTTGGCTTTCTCCCTGGCTTCCGGGACTTTCAACTTGCTGCTGCTCCCGCTGTTGCAGGATTCTTGTGCCAACAGTCAGAATAACCATAATTGGCGACAGCACGATGATCGAAATCATGCCCTTGCGCCAGCGAGGAGCTTCATTCGCCGGGAAGAAGACGATTGACCACTGTAAGTAGATTAGCTAGTCGAGAATGCAATGTTGGGGGAAGACATGCCCAAGCATTGAACGCATTGCTCATCACTGGAAGAGAAACAGCGTGAGGATCGAGGATCAAGGAAAGCGGGTGCCCTCACTGTTCATAGCAGCTAAAATTACAGATCTTTCCTGATCATCATCCCGCGAAATATCATTCGCCCACCTATGGGGGATTTTTGTTAGATCCTGTTTCATTGGAGTGGTGATAAATTACCCAAAATTACTGGCCTGTCCCGAATACGAGACGCTGGCATTGGATTAATCTCGCAACGATGAAGAAACTCAACCATACATACCCCGTTAAATAAAAGGCGAAAATTTTGCCGGCAGTTGAAATCGGGGTATAGACAAGTAAAATCACAGAGGATATCAGCATGCACACCGCGATGAGGATGTTGACCTGATATCTCTTGTTCGTGTAATCGGTCCAGACAGCCTGCGTCATTGATCAACCAAGCACTGGTGCAAATGAGAGATATAATCACAGTTCCCAATAGAGCGATGATCGCTATGGCCGTTCCCCCAGCGGGATAGTAATTTATGTTCTGAACGGTGTATTTGGGGTCAACACTTGCTTTCATCCAGAGAGCCATGAGAGAGTTGCTGCCAACGGACTCCAATTCGCCGCCGACGATCTAGGAGGAGGACATGGTGATTAGGGCGATGAAAATAACATTGAATATGTAGATGCTTTCCCTGAAAGCGGTTGTGAGATTCCGAGCAGCGGTGTAAGAGTCAAGAACCATACCATATCACACTGAAAGCGGCGGTGAGATTGAACATAGAAGTGTGAGAGTCCAGAACCATACCACATCGCATAAATTCGCCACCGCCCCAGGACACGACGTATTAAGCTTAAATCAAGCTTGGTCTTGGGTTTTGGGGGAAGACGCGAGATGGCCAGCTCTCTTTCCTGCACGAGGTTAGGCGCAGTGTGGATTGAACTTGTCATGACCGACTTCAGGGCTGAAATACCGAGCGGATGTCGTCTCGGGCGTATCTGGAAAGAACAGAAAACCATATAAGGCAATCGGCCAGGTGATTAGGCCGCCTAAGAAATGTTAACGAAAACCGCCGGCGACCGAACACAAGATGCACATATGATGAATAACCACTTGAAGCCCGCTAGTCCATGAAGCCCGTCGAGATTCTGGTAGATTGAAGCTGGCATGTTGTATGTGAGCGGAAGAACCAGTAAGGCTTGAGCATTTGAACGCCGAACCTTGCAAGACGCCTGAAAAAATCGTAGCCACTTGCGCTGAGCTGGAAAAAATTGCGCCACGCTTTCCCAGTTCAGATTCCTAAAACTGTCGTAATCCTATGGTCCCGTTGCAGCGTTAATCCTCATGCTTCGCGCGCCTTCGTAGCTGCGTACCTTTTATTATCTCTTAAACAGGTCCCGCACCTTGTACCAGGAGCCCTAGTTTACATTTGCATGGGTGAGAGGTTCGACACAACAGGATTTGTGTTTACCATAATGAAATGCTGCTAGCAGTGAGAAGCGATATCATTGGTATAGCGCTGAACTCACTGCACCGACAAAAGTCGAAGCTTCGGCCATTCCCTGGAAGAAACGGACGACATACAAATGGCGCACATTCGTAGCGGCGGCGGTGACCATAGTAAGACTTCCCCAAATGACTGTACATTGGAATTGGGGGGAACGAAAATCGATGAGAGTCATCACGTACCTGTGTTCATCGGGAACAGGATCCTCGGAGGTACGACATGAAGGAGAAGATTCTGGGGAATCTGGGCAATAGTGTACCCAACGGTGAACATCGAGTTGACACTAGTTGCACATCAGCATTAGAAAGGAATATCAAATGGGTCCCCCACTTGTTGAAGTCGTGGGCCTGCATGTTCAACGCCTCCTTCATCCCGCTGACACTTCATTTGTCCATTAGAGACATAATGGACGCGCAATTGACTCTCGTACTATGCATTAGCAACTGGGTGAAGGGGCCTAGTGAATCATCTGCAAGTAGGAAAGAGCAAAGCCATACGATTTGCGCGATCAAGATCTGTTCGCGGAGCAATAAGTTTAAGGTCAATCAGGTACACCAGAAAAGACTCGACAATTGGAGAAATATCTAAAAGCAACGCGACATGAGAACAGTGTAGAGGTCAACTAAGCTAGCACATACTGCAAACAGACGAACGACAGGACAAACCAGTCGATTTTGAACAGTAGCTTCCGCTCCTCATGCGTAGATGGGGCCTCTCCCCAGAGAATAACGCGAGTTTTCTTCAAGAAGTGTCCCATATCGTCGAGGAAAAGCTGGCCTCATTGGTGGAGATTAGTGCCCGGAATGCTGACGTCATCCGTCCATTCCGCTCTCTTTTGCTTTAGCACTATGACAAGCTACAATACTGTTGCCCTACGGCTGTACTGTTCTCCTGTGAAAAATACAAAATCCACGACCGTTATGGGGACTTCAATCTCTCACTTGTCCACCTTTTTTCCCGCGGCCTGCCTTATCTCGCTCCGTTAAATAATCATGATAAATCATAACCGCATACAGGTACCCGACGACGGCGGCTGCTTCGCAATTGGCTCTACTTCTAGAGGGCTAAGACAGTCTCCTCCCTCGAACTAATACTCTGTACTTCATGTCGAACGTGACAGGACAGCTCTCCACCGCCCAGCTTGCAGCCATCCACCAGGCCAGCAAGGACGTTCTCGAGGAAGCGACTCAATTTCTCGTTCAGTTAATCAAAATCGACACGACCAACCCTCCTGGCTGGGGTTACCGCGACATCGCAGTACTGATCAAGGACAAGCTTCAGGCTCTTGATTATGATGCAGAGTTGCTGGAGGTCGCATCGCAAGGTGCATCATCCAGTTAATGACATAGAATAACGGTCCTTACCCTGTCAGATGTCCAAATTCTTGCTCCGCATGATGCAGAGTCACACGAACGGGTTAATGTTATGGGACGGTAAGTCCCCGGATTAATCGCAAGGTCTCATTCACGTATAACCGGATCCTAGACTCAAATCTAAATCCCAGTCACCGTCTCTCGTGACAGTAGACGGTAAGACACGCCAAAAAACCATCCACTTCAACGGCCACACCGATGTCGTGCCTGCTGGTGACCTTTTGACCTGGACTCATCCCCCATTCGGGGGGGAGATAGTGGACAGTGTTATATATGGTCGAGGTGTTAGCGACATGAAAGGCGGGATAGCCGCCGGCGTTAGATTTCCTACATGTCATCTAGTGGATACATATAGGCTGACGAAATCTCCTAGATATGGGCAGTAGAGGCCGTGCGGAGGGCCGGCCTTGTCCTCAAGGTGACTGCGAGTACATTTCGTTCATTGCATTGTGATTCAACGTGGCTCCAAGGGAACTGTCGAGCAAAGTGGTGTTGTAGACGAGGAATCCACTGGGGTCCGCAATGCTGGAGCGGGTTGGCTGGTTGAACAGGGATACGTTACCCCAGCAACTTGTGATGCTGTGGTTATCACAGAGCCTCTAAATGTGGAGGTACGCCCAAATTTTGCCCATTCATATTCGAATTCACGATGTATCAAGAATGTTTGTTTGGGTCATCGAGGTAACTCTCTTTTTTTTCTCCAACGAAATCTTTAACCGTGTCTATAGGGGCCATATGGGGAACACTGACCTTCTCTGGCAGAGCTTCCCATGGTGCCACTCCCCAGAGAGGAATCAATGCTCTTGTCCATGCGGCGACATTTATTCTACGTGCGAACGAGAGTATTGTACCGAAACTGTCAGAGCAACGTGACACTCGGGTCATCCCTGGGGAAGCCCAGGCTGCGTCGTTGACGTTTACGGTATGGGTTCCTTTTTTCTCCCGGCAAAAGTGCGATCCTGAAGATATAATAGGTCTTTCAAGCTGGGAGCAACACGAACTCCGTCCCAGACCTTGCTACGCTTCGCTTCGATCGCCGACTCGTCCCGTCGGAATCCTTAGACGAAGCGCGGTCGCAGATCCAATCTGTTCTTGACGCGCTGGCAAAGGAGATTCCAGAGCTCTCCTATACCTACACGGAGAATTATTCCACCGAGCCAGTCTGGGTTGATCAAGAACTCGATGTGTGCAGAATTTGGCGGTCAGCCGTGGAGACTGTCCTCGACGCACCCGCCGGGATTGTCTGTTCGCCTGGTAGCGACGACCAAAGATTCTTTGTACGAGGAGGTATTCAGCAGACAATTGTACGTCGTTTCTTCCCTCGAATATTACAGCATACCGACCTCCGCGCGTAGGTGTACGGGCCCGGCAATATTCGAAATGGTAAAGCTCAGAGCTCTGTATATGTATCTCATCCCCCTTCTTACCAAAATCCGCAGTCCACAATAAGGATGAGGCACTCGACCTGGAGGACCTCAGAAAGTCGATCGAGGTGATGGCGATCGGAGTTAGCGAATTTCTAGGTGTCGATTGAGTGCACGATAGCAAACACCGTCCACTAGTTTAGCGAGCAAATTTCCGTGAACCGGAAAGCTCGCGCTTGAAAAATGATACGTATGTAGGCATGATAAATGCTATATAACTCGGTGTTGAGCGGCCTCGGAAGGCCACTGGTCCATGCTTTGAAGTCCATTGAAATCTTCGACCAAACTTATAGGGCAAGCTCGAGGGCCGAGTGGAAATAGTTCCAGCGGCAGCTGCCCTTAGAGTGACTCAGTAGCTACATAACGCGTAAACAGGCGCGAATATAAGCAATGACAAGAGCGAAGACACTTCGCCCCGGAGCCTTCACTGCCGTCGGTGATACCCGAGCGGAGTTTTAAGGGCTCAGGCAGCTTAATCTTATAAAAATTCCAAGATAACTCTAACGTGAGGCACAAGCGGCTTAGAGTTATCGTAGGATAAAAAACGGAGGAGAATCCGAGTTATAATTCCGAGAGATCCAGTCTAGTGCTCGTGCCGGCAAACCGGCATCTCTTGATGTGAGGCGTGACCTTCCGTGACATTTCATCTCCTCGTCTCGCCTCGACATCCGACGCGCTATTAGCCGGAATCGCGGCATTTTCGCTCTCCCGTCCATCATCCCTTTAGTGTGTGGGATAGTCCAAATTTGCTCCATTTCGGAGTTTGGGGCTCACCCGAGCTATCTCATTGCGCTCAGAACCGAAATTCGGCGCTCTGTTCAAGCTGATTCATTTTTCCTCGTCCCAAGTCTCGCTATCACGCGGATACTTTGTGGTGACCCTCCAGACTGTGAGTCTCAGCTTGACCAGCCGCGAAGTGGCACGGAGCTCGAGCCTTCGGTTCTTCCCCAAACCACAAATTCAGAGATTCAAAATCATTGTGTTGAATTTCTGAATTTGTGTCTTCTCATCCTGCACGTTTCGGAATCGAACCCTTCGCTTATCCTCTCTCCGGCCCGTCACTCTTCAAGGCAAGCATGAGCTGCCTCATTTGCCACAAGAGCGAAGAAACTACTCGAAACTTCCTTCTTACATGCCACGATTGCAACAGAACTTGGCACCATCGTAAGTTTGCTCGTTCTACAGTAAGCTCGAATCCAACCATTCGTAGGCTGCCACCTGCCCCAAATTCCTGACGAACAAGTCGTTAATCTTTTCAATGCTTTCTTGAAATCTCAAACCCAACGCAGACCAGAATGGAGATGTGGGAAATGTTCGCGGAAGAAGGTGTGGTTCTGTTCAGCAGTTCGTCGGCGCATCTGCTAAATTCGTTCCAGGCAAACATCTGTGTTGCACGACCACAAAGCCCCTCAGAAATATTGGTCGTCGATCCTGAAGAAACTGTTCGGACGCCCCATGTTCCCGAATCACGGCCGAGCAAACCTACGGCCGTCTCCGAGATCATTGATCTCACCGAATCTCCTGAAGTCCACAGACCAAAGCGTGCTCAAACTTCTGGGGCTCAAGAAATCATCGACCTTTTAGATCCACCCAGAACTTCAACGCCTTCACACACAACCGAGATAATCGACATCTCGGACTCTCCTGAATTCGTTACTGTCCAATTACTCGAGCCGCCCGCGCCCTCCCCTCCCCTCGAGGTCCACAACGTCGCCGTCGATCTTCCCTCCATGGATGTCGACGTCCCTTCCTCTCCTCGACAAAGTCTAGTCGCCAGTCCCACGTTGAGCGAACTTGATCTTCCTCGTACGCCTGGGCGCGCGGGGACCCAAACCCCCAACAACGTCGTCATTCCGTTCCCCGCAATGGAAGTGGACGATATCGACCAGAAACCTCTTCTTCTTCAAAATTTAGCATCTTCTGGCCACTCTGTTCCTCCACAAGGCGGTAGTCTAGGCCCTGCATGGATGCGCGAACGCTACGATGCCACGGGTCAAATGGCCTTATGGCAACGATATGTCGAGAAGCAGAATAGATTAAAACCACTGTCGAGTCGAAAACCAGCGAGAACGCGATCTCCGGGTAGTTATCGTGAGCCCTTCGTGGTGTTCCCATTCGTCCAGATCATGAATACATAGCATTCTCTCTCCCACCTTTCTGTTAATATAGCGAGTTTGATTAGGCCACTCGCCATCGAGTCATACAGCTTCATTTGTGAGCTCGATGACGCGCCGTTCGAGCATAATATCAGTTCTATGTAGTATGGCGATATTGAAGAGGAATGTACACAGCTCGAGGTCTAGTCACTGTCAATCATAATAACATCGTCGTCGTCCACCCCCCAATCTGGAGAAGGGCTGCGTGCTTCCTCCTGTTTCCCGTTCTTCCGTTGCGGCAGCCGTGGGATCCTGGCGCCACCTGCTCCGACTGGACCGAGCTCTCGCGGGACGGAACCAGAGCCGAGAGAATGTCCAGTACCCGCCCACGTCGTAGAAGAGGTCGAGGTCGGCTGAGCCGGTGCTTTCTCTTTCTCTTTCCCTTTCGCAGAGGCCGCCTGGCGGCCAGTTAGCGTGTTCCCAGAGCCGTTAAATACGGAGTCCTGAAGGTAAAGTGTTCAATATGAAGTTAAAGTGAGAATGAAGAACGGACTCTGGTTGCAGAAGGGGACGGTGGCTCCGGTGCTGCTGGTGGCGGGACATATGGTGCGACATTGAAGCCAAAGAACAGCTGTCCAAACGGCAGATTGAGGGCGGCCGGGACTTTGGTCTCGCTGTCCAGAGTTTCATTTGATACAATGCGATGTTGACTGACAGTATGTTAGCACGAGAAAATAATGCGGGATGAACCACTTACTCGGTACGAATTATTCTGCTGCCTTCCGCGACCTCTTCAGCCTTGCGCACCGATATCCCCTTCCCTTTCGTTTTCCTCCCAGCGAGCGTTTCGCCCTTGCCTTTGAAACTCTCCCATTGGTCGCCTCCCTTGCTCACGGCGGTCGGCCCCGATGTTCCTGCAAAGCCACCACTCAAGGAGGAACCAGGCCGTGAAGATCCAGGGGAAGAGGAGTTCAGATCGATCTTTAGCTTCGAAGCCATGGTCGCGGGCGGTGCTGCCTTGGGTCTCTCTGGCTCTACATAACCCACCGGAGCTGCGAAATCGACTTCCAAATCGGTGTCGAGCACGCTGATTCCCTCCCCTCCAGGACTTGTCTCCATGACGAGGATTCCAAAGGTGATCGAGTTGTAATTTATTTCTATAATGTCGCCCTGGGTCAATGCGGAGAAATTACGGAGGGCCTGTTCAAGACTTGGAGGGGTATGGTTTAGGACGGGAATGTGTTACAATAATCCAACTTACACGGCCTTGTGGTCAGAAATTTCCAAGAAATGTACGCTCTGGGCCTGTAGCTTGACCAACTTGCCCTTTGGTAGCTCAGCACCGGTGATACGAATCGGGTCTCCTTCGTTAAGGCGCAGGGTCTTCATCATCCAGTACGGCAGGTGAACAACACCTTCCTCTGCGATGAACTCGAGAACGCCTGCATAGGTCGACGCAGCCGAATTGGCAGGATTGCGTAGTTGAAACATCCAAGGCGATGGGAGATCTAGGGCAGTAAGATTTGCGAGAGCCGACGGGGGCATGATGACTGCGAGAATTCATGAGATGGTACAGGATTCGAAAGAGGACCGGTCGCGTACTCTTTCCGCCGTAGGACAAGTTGAGGCGCTCCCTTCCGGGAAGCATCGCGACACTGTACGCTTTCAAGTATTCGTCGTAGGCGCGCGGGGGTGCGTGGCCCATCTGAGGGCCATATCCGCTGGGAGAAGGGTCAGAAACAGTAGAGAGGGAATGGTGAGGAGACAGTACGCTGCTGCGAGATGAGAAAAGAAGGCGCCTGGTCCATTGGGATTCGCGCCGAACTGTGAAAATATGAGAACACGATAGAGAAGAGATGAGGAAAGCGCGCACGAAAGCCATGAGCTAGTAGAGAGTGAAAGAGGTGTGCGTAATCTGTTTGCGCTTATTACTGACGCGTTTCCTCTCTGCAAATATGGCGACCCAGACTCAGCAAGGAGTAACCAAGACCCTGTCCGGCGCGAATGCCTCATTCAATGACAAGGCATATAGTCCATCGTATCCCACTCTCTGCCGTCTTTTTTGACGCGTTGATTTCCAGGGAAAACCTATGGAACTGCGACTTTCCAACATGATTGCTGCAAAAGGCATGTCGGATCCTTTTTCTCTGTCTAGCCATCCCAACAGCGCCTGTAGCTATCAGCGATGCCGTGCGGACATCATTGGGCCCAAGAGGAATGGACAAGATGGTGCGTCGCTTCAACTCTCGTTACACAAACCAACTCAGCCGTTCCAGATCCAAACCTCCAAGGGCGAGGTCATCATTACCAACGATGGCGCAACGATACTCAAGAGTATTCAGGCTCTGCACCCGGCCGCCAGAATGGCAAGTACCCGCTTGCATCGGTCACCAATCCCGACTGACAGTATCTCAGTTGGTGGATTTATCTGCGGCACAAGACATTGAAGCCGGAGATGGGACGACCTCCGTAGTTGTCCTTGCTGGCAGCTTCCTTGGAGCCGCTGAGAAGATGCTGCAAAAGGGAATGCACCCCACCATTATCGCTGAAGCTTTTCTCAAAGCATCGGCAAAATCTGTCGAATATCTTACCGAAATTTCGACCCCGGTCGATCTGAACGACAAACCAAGTCTGCTGCGCGCAGCGAGCACGTCCTTGAATTCAAAGGTGTGTTCTCGATTATGAACGATGTCTAGCAAAATTTAATCGTGATGCGTGCAGATCGTTTCCCAATACTCATCGACTCTCGCTCCCATTGCAGTGGCCGCTGTTACCCGCCTCGTCACCCCCACCTCCTCTAATGTAGATCTACGAGATATCCGAGTCGTCAAGAAAGTCGGCGGGACGATAGAGGACACCGAACTTGTGGACGGTGTCGTCCTGAATCAAAACGTTATTGTATCTGCTGGCGGTCCAACGCGCATGGAAAAGGCCAAAATCGCCATCATTCAGTTCCAGCTGAGTGCACCTAAACCCGACGTATGACCTGTTCTCGATATCCTCGACTGGAGCTGATTTATTTTGGATTAGATGGATAACACGGTTGTGATAAATGACTATCGCCAAATGGACAAAGTCATCAAGGAGGGACGGCAATATCTCCTCAACATATGCAAAAAAATCAAGAAAGCGAACTGCAATGTGCTTCTGATCCAAAAATCTATCCTCCGCGATGCAGTAGACGACACCTCCCTCAACTTCCTCAAGCGCCTCAATATCCTTGCTGTCAAGGATGTTGAGCGCGACGAGATCGAGTTTCTGTCAAAGAGCTTTGGGTGCAAGCCTATCGCTGACATTGATGCGTTTACGGAAGACAAGCTGGGATATGCGGATTTGGTAGAGGAGACGTCGCAATCCGGTGCCAAGGTTGTGAGAATCACTGGCGTGAAGAACCGCGGCCGGACTGTCAGCATACTTGCGATGGGCAGTAACAATCTCGTTGTGGAGGAGTGCGAGCGTAGTTTACACGATGCTCTATGTGTCGTCCGGTGTCTCGTTAAAAAACGGTGTGTTTCTGGCTTCACTAGCCTACTCGTCATCTGAACATTGTTAACGTAGGGCACTTATTGGTGGAGGTGGTGCGCCCGAGATCCACGTCTCACGGTTGCTCTCCCAGTATTCTCAGTCTCTGAAGGGTATGGAAGCGTACTGCTTCCAGGCATATGCCGATGCCCTGGAGGTCATTCCCACCACCCTCGCAGAGAACGCTGGTCTGAACCCCATCGCGATCGTCACCGAGCTTCGAAACCGTCATGCTCTGGGAGATCGCAACGCTGGTATCAACGTCCGGAAGGTGCTTTTCTTTTCTTTTCATTTTCCTAAGCCGCCAGTACTGAAACGCGTTTCAGGGACTGATATCGAACATTCTCGAGGAGGATGTCGTGCAGCCGCTGCTTGTGACCACCAGTGCTATCGAGCTAGCAACGGAAACGGTGTGTTTGCTGCTCAAGATCGATGACTATGTGCAGGCACGGTAGACCTGTTGTACATGTCTCTACTGTATCGACGGAAGCAGCACGCCGCTTCGAGTGCTGTCCACCTTAATTCGTAGAAGGGTTCACCTCTAGTACATAGAGTAGGAGACCAGAAAAAAGAACGAAACATTGTTTGGCACCAACGACCCAGGCAAATAAACACTTTCGTCATGCCTCCACGGACCAGCCAAAAGCGGGCAGCCGGCTCAGAGGCGGAGGCGTCCTCCTCCAGACAGCAGCCCCCACCATCCAAGAAGACCCGCTTCGTCGACCCTTCAGAAGATCCCGCAAATTTTGCCGAGGAAGTCGAATCCGCGCTCGAACAACCATCCAGGAAAGGCCGTGTGAAGAATGAAGGCTACGATTCGGACTCGAGTGACGACGGAGAGGGGGTGGTCTTGAGCCGCAAGAAAGGCGGTGGCGATGAAGAAGACGACGACATGTTCGCAGTCGACGCCGAAGATAAAAAGGACGACGCGAGCGCAAAGAAGAAGGAAGAGTTCCTGCGACTTGGAGACATCGAGGGGCAAGAATTCGGGGACTCGGAATCCGAGGGCAGCTCGAATGACTATCCGGAAGACGAGGATGACGCGGAACGCAAGAAGAAAGCCGGGATGGGTTTCGAGATTTCGTCGTTCAATATGCGCGACGAGATGGAGGAAGGCAAGTTCACGGAAGACGGCACATACGTCAAATCCTTTGACCCGCATGGTGTTCATGATCGCTGGATGGAGGGCTTAGATGACCGGGAAATTAAGCTCGCGAGACGGCGGAAGAGGCAGCAGGAGCGCCAACAGAAGGAGCGGATAAGAGCAGAAGAAAAGGAAATCGAGGAGAGTGGGGGGAAGGGTGCATTAGAGATGGAACTTCTCGCGATGCTAAACAAGGGCGAAACTGTACTGGAAGCTCTGCAACGACTGGGCGTTGAAGCGAAGAAAACCGGGAAGGGCGCCAAAAAGTACGTTCGCGTATCGCAACTCTCGAGTGGCCTTTGTTAACTTCACCATAGAGCAGGCAAATTAAAGGCGGACGATGCTATGGACGGGGATAAATCAGCGGATGCCCCCTCCGCCATTGAGCGCATAACACATTTAGCATCGACCATCATGTCCCTCGGTGATACCGACATCTATTCGAAAACATACGAGGAGCTGGTTCGCGCCGTGCGGGCTTCTGGTTTGGTCGATCCGTCATGGGTTCCGCCGTCGAACGACAAATTGTACGAGTTCAAGTGGCGGGAAGGCGGCGCAGGCCAACCCGGTGAAGTGTTTGGGCCTTTTGGTAAACAAGAAATGACCTCTTGGTACCAGGCCTCATACTTCGGTTCGAGTGGGGAGAAAGTCGAAATCCGCGAAACGGGCGGTCAATGGAGTGACTGGGATGACCTTTTGGCATAACTCGTCTCCTGGACTGGATCTGCTTCTGACCGTCATACCTGCGCCTACGATTGTAAGAACATTGGCCTACGGCTTGCGTATTTTGGTTGACGCGTTCATAGTATACCCTGAATGTTGTCCGCCGCGTCCGCACATTCGAAAACTGAGAATAATGCGACCAATAACAGCTAAGTATGGTATCATACAACACATTGTATCACCCAACGCTACGTGAAATGCGAAATGTACTGGAAAACAAAGGACACTTCCTTCAGTCCAACCTCAGCGCGCAGCAAATCATCGTGGTTATTCTTCAGTTCCGCATTCGTAAAGTGATTCCACCTGGACGAAACTTCAGCCAAAGCGAGTGAATGGCCGACTCGACCTACGTGCTAGCATCGCCGTATAACAATGCAGGCGCTTTGAGTATCTGTTTCCCATCCCTGCAGCGTTTGCATTTAAACGTTTCGTGTGTCTCGCAGAGCGTGCCCTCGTTGAATAGGAATAGTTTCCGTAGGGCATCGACAGAAAAGTGCCGCTCAATGTCTTCTTTCTCGTCCACGACTGCCGAGGAAAGAGCCTGTTTATTCGCTTGCCTCTGGAAGATCTTCTCTTCGATGGTACCCGTTGAGATAAACCGGTAAACAAAGCCTAAGGAAAACGTAAGCGGTGGCAGTAGGTGCCAAGTGGGGCGGAGCGCACATTCTTTCTTTTGGCCGTCCCGCCAAACACGAGCGAGGGCTTGCTGGTCCGCAGCAGGGTTCCAGTCTATAGGGGTTGGGTGTGAGACGCGGAGCAAAGAGGAGCCACGCTTTCTGTACCAGGGTCAAACAAGATGAGGCGGTTGGCGCCGATGAGATTGATACCACATCCTCCGGCTTTGCTACTCAGCAGGAAAATGAATTCTTTCCCCTCGGGGTCATTGAACTGATCGACAAGTTTTTGTCGCTTCGTGATGCTCATGCTGCCATCGAGTCTAAAGCACCCGTACCTGAGGAAATATTAGTACAGTGGCATGAGGTAGGTAATTCTTACTTCTTGCTCCTGCAAAGTTTCTCGAACAAATCTAGCGTCGAAGTATAATTGCTGATCAGAACAATCTTGTCGTTCGTATGGGTGCGCAGGTTGTGCAAAAATCTGGTAACGTTAACAATGTGATTGCAGCCATGCGATCGTACGCACCTTTCAAGGACAAGGAATTTCCCTCCCCATTCGCATCGCACGGATTGATTTCTACCTTTGCTCTTGCTATTTGTATCGCCTCGCGGGAAGTCTTCAGGAAGAAGATCGCTGCATCCGTGCAAATCATCCGGCAAATTAAGCAGCTCAGGATGGTTGCAGAGTTTCTTGAGGAGGTTGATCGCCTTCAGGGGTTGAGAATCCTTCCCGCGGAGCAGGGCTTGGATTTCAGGAGATTTGATAAAGAGACGATACAGCTCAAGTTGGAGATCGGATAGTGCACAGAAGACGACTTGTTCGTACTTGACAGGCACTGAAACCGTGTATATGAGTATTGGCGAGTCCGAGAAATAATCGACGAACAGTATTTGGACAAGAGGTCGTTGGTTCTCCTGATGATGAATTTGGTGACGAGACCACCAAGTTCCTTGAGTTTCTTCTCACTCTCGGCTTTGACATCGTTGCTGGCCTCTGAATCCCTTCCGCGTATAATGAGGTTCTCGAAATTCTTCCGGAAATCGTTTTTCGAGCCCAGGAAGTTGGGGTTGGCAAAGTTCAGGAGAGAAAAGTATTCTGATAAGTCATTCTATTGGGAGATGATAAGGGTGGGGGCCAGTAAATGATGGTTATCTTACCTGGACTGGTGTGCCAGTGAGAATCACTCTACGCTTGACGTCAAGGGCATTTAGCGCTTGGAAGGTAAGGGAATCTGATATCGTGAGCACGCAAACCGGGCAGATCATATCCGAACCCACCTGAATTCTTTAGCCTATGTCCTTCGTCACAGAGCAACAGTCCAATGCTGCAGTTTGCCAGATGAGCCGACAGAGTACGAAGGGTTTCATATGACACGATCATCACTGGACATGAAACCGCCTTTTAGCCAGTAAAATGAATCAAGAGACGGGGCGAACCTGGCTGAGTGACATTTCGGCCGCGGGCAGCAACCCAGCGCCCGACTTTTTCCAGCAGTTCGGCTTTCCCGCCCTTGCCATCCACCGCCAGTGCCGTTATGGCGTCTTTCCCCAACCACTTTACTAGATCATACAGCTCAGCTATGCGCAAAATTCAGGACGAAGCACCTACCCAGCTCATTGGCCCAGTTCTTTACAAGACTGGAAGGACAGGCGATGATGCATTTCTCGATGGAGGGTTTCCCAGGGTGAGGTGACTGTTTCAGCAACGTCCAAAGCAGCGCAATGCACTGAAGGGTCTTGCCCAGTCCCATTTCGTCGGCCATGATGCAGCCGTATTGATTGTCGACGAGCATGCCGGTAGTGCATTTGTACAAAAACTGGAGAAAACATGAGTCCAACGTTCCGCAAGGTGAATGGCACGAACTTTAACGCCTTCCACTTGATGAGGGCGAAGGACTTTGGTCAGGCGAGGATCGATGACCACCGGGACCTTGTCGACCTTGTTCTTCTTCTCTTTCCCCTCTCCAAGCATGTCCTTCAAACTCTTGTGCGGGTTGAACATTCCTGCCGTCTTCTCTCTTGCCTCATTCGCCGCCTTTTCTTTAGCCTCCATCTTTTCCCTCTCCTTCTTCTCTTCGTCGGTCTCCCTGTCATCGATGGTCGGATCGTACAGTACAATGGCATGACCCTCCATGGGATCGTGTAGGGGTCGAGGGATGATCTTGGCCTGCGGGCGGATACCGAGGGAGATGTTAGAAGGAAGATTGGCGACTATCTGGCCGTCCTTGTTTGTCATGGAGGGCATCGAAAAGCGCCGAGAGCCAATCTGGTCAAATGGCGTGGGTTTATAGACGGGGTACTTCTTGACGGCAGCAAGGAGCTCTTCTTCATTGTGGTAGTTTCCATCCTTGTCTTTGTTGTCATCCTTCTTCTTCTTCTTCTTTGGCCCGTTCTCATCATCCGACTCGGAGTCCTCCTGTTCCTGTCCTTTGTAGGATACTCGTTTGCGTTTCCGCTGTGGCTGTATACGGTCAATAGAGACGAGTGGGGTAGGTGGCTTGAAAGGTTTGTTGATTCTTGTGCTCTCCTGGAGTCTATCGACGACCTTTCCGTCGCTGGTTGTCGGCGCACGTCGTAACATGGGCAGAATAGCGTAAACACAGGAGGAGGAGTCAACGCGATTCACGTCACGAGATCGCGATGATAGGCAAGCACCAACAAACATGAATCCACACAAAATCCGATTAGGAAACGGAATTTCCTTTTAGGCATGCTCGCCTCGAGAACGGTGTGTTACAATCTGTTACAACATAACCACTCCAACACCCCGCCCAGCTTTCACACCCCCTTCATCCGAAATTCCTGCAAGCTTGGATGTTCTCCAGTTATACAGATAGAAGTTCAGGAACCCGTCTCCAACACCAAACTGTAGCTGTGTGAGCTCTGGAAAGTCAGAGTCTCTTCCTTCACGTACCTTTAATTCCTTTAGAATGGAAACGTTGTCCATCAGCGTTAGCGCGTTGAAAACGTCTAGCTTTGCCTGATTAGCAATGACCAGCGCGTCTCCAATCAGGGTCTGCAAGCGCTTCTTGAGCCGCCCATCCTCTTCGGCACCATCTTCAAATGCCACGTCAGTAGCATAATAGTACAGATACCCAGCCTCAAGCGTTCCATGTTTGGGGCTATGGATGATGGTTGACGGAAGGTAGTAAATGGAGAAAAAGTCGGTTATTTTGTGAGTTTCCGGATTCTGGCGAACCGATTCAGCTCGAGAACCGACTAGACCAGCCACACTAACCTCAACGACATATGTCCAGGTTACCTGCCCCACCCTTCTTCCCTCCTTCCCGTCCCCGATCTTGCCCGTGCCCTGGCCGCTCAAGAATTGATGTCGCACGTCTTCAAGGCTCATGACGGGCACCATATCGAACCGTCGCATATATCTCGTGAAGAGGTCTGCTACTGGTACGACATCCTTCTCCTCCATAGGCCGTACATCGAGTGTCGGAGTGTCAGGAACCTTATTCATCCGAATCATCCGAGCGATTGTCATGTTCCGGGGCACGAATGTGAATCCCACATCAACAAGTTTAGGAACATTGAGAGCACGGTGGTAATACCTAAAAGTACATCCTCAGACAGGCCAATTTTATGAGTAAAGGAGAGTCCTCACCGGCACACTGAGATCGGTGTAGGAATAACAACTCCCGCCGTGTATATGGCTTGGAATATTCCCTTGAGATGGACTTGCCGTGTCACTTCCTTGATCAGAACAGGCGCAAGGCGTTTAGAGCGAAGCTTCTTGTGGATACAAAGGTAGTTGATCTCGCTGGCGGTAAACACCCTTGAGGGTGCGATTTATCAACATAGAAGGGGAGAGCACATTTATCGACGGACTTACTTGCCACGCACTCTCAGTGTTATTGGTACTCCAGAGATGAAGGCCACGAGCTTCTTGTTAGAAGAGACGCGCACACCGACGTGCCATTCTTTGAAATACCCCGGAGGCTTCAGTGCCCTGACGAAAGAGATCTATCTTGAGCCGAAGATGAGAAGCGGAAAGCTGCCCACCATTGCAGGAACTCTGAGCTATACTGGAAACGGAACGAAGCATCTTCATCCTCCACGTAATTCAGGGATAAGAGGTCATAAACCTCTTTATTCTGGATTGAATGAGATGAGCCCCAACTATACGGATAGTAACTCACCTGTTTCGCGTCGTTAATATCCAGCGTACTCCACTCAAAATCTTTCGGCAACGGGTATGGATCCTGGCGAACTTCCTCGGGCGGTTTCGAGGCCTCGATATAGCCATCATCGAGTGGGGGGCCTTCACCTGTGCCAGATATGCTATTAGCAGAGAATCGGAGGACAACTCGAAAGTTAAGCTCCAACCTAACTGCGGAACAGGTTGTGTTGCCCAGAACTACAGAAATCAGAGCAAGCCGACAACACATAGTAGCATCATCACTGACCTTGTGCGCACCCATATCCTTTTTGTTATGACCACCCAGCCCCGCCTTCCCTTTGGCAACATCCATGATCTTCATTTGTTCCAAAGCCTGGCGCACATTTTCCTCATTCGCCTCTTCACTCCCCGCCGCGCCATCGGCCTTGACCTTGTCCAGGACATGATCTATCAGCTCTTGGGGTATCTCGGACCTGCCGCGAATTGCAGCGAGTGCTTTTGCAGCCTTTGATTTCTTCTTCTTCTTCTTCTTGGCCGAGGTGGAGGGGATTGCGGCCTCCTGCTCCCCCAACGTGTTGTCAACCTCCGAGTCGGAGCCGGAAGGGTTTTCCTGGGTCGTATCAATTATTTCCTCGATCTTGGACGATTGCGACGCCATCGCGGCGGAATGGTATACTGCTCTAAGAGCTCGGCGAATGTGGTGGTCGTTCCGTCGAAACGCGTCACGGCCACGTGGCATTTGGTGGTCACGTGGCCATTTTGGGGTGCGCGACCGAGGACCGAGACATCAACGACCTAGCAACGACAACAGCCGACCGGCCGCGCTAACCACTTAAGTACTTAAACAACTTTAGGCTCCGTGTGGCAACGAAGATATATAAGTACTTGCATTATGAGGTGGTCCGCCGTCCAGCCGGCTGTACTACTACTTCGTTAACGTTTTGTCTTCGATTCGCCCCAGCTGTTGCCCTGAAGCAACCTCACAAGTTGTGGTATGGCGCGGAACGTCACCTACGACGATCGCGACTCCGCCATCTTGAACTACTCTCCTGGCTGGTTCCGCGCTGGCACTTACAATGCAACATCCGTTAATCAAACGGGCACCCTTGCGTCCTCGAAAGTAACCAACGTCAACGTTACCTTCGTTTTCCCGAGTATTTTTGTTCTTCTACCTCTCGCCGGGCCAGGACTGAAATGGTTTTGTAGCTCCTGCCACTGAATTTTTTTACTACGGGATAAAACGCTGCTGTGGAGGCTCCTATCTCATTTGCATCGACTGCGATCCGAATAACCGCCAGTTCGTCCCAATCAACGCTGTGGACACAACCGACGACGGCCAACGTCCTCCCGTGCGTGTCCTTGGAGCTTGCTTTTCGCTTGGCTCATGTCCTTCTCAGGTTGTTCTCTTCAGCAAGAAATTCCCTGTCGCTGATGTGCATGAAGTGATCTTGATGAACCAACCAGATCTCGCATTTGGAGGAAACTCGGAAATCACTCTTGACAGGTTTGAGCTGACGATCCCGGATGATCCTGGTTCGCCTCTGCCGATCTATGAATACTTCCGTCGATCCTCATAATTTATAGCAGCCGTTGAAGCTGCTAGTTCGTCGACAATACCCAATTTTGTTTCCACCCCAACTTCCTCCGGGTCGGTCACCGTCAGCACCGCGCGCGCAGGATCCTCATCCGCATATCTTGCTCCTATCCTGGGTGGTGTCCTCGGTGGGCTGGCGACATTGTTGGTGATCGTTGGGATATGGCTTCTCTTGCGACGAAGATCCCGTCGACTTGCTCACAATCTGGAGGCGGCTTCTGATCATCAGGCACAGAGTTTTTGGCGGCCGAACTCTACATTGACGGCAAGCAGTAGCTCCATTGAAACCCAGCGATTTGTTAATCTTCCCTCTAGACTTCAATTGTTCCCGCCGCCACGATCTCCACCCCAACATCGCGCCGCGAACTAGACGCTGGCCGCCTTGAAAGCTATCCAGACTCAACCGACGACGATCTGCTACCTCCCGAATATGGCGAAGTATTTCCTGGACAACTATCCACACAACCAAGACCTGAACAACTTCGTCCTTGGCCAAAAGCAAGGCGTTGATAAGACCTATCGTGATGTTTTTTCCCCCTTCTTCTACAACATGCGTGAGTGTGTAGCGTTACCACATGGATGATTACAAAGATGTACTACCGGAACCTGTATCCTGAATCGTTTTTCTCCCACAGCGGAAACATGTCAGCTACCTCGCGAGCCCGTCGTTTCGCCAAAGGGAAACCATTCTCAAGTATGGCATTGCTTAAACCAAGATATTATTCCAGTTACGAGGGAACGCCGCAACTTTTTGTCTCAAAATTTATACCACGTGGAACATGATCAGGCACCACCCTCGAGCCTGCGCCGCCGTTTCACTCTCTCCGCAAGAGTTGAAGTTAGCAAAACATCTACGGGTGTCTCATCTGAAGCTCGACCCTTCCGTTTGAGAGGAGAGGGTGTCGGCGTCGGTGGAGGAGTTGGAAGAGCGAGCTTGGACTTTTGTGGCGTGATGGGTGACGAAAAGGCTTTCAAATCGGAAGTGAAAAGCACCTGGAACAGAATCAGTGTGAAGCTCGTGAAGACCGGACTCACGTACAGAGTGGGCCCATCCAGCGTAGTCACCCCATACGGCAACCAACCTGGTGCTGATTTCCTCGTACAATTTGGGAGTCATGTTTGCTTTGGAGGTCAGAGAGCCCTTTAGCCCGTAGTGTTTTATAGCGATTTGGTGAACATGCGTATCCACAGGGACCACCTCTTTCTGGATGGCGCTTTCAGCAGGTATTCAAGCTTCCTTGGTGCCACAGAAGGCAAACCTTGTCCAAACTCATCAACAAGACGCAGTCCGCAACTTTTCGTCCGACTCCAACAAATTTAAGCAACTCTTCCCTCGCGTTTTCGGTACTGACACTTCTTAAACTGGCCAAAAACTTTTCAGGTGAGTCGTGCGTTTCAACCAGCATCTTCGCCGTCCTTTCAATGAACCCCGCGCGATACCCAAAACCGAGGGCGCGCAAAGTGACTCCCACATCGGGTGCAGCGAGAACGGATGGTGGTGGAAAAGGGTGGTATTGCATCTGAATTGATGGGTCCGAGGGGTCGGCCAAAGATAGCAGAGGTGCAGAGTAATGTCGGCACAGGCTTTGCACCATTTTTGTGATACGGCCAATGTTATTATTTGAAGAACAAATGAACCTTGAACCGTTTAGAGGACAGATAAGACCTTCAAAGGCGAACGCACGAGATGAGATTTTCCCATGGGTCCTGTATGGTTCGGTTGAATACATGAGATGGTATTTGCACGCGGACTGACCTGTCTCAGCATCCGGATGCCTGAAGTCGATGAGAAACGTTGGTTGAGGCGCGGATGGTTTTACCTGCAAAGCGCGCCTCGATCGAAGAAAATACTTTGTCGCGAGTGGCCCACTCTGCATACAGGTTTTGCAAGTCGACATCGAGTTGAAAGTAAGAATTAAGCCAAACGAGGGTTTCGGCTTGGCGTAAAGAAAGTTGAAGAGCTGACGGCTGTGGATCTGGAAGCACAGTGCGATAAAAGAGTGTCGTAGGGTTCTGTTTGAGACAAACGAGGCGGTCCGGAAGGCAAAGGCGGTATTCCGGCGGCGAGCCAGCGGTGATCCATCGGAAAGATTGGCCGCACTTGAGAACAGACGAGAGACAGAGCTCGGACTCTGGCAGTAGAATCGTTTGCCACATAGGAAACGCTCGGTTGCAGCCAAAGCTGTTGATGCTGTAATAGGCCCTGTACCACAGCCACCGGCTACAGCGGGCCGGCTGTAAGCGATCAGATCATCGGCCACTCCGCAGCGGCCATCAAGCTCCGTATGTTCTCGATGCCCGACGCCTTCCCCTCATCGACGGGTGTCAAGCTACACACATTAATATTATCGTACATCTCCGTCCAGCGCCTGGCTAAATTTATAATAATCTCACTTGACTTGAAATGAACTGCCTCGCTACACCTGAAACCGCATCTTGGCAGTTCCCGCAACACCGCTTCTGCCCCGCGGTCCATTTAAAAGTGCAAAGCAAGGCGCTCATCAGAGTCTTGATCCTTCATCCCCAACTTGTCAACAGCCATGCCAGCATCCTCAGACAAAGCTACCCTTGCATATACGCCCCCTGTTGCGCCCCCCGGCCCACCTGTGTACACCCCCCCCGCCGGCTATCAACAGTCGCCCCCTCCGCAAGACTACGCACAACCCCCACCGCAAGGTTACGCACAACCCCCACCGCAAGGCTATGCACCCCAACCTCAGGTAAACAGCTCCACTCCTGTTTTCTTATGAGCGGTCTCGTTCTGACAGCTGGTACCGCAGCCCCAATCTTACCCTAGCCAACAAAGTGCTGCCCAAGTCGGCGAGCAATACCGCGCCCAACGTATGTGTTTCTTTAGCCATCTTGCATTATATTTAACCTTTATCCTTCAGTGTTCGCACAGTGTGCCCAAGGCATCCACCAACCGACCACAAAATATGGTACGCAGCAGGGCCTTGATATGTACACCATTGTTAACTAGATTGACAGGAGTGTGCGGTATTATAACGGCCGTCATTTGTTTCCCCATAGGATTGATCTGCCTTTTGTAATTAAATCCTCTCCCTCTACACATCTACCACCTACTCACTGCATCCACAGCATCGACACGGAACAGAAATGCGATCGATGCGGAATAAAATTAGGGTGAAAGTCTGGTGGAGGCCCATAGCTATTGCGACGGCCGAATCCGTCTCATTTGATTGTCAAATTTGTGTAGCGGCGAAAAAGTTGCATGTTCCTTGGCCTGTTGGTCTCTTATTCCTTTTACCGACCTATACTTCTTCCTGTTCCTCGCACTCGCATTTATAGTATTATGTTCCATGTAGCAATAAACTTTGGTTCCACCTCATTGTTGTTGTGGTTTCATGTTGTTTTACTTCCACCAGCTACTACTGTACCACCGTCCATTATTTCCCGAGTCGCCATGATACCAGGCCTTCTGGCACAATCCCATCCCTCACGTCGAGCCTCCGGTCGAGGGGAACTCTTTTATTCTGCCATCGATCGAACTTGAAGCCTGAATCTTTCAGTTATTCAGTCGGGAGAACGAGATATAACTGCGGAGGTTCCTATGAGTAATAAAAAGGTGCATTTACCGGTTCGCAACTCATTTTCAACCGCTGCTTCGGGAAGAGTGGGGAGAACAGAATCCCAGACTTGGAGTAGATCCGGCCAGAGTTCCGTTTTCGGACGAAATGATTGATAGTTGATGGTTGATGGTTGATGGTCGACGGTTGATGGCATCCATCACGGTCACAATGTCACAGTTTTTTCTAGGTGCAACAATGCAGCTCAATGCAGCAAGCACAGCGAGTCTTGCGATTGGGTGAGAGATCTACCGTCGTTCCGGGGGACTGCCATGGGTCAAAGATGCGCTTATCAGTGGATCTATCCCGATTATCAAGTAACGACGTCAGGACGACATTGGAGGCCGGAACATATTTGCTACGCGGGAGGAGCCCCTCTTGGACATGCGCCTCGTTCCTTCATATAACATATACTTACTGTACTTCTTGATATCGTACTCGACATTTATTTAATGCTATCTTGTTTACATCACATCTCTCTCTTTATAAGATTATGCTGTCTGAAGCCTGTAATCTCCGATCGGGCATCACCGAAGGGGCGAAGTGCCGGGGGCGCGAAGCGCCCCCGGCGCGCTCTTGTTACGCTTAGTTCATCAAATATAGTGGGACTTACCCAAATCATGAGATACGTAATAAGTATCCAGAAGTATCCGGTATAGAATTTTAGGTGACTCTCACTGAGCCAAAACTATTCAGTTGCGGGGATCATGGATAAGACTCAGGATAATGCTTGAACAGCCGTTGCATATAAATCATCACTGGGTTAACCGCTCGGAATTTAGGCAAGTCCCGATGGACTGGGCGTAATGTGATGTATACAAGATAGCATTAAATAAATGTTGAGTATGATATCAAGAAGTACAGTGAGTATAGGTTACATGAAGGAACGAGGCGCATGTCCAAGAAGAGTTCCTCCCGCGTCGCAAATGTTCCGGCCTCCAACGTCGTCCTGTCGTTACTTGATAATCGGGATAGATCCACTGATAAGCGCATCTTTAACCCAGTCCCACGGAACGACGGTGCACTCGCGCAACTTCGAAATACGAACATTGTCATCCTTATTGACGATATAGTCGTAGTCCGATAGAGCACAAGATGCGTGCTTTTCCTCGCGGACGGCCTCAACAAATTCAGCACCCATAGCGAGCATGATACGTGGGACCGCCAAATTCCCGTTCTGAAGAGAAATTGAACCGCGAGTCTGAAGAGTAAGCGCGTGATTTGACGAACCTTCCTTCCCTTCGTGACTGTAAGCACCTCGGCGCCAATGCAAAGAATCTTCTTTCCCTTGAATACTTTGAAAGCCACAGGGTTATTCATGATGTCCTTGATGTCATCGGCGTCTTCGCCCCAATCCGCATTGACGAATTGGGTTACCCTGCAGTTGCGCGATTCGGAAAACCCGGACGGAAGGAGATACATCATCCAGTCCGTGAAGTCGGCCTGCGTCCAAGTCAGTTGGAGAGTTATGTAACTGGCAATGCACTCACTGCGTCAACGGCGCGCGTTATGAACTCAATGCGGAGGCAAGGAATACCGAGGGCGAGAGCGAGTAGGAACTTGGGTGTCTGGCTTGCGTCGTCTGACAACAAGAAGACTCGCTCTAGTCCACGAAGCACAAGGTTAACATCTTTCTGCTTGAGCATCCACCGAGTGCTGGTTTGCTTGCCCTTCATGGTGATCAAGTCCTCCCAGTCATCGATGACAACTCCGCCATTGTTCCGAATAAGAGTGGAAATCGCTTCCTTCTCCTCTTCAGCCTCGAGGGCGTGCGTGATACAGAACCCCATTTTCGAGAAAAGATCGGAAGACCTTCTGGACGATGCTGCACTGAGAACGGATATGCGGGAAGGCGTCGGACTGGTGAGCGATCTGGGAGGGTTTTTGACACAGACAATGGCCTCCGCGGTCAGAACTCGATCTGTCCAACCGGATGCAATTGTCCGCGAGCCGATCCTGAGAGCCGATACATGAAACCCGTTCTTGTAGTTGTCTGCCTTCACCTCAACCATCTCATCAGCAAGCGAAACCGCCGTAATTTCCACAGGGCGATGCAATCCAGCGACGAACGCAATATCGCCGATCCTGGGATTGCAGACACGCATCTGATCGAGTTTAACATCGTCCGAGGTCTCATCATCGAAATCCACCCTGTACCGCCCTTGCGCGATCTGCGAGTGGACGACGCCCGAGTAGTAATGGCCATCTTTCCGCCACAGAGCAAAAACACGGGTAGGTTCCACAGTGGCCTGGGTGCTTGCGGAAGTTGCGCGCGCTCTTTTCGCCGGTCTAGTGGAGGCGGACTTCGCAACCCTGCGGGGCCGGGCCTGATATTGAACAGATGGACTTTCAGCCTTTATTCCGCGTTTGCGCTTTCGCGTTGAGGGCCCCGCAGCCATGTACTCGTCATCCGGAGACTCCGTTCTGACTTCCTCGTCTCTCTCAGATCGGGGCATGAGCAATTCGTCCTCCGAGCTCTCCTCTTCATCCTCGGTCTCGTTTCTACGCTTAGTCGATCCGCCGACTTTCTTGCGAACTCGCGTGGCAGCAGCGGATTTAGCCCTAGTCGCCACCTTGGGTTTCGCCGTCGAGACCGGGTTGGCTGCAGGCAGGTCCTGGTGGGGAACGGATGAGGGAACCTCGGGGGAGATCTTGCGAGTCCTGCGTTTCTGAGAATTGAGAGAATCCTTGCCTTTTCGGTTGGGCTTCGTGGCCGGAGACTTGGCGTTTGAACGAGACCGGTTGTCCTACGAGTATAACGATCAGTATGCACCCACGCTTGCCAGACTGAAAAATACCTTGGGTTTAATAGGAGGTGGACCCATCTCGATAGCTTTGCCCTTGCCTTTCAAATCCGCGCGTTTGCCTCCCTTTCCTGCCAAATTTGTCGCAGCTAGTGGGACCTCTTCTTCTTCTTCTTCCTCCTCCTCCTCTTGCCTCACACTGCTCTTCGCGTTGAGAATACCAAGAACTTCATCTCTATCCTCTCCATCAACGTCCATTGAATCGGGGATGACCTCGGCATCTGTCTCCGTATCCGAACTAGGAGGGCGGGGACGTGACTTGGTTGGACTCCTGGTAGATGGTTTCGCGGGCGAGACCGGCGAAAGTGAGCCCTCTCGGAGAGGCTCGGAGTCTGGAATAACTTCCGTTCTCTCGTCAACGACCGCCTGACGAACACGCGGTACAGCACTAGTGCTCGGTTTGGAATTTCCAGCAGACCAATTCGAGAGTGCATGGCCCTGATCATAAGCAGGCTGGGTGTCCTGCAAGGCCAGATGTCCCCCGCGAGCAGCACTGCTAGAATAGTCGGTGACGCTAGGGTCGACAGGCTCACGGTCGATGCGAGAGATTCCCAAGCGAGCGGCATAGCGGCTGCGTTTGTGCTCATCCAGCGAATCCAGGAGAGTCCTGGCTTGTCCCGTGGTACTTGTGATATTCGAAAACGTATCGCCTCTATGCTCCTCCTCGGTGTTGAAGTTGGTCAGTGATGCGCTATACGGCTGTGTCGGTTCGTTAATGAGCTGCGTCGGTTCTATTTGCGTCTGCTGGGTTGGATTCTCATACATCCTCCTGTAACTAGAGCTGGGTTCACTGCTCTCGTACTGGACGGAATCCTGGCTATCGGACGGCTGAGGAGGAAGGATTCGGTCATCTTCTTCCGGCTGGCGCTCATTCATATTGTAATCGTCGGACTGTTCTTCCCCAAACGGGCCCTGAGATTGCGATTGGGAATGAGGCTGCGACTGCTGCGACTGCGAACTGCCGGAGTTGGATGGGGTGGGAGTGGAGTTGACGAGAATCGTCCCTTCCTCGTCGTTGGTGTCCACGGCCCTGCGTACCGCCTTTGGCGACTCCATTGGGGGAATATTATCGGGGTACACGGATCTTCTGGCGGGGTGTGGGGACCCCTCCACGGAGGGTGAGGTCAACTGAGCCACAGGGATGTCAAACTGTTTGGATGAGGCGATGAACTTTTCGGCGGGATCACCAAAGTCTCCTGCGAAGGAGTCCTGCGAGAGTTCTCGCTTGGGAGTAGGAGTGACACGTCGAAGGGGACGACCAGTTGAACGGCCTTCGGGCAGCTTTATAGGTGTCGCCACAGCTTTCGGAGAGTCAAAGGAGACACCCTTCGCGTTTGTTATCGACTAGAAAGAGATTAGATCATCAATCAAAGGACGCGTTAAAGCTCGCCTTTGCGGGCGGGCAGCGTGGTTTTTCCACAAGCGAAGCTTTCGCGGGAGATTGTACGCCTTGTACTTGTTTGCTGGACGAGAACAAGGCCTCTCGGCTAAAGCTGGCATTTTCCTTTTGTGACCCCTCGTCATTGAGATTGCTGTCGTCCTCCTGCTCCGACTGCGTCTGGGTGGTGGCTAACCCATGATAATGGTATTGGGGGGCGAGATTATTCAAAGAGTCGGAGGACACCTCTTTGGAGATGTCAAGTTCATCCACCGGAACGGGGCGTGCAGAAGTTTCATCCGGAGGTCCACGTTCCATGGCATTTTTGAGGATCTGAGAGGCTTGGGATTCCCCGGCCAGGCTGCTAGAATTTGGTATATTATTAGAATCTCAACGCGATGGGCGACTTACCTGTCGTGTTCGTCGACATCCATGGCGTCGCCGGACTGCAAGTCGCGTCTTCTGTTTTCCCGTTCACGTTCCCGCGGTCTGTGGGGCAGGACGGAGCGTGGATGAGTGGATGTAACCCAAGGTGTGGATAACAGAACGCACCCTGAATGGGATTAGCACAGAAGTAATTTGGAAGTAAAATTGGGGGGAAAATAGGGAGGAGAGAGGTATGAGGGATCTTGAGGTATTGGGGTGGCCCTGGGCCTCAGCAGCGCTCTGTCCAGGGTTGGTCCAGGGTCAAGTTTAGAGAGTGGGGCATCACGTGCGTCGTGCTTTCCATCGGACGCGTCCCGACTCCCGAACGTCTCTCCTGCCAGTGCCAGTGCCAGCTCTCTTATCCCGCCCAGGCCGAATCTACAATGGCACCATCTGGAAAGTACACCCCACTGCCCCTTCATCCTAATCGCCTGGTCCGCAAATACAGAAAGACTACCCCCACACCCACGCCGTTGACCCATGAACAGATCGAGTATCTCGTCGCCAAAGCCAGTGCGAAGACCCAACAAAAGAACGAGTTCGGCGTCAGTGAACCGTGGACTTCCGTCCCTAACCCTGTTCCCGACACTGGCATCCACCACGGTGTTAAATACTCGACCCTTGTTACGTCCCTGCCTCATACCACTATGGTCCCCAGCCTTCTGCCACCCTCGCCTACTACCATCCCGCCATTGGCGTTTCCATCTTCTATCAAACCCAACACTACACCATCAACAACTGCCTCATTGGCGCCTACCCCTGCAGACAATCAAAGCACTATCAATGGGCCAATACCATCCTCCCCACATCGTCTTCCAACTGCTGCTATTTCTCTGATATGCGTCGCTGGCACGTGCCTTCTCCTTGGGTTGTTCGTCCTCATCAAGCTCTGTGCGCGTCCTACTCGCCGTCCCCACCCTGTACCGTCGCGCCCCATACTCGACGATCCTTTCCCTGAAGATAATGAATTCGAAACCAAACTAGATTCTCCCGTTTTTGGAGGTAAAGAAAGACTTTCAGAGCGTCCCGGAAATAGTGGTTTGTGGAATTGGACACAGTATCCTACGCCCGCAACTACAATAGTTGCACCTTCTGTCAGCGGCAATTCGGTCCAGTTGTCTCGCTCAGGTACACAGGGAAAGGTGTCTTATGTGGGCAGAAACGAAAAGAACCAATATCACTTCACGGATGGTTTAGTCGGCATATCACAAATGCCTGCGAATTCACCGTTCCCCGCACCGATGCAGCAGGTCCACAACGCATTCACCCGGGCTGCGAGTCGACTTTCTATAGCTTCAGCATCGATGTATCCCGCCTCCCCATCCAACAATCCAAACTTTGGACTGGTGACCTCCTTCACGGCCGACGGACATCCCGTCATGGAGCGCGTTAATCCCAGGGCTCTTCAAAGAAGCAGAAGCAGCACAGTCGGTGAAAGGAATAATAGAGAGCCCCCACAATCTAGAACGACACGCTACTCCTATGGGTTCGCATACGATGGCGCCGAGGTCATGTCGCCTCAGCTAACCGTCCGCAGTCCCACAATTCCTATTACCTCTGTCATGCCAGGGCGAACTCGTATCAAGTCCTCATACTACGCCCACCCACGCACCTCTACCATGCCGCCCAGCCACTCTACCAAAGTCAATGTCCGTGATGCGGACCCATCTGTCTACACCTCCCTTCACCGCAAGTCCGATTCCCGTACGGAGCGAGATACGAAAAGTCTGGCGTCCGCGTTGGGGTTCGGCTCACCTGCCACGGTGTATCCATCGTCACCTCAACCCACGCTGTATCCGGAAGATTCGCTGAGTGTCGTAGAGGCGAAGCGGCCACCCAAGCGCGTTCACAAGAAACCCGCGCCGAACAACCGCGCAAGCCGTGCATTTGGAGGCGACGAGCACCGGTTACCCGTCGCGTCCCCTACGTTAGATGCAACAGCCGCACTGGGGAGTCTGATGTTGATGGATTTTGGTAGTGCCGGAGAGAACGCTGTGCATCTCGATCTGACGTCTGCGTCGTCGGCGACGCTGGCGCCCAAGAAGACGGTGTCTCGAAGTGACGACAAGCCTCCCCGCGTTCCTTCCCCTGCACCGTTGCCGTCGCTGACGCAGATGGGTCTGGAACATGCTAATCCTGAGGCATACGCCGAATACCGCAGCCCAACGTACAGCATTTACGGCCTGTACGAGACAGATCGAAAGAGCCGGGCTTGAGGCTTGCACGCACAAGGACCTTTGCACTAGATTTGTATTTTATCCACAGCCTATGTATTATCAGGAATTTCAATGTAAAATTATGCACGCTTGCGCTCAGAGCTCAGGGTTGCTGCGAATCAGATGATCCAATGATTGATCGGCGTCCCGACAGCGCTTTTATAGTGCCTCAGCTAGGCCGCCGAGCGACTGCGCTTTCGCATCGACATGTACGCCGTAAATCCCCGTCCTCCAGCCATACACCTCAATATCATGGACCCTAATGATCCTCACGCCGACGACGACGACGACGAGCTAGGGCTCGCAAACGACGTAACCACTGCATCCAGTGTTCCTTCGCTCTGGGGGATACCCCTCAAATACCTCTCGTGCGTCCTCCTTCGTTCCAATTGCTGCTGCATCTGACGCTTCTCCAGCCTGGTCACTCTGGCGGTCCAAAATTCACTGCTCACGCTCATAATGCATTACTCTCGAGTGTCTACGCCACCGTCCCGTGCCTACTCTCCTGCCACGGCAGTGCTCATGAATGAAATACTGAAGGGGTCCATATCCCTCGTCATCGCATTTTCGCGTGTGGACGCACCGTCGTCGTCCGATGTCCCTGGACAGACCGCCGGAACGCTCGCCCGCGTAAAAAGACTGGCTGGAGATGTGTTCAGCCAAGATTGCTGGAAATTGTCGATACCCGCCATCCTTTATGGTGAGCCATGCATTTTCAGCGCGTAAACGTCAAATCTAACGGTCCCAGTCATCCAAAACAACCTGCAATTCGTCGCGGTATCCAATCTACAAGCGGCGACGTTCCAGGTCACCTACCAGATGAAGATCCTCACGACCGCTGGCTTTTCCGTGCTGCTGCTCCGCAAAAAGTTGACGTCCCCCCAATGGATTGCCCTCTTGTTTTTGGCCATCGGCGTTGCCGTTGTACAAATTCAGGCAGGAGCCGTCCGCGTGGTGGAGGATGGTGTGTTGCAGGACGACACCCATATCATGAATCCGATGAAAGGCTTCATCGCGGTCGCCACCGCATGCTTAACGTCGGGCCTTGCTGGTGTTTATTTCGAAATGGTGTTGAAAAACTCCCAGACCGACCTGTGGGTCCGCAACGTGCAGCTCTCGCTGTTCTCCCTCCTCCCCGCCCTCGCACCCGTGTTCTACTTGTACGCGTCGGATCCCCAGGAAGGCTGGGTATCCACGCTATTCCACAATTTTGGCGGGTGGGCATGGGGGACTGTCTGCGTGCAGGTATTCGGAGGCCTCCTCACCGCGCTAGTCATCAAATACTCCGACAATATCCTAAAAGGGTTTGCGACCAGCTTGAGCATTGTCATCTCCTTCCTGGCTTCCGTCGCCCTCTTCGACTTCCAGATCACCTTCACATTTATCCTCGGCTCTCTCATCGTACTGGTTGCAACGTGGCTCTACAACCACCAACCAAAACGTTCCGAATCTCTCACGTGGGCCTTGGGTTGGCCAGAGAAGTGGAGATCCGCTAGCTCGATACGTTCCCCAGCAGTTGCGCAGCACAACACGTTACTATCATCCTCTTCGAGCTCCAGATCATCATCAGCTCTGTCCTTGAACTCCCTTGTGAAACCACCAGGGGATGATAGCAAGGAATCGTTGTTATTTGCAAGATAGATCGTCTTACATTACTGGGACTACTAATGAATAATGTTTATACCCTTCCTGGATTCACTTACTGAGTCGCTAGTGCTCGCCGATGATCAGCTGAGCGGAAGTTGGCTTATAGGAATGCGTTTCGGCCGTGTTACTTAGGTTTTTTTTTTCAGGTAGCCTCTATATTGCATTGCACCTGACAGGTCAACGCGCCGAGATGAGTATACATACATACTACAAATACCGGTGCTCGACAAATAAATCACGCTTTGGTCTCCAATCCCCGCTTTATGGCTTAAATTTTCACGGTCAGAAATATTTTTAGCGGAGGCGGAATTTGCTGACCATCGCATGTGTCCTTTGCGTCTCCAAACAACATCTTCGTACCGGGCATAAAAAACATGGGGTTAGGAACGTCGGCTGGACGGCCACCGCCCGTCAGTATGTGACTTGATTCATCGGATATAAAGTTACCGTATCCACTCGACATTCCTCGTTTCATAACTATTACTTGCTTACTCTTCCACGCGTGCAAGACTGGCATTCCCTGAACATCGCTTGAAGGTTAGATATGTTCCCGGAAGGAAATGAGGGTAGACACGCACTGCTATGGCTGAACCCTTCTCGAGTGATATCGGGTTGACAGTGTCGTTAGCCCCGATGACGAGCGTGAGGTCTGTATCTTTAAAGTCATCGTTGATTTCATCCATTTCCAGAACGATATCATATGGAACAGAAGCCTCTGCGAGGAGGACGTTGCACTAGGATGATTTGCATCAGTACAGACAAAGTGACGACAGGACAGGACAGTTTACCTGGCCTTGTAATTAAATCCAAGTTAAGTTTGACATCAGATAGCGGTAGAATAAACTCGAAATTCACCTGGCATACGCTGGGAACCATAAGCCATAAGATCGCCCACACAAATTAGAGGACTTACTCCTGCAACAGGATGGATTGCAAAGCGCACAGTGATTCCCTTCGCCCGGAGCATCTTGACAATGTCCGAAATCGCGTATTGCGCTTTTGCTACAGCCATGCCATAACCGACGACCTGGTTGTAGTAATTAATGTCATATTCAACAAAATGGCAAGCCAGGGACCAACCAAAATTACGCTATCAGCATTCACTAGTGCTTCTACTGTGTCGTCGACACTAGCGGTGGTTATACTTCCCACCATTTCGCGAGTCTCTTGAGCAACAGCAGTAGCCCCACCGAAGAGGACATTGGGAAGTGACCGATTCATAGCAACACACTATTCACACTTAGTACGACATGCAATGGAGGTGCAAGGACGAACCATAATATATGAGAGAATAGATCCGCTTACTCCGATCAAAGAGCCAACGGTCGTTAAAAGTGGATTGTCAAGCATGAAACCTATGAATCAGGTCATTGGACTGCGCCAGACTATAACTTCTGAAACGGACCTTCGGCTACGAGCGCGAATCCACTGCACATGGATTAATAATGATGGTAGGATTGCATAGAGATGCGGAACTAACGAGTAGGCGTTCAAAACGGTGATCACCACAGCTAGTTTTGCTCGCTGTGAGCTTCTAGTAATGATATTGGGATGGAAGACTTACGCATGTCCGCCCCCCCGATCGCCGCTGTTGTTGTGAAACCCTTAATGAAACTCAAAAGAGCGCTGGTGGTGAGGAATGCAGCCGCTACGAGAGGAGCAGATGGAGCCATAGACAAAAACCCAGCCTGAAAAGGTTAGACCCCATTGTATACAGCCAGACATGAAGTTACCATTGTAAGTCCATTGAGGCCGAGTAATGTGCTGTTGACTAAGTGTTTCCCGGGGAGTGCAAGTGGTTTGGACGACATTTTCCCAGCAAGTTTGAGGAACGCGACGATAGAACCTATTGGTATTTATTCTTTGGTATCCTTCACACTGAGCGAAGCGAGATGGTCACCTGTAAATGTAACTCCGCCTATAACCACACCAAGCTGCAAACGAGGTGAGCGAGCTGCAGGGTTTCCTGAAGCTGTAGTCGTACATATCCAGTCACAAGATGCAGCATGGAAGCGTGAGATGGATCGGACAGGATGCTGCCGATTGAAGTCAAGACGGCAGCCAGACCGACTACGCTGTGGAGCATAGCAACCTGAGTACAGGTCAATGTAAGTCGAATTCAACTGGGAGGACAACAGCTCGCACCATTTGGGGTAGTTCGGTGGCTGTCACTCGCCTTGTACCACTGAGTTAGATAAATGTCCAATGCATCGGTGGAGAACTAACCGGCCAACAATGGTACCTATCAGTCCTCCTATACCAGCCACTCCTGCAAACTGGGCAAGGACAGCTGGCGGGAACCCGACCGCAGCTAATGAGGCTAATATGCCGGATCCTACCCCGAGGATTCCAAGTGAATTCCCTGTTCGATAATTTTTATGAGATGGTCACATGATAATTCTTGTATATCTCACCTTGGCGTGCAGTTCCTTGGGAAGCGAGTCCAGAAAGGGAGCCTAAAAATATAAAGTTAACATTGTGACTTTGCAAGTATTGAGACCCCAACCTATGCACAACACGCTGCTGGCAAGGTATCCGGCCTGGACAAGGCCCGCCATGCCTGTAAATGAAAGCGCGTCAATCGCCGATCTTGATTCCATTGGTGGCCAACTACCTGTGCTTGCGGCAGCTAAAAATCCCCCAGTAAATACCTACAGAAATATGGGGATCGGATCAGAAGAAGGTGCAGACTCGGATGCGGCCTACGATGGCGGGAACACCGTATAACCATGAATATTCGGGCGGATCTGTGCTGCGCTTGAACATATCAAGCATTCGCTGGAGCCAGAATGAACATTAACTCCAGATGTTGAGCGCAGGAGAATTACTTTTGTGATGATAAAACCTGGGAGAAGCAAGTACGTAAATAATTGCACTACTAGTGGTCGGAAAGTGTAAATTACCTCCAGCGACATTAACACTGGCGAGTAGCACAGATAATGCACCCAAGGTTTGAGGGATGGTTCCAGGCAAATAGCCACCGCCTGTAAGTAGTCAACAAAACAGGAACGCATTGAATTTCTGCGAATATGCCGACCCATTACGAACAGTCCTCCGATTCCAACCATTCCTGATATGGCATTTGTGATGCTCATTAATGGCGAATGCAATGCAGGGGCGACATGCCAAACTACTCTATAAGCGGAGGTGAGAATCTTCGAGACAGAATGAGATCACAGCCTCTTGCCTGTAGCCGACAAGCGCCGCTAATCCAAAAGTAAAAAAATTGTCCATGAAAGCCGTCCCTGTCATTTTGCCGAGAGCCAGCACTCCTGCCATGCCTGCAGTTACAGTCGTCACCTCTCCGGAAACTTTCTTCCATGGGGTGATGGCAACGGCTTCCGCGGCCTCTGCCTTGGTGGGAGTCGGCGGAATGGTGGGAGGTACCACCGCAGGAGGGACCACCCGAGGAAGAATATTGCCCTGGTAGACTACTATTGATCCCCGCACAACTTCGTCTTCTAGATCGATAGCAAATTTGCCGTCCCCTCCGATCGACAAGAGAAACTTGGTAACGTTGTTAGAGTACAAGGTGGAGGATTGTGTCGGCAGTCGAGACGGCAAGTCGGTATAACCTGAATACACTAATGAGTTATTGGCCATCAAAAACCTGGAACTGAATTACCAATAATTGTGACCCCATCCTGGACATAGAGTTCCCCCGGCCTGGTAGCCTCGCAATTACCGCCAGCCTCCGCCGCCAGGTCCACAATTATAGAACCTTGTTTCAGTGCGCGTACCATTTCGTTAGTGATCAGTTTGGGTGCAGGTTTTCCAGGGATGAGAGCCTAGAAGTGCATTAATTGCCGAGTCGTAGAAACAGAAAGGGGACACACGGTAGTAATGATGATATCAGCCCCCCATTCCTTCACCTGTTCCATGAACAAGGCCTGGTCGGACAGACATTAACCACTTGATCAGGATGAATTCTGAAAGAAGCACCATCTCCGCAGCAATAAATTCCTTAGACATGACCTTGGCATAGCCACCGCCGCCACCTCCTTCTTCCTTGAGGCTAACTTCAATAAACTCGGCGCCTACGGATTTTCGATCAGTGGCTGTGTAAATCAGTGGCTGTGTAAATCTCACCTAGGGATTCGACTTGTTCGCGGGCTGCGGAACGGGTATCGAAGCCTCGGACGATGGCCCCGAGCCGCCTTGCCTGCGATCAGAGAAATAAATAAGGTATCACAGGTTGTTGGCAGTGAGGCATACAGTTACGATGGCGCTCAATCCAGCAACGCCGGCACCAATGACGAGAACCTTTGCGGGTGGAATCTACCGGAAGGGCGACGTTGTTAGCCATCTTGCGTACTACACATGCAGAAATGCCTACCTTTCCTGCAGCCGTAGTCTGGCCAGTGAAGAAACGGCCAAAATTGCTAGATGCCTCTAAAACGGCCTTGTACCCGGCTATATTGGCCATAGAGCTAAGGAGGGTGTCAAAAGCATTGGATTATGAGGCGGGAGATATAGCGATATAGTATCACGGACCTGAGCGCATCGAACACCTGCGCTCGCGAAATTCGGGGAATCAAATCCATAGCAAACGCGTTAACTTTGCGGGATGCAAGGGCATCCACGATCTGTTTATTTTGCACCGGATATAAAAAAGATATGACGGTGCTTCCTTGCTTGATCTGCTGTGATTCGCCCTCTAGGGGAGGTCGGACTTTCAAAACGATATCTGCTGCTGCAAAGACTTCTTCCCGAGAAGCGATAGTTGCCCCAGCTGCCGTGTATTGCTGAGGATGACCGTTAGAAATAGTTCAGAGTGGTTGGCTGGTAATCAACCTCATCGAGAAATTGGGCATGTACACCTGCGGTAGTAGATGAGCCGATTATCGCACGCAGCAAGAGAAAACGCGCCTGCATTCTTTTCCACCAATACTTTGGCGAAACCCTTCTTCAGGAGAGCAGCGGCGTTGCTTGGAGTAAGCGCAACGCGCCTAAAGTTCAGAGCAGTAAGAAACGGCCAAGTGTCTTCAAGAGACCGACGCGCCGTTCATTTGGATAGATTTCCCTAGGCGCCCCGACAGTAATACCGGAGTACGGAACTGCAGAGTTGCTCGCGGCACGATACTCTGTGACACAAAGATGTTGGTGGGAGTTGTAAGGTGGTGCACAAATACGCTACCTCGCCTTGACCTCCGCAAAGCGAGAGAAAAGACAGAGCGAGAGTGTCTGAGTGCTGTTGGCCCGCAAGCCATGGATGCTACGAAGTACGTGCTGCGTCGCTGGCAAGATCAACTTCGATTTTGCTACGGTAACTGACGCTCTGACGGCGGCTGAGAAGGCGTTGGCTGTGCGGCCCGTGCTGACCCCGTGGGGAAGTGTGGGGAATCAGGGCGCTAATCAACGGCGGTGTCCGATGATTCTCCGATTTGGGCTGGAGCTGGCTGGAGGCGGGGAAGCGAGATAGAGCAAATGAAAATACTAGTATACTACTCATGGAGACTCATGGGTTCCTGGAGATGTTTATTTCGGCCAAAATTTGTAGATTTTTGACGAAGTAGGGCCATGCGAACCTACATGACAATTGTGCATGCAGTACTCATCGTTCCTTGCGCACCTTGTAGGTTACCACTGGCCGCAGTTGAACCACACCCTTAGATATCCCCTTGGTCTCCATGTCGTCAACCACACATCCCACATCCTTATATGCCTCAGGCTGCTCTTCGATCAGAAGGTCGGGATCCTCGCAGATGACGACCGAGCCCATGTGCGTATTCGTTAGGCTTTCCTTGTGGATCTTTGTGCCAGTGTGCAGGAAATTCCGGCCGTAGCGCCGACCAGCGCCGTGCGCAAGGGAGAATGCTAGAATTCACATGAGACTGAGAAGAGACTGGTTAACGCTCAGTCCGACTCACCATTATACTGGCCATCGCCTGTGGGTTGCAGTAACCAGGAAAAATCGCCACGACTGCCCGGACAAGGCGCAACTCCTTGATCGGCGGGTGCAGCGCCTTTCCTATGCACCCACAACTCGCAGGTGCTGTCGCCGACAGCCAATGCATGCTTCGTCACAGAGTTGTGTGTTACGTCGACTATCTTTCTGAGGTCCAGTTGGGCTGGGTCTTCGTTCGAGTCCAATGACGAAGGCATGATACATTGTTTGATTCTGTGAGCGACGAGGTCCCGGTTTGCCACGGCCCAGCGCACGGCGTAATCGTGCTCAATTAGATATTCTGCCAAATGAGGCGAGTCTGGAGGGATATACGGATTTGATTCATTTGCTGTCTCGGCAGATAAAATAGAGGCGCCCAAGCCGCGGGATCCTGTGTGAACTGTGGACCATGTTAGATCCCTGAGTGGCTAGCTGACCGATGTGTCATACCCAGCAGATAGAGGCCACCCGCTAGCACACCAAGTTCCGTAGCGACAGTCTCGTCAACAATTCTTTCAACGGAACATAGTTCTGCGAAATGATTGCCTGCCCCAACGGTGCCCAAGCTTCCAGCGTCGAATGCCGAAGTGCGTGTGATGCCATAGTTTGCAAGCCACGCAGAGACAGACCCTGACCACGGTTCATCCAAGCCCCGCAGCGTGGAGGCAAGCTTGCTTGGGTTTAGGGCTGATTTCGGACGTGCAGACAGTTCGTACAGAGCGATCCCGCAACCGACCTGAGGAAGAATAGGCGATCATGAAAATCTAAGGAGATGAAACAAACATCGGAACCAATGAGCGCGGGATATACACCCTCTGCAGCGATGGCACACCCTGAAGAAAATCAGAAATAAGCCAAAAGGTACCAGTTCCAAAGAAAATGAACCTATAGGAAAGCGGGATCCCGGATGCAGGTCAGGGAGCCCCACGACGAGCGATACACCTATAAGGAGGAGTCGATGTTAGGCCCGGCGCGCAGTCAAAATTCGATCTGATATATGTACACACCAGGCAAACGGCCCACGAGCTTCAACTGCTCAATGGCCTTTTCATCGAGGTAGCTCCTAGCACTGGTAACGAACGACCCATGATGATTATCTCTCGCTCCACATGATAAGAGTTGTACTCACCTGATGATATGCACCTCTGCATCGGCGGCTGCAGTGGACCCATGGGGGGTGCTCGGCGGGCCACAGTATGGCTCGCCCTTGCCTACCCATACCTGCGACACTAATTCTGGAAGATGTTCCCCCTCGAATTTTACGCCGCCAGCGAGAAACACCGATGAAAGCTTCGCTCGGAATTTGTTTCGTGCTTCGCGAAGAATAGTTTCACGATCATCGGTTTCAGATGAAGGCGATATTCTGAGAGCAAAGCGCTTGCTGTGATTGAAATTTAATATCACCGTTACGACACGGGAACTTCCAGGCATGAGGGCGAAGGGACTTCAAAAGGGATATGTTTCCAGACGCATAGCAGGCAGAATGATATAAATGTGGTCGGTAGCGATTGCGAGTCACATCGTTGCGGACCATGACCAAGTCCGAGTTGGAGGATCCCAATTAGGTTACTCTGCGACTCCGAGTCGGGCCCGACATCCCGTCCAATTCCTCGACTTGTGATACAATGATTTGACAGTTACATGATATCTATCTACTTAGTCTTCCCACTCAACTGGCGTTCGAGTACCACAAGAGCTTGAGTGTGGGGATGCTCCCATAAAGCCTGCGCGGCGGCGGGGGAGATCGGAGGGAGGGGCTTTCGTGTTGTCCCGCCATAGCCGTAGAGTTTCTGCAGGAGGTATTTCGTGCCAACGATAGACGTCTTGGCGATGGTGTAGTCCGCCCGAGCAATGATACCCTGAAGGTGTTGAGCTTCGGGAAGGATTGAGAGGTCCGTTCGTGCTGCCTCGGACAATTCGAACAGTTTCCGGATAGCATACTAGAAAGAGGGATAAGAACTGTGGCAGATAGAGAGAGAAAAACCTACTGGCGCAACATTGCCGAGACCAGTAATGGCTCCGTGGCCGTTGGCAAATGCCGATGGAGTGAGGAAGTCGATAAAGCCACCCAAAACCAGGAAGGGCGCTATCGGGTTCTTGCGAGGATACGTCGATGTGAACGCCGAGCCTGACACTGCGTCTGCAATCCTGGTGAGCTTTCCGACATTCCCGCAACTGTGGCAAGTCAATGACAAAACTTCGAAAGACGGATAAGGCGCACGTTAGCTTGACACCGCAGATGTTGGGGCATTCCATGGCCAGCTCAGTGATGAGGTCCGAGTCCAAATCGATTCCGCCGCTTGCCCCAGGATCTGGTGCCCGTCAGAAATACAGAGAAAGAGGAATAAAACACACACAATTGTATATTACGACCGGAATGGGGCTCTTCTCCGCCACTTCTACCCAGAACGCCTTGAGGGCGGCGTGATTGCCGGCCAGAACCCCCGCGAAATACCCGCCGGCGATTACGATGGCATAGTCTGCCCCAGCCTTGGCTGCATCAACAGTGAGCTCGACAGTTTCCCTGGTGCTGGATGGATGTGAGGAAGTGCGAGAAGGTTGTGATATATTATTCCGACCTTGCTGCACCCGTACCGACTATTAAGGGGACGTCGAGCAATCCTGCCCCATCGAGAGCCTTGCGGGCAGCGCGGATGAGAACGAGGCGCTCCGCATGGGAAAGATGGATAGCCTCTCCCATGGAGCCAGCGATGAGGGGGCCAACGCCGGCGGACGCGATTCGGACGACATGTGCCTCGAAGGAGGGTATGTCGAGATCCTCGGAGTCGGGGAGGAAAAAGCTGGGAATGGGGGCAAAAACGCCAGCATTGAGGGGGCGGGAGACGGGATGCACACCGTTGACGCTGGCGGCCATTGTGAACGAGAGACAGGGCCGCACCACGGACCAGAGCCCATTTATACTTCCAACTGGAGGAGGAAGTGCGCGGCCCGCCGTTCCTGGGCCCGGTCACCGGGCCGACAGTCCTGTCATCCTCGGCGGCAGACCCCGGCCCGCTCCGTTCGCAGCCGCCCATTCTGGCCAGCTTCTCGAAAGATCCTTTCCTCGTTGAATCCTCCCGGACCAGCACGCATTCAGTTCAAATTTCATTCAATTACTTCTAGCCGCGCGAGCACCTCTCTCTCCCACGCATGCCACCCCTCCTCGTCGACCTCACCCGGGTCGGTGGTCGCCTTTTCAAATACCTCCCATGGAACGCACTCGTGGTCCCCGTCCTCGGTCGCCTCCAGCGCAAATTGTCCCTGCCTCGTCCGAGACAGGGTGACCACGAACCCGGCAGAATCCAGCTCGTGAGCCAGGTCGTGCACAATGGACCGTACGTAGGTCCCGCTGGACACTCGCATCTGCAGAACAAACGCTGTCGGCGATTGATCGTCTGCCGGCTCTTCCGGGGAATCGTCCAGCACGGCCGTATTTCCTGCGCCTTGTAGTGCAGTCTCCATCGCTTTTTTTTCTGCTTCTGAAAACGTTTGTGCCGGCCACTGGAAATTGTGCGTGTCCTTCCATTCGACGAGCTCAAGAGAATGGACTGTCACTTTTCGTGGCTCGATCGGACGGGGTAGAGGAATCCCTTTGCGTGCATATTCATACAACGGCCTCCCGTCCATTTTCAATGCTGAGAATCTGTAGAAAGAGGTCTAGGATTTTATTTTTAAAAATGTAAACGTGGGCACACGCACATGGGAGGGGTCTGCTCGATTTCTCCCCGGAACTTCGCGAGCGCACTCTCCACTTTCTCGCGGGTTACGTGCCGCCATGGTGCGAGCCGAACCCTCGAGCCATCGCTGTCGTATGAGTCGGTTTCGCATCCAAGTAGGCAGGTCGTGCGGTATTCCTAGCGCGCCTCGTATTAGCGTCCCAAACTACATGTGTATCAGCTACCTTGACGCATTCCAGAAACTGGGACAGTTTTTTCGTGGCCTTGTTTATGCCGACCACTTGGCATACAGGTTAATTCGAGTATGCCAATGCATCGATTGTGGATTACCCAGAACACCATCGGCCAGTGGATCGAGAGTCCCGCCCTGTCCAATCTTGATATCAGTCCTGCCTCGCCATTTCGGTTTCTTCCCCGTGCCCTTCTCGAGCTTGTCGGCGTCCACAAAGAGTTTAGAACGCGTCGCCAGTACTTTCACGTCGTTTATAACCGCCATCGAGGTGGGCCCTACGGCAAAAATGAGTAAAACTTTTCAGCCTGAGCGAACCTGCGACGGACCTGATGGTTTTGCGACCCCAAAGAAAGCCGAAACAGGGATCTTGGGCATGGTCACTTTGGGCATCTTGGTTAATAAACACTGGAAGTTGGGCGAGGAGGAGCGAGCAAGACGCGAGCCGGCTTTTCGGCAACAGACGCGAGCACGTGTCCGCCCGCAACATCTTTCACACAGCAACATCTTTTCACACAGCGATGTGCACGCTTAATAGTGTTTCCCCTTGCTTTTCACGACCATGGCGTTCTGGACGGGCACTGGTCCACCGACTCGCCGTGTCTATACCCGCACCTTGGGTCTCAACGAACTCGGGTTTCTGTACGATGGACACATCAATCGCACAGCGGACACTCTCATGCACGCTGTCATCCAAGTCTCGCCCGACGCTCCAAACTGTCTCGCCCCAGAAGTCCTCACCCGCGCATGGATTTTTCTCAAGGCGCAATTTCCACTTCTCGGTGCCACAGTGCAAATCCATGATTCGCTCCCCCATTTAGTCGTGGCAGAAGAGCGGCTCAAGTCCACCGTTCCGGGCGAAATATCATCCGCCTGGATTTCCTCTGCAGAGGAGGCCCGGGCAGCAGCTATGGCCACCATCAATGGTGAAGCCACACTCTCCGATAATTTGCTTTCTCGGATTGTGGTTTTCGGCCGGACCGACGACGCATCGACATACCATGTGCTGATAAACGTTGCCCACTTGATCACCGACGGCATTGGAAATGTCAGCCTTTTGAAGGAATTTCTCAATGTTCTGTCGTTGGACAGACACATAATGCATATGCCGGATATCAAGGCACGATTGTCGCTGGCAGTTGCGGCTGAATCCCTGGTCCCCAGCCGTAAAATGAGCATCGCTAGACAAAGGTGGCGCCGGGCTGCGGGCCAGATCATCTCAAAACTGCAAGACGCCAAGAGAACTGTAAGATGGGTCCTACTCGGATGCATACCGCAGTCTAATTATGCAATCTCAGGGCGGCCATACGTTACCTAGATCGTACGCTCCGGTCGCAATTCGGCTGCCCGCACGATCCGGTGTGTATTCGACGTGACGTCCAGTTCAAGTCCGCTGACAACTTTCCACTTAGGTTGGTTGAGAACCCAGTTTGCCCCGGCCGACTCGTCGCGTTTTATACAGAACTGCCGCAAGCACGGAATAACCGTTGGCAACGCCCTTCCTGTCCTAGCACAGGTGGGCCTGGCCCGAGTTCTGTGCCGACGTTACGTCCGAGGGGACATCAGTCTGGAAGAATGGGAATTCAGAAAAATTCAACCTTACCACACCGCAGGTCCATTAAATTTACGTCCTTTTCTCGACAAGACCTGGTACCAGGCTGGAGGGCAGGACAATGTTTCTGTCAACATTGGTTACTTTTACTTCACTCTTCCCTTCACACCATTGGGTCCTGCGCATCTCGCCCCCGGTGACGCCGTCCCGGAGTTTCATGAACTCATGTCTCCTCGGCGCTTCTTGCTGCGCTGCAACACAATGAAAAAGCTTGCATCCCGCTACATAAACCATCCGTTGTTCTTCGAGGTCGGCGCCGCCCGTCTGTCTGGGAAAATTACAATGCAGAAAAATGTAGCGGCCAAGTGGAAGGCGGATCCTCATTCGTATGTCGATCCCAGTGAGATTGAGAAACACAATGTGTCTGCAATGGAGCAAGTCAACTACGGGACCGTCATGAGCCATGGATGGTCCACTTTTGGCAACGTAACTAACCTTAATATCACCCGAAGACGCATCACTCACATTCATTTATAGATGGACAACACTCTTCCGCGCAACTACCCTATCCAAAATACTACCCCGTTCCTCCGTCTCGAAACATATGAGACGCTCCTCCACTGTCGAACCGGGGAACTGTATTTGGGAGCGGGTACTTTGGCAGAGCAGCTGTATTTTTCTGTATTTTTTGATAGGGCCGTATTTTCGGACGACATTGTTCAGGAATGGGTGGATGAAACTCGACAAGCCATGCATATATACTTGGGGGATAAACATGCACTGGCATCTAAACTGTAAACGACGAATCAGGGTTGCCTAGTACGGAGATGTTTTATTTGTTTGTTTTATATATTTATTACACATCTATTGCTGTTTATGAGGCGCCAAAACCCAGGCACCACCGCAGATGCAGTTCTTGGTCCACATTCTCTCCCAAGCCTGCCATGCTCTGGAGGTGTGACCAGCCACGCTGATATTACCTCCAATCTCGGATTGACCCCCGCAGCGGAGGCAAGTCACTCCTTGTGCTCGCCCACTCAGCGTCCCTTTTGATATAACATCTTTAGTTCTATCTTTTCGGCCGTCGAATATTTGCGGGGCGCCATCCATAAGCTCGAAGGGCTTTATGAACAGCCGAGGTTTGTCGACGACGGGCGCATATGCTATTTTATCGATGGCACTTCTTATGTGCGGACGCATTAGGCTAGTGGGCTCGCACAGCGCCAGGCCTCTTCGCGTCTCTTCCACTTTGAAAAAGTGAGGGGAAAATTCAACCACGAAAATAGAAGAGTCCTACCGCCAAACTTCTTCGCTTCAACCAAGAGATCTGAGAGAATAGGGTCCAGCGCGTTGAGATCGACGCCAGAACAATCAATGAGATCGACGAGAACGTTCTTCGCAATCTGAGAATTTTCTTCGCTAGCTGACAAGGACCCAATTCTGTTCTTGAATCGCGAAACATTGTTCAATGCCGCATGTAAACTCTTCAGTGCGTATGGATGAGCAAGATGGAGCAACATCGATGAAGGTCGCGTGTCAAACACAGGAGAAGCTGGTATGTCAACGGATTTGAGGTTCTCTTCAAGAAGGGAGGCGACCGATACGCACAAGGTTCCGAGCTGAAGAGATCATCATGGTCACGTGGACCAGGTAAATCAGAGTCCAAAACGCACTCCTTCAGAAGTTTTTCGACAAAGCCCACGACCCAAGTAGAAAGACCGACGAGCTGCCAAACAGCGTCTGGAAACATACATTTAGATGACCTGCATCGATAAAGGATAAATGCGAACCAAGGTCAAACCCGTCGCCCTCCTTGCAGTCCTCAAATGCGGCGTTGCACGACGCCAGCGAACACATGTCGAGAGCAGTTTGCCATCTAGCCTCCAATATCTCTCTTTCCACATCAGAATCCAGTTTGAGTGCTCTCGTTCTGCTGACAATCAGTGATACAGAATTAGAAACACGGAGAGTCGCCCTTGCCTGTAGGTCTCGAGAATGAGACCCAGTGCGCGCCATGTAAAGGTACCCTTATCCTGACCATTCTCCGCCAGGGTCAGGGCATGGAATAAAGCGTCGCTTACTTCATCCAAGGATACGGATGAAAGCGCAAGAATGTGGCTGAGATCTGTGGTTGATGTTCCAGACAGAAGACTAGTAGCGAGCCCAAGAGCCAGCGGCGGCGTGAAAGGCAAGTCTGCGGAGAATAATTAGCGTCGAGAGGTAAAAGAAAACAACTAGCAACACCTGAGGACGGTGGAGGTTTTCCAACCAATTTAGGCAATACGTGCAGAGAAATTCGTGATGGACCTAGAGATGATAACGTGGTGCAAAGCAACATAGTATTGTTGAACGATAACACCGCATTCAGAGGCACTGCAACACAAGTTGAGGGCTGACTGTAAACCGTGTATTCCAAGGGAACTTACAATCCCGTCCAGCACTATCGATAGATGACATTATATGAGCAGGTTCCCAGCGCTCATGATCGGTTAAGTCAGGCCTAGCTGAGGCAATGAGAAGCGGGACAGAAAGCACTATACGACAAACTAACAGTCTGAGAACTTTGGTGACGCCAATGGGAATTTCTTTAGCTCGATTTTTCTCGCTCGGTAGGGGTCCTGACGCGTCAAGAATCCCAGCAAATAAGCCAAAGGTACTCGAGCTTTGTCCAGATGTACTGGGTGCCATAAATGTCAAAACTGACTCTGTAAACGAACGTGTCGCCTCGTGACGACATGTCTAAAACTAGTGAAAATCACCGAATGGACGAGTAAATGATAATTACCCAGTGTCGGGTTTCTGTGCCGGGGGTAGAAATTGGCTCGGAAACACGAGACAGTGCATGAAGAACTAATTCGGACTTGGGTGTGGATGTATCTGTATAAGATTTGATTATTGAAAATGGGACATAGTGCGCTGGCAAAAAAACTCACAATCACCAAAGTCGAGGTAGCTAGCGGCAAGATACAGGACTCCGCGGGGCACTTCAGTGGCCCTTTCATCCGGAGGTGACGGTGGTGTGGAAATGAAGGCCAAATTAGTTAAACCCAGGTCGCGACCATGAAGCGGAGGTAACGGCATTGCAGACATAACTAGTGTGGTGTTACGATGGCGGCTCATACGGAAAGTTTCGATGCTCACCCATCATCGAATTCACGTCAAAATCAAGCCGAACTTCACAAAGTTCAATAGAGGAATCCTCGCCCCAGGTTTCCCAGTCGATGGCCAAGTCGGGCTCCGACGACGGCATTTCCAGATTGAGCGGTAGACCCAGATTCATGGAACTCAAAGAGCTATCTCTGGCCGAAGAGGGGAGTACGCGGCAGCGAGTGGCGACCATAATCGCCGGCTCTGAAGGTGGCATTAATAAAATTGTTGGAACGCGAATTAGCACATACCGTTGTATGCAAAGCCTATGGTAGCACGAGTACATGTTTTGATACTCCCAGGTCGATTAGTTACTTGTTCAATGGGATTGGGATGGCCTTCCCCGACGAAACCAGGCTCAGTAAGTGAGCAACTGAGCATCTTGAGAGAGAACGGAGGATACTGGCGCAGATAACAAACAGTGACCCAACGAGTCTCAGTCACCAGAATGAGAGTTGGATTTGACGCTGGTGCCCTGGGACCCCTGAGAGGGAGGCGGGTCGGCGACCCTCCCTCGTCTACGGTCCACTAGAGAGTTTAAAATATATGCAGATCCATGTGGTAGTTGACACTACCTCTCGCGTCCCCCCCAGCCAGTTTGCCGTGACTATCCCTGCTCCCCGGTTCAATGTCCACCATTCCTTGATCCCCCAAACATCAATGGGCGCACTTCGCTGCCACAGGCAGCCTACACCATCGATTTCGGCGCTCGGAAAATAAGCGAAGAGCCAGTCACCGCCCGGGGAGACGGAAATCACAGTGGGGGGATCATACGAGCCCGGCGAAGAGAGAATTGGTCCCGGAGATTGGAGGACGAACTGTTTCGAAGAGGAGAAATGACGGGCTGTTACTAGAGGTTGGTTCGGGTGGGCTGAAAAAATCGTAGAGGTTGATGACCACACAACAGGGCTGCAATAGCGGATGAGATTGGGCTGCACGAGAAAGTGGTGGGGCGTACCGTTTGGTCTGGTCAAGCAAAGCATGATAGTCCCACCAGCCCGAGGACCAAGTCTCTTCTTTTCCTTTCCCTTTAGACGAGGACACCATGATGGGACTGAATGCAAGCGCTGAGTCCGTGTAAATCCAGAGACATGTCACGCGCACGGTGCGCGCCTCTCTCTTCAACTCATTTTGGTCTGTCGAGGTCTCAACACTATAGCCGTTCACATGTTCTGAAGACAGTCGTTCAGGATCACTATACGGTCTGTCCATTATCGATACTTGCTCTTCCGACGGCGTCCGCGATGACTCAGCAAATTTCTCGAGAACTACAAGGAAATGTTACGGAAATCGTGGTTCAGACCTTCGCGGATCGCGTCCTAGTACTCGTCACACAGCTAGGCAAAGTTGGAAACTTGGTGCGAGGGCTCTCCTTATTTTTCTCCGCTGTCTGAATCTGCGGATTGCGGTAGATCCAAGCCACAATCCCCGATACGACTCCCTTATTCCCTGCAGTCCAGGACCCTGACCAGCCCAACTCGCAAGCGCTGCCCGAACCCCCAGCCTCCATTCAATTGACGCCTCTGCTTGGAAATGCTCCGTCGCAGCATATCCAAACTCTTCACTGCTTGTATGCCGCTCAGATCGCTACAATTATATGGACGGCAGGTTCGAGTAACCCGCTAGAGGTCTCTCGGAAAGGCGTTATAGTTGGGATTGCTTTGCGCAAGTCGGACGGTCACGATGATGCAAATTTGACTGAGAGTGAGCGGTCCGTATTTGCTGGCGTCATGTCCATGGTCCTAGAGTTGGTCGCCGGGGACCGTAAATGAGGGTTGTATCACTTCCATCTTGTACTTTCATTGAATTTGAAAATTTCCCGGGCTGGATTTCTCGCATCTTCGAAGAGCTAAACCTGATCATAAACTGAGCGAGGGGAGGCAGATTCTTTCCAATATGAATTTACACCAACAACCAACACCAACACCAACTAAGCAGCCAGAATGGTGAACCGCAGCCTAATATCCACCCGTTGTCCTTCAACCGTGCATTGAACCTGACGCATGTCTTCTACAATGTAATAGGCTCCACTGTGTTCGATCTGGGCACGCTCATGACTGGTGCACACAGCGATAACGGCCGATGCAATGGAGCGGATGCCACTGGGAGAGTCCTCGAAGACGACACAATTGGCAGCCGAGAAGCCCAAACACTGAGCAGCCAACAAAAAGGGATCCGGGGCGGGCTTTCCTGCCTCGAGGCGCTTGTCATCGGCAGTAACCGTAACTTGCGGTGGATTGATTCCAACTCGCTCCATGCATCCATAAGCTGTACATCGGGATGTTAGCAATTGAATGAAAATGATATGGTTCTCAAGCTGGCCGTAAGTTTTGGCGTCGGAGGTAACGACCGCGTAGCGACCCGGAGGGATCGAAGCGAGCATGCGCCTGACGCCCGGAAGAATCTTGACACTTCGATCCACAGTGGCGGCCTCGATTTCCCATGCCTGCATTCCGCTGCTGTGTGGAATCTTGCTCCTCTTCTGTGTAACATCCTTCTTCCTCGATGATCCTGCGCGAACCTTTCTCCTCAAGCTCCAGGGCGATGGCGATGAGCATTTGACTGAAACGAGCGACAAAAGAAGGGCGGATGGGATCGGTGGCATCCTTCACGGAGGGCTGACGAGAGGGAGGACCTGATGAGGTCGGTGACGGTGATCCAGAATCCGACGAGAGGGCAGGGGTCAGAGCTCCAGAGGAAGGAATCGAGGCTTGCTCCACAGGAAGAGTCAAACCAGAGCCAGGGCCAAACTTGTGATATGTGTCCGTATAGAAAAGAATGCTAGACTCGAATGCAGCTACTTCGTCCTCCACTGCGTGCTCTTCGATCTAGGTTTGAGCATAACTAAATTGTCGACTGCTCGCTTGCCGTGAGTCTGAGCGATAACCTCGGCCTGTGGGAGTCCTATTTCATCGGCTATTTTTCGCCCACGCGGCCTCTACATTTTGTATGGAATCTATCGGCTGTTTGGAATCGGTCAGTGTGCTATCCTGTAGCATGAATATCAGCGACGTAGAGAAGAAAAAAAGAGGACGATTCGATGAAACATTGAAGGCAAACATACCATGTCAAATAAAACCGCGTCGGCATAGAATAAGGTAGCAAGCATTGCTGTGAGATAGGAGGTTTTCAACAGGGCAAAGAAAGAACAGAGTGGGAAAAGGAGAGAGAGTTGGTCGAGATCAGGATAAGGTGGGAAGTTCCAAAAGTGGGATGTGGCCAAAAATATAACTGTGGCGGTGCTTAAACTTTTGCGCGAGCTCAGCCGATTCCAGTTTGTGTGGTGAGCCATGGTGAGTCTCTTGAGTACCGCCCAGGGATACCAAAGATTTCTTACAGTAACGGGCAGTGGCTTTAAAACAGACGAAAAATTAAAATTGTATTTGAAGGATTGATGAGCATTACAACTGAGGGGCCTCCTCCTGACCCCAGTATCTGTTCCACTTCCATTTCAGCAGTGCGGAGAGTCGATCTTGTGGAGGAATGCCCGTTCGCGGATGGGTTTCATGGAGGTAGTAAGCACCAATCCCGGTTCTGAACGTTGTGGGTTAGCGGGAGGTTTTAAAGGCTGGATGAGGTTCACATTAAACCCAAGCCTGCATCTAGAGCACTGTATATGGAGTGAGAGCTGGAGGGAACGGGAAAGAATTGGGCGCACCGAGACAACAATACGGGTGCCATCGGGAGTTCGTGTGACGTTATGCGTCACCACTTCGGAGGAGATTCGGAGCTCTGATCGGACATCGCGAAAAATCGGACGACCAAGTCGCGTACCATGGAAAGGCAAATCCGCCCGATATATGGTTAGCTTGCCTTAATTCGCCTCCACCATCTGTTCATCTTCATTTCAGAGGCGCTGGATACCGGCTCAAACAAGTCTGCTATTGTGGCGTGCAACAAGCTACTCAAGAAACATCCAAAAAATGAATTAATCAAGGTCGGGCGGCGACCCATCCGCATGTCTACATTCATGAACTTTCTCCGCGCAGACTTTGAAAGCTCTTGCTCTGGTTCGCTCCCAGAAAGTCGAAGAATCCTTGGTCCTATGTGACGAGGTCCTTGCTGCCAAACCCACAAACGATGCGGTCCTGACTGCCATGATGCATGTCCTCCGGGGTCTGGGTCGGCGTGCGTGAAAACATCATGCGTTGTCCATCGAGGACGCTGAGACTATCTGCACAGATAACGACATGGTCACCATGTTCGAGGAGGCGTACAAGCAGCAGCCCACAAACGAGGATCTTGCAGCGCAGACGTTCTTTGCCAACGTCCGCGTCCTGAACTGGAAGGCGGCCCAGCAGGTGGGTAATTCCGCCCCTGTCTACCCGGGCCGTCGATGTCAACATTAATCAGATCGCGACGCGAATGCACAAGCAGTTCCAGGAGGATCGATATATCTACTGGAGTGTTATTAGTGCCATTCTTCAGGCTCGTTTACTCTGCGTTCCCCCGTCGACCCCGTTGACACTTACTACTTAGGCAAACGATCCCATGACCGCACCGAATATGCGATCACTACTTTACAAGCTCGCCCATAGGCTAGTAACATCTTCCCCGACACCCTCGTATGTCAATGCCGATCGTTTTCATCTCCACCTTTCCATCCTCCGCGAACTCGAACTTTTTGATGAAGCTCGGACGTTGCTTGAGAGCGATATTGGAAAGAACATATGCTCCGCAAGTTTGTCTTGCAACGAGCTCCGCCGTGATATCTGGCGGCTTCATGGCCTCCTGGAGGATGAAGGAAGGAAAGCGGAACTGCGGATAACGGAACAAAAGTCAGCCCCATTTCGCCTATTTTTCTGGATCCGCTTTCATCCTCTTCCAGCGATCGCAACTGGCTTGAGTTTCTTTCTGTGCTCGATGCCACCTTCCCGTCCACGTTATCAAAGCAGGATCAGGACTCGGACCAATTAACAAAATTAGATCCTTTGCGCTTGGCAAAAACGCAAGAACTATTCACCAGATTGGCAGCGCAGGATGGTCACAAGGACCGTTCTGCTCTTTTGGCCCTTTTGGAACTAGAGAAAAGGGCCCTCCTCCACGGGACTTCGAACGGTCCTGGAATTAATAACCTTCCTTTTGAACTCGGGCCTCACAGCATTTCAGATACTAATCGAATGGTGGATCTCATGAAACAATATTTCGAAGAAATCGGCGACAAAGCATGCTGTTTCGAGGATCTGAAACCATACCTCGCATTAGATGCGGACGGTTCTAAGAGATGGATGTCTTTCCTGCAATCGTTGACACCTTCCTTCGCAAGTGCACTCCATTGCAGCCAATCACATCCCCGCTTATATCATCGAATCTAGGCGAACACTAATGACCTCCGGCGACTGATAAATTCTCACAAATTATTGCGGCAAAACCTTGCGCTTGACGACCTCAATATAAGTGCAGAATCCGATCGCGCCACCCTCTACACGCAGCAATATTTAGAGGGTCTAAAACTAGGCGCCAGTCTCCCTATGACAGAATTACAACCTGCCGATGACCTCGCTATTCTTGCGGGGAATGTTTTTGTTCACCTCTGGAAGATGAGCAATGACGAAAAATTCCTCCACAATGCTGTAGCTCTGCTGGAGTTTGCATTAACGAAGAGCAAGCAATCATTTCAGACACGGCTGATGCTCATCCGAATATATCGCTTGTTGGGTGAGATGACCCGCCACTTTAAATCGACTATCTGGCATTGAGGTCTCGCTTCGCAGGCGCACCTTCTATGGCATTGGAACACTACCGTATCATGCAGATCAAACAAGTTCAACATGACACTCTATCCCATTTTATCCTCTCCCGAGCTTCGACGTTTTCTCTTGCTGCATCAGGGGACCTGACGTTTGCCACCGAATGCCTCGAAGCTTCTCAAATATATCTTAGTAACACCCAGGATGTAGGCCATTTTTTTCAACTTTGGGGGCTGCCCTCACCAGTTCGTAGACAGGCGACTATATCGTCCGCGCATTTACTGGGGAAAAGTACTCTCAGGTATACGGTTTAAGCTCTTGCCCCCCATTGTTCTTAGGCTCCCTATAGATTCCAGAATTTATAATCTTTGAAGATAGACTTGACAACTCCCTTCAACGGGACATCGTCAAAATAGAACACCTCCGCATGCGACTTGCCCATGAAGCCATTTCCTCGGATATCATTGATATGGAGCTCATCGAGCTGAAGTTCATCTTTGATCGGCGTGCGTCGCTGACATTTATTCATTTATGTACGAGTTGATATAATTTTACAGTTCACCATGACAACCGAGACTTTGAGATCCTACCGGATTATCAGCCGCGGAACAGTCAGAAGTTTAACGAGCAGACACTGCTTTTTGGAAAGTCGGAAGGAGTGCGTCAATGTCTGCAATTCTGCCTTCATTTTGCTAATCAACTGGGTTCTTCAGTCAGGCTGGCTCTGCACATTCCTCAAAGTATACATTAGAGCATTCCAACAAGGCAGTGACCTCGACGACACTGTAGAAGAGAAGCTACTGATCGGCGATCGACCGAAGCAAACCTCACCTCAAAACAAACTGCCCTTGAAGGACCGTTTACGCCAGCGCAATGACGAGGAGTTGACTGAGGTGCTTATCAAGCGCAAACTACGAATTTCTCTTGACGAATTATTTTTCCCAAGTTGACCCCCGATGAACTTGCATTCGTCAACTACGCCAATTCTCTCGCCGACTGGCTTGAACCCTACCACGACCATGCACGACCCCCTCCGGGGGTCGTTCTAGCGGAAGCCGCCAAACTGGCGGAGTTAAAGACTGGTCACCCGTTGAAGGGGGTGGAAATTCCGCCTAAAAACGGGAATGGAAACACGAACAGTACCGCGAAAAAAGACGAAGAGGCTCCCCCTGTAACAGAGGCTCCAGCTGACGTCGTGCAGTACTTTGATGGTATGTCAATATTGCTGAATGCTGTTCATTTTACAAGCCTTTTCCTAGACATGAAAACACGGTTTGAAGAGGTTAAGGCCGGTTCATCGCCAGCTTTAGCCCTCCATGTAGCAACTTTGATGCAAGAGGTGAATTTATCCATCGATCAGACTGTGCGCTTTCTTACTTAACGAATAGGCCTTCCTTGTGTTTGTCGTAGAAACGCTGCGTTTCAAAACGCCTTCCGTCGTCAAGGTCCATAAGCTCGGCGCTGTAAGAGTTTTTGTGAGTCGATGTGGTCGGTCAAACTGACGCTGTTTGCTACCAGCTGGTTCAACAATTCAAACCAATACGTGCCAACGCCCTTACTGTCCTTCGTGAAGTATCTTCCAGTTTGATAAAACGGAGTGAGCAAGACGCCACTGCCGATCAGCGGAAACACTTTGTCGATTCATGTTCTGCAATCACGGCTTTGAACGTGAGTGACAACTGCAGACGTAGTCGTACTTCCAGGCTCACTACTATGCAGATTGACCACGACTTTGTTTTGGGTGTCGCAAAGAAGCTCACGGATGCTCGTAAAAAAGTGACGGAAGGAGTAGGAAAGGGAATAGCTCGTGTCTGCACATCGTACAATTAGTTTCAACCGGCCTGCACTCAATGTAGTGGCCTGTTCCATATGCGCTCCAATGTCGGCATCCAGCCTTTGTCCAAGTTGTGACACGAGTGCGCGTTGGGTCACTTTACACGTGCCTGTCACTCTCTTGCCTCTTCCTCTCACCGTCATCTCGTTGCATTACCTTCACGCGCTTAATGAGTCAATGTGCGCGCTCTGCACTTCTCTCTTACCTTACTGAACGGTTAGCAGTCGGGGGGAACAACAGCCCTTTCAATGGCGGCGGCGGATTCATGCAAAACGGCTCCCCGGGTGGTAGCCAGGGAAGTCCTGGTGGAATCGTCCGTTTTTTTTTCATCGAGCTGGCTCTGCTTTGACATACCATTGTGTGGCAGAAAACTCCGGCATCCCAGTCTCTGCGTCCGGTCACGATTGCGCAGATACGCAAAGCACAGCAAATGCATTCTGACGCGGATTGGATAGTGGATGAGCAGGCGATCGGTCAGGCAAGTAATGCTTTATATTTCATTCTCCGTTGTCTGAATTTTGGTTCAGATCACGGTCGTCGCTGAATTGCATGAGCAGAGAGTGTTTACCACGAAGCGCATCTTCACAATCGACGACGGGACGGGACGGATCCAGGCAAAAATGTGGATAGATACGCCACAGGACGACACAGAGAAGGAATGGCGTGGGATACCCCACCGGTCCGTGCATTTCGCTGTGGGGGAGTCTATCTAACTCGGGTGTTTGTATTATAGCCCGGATCCTCTGTACGTCCGTGTGACGGGCAGCATAAAAACCTATGAGGGCAGCAAGCATATCCACGCCAGCAACATACGTGTCGTCAAAGACGCGAATGAGGTGTATTTCCACATTCTGGAAGTGATTTCCGTCAATGTCATTATGCAGAAGGGACTGGTGCGTATAGGAGGAAGCTGTGATCTAATTGTATATTCACTTCTGCCTCTAGCCTCCAGGTCCGGGGCATCAGCAACAGTCGGGACCCACCGCTCAAGGCCCATCTGCATACACTATACAAGCACGTCCAGCCAATGTCGCAGGAATGTTTTCTCCAATGGCGGACAACGTCGTGCGCTACTTGTCGTCGCTCCCGCAAAACCCTGAAGGCACTCATGTGGGGGATATTGCTAAGGCTTTGCAAGCAGACGCCATGGAACTCAGGTAAAACACTTATTTTCTTGATTGCTCAGATCGTTAACTCCATGCTCAGCGACACCGTGGACCGACTCATTGACGAGGGGCATGTTTTCACTACGGTTGATGATTCTCACATCCAGCTTGCGACTTGATTGTTATCTTGCTCTCAATTTGTACTTCCTGTAACTTCACACCGTGCATGCTATTTTATATCGTACACATCAGATTGGTTTCAAATCTACTGCCAACCCGAACCCCCATGCTGAATTAGTGCTGCGCGTGCAGGGTTCATACCAGCCGGCAATGGTATTGGCTGACCGGAAGGTGGGAATGGTGGTCTGAGCGAAGGCGCCTGGTATCCATAAGGCGGCTGAGGTGGGCCAAGGCCATAGGCGGTTTGAGGAACACCAGGTGCGAAAGGAGCCGGGGTCGCACCACCGTATCGTGCCGGCGTAGTGCCGCCGTACGGATTAGGAGTGCGCGCTGGTTGCCGAACCGACATATGGCCCGGTGTAGCGTTTCCAGGCCGGGCTGGTGTTCTGGTACCAGCGCCGAATGGCGTTTTACCACCGTCTGCTGATGCCTGGTTTCGAGATTCGCTTAGATGCCTGATAAAACGCTCAGACATGTTGTGTTACTGTACAAAGGTATTAGTTTGCTTACCTAAGTTTGAACGCGTCACACAATTCGGGCACGCCCAGAGCCGGGGCATCGAACAGATAATATGCGTCGGGAGCAACCCGTACGGGCTAATACGAGTCAACAAGAATAAAATGAAAAGAAAGTCGATCCGTACCCAAGTTTGAACCACGGAATTCTTATTGGCGAGGAAGCAAAGACTGAAGTGCCCCGGCCGTTTCCGGTTCAGCGTGAAACCATACATACTTTTCCCGGGATTCGCAGCGAGAGAGTTCTTCAAGTAGAGATCTGTGAAGGACCAGTTAAAAAAAAGGAAACATGGAAATTGCTGCGACTTACGTAGGTCGTCTTCTGTCCCCTGCTTGAACCGATCATGAGCCATTAGCTCTTCGACCTTTCGAGCCATCGCTTGGACGTGGTTAACAATAAGCTCGTCCAGATCAGCGTATCTGTGGGTAGCATCCACGAAGAGTTGGGTCCCAACAATCTGGCCAGTCGGATCAGCATTTGGTTCCGTGACATCTGTTTTGTAAATTGGTGATACAGAAAACAGAAAACAAGTATGTCCTCACCGATGTGCTGATACAGCTGTTCGTCCACTTTCCATGTGATTGCAAGATGGTCGGTGCCTTTGGATGAGGGTCTGATGACGACGTCCCCTCGTTGCTGCTTGTCCAAGTAGGCCTCCGCCTGGGCGGTATTGAAATTGTGGAAATTGGGATGCTTGATGACTCTGCGAGTCCTGTCAACTTCCGCCCTCTTCTTCCTCGCCATCATTTCCTTGTCCTTGTCCTCTCGTTGCCCGTCCCAGTATTTGTCCGAAATTGCGGCCCTCTCTACGCGATCCCCATTGAGGATCTCCTGAGGGCGATTGGACAATTCCACGAAAAAACTATCCTGGTCAATGAGGCTCTTGACCTCAGTAACAGAAGCGGTAATAGTTTGCCCCTTCGTCGGCTCCTGTCCGGGTACAGCGTCGGCGAGATAAGGAGGGGCAATAACGCCTTCAACACCAGAATGGAGCTTGACGGTGACAAAGTTGCTCTTCGCGCGCGTGACAACGACGGTGAGGACGAAACCGGCTCTCAATGTGTTCGGAGTCTCCCCGCTGAGCATGGTCATGACATCCCACCCATCCAACATAGGATACGGGTCGCGCTGCTCGGCGAAGGGGTGCGAAAGTTCGTCGCGGATGACGTTGAGAGTGTGGCGCTTCAGATCGTCGTTGGCCTCGTACAGGTTGACAGCGAATTCGTCCAAGTTGAGCTCGGACAACTTTTTGTCGTTGTCTGCATCTTCCATGATCAACCCCACCACCCAGGACGGATGCCTTTCTTGCACGTCTTCCTCGTCGTACTCCAGTGCATCCATCGCCATCTTCCGAGCCAACTCGTAGTCCTCTGGGTGGATGCGGGTGTCATCCAAAGGATCAGGCGCGTGCTCATCGTCAGCTCGAAGCTTGGCTGGATTCAGATCTTCCTGCTGCGAAATGCGCAGGAAACCAGCGGCGTTGATAAAGAGAGTCTTGGTTAGAAGGCCGGCCTTAATGAATTGTTCGCGGTTGCCAATGTTCTCCCCCTGTGACAAGATGTTAGAAACAGCGAAAGAGAAGCTGATAGAGGAGTTTACCTGTCGTTCAATCATCTTGACAAGTTGTTGTGCCTTGCGTGGTCCGAGTCCGCAAACGAATGGTAGGAGAGTTTGGTAGTACGAGTCTCCGACTGCCCGATTAATGTCCACCCCAACCTTGTTCACCACGTCGATGAGGGTCCGTTCAAGTGTAAACAAGAGTTTTTCTGGAGGAACCTGGGGAGAGTCAGAATCAAAGAAGGAATAATGGGAATAGACGCACCAGCTGTTGATCGACTGGTTCAAACATGATAGCTGAGATGTCGGAGCCCAGAGCAGCATACTCGTTCAACGGGCTTTGCACGTATCGAGCGAGACCCACACAGTACTTGGTTATCAACGAATGGGTACTGAACTCCTCGTTGGCACGCTGGCTATGCTGGAAGAGGCGAGCAACCTCGTCGCGGACGTAAATCACAGGTGTGTCGTAGATTTGATCGGTCTCTGCTGACGTCGGATTTTCGACTCGGAGCCCCCCAATGATCTCTTTAACTCGGCTAGACAGTTTGGTTGTCGCCATGTTGAAACCTCCGATACCAATGACATCGGGCTTTCGTCGGCGGACGAGGTCAATAAACTCGTCTCGCATTTCAACATCAACAAGGTTGTCGAGTTTGGTTTGTTCGCGCATTCGGCCTCTTGCGTCCAGGAAGACCAGTGTGATAGCGTCTTTGTGGGGATCGCCTTTGCCCCACGAGATTGCAAGGACAGAAGGTTTCTCCTCTTTCATCCCTGGAACAGTGAAAGGCGCTACGTCGATCCGCTAAAATGAGACAAAATTAATGAAAACAGGATGGGGGGCTTGAACATTGAGACTTACGTTCCGGAGCGATTTGCCACAGCGGCCCGCCAAAACATCCTCAACCTCTTCTCGAATGTATTCGCGTGTCCATTTGGCACCCAAAGGTAATAGGTGCTGGTCCAGGACCTCCTGGACAACCATCGAGCCCTGCGCGTTCCACGACTTGGCTGCCTCGCTGAAGCTGTCCGATGCGAGTGCGTCAGTTAAACGTCGCTCAAATGTCGCTTTGACGTCCAGGGGAAGGGATATTGAGATCGTGATCAGATTTTTCGCCTCCGCCTCCAGCATGTATAGGAATTGGGCCCCGTCTACCATATCCTTTACAGGCTTTTGATAAAGATACTTGAAATTCTGCAGTAGATGGTGAATATCGAAACTAGGATGCGGAGAACCGCACGCACATAATACTTGTTGTCATGTTCATGAATCTTCGAGACGCCGTGCTCGGTGGGTTCGACGGTGACTCGGGCTTCATCCCTGAACAGCTTGCGCATATGGTCCCGCAGTAAAGGATCTTTGCCTAGTTCAGTGGCCACAATCATTCGTGCGCGACGGAGAAGCTCCTCTGGCAGCATCGCCTTCAGAGGGTCAGGGCTGACGAACTGTTCGGCATATACCATGGGGTTGAGCTCCTGGTCTTCGACAAAGTGCACACGTTGATTGTTCGCCAAGAAATTGAGCACGACTTCATGCGCTTGAATACCGAATCCCTGAAATTGTTCAGCAAGTATCATGAGAATCAGATCGAGACAGACCTGGGCAAGTTTCGAGACGATACTTTTCTTTGCCACCTCGTAAGCAGAAATGCGACTAGGCATCTTGCGTTTGACGGTAGTCTCTTGCAGTTCGTCGTCATCGTGGAAGTGGAACTGAGATTCTTGTTGTTTCTTGTCCTTGTACTTCATCATGAGCCACTCCGAAGTGTCTGCCACCATGTCCACACTCTCGATTCTGGGCAGTATCTCATCCTCGTAATACGAGTCAGGGGACTTGAGGCGAGTGTACGACTCGGTTAGGGCGCGCCGCCGCTCTAGTAGCGATCGATATTTTTGGCCAAGAGTGTAAATCCGCCATAGTTCCGGCAGGTTGAGAAGTTCGCTGCGTGCCCGCACCTTGCTTGCATCAAAATGCGATATGTGATCTCGCTTGTGGGTCCATATATAGGGCACTTCCACGTTCTCGATAAACAGCTGTTGGAGAACGAAGGATACGGAAGTAACCAGCTGGGTCCGGAGGGCCTGCTGAGTCCCGTTCGGACTGAAGAAGTCCATATTCTTACGCGCCGACAACCGTGGTGTCACCCACATCGCTGCGTCGTCAATATCTCCTAGTCCAAAGGGGATTGTGGGGGCAAGAACAGTGTGACTGTGGAGGATTGAGGATGAAAGTTGCATGCGCTCAGGTATGTCTTGTGCGCGGATCAGTTCGTCGTCTTCAGTAAGGTAGAGAGCGCGGATTTGAGATGGTTCAAAGACCTGCGTATCTGTGAGCATGGCTGCTGAATGAAGCACGGAAATCACACATACATCGACGAACTTCGTATCTGGTTTCGCTTCATCCTCGTATACTATGTCGTCGTCCTCGACCAGCGCCCAATCATATTCATGGCCGTCTCCAAAAACGTCATGGATTTCGTCCCAGGCTCTGGAGACTTGTGAGACCGAGTACGCTTTGGGCGGATTGAGGCACTTACAGAGCGTCAATGCCAATCAGCTCGGGACGAGCGCGGGCCTGCTTCCGGCGGTCTTGCTCTAGACGTCGCTGACGCCGTCGCGCATCCCGCTCTTGTTCGTCCATGGCGGCTGCATCTGGGTCATCGGAATAGTCTATGAAATCGTCCATGTCGGGTTCGCCCTCGTCCTCGTCGTCATCCTTGTCCCAGATACGATGCAGGTCTTGGACTTGAGGCAGTGGCTCATCATTGTCCAAGTCATCGTCTGAGGATTCGACGACGGTTCGACGTCTCGAAGATGAAGCTACGGGTGGAGACTCCGAGTCATGTCCGCGACGAAGACGAGTTAGGCGACGGTTTTTCTTGAAGGATCCGCCAGTATTTTCCTCTAGCAAGGCGAGGTCGTCGTCTTCCAACGCCTCCTCCTCCTCCTCTGTTATGACAAGTGAGCTGGGCGCAGGGCAACGCGATAAAAAATGGCGCACGCTTGCGGTGGTGCCTCTTCGCCCGCTTGCGCCTCTTCTTGTGGTCTTCCTCCTCCTCTTCCTCCTCCTCCTCCTCGTCGACAATGAAGCCTTCTCGAATGCGGCGAGCCTCGTCCTCGTCCTCTTCGTCTTCCTCTTCAGAGCTGTCGTCGACGCCGGGCATAATGACGTCGCCCTCTCCCTCGTCGTCTTCGCCAGACGCAGCCATGGGGTCGTCGACGTCGGGGATGGGGTCCGCGAGGGCGTCTTCAGAGGCCATGGTCGGTTGAATAGATCGGAGCTGCTGATGTAAGCACTGCAGGATCGATGTCACACTCTACGGCGATGCGCAGGGCGCTGATAGGTACTGCCCGAATCCTTACTGGGATCACTGCGGTATAACATCCTCTTCAGAGGCTGCCAATTGCCCACCCTCCCCCACTGCCTTCTGCGTGGGTTGCGTCCTCACTGTCTCCTGGCCCACAAACGATTCTGAACCCACAATTGTCTCCACCGGCTACTCGCGGGAACTACCAGGAAACACCCATGCGGAAGCCAATGCACTCGCCAAACTCCGGTCCTTGAGTGCTGCACAGATTCAAGCTCTGTTTCCCGACTGCACTCCCCCGCACATGGATGAAATTCTACCCCGCCTCGATGTCTACACGACTATGGAACCCTGTTCCGTCCGCACCTCCGGGCTTGCACCGTGCGCATCGGCCCTTATTACCGCGGGTGTCCGTCGTTGTTTCATCGGTGTGCAGGAACCGCCCGATTTCGTCCACTGTGAGGGTGCGCAACAACTCAAAGACGCTGGAATCGAGGTGGTCTGGTTGGAAGGGTTCGGAGAGGAATGTCTCAGAGCTGCTCGCCGGGGACGCGATTAATGCAATGCGTTACTGCCGCTCATTCTATGTCTCCCTCTTCGTAGTCGAATAATAAAATTCTTTGCACGCGGTATTTTACTCTGGGGCTCGTGCCAAACAACCACTCAGTTTTTTGCCTTTTTTGACCACCATGCGTATCGAGAAGTGCTACTTTTGCTCGACGAGCGTATATCCTGGCCATGGCTCCGCCTTCGTGCGCAACGACGCCAAGGTCTTCCGCTTCTGCACTTCCAAGTTAGTCTTCTGCTGCGTATAAAAATGTGCAGACAACTCATGTTCACACCCCAGGTGCCACAAAAATTTCAAGTGAGTCTGTCTCCCTACCTCCCTTGCTCGCTTCTCATTTTACCCCAGAATGAAGCGGAATCCCCGTAAAGTTCGCTGGACGAAGGCATTCCGCAAGGCAGCGGGCAAGGAGATGACCATTGTAAGCAGTCACTTCCGTCCGCGGCAGAGTACACCATAATTCCGCCCAGGATTCAACGATCGACTTTGAAAAGCGGAGAAATATCCCTGTCCGCTACGACCGCGAGCTGGTGCAGACGACCCTCAAGGCCATGAAGCGGGTGGGAGAGATCAAGAAGCGGAGAGAGTTGGCGTTCTGGAAAAACAGGTGTGTCTTTTTTCCCTTCTTATTAACATCATCTCAACGACGATACCAGGATGGCGCTCAGTCGCGACAAGCACCGTGCACATCGCAAGAAGGTCTTGGAGGCAGCCAAGTCTTCAGCAGTCAAGAAGCTATTACAACCCACGACCACCAGCCCCGAATCGTCCAAAACTCGGGAAAAAGTCAAAATATCCTCAAAATCACGAACTGCGCTCGTGCAAGGGGAGGGACGGTCCATGGGTATGGACATGGACTGAGTGCAGTTTACGATTCTTCACAACATTGTATACAATCCACACTAATAGTACAGGCTACCATATGTATATCCGAACCTACATTCGCTCCTAGCGTTGTTTGTATTTCGCCTCGTTCTCGTGCCGTACGTTGGGATCCAGAGTATTGTGAAGCCCGAGCAGTGTCTTGCTCACAGCTTCACTCGCCCCGATCATCGGTTTGAGAACAGCGATTGGAACTGCCCTGATAACTGACCGGACAGGACCCTACAACACGGTCATTAATTGACCGGGAAGGTTGTGGGGGGACCATACCTCATTCCCGGACCTCTCATAAACCTCCATCGGGACTGCAAGAATAGTTTGCGCCGCAGAATTCAAGTTCCGCTGCAAGCTCTTGTACGCAGACTGCACCCCTTCCTTCAGATCCACCGGTTGCTCAGCATACTTACTGATCAGATCCTCGGGCTCGTCATCCTCATCGCTCGCATTCTGCTCGTACCGGAGGCCATAGTCAGTTCCGGGCTGCACAGTCTCTGCGGTAACCGGGTTCTTGAACTGTCCCCCAAGTACATCTTCGGCCTGCTCCAGAATGACCTGTGTCCCAGTCGCCAACCTAGCACCCAGTTTGATAGCCTCGACTGCAGTGGACTTGAAAAAGGCGGTGGTTCCCTTCTGCACCCCGCGCACAATCCTGCCGTCCTTCTTGTATTGGGCGATGGGAAGGAGGACCAGATCGGCGACGCCCGAGCCGACGTTGACGACCGAACGTATTGGCGCCACGCCAGAGATGACGTCCACAAGCTGGGTGGCCTTGACGTCGGGGGTCCACAGGTCGTTCAGCATGTCGAACATTCGAGGCCATCCAGTAATCTATGTATCCAATGTTGATGTCTCGCCGGATACAATGGGCAATCGGCTACTCACGCCTGCTAATGTGATGTGCCGAAGTGTCATTTCTGCGCCATCAAAGTGGAAAAAATTCATCAGCTCGATAGTCTTGCCCTCTCGTAATGCTCTGTAGTCGACGCGCCGAGGTTTGTAGTCCAGCTTTAACTCAACTGGGAAGATCTCGGCGAGCTCTGTCGAATAATTAGAAAGTATACGTGTAGAGGGTGGAAGAGATTTTTTTACGGAAGTAAATGTCTCCATCAGGGTCAGACTCAGCCGGAGGGGCAGACTGCGGGTCCTTGAAGCTGAAAAACTTCTTCAGGAAGTCGAGAGCATCTTGATCAACGTAAAGGCGAAGAGGTAGAATTTTGGCCTTTCTCGGACGTAAGCGAAGAGCCTACTAGTTGGACATACCTACTCACCCGCAATCTTGCTTCTTCCGACGGATGTCCAGGAACAGGCCGCACGCTCCGGAGTTCGACCCTGACCATGTTAGAGTCTGTTTCTCGGACGTTACCGCGCGAATCCGACCGCAACTCTGTCAAGAACTTCTTCCAAGTCGACGTTTTGATGTGGTCTAGGATTTCCAGGTCCTTGACCGTGACGAAGGTTCTTGACACTATGGGCTTATCGGGGCAGTATTGGTCTACTTCCGCCTCGACGCCCATGAGTTGGAATTCGATGCTTGGGCTTTTAGATCGAGTCAAACGTCTACCATGAACCCTGGCCGATCGCGCGCGAGGTACAGTGCCGGAGGGTCTCAGCGATTGCCAAGAGCTTTGACTAGCAGTATCAAAGTCGTCTCTGAGCTCCTCGTCAATCGCTGCAATGAGCGCGGCCGGCTCAAGCTCATCGACGTCCTGTTCCAAGCCAATGTAGACGGAGTTGAATAGAACGGTGCTGGTCTCTTCGAAACTAGAGTCCTGCGTTTGCCCTCCGGCGACAAGTTGCCTTATCTTTGCCAACCGCCTCCGCATTGCCTTGACCTCCTCCTCGATTGTCTTGCGCGTCTTTGCCCAGTCGTAACCATCGTACAGGAAAAGATTCACATCGGCTTTGTGGACCCTGATTCGGGTAGTTGTTGCACCCAACCTGTCGAGATGTTAGCATCAAAGTCTTTAAAGGAAAGGAGATTTACTTGGATGATCCGTCCGATGTATCGGGAGGGAGGTTGTCAAAGTAATGCTCAACGATGCGGAGACCTGGTCGGAGCATCTTGACGGTCTCGCCTCCAACTTTGGATACGATTCCTGGGGCACCGGAGATCGGCGAGCTTCTGTCCAGGTCGTCATCGACGTCGAAATCATCGAGGTCCTCATCGCGAAGCTCCCGTAAGCCAGCTGCGGCACCGAAAGACTCATCGAGATAGTCCATATTTGTGGGAAGATCGTCGTTGATCATGTCTGGAGGGGGACCGACTTCCGGAATGCGTTTGAACGCCAGGTCATCCACTGAGGCTGAAGAAAGTGGTTAAATTCCTTGTCCCTTGATCAACATCTTGCATACCCATCAAAGTCTCATGGGATGTTGGCTGCGATACAACAGCAGGCGCCGGTTTGGGCTTAGGGATGCTGACGAGTTCGTCAGAAATAGCAGTATATTCGATCCAGGGACCCGCATACAATTCCTCGGCACTGACGGGTTTGAAAGAGGAGGCCAAATCTTTTGCAAACTCGGCGACTGCTGTCAGAGAGTCTGCACAAATATGCAACCTAAGCCCAACACGTTCGACCAGTACCTGCCCCTCGCGATCAATCTCGTATCATAGCGTTGGGTCTGATAGCATACCATTGTGTCCGGGAAAGGCAAGGCACGGCTGTTCTTGAAGGTGAGATCCAAATCCGAGACTTCGGCAAGCAGAGCGAAGCCGGACTTCTGTGTAACGGGAAGCCGTTGAGTTGTATCAAAATGATCCAAAAAAGGCATACCCTCCACAGCCGGACTCCAGAGTTGTTGTGTGCGCCGGCGTCGACGGTGTCAGCCAGGTCGTCTATCATGAGGACAGCGAGTTCCGGGACAGACAAGTGAAATGAGGTGTCGGGCGAATCACCTACAACACTCGTCGAGAAATCCAAGGCCCCCATGTGGATTACCAGGGCACCGGGATGGTTGGCAGCCAAGACCCGGACGGAACCGTCCGCAATTTTGAGCGAAATTTGAGTGCGCTCAGTAGGAATTACAGCTTCGAAGGCCTACCGAAACAAATCAACCAACGAGCCAACAAGCGGAAAAAAATGGACATACTCCGGGTGGAGGTTTGATGAACAACCCGAGGTCAGCGGCCCATTGAACGTCTGGGCACAGATTGCAAGTAAAACCCCACAAAGCGACTCTCACTCTCGACTCCTTGGCTGTGGTTTCTGGCACAACTAGAGAAGTGAAAGCAAGCTTCACCAAAGGTTTGGAAGCGGACGTCTAATATGGGAATGGGAGTCCGCCGGGCATGGAATCACGGGAAGTACGAACCAAGCCACGAAGAGTCGTAAGACATAACAATGACTCTACTGCACCGGCCGAGCTTGTATTTCTCACGTCCAAACCCATCACCGCCAGAGTGATAACCGTTTCGTCCTGTGGCCCGCAGGATTCAGAATGGACGGTCAAGGGATGCACAGTCCACTTCACCTTTCCATCTGGTTTCAATTCAACTGAAACGTCAAGGTCCGAAGCGATCATGTCAAAGGGACGGGCGGGGCCTGATTCTCTGGGCAACATTACCCGAACACAGGCTATAGAACATTTTAGTCGCCATTGAATGTAGGGCTGAAACTTTACCTTCTGTTATCTCGACATTAATGACAGTCTCGCTCCTAGGGCTGCTACGAGTTGCACTGAGGCCGCTACCACTACCACTCCGGGATTTCGCGAAGAAGCGACTGCCAATCAGGCTTGGATCCCTGCTTTCCATACTCTCGGTGTCACGAACATTATCGCTTCCGAATACCCTCTCGATGAGCTGCGCCGTATCATCAGCCAGGTACTGCAGGCTGTCAAGCACCGGCTTGGAAATATGCATGTGAACGGAGGGGATCTGGACGACCAGCGCCACGGTGATCGAGCCTGGCACCTGGGGTGCAGTCGAGTGAGAAGGCGTTGATTTCGACAGTGTTATTCGGGGAAGAAGAGGAAATTCGGAATCCTCGGGACTTCCAGATACAAGTGGCCCAACTGAGAGGAAGGTCGAGGCTATGCTCTCTCCAACGGAGGAGGAAGCGACTACTATCCGCCCACATCCCACGGATATTAGCGTGTCTGCGTCAAGAGTATTTATGACAGGATCTGCATCGCGGGATGCAAACCTGGTTGAATATTTCTTTTCCACAGGGCCCGTACATAAATTCACGTCATGGATGTCGAGCACCAGCGCTCCGGAACGGGCCGGACGGTCCGGAGGAGGTGGACACCGGATTTGGACTCGTATCATTGGGGATTTGACCACCACAGTTGTAATCGGCTGGCTGGTTTTTCCTCGTGCCTTGCGCTGTACAGAAATACAAAGTTGGTTCTTGAAAAATGGGTACCCAGGTGTGAGACGAACGTACCTTGGATATCTTTGGCGAGAGTGTCTTACTTGGCCGGTAATCAAGGTCCAAGTCCAGATCTTGGAGGACCATCTGTTCCAGCCTTCGCCGTTCCTTCTCTCGCTCTTTTGCAATATGCGTTTTCCTGGAGTGAGGACTTGCAGGCGGTGTTAACTCATCTGAATCCTCTTCGCTGGGAGAATCATCGTCGTGGGCACGCTCGGAATCCATCGCCGGTTGATCTGCAAGGTCATTCAGAAAGGCCAATAAGCCTGTGCTATTCGTCGCAGCTTCAAGGTCCATAAAAATATGCAATGGTTCCATGATCACTTTCACGGAAGTTGAGGGCGAGCTATGCTTCGAAACCGACCGCTCGACAGTTGCCAATATTGCAGGCGGCAATGCAAATTGAGTGGCGCTTGTTGGTGCAGGTTCCGTCGGAGATCCGACCTCCAAAGTTTGACTCTCCCTCCGCGTTGATTTACCCTGTTTTGGTTTGACCTTGGTCCTCCAGTGGGAGACCTTCATCCCGAGCGGTTGGTGCTTTGTGTCGGTCCAGTCGCTCACTTCGAAACTGGGCAGAGGCGCATGGGTATGCTGGTCAGCAGAGTCTGGATGGAGATGGGACGGAGGGTATTGAACGTGTAGTTGGTGATCTGTAATCAGGAGAGGGAAGGCAGAAAGTACCGGGGCTGGGTGGGCAGTGGGTTGAATACTGTGGAATACGAACGCGGATAGTTCGCTCAACGAAAAAGCAAAGGCGTCCGCGTCCGGTCTAGACTGTACGGTGGACATTGAAGCAGAGATGTTGTCCAAGTGGATCCGCAAGTATGACTGGGGAAGTTTGGGTGGAATGAGTGGCCGGCTGAAGAAATCAGTCATCGCATATGGTTGAACCCCAGGAAGTGTGGCCGGGAGGATGATGATGACTATGCCCCGCAATCCCATGTCCACGCTCAGCCCCAGTCCTGCTGGCGGAGAACCTCCAACTCCATGCACCGCAGAGGGAGTGGAAATTGAGGATGCTTGAGTTGGTGGAAGAGATTTTGTCAAGACTTCGACTAAATCCATCACGCCCTTTACATGCCATGCACGGAGTGCACAACCAATTACCCCAACATCCACCGACAACTTTATGACTTCCGCCGCGCCGGTGCTCTCTTTTTCTGAATCAGGTCTTTGTGGTCCCGGTGTGTTCAATCGAATCACTAGGGGATCAGGACCGAATGAAAGGATGACCTCCAATGTTGGTGTGTGCGCCTCTGGAGGCCCAAGGTTTGATGGAGAAGGTAGAGCGGTATCTGATGTTTGCATTTCGGTATCAAGAGAAGGTGTGCTGAGGCCGGAAGGTGCTTCATCATCCAACAGATCTGGTGCGTGTGATATAGCACTCTGGTACATGCTACTGGCAACAGAGCTTGCCGGGGAGGCCGTTCGAGGAGGTAAGAAAGCGAGTGATTGTGACATGGCATACTGGGTCTCATCATCCAAAGACGACGACGACGAGGCTGGGGACACGGACCCTGATTTAGGCTCTGGGGAGGCGGTATGGTGCATAGAAGGAGGAAACGCTGCGGACGTCAATGAGGATGACGCTTCAGACACAACAGACGAAACGGGAGGGTGGAGATTTCTGGCAGTCACTGAAAGACCGGAGATGGTTACCATCCGCGTCTCGCCATGAGCAGATTCGGCCTCGCGCAATGGGTCGTCATCTGGCTTTTGTTCAGTGCAATAAGCAATCTCCGGGATGCAGATGGAGAAACTTGTGTGATTGGGGTTAACAAGTGTTATATTGGTGTTAACAGCGTCAAATTCAACTCTCGCGAGAAGGCGTTCAATGAGCGTAGCAAAGATAGAGATACCAGCGGGATCAGCGTCGGCGTGGAACTCTTCTTCCTCGGGGGCAGAAATGAAGGGATCAAGCCCTCCAGGAAGGCTATGCTCCTCTGTAGAAAGTATGGACGATGCGAGATCTGGGTGGAATGACTCGCGGAGAATGGCTTCTTCTCTCGGCGAAAGCTCGTCGTAAATGAACGAATCGGCGACAGAAGCCACCGATTCAGCCAAATTGCGGGTCGCCAAAGGCGGGTGGTTCGACGACGGCAACACATGGAAAGTAAGGTGGAGAGAGTCGAGGGATAAGCCCACGGTGGACGTGAGGGGGTTAGGCCAAGGAATACGTGCTGTAACGCATGAAATCGAGCCTTCGTGCAACTCGATAGGAAGACCGGAAAGAGCACTGTTTATTGCCTTTTGAAATGTTAGAGCCAGCGCGACTAGGGCTAACGGATGATGAACCGAACCTGGTTATCCAACTGAAGATCGTTTACTTGGACATATCCACTGCCAATCTGTGAATCAATTTGGTTGACATCGAGCTGACCAGGCTTGAGCAAATGGCCAAGCGATTTCTTGAGCACGAAGGAGATGAATCTGCGCTGGATGCTGGCGGGCACGAAGCTGATTGACGGGAGTCCTGGAAGCCAGCTGGAATACCAAGAAGACATGGCCGGCAAGAAGGCCTGAGCTAGTAGAGAGCACGATGTGCGATCATTGAGCGAGCTGGCCCTGGACGGACAGAGTACCGCGGACGGCAAGCTTGGGCACGTGGATCGCGTCCAAATTCGGTCATCCGAGTCGCTGTGGCTTCCAATCGTTACGACCACGACTACGAACTTTAGGACGCTCGAATCTACTGCTGCAATGGAATACGAGAGGTAAATGCTATGTCAACGCTAAGCAGTGAAGATTGTTTCTGCCACTGAAAAGAAAGAGTCGACTTTTAACGTGCGTTCAATTAGTTAGCGCGCGCAAATGGTGAGGAAAGCCAAATGCACGCGCACTAAGCCTGGGACCCGCGACAAGGGAGCACGAGGATGAAGTCAAAGCTCTCACCCGCCCCCAGGAAATAAGTTGGCACGCCTCCACGCGCTGCCAGTGTCCAGCCTCGACAAAAACTCCGCGTATACCAAGCGTATACAGTCGTGCCGTCTCAACGCTCACCACCTCTCCGGGGCCCCGGATCATCAACGCGCACACGGGGTGGCTGGCCATTGATACAAACCGAACACGAAACATGGGAGTGGCCGCGGAAAACAAGGAGGAAGAATGAAAAGAAGTATCACCGCTCGTCTCTTCTAAGGTTGGCCGCCGCACTGTCTTGAGGAAGGGATCTTGAAGCGGTCTTGAAGCCTTGAGGTCAGTCTTGACGATCTTGGACTTGAGGCGGTCTTGAACTTCTTGAGGCGGGTTTTGATTCTTGACAGCTTCCCACTGGGGTCTTGACTCTTGCGCTGTCTTGAGGACGGCGTCTTGAAGCGGGACTGAAGACTTGAGTTGGGTCTTGACGATCCTGGCCGTGAGGTGGTCTTGAATCTTGAACCGCATGAGGCGGGTCTTGACTCTTTGACAGTTTCCCACTGAGGTCTTGAGTCTTACGCTCTCTTGAGGGAGGCGTTTGACGGTCTTGAAGCGGTCTTGAAGGCTTGAGGTGGGTCTTGAGGATCTTAGACTTGAGGCCGACTTGAAGGTTTGAGGCAAGTCTTGAATCTTGAACTTGAAAGCTTCTTGAAGCGGGTCTTGACGTTGATTCTTGCCAGTCTCCCACTGAGGGCTTGCACACGCCGTCGGGAGTTGGTGCCCAAGTGTTATGTCGTCTTCAGGGGTCTTGGATCCTTGACATGGGCTTGAAGGTGTCTTAATTCTTGCGGTGTTTTGACTCTTGTGCCAGGTCTTGTAGTATGGGCCTCGAACTTGAAGGCGTCTTGGTGAGTCTTGCGCGAGGGCTTGAAAGACATCCTCATCGGCGGCGGCAGAGTCGCATGCTAGTGAACGTACCAGAGAGCGCCACCCGAGAGTGAAGTAGTGGCCAGGGACGCCATGAGTTGAGGATAAGGGCAGATGGAGAGGACGACGGTTTCGCTCACAGCGAGGAGGAGACAACGCCCACAGCATGTTCGGGTACAGTGGGATGCATCTCGAGTACGTGACTCCTTGATTGCTTGGCCTCTTGCGGCGGGGGGATGATGGGAGGAGACGGGCTGAAAGGAGAGATGGTGGTGGGATCCGGGAGGAGAGGAGGAGAGAAGAATGCGGAAAGCGCCGGCCTCGCCGTCAACTCGCCGTGGTCAAATCGTCTACCCGCCCCAAGTCTGTTACTTTTCTGAAGCATGATGTACTTATAAGATATGCGGCAGTGCTGCTATGTAGGAGACTCTTTACTTCCGGTCTTGAGTTTCGCGACTGGGGTCGGTCAAATTATGTCACGTGATCGTGATTTAAGCCCTCGTCGAGCCCAGAAATTGTCCAGAAAAGACTCGAGTTCGTTGTCTAAGATTGGTGACCGGTCCGTCGATTCCCGAGTCGGATACATAATACGAAGCGAAGAAACCAAGGGATCAAACGTGTCTACTTTTTGACCCCACGTTATGCTCTCCACAGATCATGGAATGGCTAATGGGCCGCCCCATTTTTGCAAAAAGTACTGTGAATCAGAATCAATTAACCATAATTGATTATGCGGGATGGTTCATTACCTCTGCTAGCCTCTGGATACCATAAGTGACTGGCCAGTATACAGTAGGTGTGGTGTAGAGGAATAATCGGCTTCCATATTTCCGTGTCGTTGCTTCGTAGTTTTCTGTCTGCTTGTGAGAACAACGAACGATGCCTCCGGATATGCCTACTTTCTAAACCAGAACGCAGTTCAAGCCATCGATTAGGCACATCTGTTATAATGCCATCTACTTCCCATCGAACCACCTGTTATGATCGAGGAAGCTTCAGTGCGAAAGGAGATGGGAGAGTTTTACCTCAAGAAGGTGTTCAGGCTCGTTGACGGTAAATACCATAAGTTTTTTGCCTGATTTTTTCACCTCATCTCGGAATCTAAGCGCAGATCAGCGAGAGAGAAAAAGTAGACAATTGAGACAAGTCTCGCCTTTCACCATCGCTACTCATAAGCGCTTTGTACCAGACACTCACACACTCGACATCATTCCAGAGGTGAGTTCTGACAAGCCAAAGACTAAAAGAAATGCAACTTCTCCGGCAGTAAGGCAAGATGTCCTTGGCCGGTTGAAAAAAGCGTGGATGCCAGATACCCAAAAGGATCCTTGGCGCAAGCTAGAGCGAGGTTTAATTGGTGACTATGATATGTATATGCAACCACCCACCAAGGTTTCCCACTGAGAATGAGCTGAGACGACCTCGTGCATCAAGGGAAACAGCCGCTGGGGATCGTTCATAGCTTTAATGTCGACGTTCAGATGAATGTGGAGATTTTCCGGCTGAGGAACGGTTAAGGTTAGGACTACTCCCGGGTGCACAGTTCCCACCTGCATAAGGAGGGCCACCGTCTCAGCGAAAGTAGGTATAGATTGCGCGGGTTCCTTCTTTGTGCGGGCGTGTTGCATGCCATCAGGGCCATACCAATTGCTATCCTTGATTACACCTGATAACAAGGCTTTAGATAGGAATCATCAGGATGTAAGAAGAAGAAGAAAGACCTGTGAAATCGGTCGTTCTGCCCAAAGCTTGCTAGTCGGTTAGTTATACATAACACACATTCCACGGGAAATTACTCGGGTCATGAAACATAATGACTACACCGTCCTTTGAAACATGCACATCACTCTCGATCCCGTCTACTCCATCGCTGGACAGGATGCCAATGAGTTTGAGGTCGAGGTTGCGAACCAAGTAGGATCTCACCGAATCGCGGCCTCAAACGAAGCCATTGTATTCTCAGGGAAGCGAGCCGAAGCACCGCGATGCCCCCAGCATTCTAATCTATATTCAAGTCGGTAACCGGGAGTGTGCCACTGGGACTTACCAGGTAGCTTTCGTTTACTTTGCTCAGCCATTTCCTGTGGGCTGAACCAAGGGTCTCAGATGGGCTTCAAAGGGCTTCTTCAAGAGACGAATGTCATGCTAAGCAAGCTTGAGACCTTGAGAAACGGCATTGGCCGCGCGGCGTGCGGCAAGAGATCAGGAAATTGTCAGAAAGTGTTATCGGGAGGCCCGCCGGATCAAAAGTCTCGATGCGTATATTTTTGCGAAGGAACGTGCGTTTATGGGTGCAGTAAGCTGAACTGAATTCGGCTATTGTATGTTCGGTGTAGCTACGTATAGTCTGCTAGAAACTCAAACTAACCTGCGAAATTTTTATTCGTTCAATGCGCAATGTGAATTCACCAAGGGCCGATATATAAATCCCTCGTTGATCAAATAGTCAAGAGCCTCCCTGACAAATGTTGCTGAGCTTGGATCGCCGTGTGTGGATATAAAACTTACTGGAAAGCAGTTTCGGCTACATCTGGGGCGCGTTGACGGACGAGGGCGAAGATGTCGTTGATTGCAACACCTTTCAAAGCCTCTTGTATTCTAGGGCGATGCGTCAAGTCTTTTAAAGACCGCACGATGTCCCGTTCCAGGCCGCTCAGACTGAGGTAGGGATTGCGGCTGTAGAGATTTTTTGACGAGCCGGACAAATTAGAAGACGGGGATTCGGCAGATGCAAGACTTGGCTCTGTTTCTTCGGCGTCAAATTGGTTGACGTCGACAGCCGCAGGGTCGTCCAAACGCATGGAACTGATTGGGCCACATATTTTGAACGGGTCATCACCAGGGTTTTGTACTACCGCAGCAGGTTCTGAGGAAGACCCAGATGGGTTGAGAGGGCAAAATGAACAACGAGTGTTGAGTGTCCGCCAGATGATTACCTTCCGTCTCCACGTATTGCAAGGGCTGAACCTATCAGAATGGTAAGGATGGGCAAGAACGCATGCACATGTGGCCCGGAGGCAGATACTATGGTCTCATGTATTGTCTTTTAAGATGTGTTCGAATATTTCATACGGATCTCGAGCAGCAAAGACGTTCTTCGTGTGAACAATCTTCGTGCCGAGATAGGTGTGAAGCTCCCCAACAACGCGTACGTACGGAGATTCCCTGTGGATTTCGATTATGAGACCAGACAAAGCATGAGGACATCGGCTTGCGAGATGGAAGTCCTTTCCGTCAATCCGGAAGGGTGCTGAGCTGCAGGAGTTTGAAACATGCATTTTAGCATCCGTATCTACTCACCTGTTTGTTGCCTTCAGCAACTGGAGGACGGTGACGCACCTCATGACACGTGCGGACGAATAATCCATGGGTGAAGAGGTGATTACGTACGCCCGTAAATCCAGCTTTGCACCAACCACCATGGCCGAAATTGAAATGGACGACTTCTCGCAGCGCGCCGATCGTGAAACCAACAGCAGTGTAGCTCTCGATACCGAAGCCGTCCCAGACGCCGTTAGCACCTTTTGGGCGTGGACCACTGCTTCCTTGTCGGTGTTCATTCTTGACCTGAACGCAGCCGGCATTCATGGCGAACTCGCAGGTTGATCATTATCTCGCTCATCCTCTCCGTCTCTCCTCGCCTCCTTTTATTTGTCTCTGAAACCGCGGATGGTCCCGACGAAAAACGGACGGTCTTGACACCTCTAGAATCCTTCCTTGCGTTACATGCCGGGATATGGTTGTCAGCAGTCGCCATTAGCCTCGTGCTCAATGTGAGGACCAGTGGCATTTTCCTGAACCTTTTACACACATCAGGTAGATCCCCTCAGTGCCGCCTGTCGATGTCCTGCCTCGACACCAGCAGGCTGCAAGTCATCCCCTCCTCGTTCCCCTCACTGCTGCTGCTAGTCTATCCGCATTTCTCGCTTATAATTCGAAGACCGTGGGTTCCTTGGCCTCCATTGTTTTTGTGGGGTCCAGCATCATTGGTTTGTGTGGTACATGGGCTGTGCGTTCTTTCCGCCGTTTCCCCGGGCCCCATTTGACAGACTGTCTAGGCTGTTTTCGGGAGCTCGTCATCGGTTTCCAAGAAGACCGGTGCTGATAAGCATACCTCCTCGTTTCTCTTTGGCAACAAATCTGCAGCCTCGGTTCAAAAAAAGGAATGGCTTAAAAAACGTAAAGCTTAGGATATTACTGTGGACGATTATTCTCGGACACTACTGTACAATATATACAAATCTACATCCTTTTATCCTCCTCCCATCATTTTCATCAGGTCCGCCATACCGGGCATTCCTCCCCCGAGCCCTCCTAGACCGCCGAGTCCGTTACCCATCGAAGACATCATTCCTGAAGTAGACTGCTTTGAGTTCTGGGACACAATAAAGAATGCGACGAAAACTTACGTTGCATCTCTTCCATATCCATCTGGTCTCCGCCCTGGCCCTGCATCATGGCCTTCATCATCTCCTGCATGCCTCCACCGCTGCGCATCTGCCTCTGCATCTGCTGCAAAACTCCGGGGGGCATCGATCGCTGCTCCTAGTTCAGAAACGCCTACAAAGCGGTCGTCCGAGTCTGCTTACCTGCATTGCCTGTATTTGCGCCGGCGTGGGCATGCCATTGGCACCGCGACCCTTTCCGCCAGTCGCCGCCTGCATCTTTTGCATCGTCGACAACCTGGAAGAATCACTTAGGACGGATCCCAAGGTGAGTGAAACATGCACTGACCATCCGTTCTTACCGCCCGCCTGTTTTGCCATATTCGCCATCATGCGATACTGACATAACAGTTCTTCAACCTCGCGGACATTTGTACCGCTGCCCCGGGCAACTCGAGTGACTCGCCACGTTAGGCCGGTCGGCTTTCCGTCCTTGCCCAGCTCCATAAACGGAGTGCCATCCGAGTCCAGCTCCATAGCAGTCATGCTATCAGTGATATATATCATGCGCTTCATCCGTACGGAGCCTTCCTCGTCCGATCCTTGGAGAAGGTCTTGAGGAAGACCAGGAATCATGGACGCAATCTTGCTTATCGGGCCCCTGGAAGCGATGAATAGTGTGGTTATGTGGAAAAAGAAGGGTGGTTACATGTTCATGACATTCGATATTTGTTCCCGCCAGTCGCGGATACTCAGTTTCCCCTCCTCAAGTTTCTTGGCCATTTCCTGTTGCTTGTCTGGGTTCTGTGTCGCAAGATCTTGCATGTGCTCCATTAAGCCTTGCATATCGCCTAAACCTAGAAGCTTGGAAATGAATGGCTGAGGCGAGAATCGGTCAAGGTCGTGGAGATGCTCTCCGACCCCTAGGAATATTATTGGGGTCTTCGTCGCCGCAACACTATTAAATGTGAGCGCAAGGCACCAACTAGGACAATCCAGCTTACGCAGAAATTGCGCCTCCGCCCTTGGCATGACCATCCATTTTTGTGACGATGATAGCTCCAAAATCGGCGCTATCTTTGAAGGCGCGGCTTTGAGCTTCAGCGGCCTGGCCTACGAGCCAAATTCAGTCAGGAATCATCACTATCAGAAGATTTTGTACCAATGCTAGCGTCGAGAATTAGAATCGTCATATTTGGATTGACTGCTTCTCCGATTTGGACCATCTCCTCGAAAAGCTCCGATTCTTGCTTGTGTCGCCCGGAGGTGTCGACGATAATGACCTCGAAGCGCTCCTTCTTGAACTTTGCTACACCTTGTGCGGCAATCGTGACGGGGTCGGTCTCCGTATACGAACCAAAGTAGGCAACCTTGGCTTTCGTGGCGGATTGCCTAGTTTGATCGAACGCCCCCGCCCTGAAGGTATCGGCACAAACAATTGCAGACTTGAAACCCCGTTTTTGGTAGTGAACTGCGAGCTTAGTGCATGTGGTCGTTTTGCCGTTTCCCTTGTATACGTTAGAGGGACAAGATGTGAACGGTTTTAGTTGCGCACCTGTAAACCTACGGCCATAAGGACGTTGGCTTGGCCCTTCTTCGGCTTGTAAGGCTCCACTCCGGGGTCAACTAAGTGTACCAGCTCGTCAAAGACGGCCTGTAGAAACCTGCTGAGTACTCGGTGCATGGGATCCGCAGGTGCGACTGCCGGTTCACCTTCTGAATGAGGTTCTTTCGATTGGTCTCCTTGGATTTATCGGCAGCACTAGCTTCCAAGGACGCCTTGACCTTTGCCTTGACCTTCTGCCGAAGGGATTGGACTAATTTCACATTGACGTCGGATTCCAACAGCGCAGAGGTGATTTCCTTGAGAGTAGCATCAAGGACCTTGAGGTGGTTAGGAGAGATTAGAGTGAGAAATATGTAGAGCTCACTTTCTCATCCACTACGGGAGCCCGGTTGAGAGAAGAAAGGGCAGCATTGAGCTTTCTGCCTAAGTCCGCGAGAACCATCGAGGAGTCGTGTTACTGACTCCGTCACACTGAGTGACCGCGTTCCGGCACCATTATCTCACCCTACGCCAGGTTTTAACACCGTAACACCTGTTTTCTGTGGTCTCCCGTCGGCAATCCTATCCTATCCTATCCTATCCCTTTTCTGGAAGCCCCAATGATCTTCTTATAAACGTTGAACGACTGGTCGGAACTTCAAGAATCTATGGCTCTTCTGTGCCTCGCCATCGTTCGAGGGAGGAGGAGGATTGCCTGCGCGGTCCCAAATTGAAATCGGCGACGTGGTCAACCATGACCGATGTGATGCGGTTTACCTAGTTCTACCTCAGTGTACTAACTTACCACTACTACCACCATCGAATTCCGAAAAATCCTTGAAACACCGTTCTACCCGTGGCACCTGCTGTGTGCTCACGAATAACGCAAGGGGAATCAAACTGTATACATCTGGGATAGCGTGCCGGACGTCCGCGTCCGAACAAACTGCAACATCGCCAACCGCGCATCCGTTTTGCGTCGGGCGCATCCAGCTCAAAATCAATGCTACGCGTCCATTAAACTTCGTACTCTATTGTGATGGCAGCTGCCTTCGACATGTCCCCTTATCGTGCTCTGGTCTCCCTCGCTGTTCGTCGGTGCTGTCGCGCGCGCCCCACCGCGACTTTGGCTGACTAAGCACGACACTGCCACCTCGGAATTCTCCGACACTGCCACCTCGGAATTCTCCGACACTGCCACCTCGGAATTCTCCGACACTGCCACCTCGGAATTCTCCGACTTTGTCTTGCGTCGAATTGTCGGACGCTCGCCTTCGGCCTTTTGCTTGGTACCTCTGTTGCTACCGCCGGTAAAGTCTCGTCAAGCTGGCTGAACCCTGCCTACTCTATGATGTTGTGTGAGGCTTTCTGAGGCTTTCTCCTCCCGCACACCAACCGCACACTCGCGACCGACATCATTCGTACACGCATACATTCAGCCCTGTAACAGCATTGTTAAATATAAGAGGTTTGGCAAATACCATGGGCTACAATGTTGTGTCATAAACTCGGTTGCAGCACTTCTAACGAGGATTGTGGTTATTCGTGCAACCAAAATCTTCTGTAAAACATTGCATAAGAAAGACAAGCAATTCAAGGTCAATAGATCCTGGTCATCTCGCCCCCCAGATCCCACATCATCTGGGGACAACCCGACCACACTCCAAGTCTTCTCTTGTACCACGGTAATTCATGTGAGTCGTGTACGCACATGCCGCATGCATCCCTTGTGCAGGCTGAAACAGGAAAATACAATCATGATCCATCCTCCGATGTCCACCCGCCCATGTATTGATTGACGTGCTAGCCGCAAAAAGGCTGGTGAAAAACTACATTGATGTAAACCTGCCAGTTTACGACAGCCTCCCATGTCCTTATATAGGCGCGCGATTGATTAGAGTCATCTAATCAATTATCTACCTTTTGGTGTAGTGGTCTAGAACGCGCCTCGGACCGGCTTACATTAATTGATTAGATAACGTTGGCGAAGGTCACAAGTTCGAACCCAGCCAGTGGCACCATTTACTACCGAAATGGATACAGGTCACTGGACACCGTGGGATCACCGACACGTGACCCTGCTTACCAACGGCAGGGATTGCAACCCTGGGGATGATTTATAAGACCTGAAACCACTGGAAAACCCTTAAAGCACTCATACCGTGGGAGAAATGAGATGGGATCAAGTTTCCAGAGAGGGGAAGGGTGTAAACCTGCCAGTTTACGACAGCCTCCCATGTCCTTATATAGGCGCGCGATTGATTAGAGTCATCTAATCAATTATCTACCTTTTGGTGTAGTGGTCTAGAACGCGCCTCGGACCGGCTTACAATTGATTTCGGCTTTTGCTAGGACGAGGACCACTGGATTCGGTGGCCACTTCCCGTAAATTAGAACCAAGTACGCACAATTGAGGTGCCCGTGATTACTGGCTAGATTTTATTATGCTCCCTCTACTCCTGCCTTTGATAGATGCTCTGATGTAAACCTGATGGCTTACTTACTCATGATCGGATCGCTTACATACTCAACCTACTCTTGTTCTCGTACGACTACCTTCGATCTCGCCAAATCATACGCTGGTCCTATTCTCTCTGCCCCTGCTCTTTAGTGTCGCGCACCTTCAAGTATTAAATACCAGGTACGCTTCCACTTTTTTTTGAATATCAGCCGCGTATCACGGTGATCAAGAGATCTCTGTTATCTCTTTGCTCCCGTTTTACTTCCGTTCCGTATCCGTATACCCCGCGTTCTCCACGCGTGGGGCCCCTTCCGTCCGTTACCGTCGCCGCTAGGCTTTTCCGCGAGCCAGCGAGCTCACTCCGTTCCCGTACAGGTGCCACGTCACCTTTTTGCACCGCCACCTCCGACCTTCAAAACTGTCTCGCCGACCTTCGGTAGCCACACCGCTCGTCACCCGGCGTCGAGCAGCAGCCAACGGGACCACGTCCTCACTGCCTTCTCTCACGCCGTCTCCAGACCCTTCGCAGTCCCTGGAACCGGATCTTTCGCCGCCAATCTTTCCCTCCCCGCCCCAAAGACCTTCCCCGCCGCAGAACCGCTCTCCTCCCCCGAACCCTTCTCCACCCCCGAACCCGTCCCTGCCCCCGAACCCTTCTCCGCCGCCGAAGCCCTCGCAAGACTACGCATCTTCAGACTCATCGTCCTTTTCTTCCCCAACCCGCACCATGCCGCACGAGCTCGACCCTAAGTACGCTACGGTCGAGACGCACACGGGGAAGCTGCCCACCCTCCACAAGGGCGAACTCACCCCCCTCGCTGCAAATGACTTCGAGCGCGCGTGCCGCCACTACTTCAAGTACAAGGACACGCCCGCCGAGAAACAAGTCACCACTGTGCTCGGGTGCATCAACGACACCCGTATAAACAACTGGCTCCGTGTTACAGCTGAGCAGGACCGTGTCTGCGACGGCACCTTCGCCGACTTCATGAAGGAGATCCGCCGACGCTTCTTGAAACCCGACTGGGAGGCTACGACGCGCGCGCAGGTACTGTCCTCACGTATGAAGGAGTCCGAGTGTTTCTCCGACTGGGCCGTCGAAATGCAGGCTTTGGCTTGTTTGTTGACGGACAGCAGGAACACACTTGATGACGCGCGCCTGCGCCATTCGATGGAAGCCAACATGCTTCTGGACCTCACCCGCGCTTACCTGCTTGACGAAGTCGCTCCCAAGGTCGCCATTGACGACCTCGACGCTTGGATCCGCGAAGTCGAGCGCATCGACGAGAAGCGCCTCTACGATGCGGACCGCCAGAAGAAAGAGATTGCCGCTCAGCTGAAGGAAATCAAACGCCGCAATGACAACGATAACAGCGAACGCGACAAGAAGAAGCTGAAGTCCTCGTCTTCGTCCAAACCGAACTCCTCCGCCTCCACGTCGTCTGGGAAGCCGAAGGGCTGCCCCCCCCTCACGGCGAACGAGCACGCCCTCCTTAACGAGCACGACGGTTGCAACAAGTGCCACAAGTTCTATGCCGGCCATCGCTCCGCCGAATGCCCCGACGACTTCCCCGCCGCCGAGGGTTATGTGGAACTCACCGCCGCCGTCACCACATCCACCGCCGCCGCCGCTCTCTCTCGCAAGGGGAAGGGCAAAGCGCCTCCCATCGCCGCTGTGATGCCGCCGGTACTGGACGAGAACGACAGCGAGTCTGACCGGAGCCTCAATGTGAGTAGTTCTCCGTCCACCCCGCAATCCCTTCGTATCGCGCACCTCTACTGGAAATGTCTGGTAGAGGGTCCGGCGTCGACTTTCTCTATCGCTGTGAACGCCCTCATTGACAATGGCGCTCATTTAGCGTTGATCTCCGAAGAGCTCGTCGCAGAGCTCGGTCTCCGCCGTCACCGTTTGCACAAGCCCGAATCTGTTTCTCTTGCAATGTCCGACGCTACTACCTCTTACACTGAACTTTCCGAGTACGTTAAACTGCCCCTTCACTCCGTAGATCAATCTTGGCGATCAACTACTGTACGCGCTATCATCGCGCTGCGCCTCTGCGCTCCTCTCATTCTTGGCCTTCCGTGGCTTACATATAATCATATTGTCATCGACCACGCCGCACGTACTGCAATAGATAAACGTTGCGGCTATGACCTCTTGAACCCGCCGCCGCCGGCGGCCCCGAAGCCCGTTAAGCTAAAGCTCAAGGAGAAGCTTAAGATCACGGACACCGACCACAAGGCCATGCTGAGGGAACTCGAAACCGTCTGCGAGCGCCGTCGTGAGGAATTGGAAGCCGCTGGGCTATTTGAGGAAGTTCGCCCCGTCGACATCATCGGCGCTGTACACAAACACATCGAGATTCTCGCCCATTGTAACGATTTACACAAGCGCTCGGAACTTCTGAAGTCGGAATACAATATGTTGTTCGAGCCAATGCCGCATGTCGACGACTTACCAACAGACATTTTATGTGAGATAAAAGTTACGGAGGCCGATGTGTCCTTCAAGACACGCAACTTCCAGAGTCCACGTAAATACAAGGAAGCATGGCAGACGCTGATCCAAAAATATCCGGACGCTGGACGCATACGTCCTTCAAACTCGCCGTACGCCTCACCCGCATTTCTCATTGCCAAGGCAGACAAGACGGTCTTGCCAAGATGGGTAAATGACTACCGTCCTCTGAACGCAAAGACCGTTCACGACGCCTTTCCCCTGCGTCGCGTGGACGAAATCTTATCAGACTGCGCGAAAGGGAAGATCTGGTCCACGATTGATTTCACGGACTCATTCTTCCAGACGCGAATGCATCCCGACTCCGTGAAATATACTGCCGTAAGTACGCCTCCGGGGTTGTACGAATGGTTAGTTATGCCACAAGGGCTCCGTAACGCACCTTCCGTACAACAACGGCGGGTTACAGCTGCTCTACGCGAGCTAATCGGTAAAATATGTCACGTATATTTAGACGACATTATCATCTGGTCCGAGAATATTGAAGAACACGAAAAGCACTTGAAAATGGTGTTCGACGCGCTGAAGAAAGCGCACCTTTACTGTAACGTTAAGAAGACCAAGCTGTTTCAATATGAGGTGGACTTCCTGGGCCACCACATCTCTACACGCGGTGTTGAAGCTGATGTCCGCAAGGTCGAACGCATCGCAGATTGGCCGCAACCGAAGTCTTCGACGAACGTCCGCGCGTTTCTGGGCTTGGTGTGCTACATCGCCAAGTTCCTACCCGCTATTGCAGACGCCACGACGGTACTGGAAAAACTCACTCTAAAGGAGTGTGATAAGGCTTTTCCATCTTGGACAGCCGAGCACCAGGCCGCGTTCGACCTGATAAAACAGAAGGTTGTGAGCCGAGAATGTTTGACAACGATAGACCACGAGAATCGTGGAGATAATCAAATATACGTTACCGCTGATGCGAGCGAGAAGCGCTTCGGCGCGGTACTTTCTTATGGCCCTACCTAGGAAACCTCGCGGCCGGTCGCTTTTGACTCCATGTCGTTTAAGGGAGCTGAATTAAATTATCCCGTGCACGAGAAAGAAATGCTGGCGATAATACGCGCTCTCAGGCGCTGGCGCATAGATTTGATAGGTTCTGAATTTTTTATATACACAGACCACCGAACGCTGGAAAATTTCGAGACCCAGCGTGACCTGTCCAGACACCAAGCATGCTGGATGGAATTTATGAGCCAGTACGAATGTAAAATAATCTACGTGAAAGGCGAAGACAACACAGTTGCCGACGCCCTTTCACGCACCGAATTTGAGGAGAGTTCCGACGCTGAGAAGAGTGCAGCTGAGCCTTACACCTATAACGAGGATGAGGACGGTGTCAACGCACCTGTTGCTGCCGTGATCGGCGTCTCGACGGCTTCTCCTTTCTGGGCGACCCGGTGCATAGCCAGCACGCGTATCAGATCGCCCGATCCTGTATCAGCGCTTCCAATTGCATCCGTGTTGAAGATCACCACAGACGCGAAACTTCTATCCAGCATCCGTGAAGGCTATGCCAAGGACGCTTGGTGCAGCAAACTGGACGCCGCGGCGCGCGGCATGCCCGGCCTCGTGTTCCGCAAGCCTGAGAATCTCTGGTACGTTGGGGATAGACTCATCATCCCCCGCGTCGACAATCTACGGGAATTGCTTTTCCAGCTTGCGCATGATAATCTGGGCCATTTCGGCTTCGACAAGACTTACGGCTCCCTTCGGGACGCGTACTACTGGCCCAATATGCGTCGCAATCTGGAGGAATCTTACATTCCCGGCTGTCCTGAGTGTCAACGTAACAAGTCCCGGACTACGAAGAAAGCCGGACCGCTGCACCCGCTTCCTATTCCAGAGGAGCGGGGTGACTCGGTCGCTATCGATTTCATAGGCCCCTTACCGACCGACGAAGGATACAACTGCATCGTGACGATGACCGACGGGCTGGGCTCAGATATCAAGATCGTACCGACGACCACTACGATAACAGCGCCAGAGTTTGCTCTGTTATTTTTCGATAATTGGTACTGTGATAACGGCCTACCGCTGGACATTATCTCCGACAGGGACAAATTGTTCATTTCCGACTTCTGGAAGGCGCTTCACAAGCTGACCGGGGTGAAACTGAAAATGTCAACGTCGTATCATCCCGAAACGGACGGCTCTAGTGAGCGGACAAACAAGACCGTTAATCAGGCCATCCGATATCATGTGGCGCGCAACCAACGAGGTTGGGTGCGTGCCTTACCGCGTGTCCGATTTGATATGCTGAACACGGTGAACGCCTCAACGGGTTTCTCCGGCTTCCAGCTTCGCATGGGACGCTCCCCGCGCCTCATTCCTCCTCTTCTGAACATGCCGAACAAGAACGCACCTCCGGACGACGTTATCGCGGCCGAGCTCATTTCGCGCCTGCATCAGGACGTAATCGAGGCGCAGGAGAACCTTCTCACTGCGAAGATCTCCCAGTCCGAGCAGGCTAATAAGACGCGCCGCGACGACTTCAATGCCGAAATTGGCGACCGCGTCAAACTCTCCACCGCACACCGGCGCTCCGCTTACATGAAGAAAGGCGATAACCGCGTGGCGAAGTACATGGCGCGTTTCGATGGCCCTTACAAGATCATCGGGAAACACGCTGAGTGCTCGACTTATACTCTCGATCTGCCGAACCAACCTAACATTTTTCCCGTGTTTCACGCGTCCGAACTCGAACATTACGTCGAGAACGACGATGAACTATTCCCTTCGCGCAAATTCGCGGAACCCGGGCCTATCACGGGCGATGGAGGCCACGACGAGTGGCTCATCGACTCCATCATCGACGAGCAGCCGCGCGGCCGGGGAAAACAATACCTGGTTCGCTTCGCCGGCTACGGGCACGAAGCCAACAAGTGGCTCGCCGGCCGCCTGCTCACCGACGCGGCGGCCCTCGACGACTGGGAGGCACAGACGGATTGAAGGCGGTCTTGGAATCTTTTGTCCCTTTCACCTTCTCCTTGTCCTTGCCCCGGTAGCTTTTCCCACGAGGTTTGACGCACCCGCGGAGCATTTGGTATGTAATTTACGTTACTTTTCTCTCTCTGGTTGCATGGTCGATTTTTCGGGGAGGGGAAGGGTGTAAACCCGATGGCTTACTTACTCATGATCGGATCGCTTACATACTCAACCTACTCTTGTTCTCGTACGACTACCTTTGATCTCGCCAAATCATACGCTGGTCCTATTCTCTCTGCCCCTGCTCTTTAGTGTCGCGCACCTTCAAGTATTAAATACCAGGTACGCTTCCATCTGATAGCAAATAGCTCGTCAGGCCGGAGGGTTGAAGTCCAAGGCGAAGGCGTGAGAAGCTTGTGCGTGCTGGGAGAACCTTGGGAACACAGTGTTCAGTGTTTGGACCATGCTGTGTATAAAATTACTACTACTACTACTACTACGGGGCAGCGGCCGTTTAAATAAATTTTGCGGCACCGAATTCCGATTGAAATTGTTCGGTGTGAAAAAGCGCACTGCCCATGACAGCTACCTCTGTCAGCCCTTTAGATCCTTTCAGTATCGAAACATGATGTTGCTCGATTATTCGTCTGCATACACTTGGTGTGCAAGGGTTGGTGTTCGGTCGAGGTCAAAGTCATAAGATCTCCGTTGGTCAAAGTCATCTTTTGCGAAAGTTTAATTGGTGCAGGCTTATTTGAGATTTTTTCTACATGGAAACACATCAGATTCCCAATATTTATCTGCGGGACTCTTTTCAAATCCAAGCCGTACCACGTGCCAACTCAACGCCCATCACGTGCATATCAACCTGATTGAGACTGGTCTCCTTTTGGAGGTAAGTAAATATTCTCAGATTAAAGAAGTCGGGTTTTTTCCAGCGCGACTAAATTTCAGACGCAGTGCAGCGAGTGCTTGTTGAATTTTCCCCAGTTTGTGGAGTTTTCCAAGTTTTCCCTGGTTTTCCCCATGCCGGCCTTGGTTAACCGGAAAGATCGCTTAAAACTGCGGATGATGGCGGTCGCCGTCAGTTATCATGGCTCATCAACGCAGTACTTGCGCAGTTCGCGTGGAATGTAATTTTCCGTTGCAATCGTAGTTGCAATGTTCGATTCCAGATTCCAGGAACATCGACCGGGGTTATGCACAGTACTTGTCAGTAGCCTAAGAATTCACACTGGAAAACAATAATCTCGGCCGAGCTCACAACGTCGATGAAAGTTTCAGCCCAATCCCCGGCTGAATGTGTTAGTTTCGGCGCCAAACTTTCAGCTTCGGCACCGTTGTCAGATGAGCAGAAATTACTCAATTTCCAGTATGACAACAGTATAATTTCTGTGCCTGTGCTTGCACCGCTGTCCTCCTAAAGGGGATTGATGGATTTGACATTTGGATGACAAACATCGGCTTGCCGCGTCTTCGAGCTTCTCTCTCCACAACATCGCTCTCTTGACAAACTTCCTCTCTCGTTCCTCGTTCTGAAATCGCGAATGCCCTCAGAATCTCCAGCATCGGAACTGAGTTCCAAGTCCAAGAAAAGAAGAACGGCGGGTGCTTGTGATATATGTAAAAAGCGCAAGATTCGCTGTACGATGCCCTCCTCGTTGAATTGCACGCGTTGAACTCATTTTAGGCGATAGCGGGCAAATGCCTGGCAACCGCTGCACGAACTGCCTGAACTCTGGGCTAGACTGCACGCATGCAGAGATAATGAAGGTAATATTCAACATGCGCAGCGTTCTACCAAGTATCCTCATTCATTTGAACAAAGACCTTGGGCTCAGCCAAAGGGTGCGTACTGCGCAGTGTTGGCGATTTTGGATCTCATTTGTTTCAATACCTCAGATATGTCGAGAGTTTGGGTGAGGGATAAAGCTCGCGAGCGTTTCTTGTCTGTGAAAGCCGTGACCTAATGACAACCCTAGAGTCGCGTCTAGAGAAGATGGAGAAATTGTTAAACAAGCTCCTCCCCGGAATTGATTTCACGGAACAGCTCGAAAATGATGATGAACCAGATCTTCTTGATCTTGATAATGCGGAGGACCTTCCGCGCAACGATGCTGATCACCTTTTGGGAGCTATCAAGAAACTCACGCTCAACCCAGAAGAACACCGTTTCTTCGGCAAGTCCAGGTAAGCAGCGTAGCTCTCCAAACGGATCGTGTGCTCACCTCTTCTACCGCAGTGGAATCCAGTTCGTGCAAACGGCTTTGAATTTCAAGAGCCATTTTTCGGGGCCTCAAAGTGTGGCACACCCAGTCCTTCCAAAGAGAAGAAGCCAGTACTGGCACCCAGTAAAGGAAAGCTGAGGGTGTCTGTATTGCATCTGTATTTGACATATCTTCTGAACAGTGGCTTCTCCCCCCTCTGGATGAGGATGATAAACCTCAGTATACGTTCCCGGAGGCAGATTTACTCACGAATCTCGTGGAATTGGTGCGTTCCAATGTCAATAGAAGCCTTCCCATAGCATTGACTTTTCTTGTAGTATTTTGTCAACGTCAATTGTTATTATCCCGTTCTTCATAGGCCGACGTTCGAGCGCAAGGTCCACGATAAATTGCATCTGAGAGACCATAGATTTGCCGCCACGTTGCTCATGGTCTGCACTTTGGGCTCCCGCCATTCAGATGATCCTCGCGTACTTCTAGAGGATCAGACGGGTTATCACTCGGCCGGCTGGAAATGGCACAACCAGGTATCTACTATAAGATCGCATAATTGAATGAAGTTGTGTTTCTTACGCTCGCCAGGTCCGCGTCATTCCAAAACACCTGATTTATAAACCCAACCTATACGAGCTCCAAACCATCGCATTGTCGAGTCTCTTCCTACTGGCAATCTCGCCAGTCGCCTGGAATCAAATCGGATTCGGGTTGCGAAGAGCGCAGGATGTGGGCGCGCATCGCCGTATGAAGCAACCTCATCCGACGGCCGAGCACGAGTCATGGAAGCGAGTATTTTGGGTTCTACTTTGTTTAGACTGGATGAGCGGCACCGCAACAGGTGATAAGGAGACCATCATGCGTTTATATCACGCACTGAACATATCCAACAGGCCGGCCCTTCGCCATGCATGACGGAGATTATGATCAGGACCTCCCCGTCGATTGTGATGATGAATTTTGGGACCTTCCCGAGCCCCTGAATTTCAGGCAACCCACGGAAAAACCTTCGGATCTCTCCTACTTCATTTGTTATACGAAACTTCTCGAGATTCAAGCCTCGATCACAACCACCATAGTGAGTATTTTACCTGGGTTTCAAGTCCCATTTTAACTGTTTGACCTTGGTAGTATTCTCCTAGAAAGCCTAGAGATCTCTATGGTCGCCCGTTCCAGCCTTCGGATGCACAGAACATCATCGCATTTGATTCAGCTCTGAACGCCTGGTTGCACTCCATCCCAGATCATCGTACTCTTGCAATGTTTTGTTAGTTATGCACCTGGTCTTATTCGTGTTTGGCAGTGCGGTGGGACCCCAATCGCCAAAATCGACTCCATTTCAATCAATCGGCGCAGCTCTATGCAGGTAGCTTTTGGGGTTTCCTGACGAGCATCGGTTTCACCATTCGTTCAGGATATTACAGTGTTCAAACCATGGTCCACAGACCTTACATTCCAGCTCCTCTCGAAACCTCCCGACCAGGTACATGAGATCCTCTTTCATTCTGAACACATGTTGACCGTCTATAACAGGCGCACTTCCCTCGCTCGCCATCTGTACAAACGCTGCCCGCTCCTGTGCCCGGATCTTTGATGCGCAAGATAGACTTGGCATAGAGCCAACTCAAAATATGTTGGTCAGTGTAGACAATGCTGATTGCCCCCTTTGCGGGATTAACCTCACGAACCTTCCAGGCCGCGGCATTTACCTCCGCGATCGTGCTTCTCCTTAACACATGGAATGGGAAACGATCTGGTTTCGCGTATAATCCAAGCAAGGAAATGGACGACGTGTACAAATGCGTGCGTCGTCTTTGCTGCTTTGGCTGTCCTCCGGCTGGAACCTTCCATAGATCAAACTCCTCCAAATAGCGGAGAAGAGGTATGAAGGTTCAGGTTTGTTACGACGTGCAAATCGCTCACATGAACAAATGTAGGTATCTAGCGGCCGGTCGCTTCAAGTATAACCCACTCCTTATTACATGCTGCATACCCTGATTCCACTCTGTTCAGCGACATCCTGGTTCGCTTGATATCTGTCGGCGAGATAGGCAGCGAAGCACCTTTCATGAGGCCTTACACAGAAGACGGGGAGCCTCCCTTGGCTCAGAAGGGCTACGAGCCATCTGTTTTCCCATCGGGGCCTCAGCCTCAGCCTCCGCCTTCCGATGTAAGTCTAGCCCGCCCGACTATCAGCAATGCTTACATTTTGGTTCGACCTACAGCCTGCAGCATCCAAGTGGCCAACGTCAGACCGATACAGCGAAGAGTTTCAATCAAGGAACACCAAAGAGGCGGAGAACTTTCGTTCCAGGTTGCACAGTGCTGTTGGTCCGCAGTTAGAGGAATTCCCCGAAAATGTGCAACTCTTTGGCCACGACAGTGGGAAAGGCAGCCATGCATACAACGAATTCACGGACATCGAACAGTTTATGCGCATGGACGCACAACAGTTTCCTTCGGACATGCTTATAGACACGGACGTGATGTCGATGTGGTCTGGTGCCCCTGCCGGCTTCCAGTACGTTTGTCAGCTTTCTGTTCTCCTTGGTTTTGTTGACGGTTGCGTGTCAGGCTAGCTGACTGGGAATCATATATCATGTCCAACCCTCAGATTGACCCGTACTCTGCACCCACCGGTCAGTATTCTCCCAGTCGGGGTCAACCATATCTGTGAGGATTCCACCCAGATTTTCCATGTACTCGTACTGATGCCCAGATATAGACAAACTCCGCCTGCGGATGGCCAGGCTGCATACAGTCGGGATGCGACAAGCTGGGCCAGATGAAGAATGTTTAGGACCATGGGTTGAATATGCGAATACGTGCAATGTAAAGTAGGATGGATCAAAAAAACACGACTTTTTTATGTTTGAGCGGATTTATCCCGAATGACTTTACGATCCCTGAATGTGCACCGACCCTTACATCCACCTGGCTTTTAAGCTTGCCGTCTTGTTTTTCATCACGGTCGACTTCCGTTTTCCGTCGTTTGAGGGTGTGGTAGTCGTCCTCGTCGGGTCCCGCTTCCCGGCCTGCGCCGAACACGACTGAATCCTCGGTGGAATCTGGGGACGAGGTGAGAATGCGGAGCAGGTTCAGGTCGTCGTCTAACCTTGTTTTCGGAGGCCACAGTCTTTGGCAAGATGCGACGTGTCTCCGCACAGTTTACAACACCCGCCATTCGGATACACGCCCTTGGCTTTATTTTGTGGGCAGGCCGATGCAAGATGTCCCTTGCCCATGCACACGAAGCAGGACGCGAAGGGGAAAGGGTTGAGGGCGTCCGCCGGCTTTTTACAGCGGGCAAGGGTATGTTTTGTCGAGCCGCATCTAGATTGACGTTGGTGGGCATCGGCAAAAGTAGAAGTAAACTGACCGGTAACATATTCCTATGGCACCTTTTGATTTTCCGTCAGACTGCGACGAAGGGCAATCTCTTGCGCTGTGTCCCTTCAAGGAGTTGGAACCATTCGAGCACCGGGCGAAATAGATTTACCTACCTTTTCGCGACACGCAAAGCATGTCGTGGCTGCGTTCCGCTCGTCTATTCGTTTCTGGCGGCGAAGCTCAGAGGGGGATACGTATGGGGCTTTCGCTGTCCAATGAGTTTATTATTTAGCGGAAACCCGAAGATCCATGCGCACTTTTTTTGGGTTTTGGTTTCTTATTTGAAGGCGCTGGTTTTGGCGGCTGAGCTACCGCCGATGGGGCAGCTTCGGCAGTCGCCTCTGCATCAGCACCTTCCTGCGCTAACGCGTTCTTCGCCTTGTTGCCATCCCGCTGCGACATTTTTGTCCGCTTGCGCTTTTTCTTGGGCGGAGGAGCCGGTTGTGCTTCAGAGGTAGGCTCCGCCGCGACAGGCTCCTCAACAGCAGCGGTCTCTGAGAATCCTGCCTGGACATAGGTGCGCTTTATGCCAAAATTTGTAACGCGAGTCATGGGCGGCGGCGGGCAGTCGACCGGGGTTACGGTAAGAGTAAGGAGGGTTACAATGCACCGCTTAGTCAGACACACGCATCCCAAACCTCCAGCACTTGCAGCGCATCATGGCCACTGCACCCCCGAAAAATGGATGGACCGCAGAATGTTCATCAAGTCCTTCAAGACAATCATGAAGTCGTATAAAGTTCGAATACCGAAATACGAGCATCTTCCTATCAGGCTGCGGCCTTGGTTCCTCGTATGTACTTGACGTTTCCAACTCCCAATGTGCTCCTACGACCATGTCCAAAGATATTCACCTGCATTGTGATGATCACCCTCGCTTTCCTCGGTTTCACAAACTTCAGCAGGTCTCTGCCGATAAATGACAAGGCCCTCCACTTTCTGTGCTTCGGCATTGCCACGGGGGTTCGTCCAGTTTTTCACTGCGCTGCATAGCGGCATCTAATCTGGCGCCTAGGTTTTCTACTTCATCTTCGATGTAGACGAGTAAGCTTCAGCCTTATCGCGCGGGCGGCCGAATTTGACCCGCGCCGCAGGGACGCGCGGCGAATCTGGTTCTGGCGACATTCCGCGCTCATATTTACGGGCTTCGTGTGCTTTTTCTGCGGCGGAATCCTGAGCGAGTTCGTGCAGTCCATGTTGCCGGTGCGTTTAAATAACTCTGCTTTACTGTCTACCATATCATTCAACCCAATTGCAGTATAAAGAGGTACGGATGCCGCGCACGTTCCTTCCCGTACTCCGATTAACCCTTCCCAGTTCCAGTTCGGGGACGTAGTGGTTCGCGAGCGTCCATAATCTACCTTCTTCGCCTTCTCACTTCGCGCTAGGCAAACCTCCTGGGCTCTTCCATCGGGCTCCTCGCATCGTACCACATGGAGCGATACTACCGTAAAAGACGCGAGGTCCGTCGCCCGCCCGCACACGCCCCGGTCCCTATTCATTGACTCTTCCTTCCCAGATCGCGCGGCTCTACCAGCCGCTCGACTCGGGGTCCATGTCGGATCTGGAAGACGACGACGACGCCTTCGCGGGGACGCAGCTGCTTCCGACGCATCATTCCACCGTGGCGGCGCCCAAGGCCGGGCACAAGTCGACGCGGCTCACGAACGTATGGGACGAGCGGGAGGAGCTGTTCGGCATCGGCGCGGACAGCGACGACGAGGACGCGGCGACCCCCCGTGGGCGAGGGGCCCCGCCGCCCCCGTCGCAGCCGAATTCGCCCAACGGACAGCCGGTTCCCAAAATCTTCGTGACCGCGTCTTAGCGTGGGTTCGACGCGCAAATGTATCATACATGTATCGGAAACAAACGGACCCATATACTACTAGCTCCCACTAAATCATTATTTGCGCCGGACCTAACGCAGTTTATTCATTTTCGTCGCTCGAGCTGGTCCACTGTGGTAGATAAACTATCCAAGGGTGTCCTGGAGGCGGATCTAGCTCGCTCTTCCTCTTTCCCAAGGATCTTGGACATCTCCGCACACCCGGTCCTGCGCCACAACCAGCACCTGGTTTTGCCATCGTCTGATCGAGGGCCTCCTGCGTGCACGAATTAGCAACTCAGCGGAAGAACGACGACGACGGTGGAGCGCACCACGAGATCCTGGTTCAGCCCACCGGCGACGCGGCGGAAGTCCTCCCACCAGCGCTTTCGCCCCCTGTCCCACCGCCAGGCGGCCCAGCGCACGCCGAGGAGCGATATCAGCACGCCCGTGGCGACCGCGGTGCCGGGCTCGAGCATCAGGGACCCGAGGATGCCGTCCGCGTTCATGAGGTAGCCGACCCAGCCCGCCCAGCTGACGGTCATCCCCGCGGCGAAGGCGCCGCCCATGCCGACGAGCGCGCGCTGCCCGGCGACGTGCAGCTGCGCCGTGGGCGCCTCGAGGATCTGCGTGCCGCGCGCGCTGACCGGCGCCACGAGCGCGGCGGGCGTGACGCGGAAGGCCGGCGCGGCGCACAGCTGCCGCAGCGCGTTGTGCAGCACGGGCGAGTGGAGCGCGCGCGTGTTGGCGGGCGCGAGGAGCGCGAAGGCGCGCTCGGTGAATATGCGCTGCATGTGCTCGAGCCGGCCCGCGTGGAAGGTGAGCTGTACAAAGTATGAGCGGGCAGGGAAAGCACGGCAGATGGACGCGCACCTCTTTTTCGAGGCCGATGCACCACACGCGCCGCACGGTCTGGGTGAGGTTGGTCGTGATCTCGTCGATCGCCCAGATCGTGCGCCGCCACTTCATGTACCCGACCTTGAGCTCGAGGTAGGTGACGGCCTCGTTGAGAGCGCGGTCGACGGCATTGTCGTCGGCGAGGCCAAAGACCGCGCGGTGCACTTTGGCGCGCTCCTCTTCGACGAGGGCATCGAGGTCGCTGACCCCCGCCGCGAGGCGATCGATCTCGGCCTTGGCGTCGTGCATAGCGGCGCGGCACGCGCCCAGGGCGCTCCGGATCTGCGCGAGCGCCGTCCGATTGCGGAGCATGGAGGTGCTTTCGATGGACGCTAGGATCTCGTGGAGGGCCTGGGCGAGGACGGGGACCCGCGATGCGAGGAAGGCGGTCTGGTAGCGCTGGACGGCCTCGGGCGACGCGGGGGACTCTCTGAGCGCGGCGAGGGCGCTGAGAGCCTGCGAGGGACTGGTAAAGAGATACTTACTCGGCGCCGCGGGCGAGCGCGAGGTCGATGCGTGCGGCTGGGCCTCTGCGGCATCGATGTTGAGGACGACGAGCGAGTCTGGGCGTGTTATGGCGAGGGCATGTAGCTCGTCCAAGCGCGAGACGAGCACCGCGACGTCGGCGGCGAGGAGGCTGGCCGGGTCGCCTGTCTCGATTACCTGGAGAGGAACCGGGAACTGATCGAGATATGCCAGAGGGAGGCGCAGGGCACCTTCAGTCGGAGCGTTGCCGTACCTGATACGGATCAGACGCGCGTTCAGTAGTATACGGTTATCTCACTCGATGGCGAGGGTCGTCTGCTCTGGCGGCGCTTTGGTCCACCGTTCATGCAGCCGCTGAGCCTGCAGTGGGTCGGATGCGAAGGGCTCGTGCAGGAGCGCGGTGACGAGGTCGCGGGCGGCAGCTGTGTCGGTGCCGGCGACTGTGGTGATTGAGACATCCTGCAAATGGACTGAAATCTCACACACACACCTACGAGACGCGCTGGGCGGCTCTGGGGCGAGCGCAGGTCTGCAACGGCGGCGGAGAGGACGGCATTCCAGAGGGTGAGCTGGGCGGGCTGGTCTGCGAGGGCGTGGGGGACAAAGGCGGCGGTTGCATCGAGGAGCTGGAGGACTTCGTTGGGGGCAGGCTTGAGCTTTGGGAGGGCCGAGAAGCGGCGGGCACGGAGAGGCAGCGTACGCGTAGAGACTCGCAGACGACAAGGCATGCCGCCACGCGCTCACGTGCCGCGCATACGAGGACAACGGCAGCGCGTGCCAAAGGACATCCCCGCCCGAGTAACAAACTTGCCAAGACGAAGCGACTGGTCGACGGACAGATGTAATCTTGACCGCGCTCTCGAGAACAATGGGCCCGACGGACTTGAGAAAAATAGGTTCACGCACTCGCCGAGGTCAATATGCGCCCAAATTTCCAACAATATTAATGTCCCTCAGCAAAGGACGTGACTTGGCGCGCCCAAGGCAACGAACAAGAAATTGCACCAAGTCCGCGATTTTGGTTAATGGCACATGTTCCATTAACCAAATGATGGCGCATCAATGAAGCGGACGCGCCCACGACTTGGGGAGCGCAGGTTTTTTTCAAAGTCCGCGATTTGATTAATGGAACACGATCCATTAACCATTTGATGGCGTTTTGCGAAGGCCCGATTTTTCTCGTTTTTTTCAATGTCCACGATTTTGGTTAATGGAACATGTTCCATTAAGCAAATGATGGCGCATCAATGTCTCGTGATGACCCATCAAACACGGGTCTACTTGCGATGGCTGCCTCTCCGGATGTCGACGATGGCCTCGAGTACTGGAAGACACAGCCAGCCAGCCTGGACGGTGTGCTCGGTGGATTTGGATCTGGTGTACGCCGTCCTCTCCTCTCTGCGTCCCTCGCTGATCCAGCCTAGTCGCTACCCCGCGTCGACGCGCTCGGCTCGCGGCTGTTCCTGCTGCACCTCCTCCCCGAGCTGAGCACCGTCCCCTCCGCCTTGCGCCCCCTCGTCCCCCCACCCCCGCGCCGCACACGCGCCCTCGACGTCGGCGCAGGCATCGGCCGCGTCACCGCAGACGTCCTCCTCCACCTCGTCGCAGACGTCGTCCTCCTCGAGCCCGTCGACAGCTTCGTCCAGGAGGCCCTCGCCCGCGGCCGCGCCAGCACAACCGCCACAAAGGCCCCGGGCCGCCACCCGTGGCGCGGCATCGCAGACAAGTCCACCAGCGTCACCTTCCTCCGCGGCACCCTCCAGGACTTTGACCCCGCGCGCCCGCACCACGCGACCACCCTCGACCGCGTCGGGTACAGCCCCTCCGAGACCGACGCCGTCTCGGGCTTCGACATCGTCTGGTGCCAGTGGTGCCTCGGCCACCTCAGCGACCCCGACCTCGCCGCGTTCCTCCGCCGCACCCGCGCCGCCCTGCGCGACCCTCGCCGCAGCCTCATCGTCGTCAAGGAGAACCTCTGCTCCGACCGCCTCGACGGCGCCGCCGTCATCGTGTTCGACGAGCAGGACTCGAGCCTCACCCGGTGCGTCGCGTCTGCATTCCCCCGCTGTCCGCTGAACGCGTTACAGATCCGACCGCGCGTGGAAAAACGTCTTCGAGCAGGCGGGCCTCACGCTCGTCCACGAGCAGGTCCAGGACGGTCCTCCCGCCGGGCCTGTATGTCGTAAAAATGTGCGTTTCGGTGCTTTCGCCTGCGCACTTCCTAATGCCGTGGTCCAGGTACGCGCTGCGATGAAGCCCTCAAAAGTATCTAGAATTTTGTAATTAATTCGACACCTAAATCTTGAGCATCGTCCACCCCTTGCGCCGAACACGGCACATAACCCACTCGGTTACCTCCAAATCTTTCCACATTAGGGCCGTGCGTGCACGTGTTTATCTCGCTGCGCGCCGCCGGTGCCGCATGTAATAAAGAGACAAACACGTGCACGCACGCTAGAATAATTTTTGGCGAGCATTCACGCGCGCATCTCTTCACTCTCAGTATTTCAAGGGACGCCAAAACATTAGTTATATTGCTCGAAAAAACAGACGCGCGCATGTCTTCACTCTCAGCATTCAAGGGACGCCAATACATGAGTTATATTGCTCGAAAAAACAGAACCGGTATGCGATGATAATACATTTTGCGCAGCGAAAAAACAGTGCAAGTTTCACGGAAGAAAACAGAAACCAAGGATGAAAGCGGGCACTCATTACGACTCGCCCCGCGACGACGCCGCGAGGTCCGAAGAGAGCACCGCGTCGCTGAGGCTATGACGGCGGCGCGACGCGGGCGTCTCGCGCAGTGCGGGGAACGCGCCGCGCACGAGCGCGTCGAGCTGCGGCCAGATCTCGTCCGACGTCGTCCCCGCGAGCGTGCGGAACAGCAGCGTGTGCGCGGGCGGAAAGGCGAGCTGGTGCGGGTGCTGGTGCCGCGGCGGCGCGCGCGGGAGGCGCGTGCGCTGCTCCGCCGCGCGCGTGTAGTACGCGATCAGCGGCGACGTCGAGGCGTAGAACTGCGCCAGCCGGCGCGCGAATATCTCCTGCGGGGGCGTGAGCGACGCGGACGCGAGATGCATCACCAAGGGCACGCACGGGATTGTCGTCGGGGCGCTTGGTCAGCGGCTCGCCGGTCGCGTCGTCGAAGCCGTCGACCTTGGGCGAGTTGAACGAGGTGTTGTAGACGCGGCCCGAGGGGAGGTGGACCCAGCGGTCCGAGATGCGGCTGAGGATGACCTCGTCCGGGACGTCGAGGTTTACGACGAGGCTGAGGGGCGTGCCCTGCTTCCTGCGCGCGGCGTTAGTGGAGGGCACGGCACACGGGGGCGCGGGACTGCGGCGGACTTAAGATGGGCGTCGAGCAGCTCGCCCTGCGGGACGGTGCGCGGGAAGCCGTCGAGGATCCAGTGCTGCGAGGCGCGAGAATTAAACCAAAAGTCACAGGCACGCGAGGAGGCGGACCTTGTTGCGCAGCGCGTCGAGCTTGCCCGCGACGACCTTGAGCATGAGTTCGTCGCCGAGGAGCTTGCCCTGGGCGACGATCTCCTCCGCCTGGCGGCCGACCTCGGTGCTGTTTGCGAGATTTAAAAACGGCGGCGGAGGGAAGGTGGGTACGTACCGCTCCGCGATGTGTTGGCGCAGCAGGTCGCCCGTGGACAGCGAGACGATATCGTACTTGTTGACGAGGCGGGCGGAGAGGGTGCCCTTGCCCGCACCCGGCTTGCCGAAGATGACGAGGCGGAGAATGTTGCCCTGCTCTGCGCGCTCGTCCTGCGCACGGAAGGTGTTGAGGAAGAAGGGGAGTGCGCGACGGGACGCGGGAGACGAGGAGAGCCAGCGGCGAGCGGTGGGCTGGCTCCGGACGGGGAGCATGGGCGGGGAGAGGGGAGGGGCCTCAGGCTGAAGCGAACCACATTATTTATTATAATATTTTGGGGATCGCCGGTCACGCAAGCGGCTGACATTGAAATTCCGGGCCTGGCCTCCGTCCAGATCCCATGAATTGCTAATCCGCGATTCCTACCACGGAGTTGCGTGCGATATACGTTTTATTTCAGTGTAATGCGCCAATTAATGCGTGCCTATTTCTTTTTTTCCGTTCATTTCCGCAAATGCAATCACTTCCCCGCTGTAGCTACAACTCGGCATGTTCCGGAAACGGGACCGCGCTTATCCCATCTCTTGAAGTTGCCCCAAAGCAAACCCCTAACGCCTTTTATTTTAACGGATCAATCGATCGACGGACTTATGAAAAATCCACTCGCGAGCACCGACGCGGTGCGGAGTGCACCGTTCCTCCGTGCCCGCTCCACATTGCACTCCTTGGACGACGTGGTATTTATTTGTGAACCAGCGGACGCGCCTCCACACACTATTCCGTCGTGAAACAGCGGGGTTACAACATCTACCCAGTGCTGGTCGCCGGCCATTTCTCTACCATCGATTCTCAACGCTACCCGTGAGATGTGGACGGATGTCCTTCCCCGGCAGCCCCCCACCCAATCGCTTCGCGCATCTGCCTCACCTCCAGCACGCCCCGCACCTCCGCGTCCACGCACGCGCGCACCGCAGCCGCGCCAACGTGGTCGACATGCATCGGCGGCGTGGTCAGCGCGTTGGCAACAGACACAAGCGCCGACGGCGTCTCCCCCGAGACCGGCGGCAGCTGCGCGAGTGCCGCACGCAGCGGCGAGCGCACCGCGGCAGGCAGCCGCGCGTGCAGCCCTGCCGAGAGGTCGAACAGCGCCGCCGCGGGCGTACTCAGCGGCCGTTGATGCGCGTGGTAAACCAGTCCTGCGTCCGCACGCGATTATTCAGTTAGCTGCATTAGTGTAGACACATAAATACGCACCCGGGCGCAGATACACGCCGCGGAAGCGCTCTGGAGCGGCGGCGAGCAGCGCGTCGAGCCCGCGCTCCGCCGCGCGCTTCGTCTCGATGTACCGCGCGGGGACCCACGGGCGGAAGATGTCTGCGGCGGAGAGGAACACGAACGGGCGCGCGCTGCCCGGCGCATCCGCGGGCGGCGTCGATGCCAGGAACGCCTCGCACACACGCAGGGCTGCCCAATAATACGTGTTTGTGAGCCCAGTCAAAGCCGCACGACAGCACGTACCGGAATCGCGATTCATCGCCTCGTACGTCGGGCCTGCGGGGCTCTGCAGCGGATTGCGGCCGCCGACGAGCGCGCGGAGCAGCGCCGGCGCGTCGGCGTCGCGCACGGCGCGCTTGTAGGTGGGGTCCTCGAGGAGGATGCCGAGCGTGTGCACGACGGCCGCCGCGCCGTCGAGGTGCCGCGCGAGCGTCTCGGGCCGCAGCGCGTCGCCCTGCTGCCAGTCCACGCGCGCCGTCCACGCGGGCGTGTGGCCCTTGGGCGTCTGGTATGGCCGCCCGGAGGAGCTGGGAGAAGTGAGCGGCGGATTAGTGCGCGTTCGTGCGCGACGCACCTCACGCTGGTCACCTGTAGCCCTTGCACGAGCGCGCTCCTGCATATCGCGGATCCTGTATACGTCTATAGCGCGAGCGCGAACCAAGGAGGGAGGGAGGTACCTATGAAGCCGTTCCCGCCGACGACGACAAGTTTGGACATGGGCGTCATAGTCAAGTTTATTAGCACACAAAAGTCATACAAGAAAGATGTTTCGTGATTTCAAAATGATTTCGCCAGCGACGTTACAATATACGACTGTAGCTAGCTGTATCGACCTGGAGGGGAGCGCGTATGTATGTAACGGAAAATGGGGAGGGTCGTAGCATTAAAACGATGAGCGGGCTGCCAGATGTGGGAGCTCTACCGCCGACCAGGGTCGTTAGGTCTTGTATTCGTTGCCGATCATCGCATGCCAGGAACCCGACTTGCCCCAGACGGCGCGCAACTAGTGCCCGCCGCCAGAAAGTGCAGAGGAAACCCGAAAGCAGTGCAAGAAATAAAGGATAAAGAGAAAGGGGGCCTGTTGGACTTGTTAGATGGCTCCGGCCGAGACCGAGAAGGAAACTGACGTCAAGGCGGAGGTCTATTTAGTCAAGGAACTCCCATTTGACTGATAGCGAGATTAGGCTGGCAAAAAAAAGGACGCGCCGGAACACGTACTGCCAAATTCGCCGACTGACAACGCAGCAAGGGCCTTGAACATGGCGACAGACATGTCGACCGACTCCTTGTTGGTGCAGCTCGGGCATTCATCGGCGACACGGCCGTCGACAGACTGTATGAACGATGAGCGACGACCGACACCCCAGAAGGATCCAGCGCACCTTTCCATTGGAAGTGTTGATGACGCGGATCTTGCGGTCACAGTTGATCCCCTTGGCGTACGTCTGTGTCTCGAGGGCGACGACAAAGTCGGTGTCCTTGTGGACCATGCCGCAGGCACCTGCGACACCGTTCTGGGTGAACCATGTCCCGAAGCCGCCGAGGACAAAGCTGCCCCCGGACGACGACGCGGTCTTGGTCGGTGTCGCGGCGGTGGTGGTGACCTTGGCAGTGGTCACAGCGGTGGTGGCTTTGGCGGTGGTTGCCTTTGCGGTGGTCGTCGTCTTGGGTGTGGTCGTGGCTTTGGGAGTGGTAGAAGCCTTGGGGTTCGTGGAGGTGGTGACGACGACTTTGGTGGTGGTCGGAGCAGCGTGAGTGGTCGTCGCTGCTTTGGTGGAGGTGACGACGGCGGACGACTCGTCGCCGTCGTCGCAGTCCTCGTCGTCGTCGCCGGTGCCTTCGTCCGCCTCGTCATCGTCGTCGCAGTCCTCTTCGTCGCTGTCGCCGGTGCCTATGTCGCTGCCTTCGTCATCACAGTCATCGTCCTCGCCGCCTGCAGGAGTGGATGCAGGAAGAGCGGCGCTGGAAGGCTTTGAAGCGACGCTGGTGGGCTTTGAAGCGACGCTGGTGAGCTTTGAAGCGACGCTGGTGGGCTTTGAAGCGGCGGTGGTGGGCTTTGAAGCGGCAGTGGTGGGCTTTGAAGCGGCGATGGAGGACGTGGAAGCACCGGGGCACGCAGCAGTCGCGCCGACCGCGCAACACGCAGGGCGGTTGTTCTTGACTGTCTCCGTGGCCTGGGGCGGGGTCAGAAAGGCACGAGGGAGATGAAGGCGGGAGTTACGAGGAGAGGGTGGCAGCAGAAGTCGAAGAATGACGTGTTGTGCTTGTTCTCGCACCCGATGGCGAGGTAGCGCTCATGGTACGTGTCGTAGATCTCGAGGTAGCCGGTAGCCCAGCCTACGGGGGGCTGGGTACGGGGTACATGGTGCCGGCGCACACGAGAGAAAGAATGAGCGGAGGCGGAGGCGAGAACGAGAGCGAGGACGGTGGAGCTAGCAAGGGAGAACATTGTGAGAGCTAGAGCGAGCGTGGGTGGGCTTGATATAAGGAGGGTGGATTCTGGAAGATAGATGAGCGTATTTGAAGGGACAGGAAGCCTCGGACTGACCGCTGGGGGAAGGCGAGGAGGACGGGGAGAAGGAACCAGGTTGGAGGAAGAAGAAAGCAACCGTACCCGTTATGGACGCAAGCCCGGGCAAACAATGCGGCTCAAAATAACCATTGGAGTTATTACTGGAACGTTTCAGCCCTCAGGCTGACGGCAAGGCAAAAATACGCGAAGAAATAGGCAGAATAGAGCTCGATGGACCCACGGTATCTAGAGATTATCGGAGAGTGGGCGTGGGGGAGGGAGCGTGGAGAACGCGTGCAGAGAACGAGGTGGTCCATGGCAAGTAAACACATCAGTATAAGGCAGACAGCCCTGCATCCTAGGCGAATACATCAAGGTACAATGGGAGAATATTCGAGTTTGCCGAGACTGCGATGCACAGCAAAAGTGTTTGGCTTCCCCGCCCAAACCAAACATCCTCCCGACCATGAGTGCGTGTCCACCACCCTGCGCGTCCTCCCACTGACACCCTCCAGCCGACTACGCCCAGAATCCCTTTGCCTCAACCCATTCCCTAGACACGAACCCATTCGATGACCCCGCACCGCAACAGCAGCCCGCCGACGCCGTGCGCCTCGACCAGCTGCGCCAGCGCGAGCTCGATCTAGAGCGCAGGGAGCAGGAGCTCGCCGCAAAGGCAGACACTATCCGCAAGCATGGCAGGAACAACTGGCCACCGTGTCCGTCCCCGCGTCCCGTCCCATACTCGTCTTTGACGTAACCTGCAGTTTTCCCGCTCATCTTCCACTCCATCCCGGATGAGATCCCCGAGGCGTCCCAGAGCCTCATTACCCGTCTCTACCAGCTCTGGCTCGTCCTTGCAGCAACCCTCGTCCTTAACCTCGTCGCCTGCATCACAATTCTCATCGCAGGCTCCAGAGACGGCGGACGCGACCTCGGCGCAAGCATCGGGTCAGTAATCTCCGCTCCTCCCACCGCAAGCTCACCCCTCGGCCCGCAGCTACCTCTTCATCATCTCCGCCACTTCCTTTCTCCTGTGGTATCGGTGCGTCCCCCGCCCCCGTCGCGCGCCCAATCCCTGATCGAATCCAGTCCCATTTACAACGGCTACATGAAGGCAATTCCGCATCCATCTCCCCCGCAGCCCCCACTGACTCTCCGCCCACTGCGCAGGAACAAGCTCTTTATTATTGTAAGCTACCCGCCATGCTCCGTCCGCCTCCGCGCTCACCCGGTCCTAGACTTTTACTTCTTCTTTGGAGGATTCCATCTGCTATTCAGTATCTATATGTGCGCATCCTCCTTTCTGCCCATCGCCTGACTCATCTCGCTCCAGGATCATCGGTGTCCCAAGGTAACGTTTCTAACTCCGAGGTCCCCGCTCGCTCACCCGCCCCTCCCAGCACCGGATCCGCTGGCCTGATACAGATGATCCAGATGTATGTGAATCACCAGTAGGTCCCGGTCTTCTTCCCAGCGGCCCCGCGCTCATGCCATCACAGCTGGATAGCGGCTGTGTTCTGCACTATCGCGACGGTCGGATGGACCGTGCAAGGCCTGGGGAACGCCTTTTACTATCGGCAGGTCCGTCGAGCACGTAGCCGCCCCCCGCGCCACTGACCACCGCGCAGATTTATGCTCACCATACGGCCGCGGGCCACACGATGGAAAAGGTGGGTCCGTGCGGCTGCGCTCTTGCTCAGATGCTAACGGACGTGGTGACAGGCCAAGACGGAGCTGGCTTCGCACGGCGCAAAAGCGTACTTTACTCGGGGATGAATGTTGCTCGAATACGACTTTATTTAATACGACTTTTTATTCCATGTTGTACTTGCAGAAGTCTTGCACTGCTTGCGTCGGAGATTGAATACGAGGCTGTGCCATGGCGAAGGCACCGGCGTTGGCTGTCATAAACCACCATCATCTAAAGGTATGCATTCCTCGTCCCCCGCTCGCTTGGTCCTCACCCTCAGAAGCCGTTAAAAAACATATAAAAAACTCTTTATATCAAGCGGTTGCCTTTGTTGCTTCCTGTGTAGGCTTTTTTTCCCGGTTTACCCCGCGCAAAACTCACCTCACCACAAGTCTCAGAAAAAGTCCACAAAGCAGTAACGACCCCCCCAAATCTTAAAAAAACAAACATGTCTTCTCCTTCTGCTGTTCCCGAAGTCGCGCCTGTCCCCGAGGCGCCGGTCTCGTCGCCCCCCACCGTCGCCCCGACGTACAACCCCCCTGCGCAGTCTTCGGTGGCATCCGCCCCTTCTGCTTCGCTGTATGTCGGCGAGCTCGACCCCACCGTCACCGAGGCCATGCTCTTCGAGATCTTCAACATGATTGGCCCCGTCGCGAGGTACGGTCGCCGCCCTGTATGTCCGCTGGCGCTGACTCTGCCTCTTTGCACAGCATCCGTGTCTGCCGTGACGCGGTCACCCGCCGCTCCCTTGGCTATGCCTACGTCAACTACCTCAACGCTGCGGATGGCGAGCGCGCCCTCGAGGGCCTCAACTACTCGTTGATTAAGAACCGCGCGTGGTGCGTCTGACGCCGTTCGGTCGCGCCCGGGCGCCCCACTGATAAGCTTATCGCAGCCGCATTATGTGGTCCCAGCGTGACCCTGCGCTCCGCAAGACCGGCCAAGGCAACATTTTCATCAAAAATCTGGACGAGGCCATCGACAACAAGGTACGTGCCTTGCATTTTTCTCGTTCGCAAGTATTGATTTGGGTAGGCGCTCCACGATACGTTTGCCGCGTTCGGTAATGTCTTGTCGTGCAAGGTCGCCACGGACGAGCACGGCATGTCCAAGGGCTACGGCTTCGTCCACTACGAGACCGGCGAGGCCGCCGACAGCGCCATCAAGGCCGTCAACGGCATGTTGCTCAACGACAAGAAGGTCTACGTTGGGCACCACATCTCTCGCAAGGTCCGTTGTTTCGTGCGAGATGCAGCAGTGCGCTGATACACCACCCAGGAACGTCAATCCAAGCTCGACGAGATGAAGTCCCAGTTCACCAACCTGTACGTGAAGAACGTCGACCCCGAAATGTCGCAGGACGAGTTCGAGAAGCTCTTCACTCAGTTCGGCACCGTCACCTCTGCCCTTATCCAGATCGACGAGGAGGGCAAGAGCAAGGGATTCGGATTCGTCAACTACGACAACCACGAAGACGCTCAAAAGGCCGTTGACACCCTCCACGACAGCGAGCACTACGGCAAGAAGCTCTTCGTCACGCGCGCGCAGAAGAAGGCGGAGCGCGAGGAGGAGCTGCGCCGGTCGTACGAGCAGGCCAAGATGGAGAAGCTCAGCAAGTACCAGGGCGTCAACCTGTACATCAAAAACTTGGAGGACGACGTCGACGATGACAAGCTCCGCACCGAGTTCGAGGCGTTCGGCTCCGTCACGAGCTGCAAGGTCATGCGCGACGAGAAGGGCACGTCCAAGGGCTTTGGGTTCGTTTGCTTTTCTTCCCCCGATGAGGCCACCAAGGCCGTCGCGGAGATGAACAACAAAATGATCGGATCCAAGCCCCTCTACGTGTCCCTCGCGCAGCGTCGCGAGGTCCGCAGGCAGCAGCTCGAGAGTCAGATCGCCCAGCGCAACCAGATCCGCATGCAGCAGGCTGCCGCTGCCGGGCTCCCTGGAGGCTACATCAACGGCCCCATGTACTATCCCCCCGGCCCCGGCTTCCCGCCCCAAGGCCGCGGCATGATGGGCTACCCCGGTCAGCCGGGTATGATGCCCCCGCGCCCCCGCTACCCCCCGAACAATGGGCAGGTCACCGGCATGCCCATCCCCGCGCCCTACGCCCAAGGCCCTCCCCAGCCCTATGGCGCCATGCCCGCCGGCGGCTTCCGCGGTGCGCCCCGCCCTCCGGGCGCGCGCGGCCCCGGCTCTCCCACCATGCCCAACGCGCCCATGCCCCGCGCCGCTGGCCCGCCCCCCGCGAACAGCGCGCCCCGTGCGCCCGCGCCACAGGGCGTGCCGCCGCAGAGCCGCGCCCCCCCTGCGGGTGTTCCCCCTGCCCGCGCACCTGTCCCGGCACAGCCCTCGTACAAGCTCAACCCGACGACGCGCAACGGCGGGCCCGCCGCGCCGAGCGGCCCCGACGTCACCGCCGCTGCGCTCGCCACCGCGTCGCCCATGGAGCAGAAGCAGATGCTCGGCGAGGTGATCTACATGAAGATCGCGAGGTACGGCTTGCCGCTTTAGGTTTATTTTTCTTATGCTGATTGTTATCTGTTTTGTTTAGCACGCAGCCGGAGCTGGCGGGCAAGATCACGGGAATGTTGCTCGAGATGGACAACAACGAGCTGCTGCACCTGCTCGAGTCGCCCGACGCTATGGCCGGCAAGGTCAATGAGGCCCTCGCGGTGCTCCAGGAGTTCGTTAAGGAGGACTAAGTTTGTGTGGCGCTCTCTGGACCGACCGCGTGGTCGGGACGTCCCCTCGTTTTTCGCTCGTGCTATCGTTGATCATCCGTGACCTCTGTCTTGTCCCGCATCGCCCATCGTTGCCTCTGTTGTGCTTTGCTTGCTGTCTTGTCAGTAGGATTTTGGTGTAGGTCGTTCTTTGTGTACTTGAAGAACAGAGGTGATACAACTGCTTGACAAAAAAATTGTTTGATATAAGGCGCAGAAGTACAAGTAGATACAACATTGTCGGAAGTCCGACGAGATACAGTATGGATACAAAATAGGATAGGTAGGTTTCTTAAGGTTTCGTCGTTTTACTCGCGTCGCATGGCGTAAGCAATATGCAAATGGCTCGATAAGTCGAAGCCGGTATGATACAAGTCGTCCTGGGCGTCCTTGATAATTCGATCGACCCTCGATTCGAGAAGACCTAGATGCACGAACATGGGCTTCAATGCAGGTAGCAAGAGGTCGTAGGCCATCCACTGTAACTGGCCCACCGTCAAGATGCGATTATCTACATCGCGTGGTCATGATCAGCGACAGTTTCTGAGTATTATCCCGCCTACCTTTGGGGTAGAAGCCCACTGGGATGACGCCCTCGTGCACTGTGATGTTCTCGAACAGTCCTGTCTCTTCAAGGAGGGTTTGGAATCGCTGGGGGACAGTGACGTCGATCCCGAGGGAGACCAGACAACTGCGGTACGTCTCCCACAAGGTGAACCACCCGCGGGGCCCCGAGCCGAACGTGTACTCGATTTCCGGTTTGCCGTCCGCCTGTTGTGCATGTCGGTTGGGCCAGCATAAAATACAATAAGATGGGACGCACGAATTGCCTCAGATCCGGCTCAATTAGTATAACAAGGCCGCCAGGTCGCAGTATACGGCCTACTTCAGTAAGGAAGCGCGAAAAATCGATCACCCCAGCATGTAGATATCGTGAGTGAATTAAATCGAACCTGCCATTTTCGTAGGGCATGTCGGAGGTGTTGATGTCCCAAATCTCGAATCTAATAGGCAGGATTAAATAAGGAGCAGGTTACTGGGTCTGACTTACCTACATCGTTCTGGGACCTCGCTGAGGGCATTGTGAATGTGGCACATATCAGAATTGGAGGACGTACGTGAATTGGATTGGGGCTAAATCTACGCCGGTTACACAGACCTTCGCACGACTCTGAACACCATATGGGATACTGACGACGACTTGAAAAACGAACCCAGGGAAATAGGTCGCACATGTCGACTGCCCAGAAGCCCCTGCCGGTCCCAAGATCGAGGACTGAACGGAAATCAAGCCACAGTATGAGCAGAAGGATATACCCGCTTGCCTCTGCGATACTCCCCGAACTGGAGAGTCTCTTTGACTGGTCCAACATATATTCTCCCATCGAAGACGAATTTGATGAGTCGATGAAGCAAACTGGAACGCTGTACGTCCGGGATCGCATATCGCGCTGCCAGCCATTCAGGGAACGTACTTTGATTTCTTCAGCATCAGCAGGTAACAAGTACGTGGTATTCAATGCGTTAAATCTGCGGCCATGCATTTCGTAGAACAGTTCAACGTTGTCGATAGGGAGATAGCAGTCGTCGTCGTCCAGCGACATATCGAGGAGGTGGGAAGTGAGTGTGAGTATTGAACAATCCCTTCTCCCGTCCGCGGCATTAAGTCGCGGCGGCGGGTCCCAAAAGCCATTGATGATGCCTGAAAATTGGTATGTACCTTCCTGAAAACGGAAACTTGATGGCAAATTGATCAGTTCGGGGTTCAATCGAAGTCAATTGCAAAAAAAAAAAAAGCATTATGGATCCTCGTGCCCGGAATGCCAAATTTGAGTTGATGAAGCGCCACAGAAGTCAATATAAGGCGCAAAGCAGCGTGAAGCTGCCACGGTGGCCGTGTGGCCGGATAAATCGCAAGGCGCTTCATACACCGAAAACAAGTTAATTGGGGCTTCTTGACCGCCATTAGCCCAGCGGAGCCGAGCCCTCCCTCAGCTTGAAGGCTCAATCGCGGTTCCGCCCAGAGGTTGCGATTCAAATAGTGGACGCATCGAACGTGGAGACAGAGCAAAAATTAATTGCAATGCAGTTGAGAAGGAAGCAGTTGAGCCGATAGAGCAGCACCGAGGCGGACCGAGGCGAGGTCCACATGAAGAGCAATAACTGGCGAGCAATGAATGTCATTGACAAGGGGCCGCCCACCCCGACTTCCTGACTGTTCGCGACGCGCCGTGAAACGGCACGTGCCACTGTCACCAAGCTGCCGTCACTCTAGTCACCACCACAACGTGCACAGACGTCCACTCGCACCTCGGCTCGCACATACCTTTCCCTTCATCATCGCAAATATGCCTTCGGAGTACGAGATCGAGCGTTCCCGGAACATCGCACGCAACAAATTGCTTCTGGAGCAACTGCAGCTTAAACAGGCTGTCGACGATCTTATTCCCGTTAAATCCAAGCCAGTCAAGTCCCAGGCGAAACCCATCCAGTCGGCGAAAACGAAGAGGCCTCGCGACGACTCTGCCGAAGGGCCAAGACGGCAGTCTACTCGCCTCCGGAAAGACGTGGTAGATCCCAATGAGAGCCCCTCAAAGCGAAAGAGGCGCGAGGTGGGTTAAGTGAAAAATACCTGCTCTCCCGTCTCTCACTTCGCATAGGCCGAGCTTGAAGAAAGACGCGCCTTGGAAGCAGAGGAGCGGATGGAAGCGGAGGAGCGCGCGCGAGTTGCCAAACGAGCGCGTCATACAGATCTTGACCTCACCACTCTTGCCGAGGACGAGAAGGACGACGACATAGCCAACCTCTCCGTGGCGCTTCAGAACGTATCCCAGACTAGGCGGCATGCCAGGGACGAAGATGCATTCACCTCCGAAGACGAAGCGGAGGAGAATCTCATTTCGGAACTTCGCGACAAACTCCAAGATTTGAAAGTTGTATCTCGTGCCAAAGTCACCCAGAACAGGGTTCATAGTTGTCTCTCTATTCAGACACTATACCGGTACTCACGCTCGTTCTATAGGTGTATAGTGCTGCGTATCACCCAGAACCCACCAAAGATCTCATTTTTTTCGGAGGTATGACCATTTACGCCGCGTCTCCGAAGCACTCACAGTCTTCTCAGACAAGCACGGGCAACTTGGGATTTGGGACGCGCAAGCCCCTCCTGAAGAAATAGCCGACGAAGATGGTGACGTCGCCCCAGCTGGCGACCAAGAGGGAGGTAAATATTGGCGTTTGCAACTTCATTGGCCAGCAACTTCCAAATCGTACGTATTCACCAGTCATGCACCCTGCCTTTCTCATCGCCGCATATATAGCTCAATTTCATGCGTCAAAATTGACCCCGCCGACTCTCACAATGTGCGAGTGTTGACTCTTATATGAACTGTTCTCACTTCTTGGTTTAGATTTATACTAGTTCTTATGACTGCACGATTCGCAGTCTATCGTTTACATCTGGGGTCTCTCGAGAGATTTTCTCTATTGAAGACACCCTCATTTCCAGCATTGACCTGAGCCCGACTGGACATGAAATGTGGATATCAGATGCTCTAGGCGGTGTCTGGCACCGCGATCTACGCCAAGACAAGTCCAGCACTATTCGATACGGTCTTTCTGACCAGAAGATTGGTTGCATCAGCGTAAATCCCATCCGGCCCAACTTCCTCTTGACTGCCAGCAATAACCGATCCCTCAAGTGAGTGGTTTCGTTGTCCTGTACTGGTACCAAGCATTCAACGCATTCTAGGATATGGGATGTAAGGAAACTCCAAACCCTTTCCCTCGATCTTTCCGATCATGCACCTCCAACGCCACCTCCCTCTTCACCCGGCGGTCCCTTCCTTGCTCCGGTTTCGGCAGTCAACACTGAAGTTGACTCTGACGCCGTGAGTGACTTTGTGAACTCAAAGCGAGGGAAGGGCTGTTTGCGAGGTGAATGGCGGCATGACAAGTCAGTCAGTTCCGCCTATTGGGATCCGAGAGGCCGTGGCATCGTCAGTACCAGCTATGATGATACGTTGCGATGTAAGTGTCTTTGTTTAAAGCGCGTATCTTGTCATGTATCTGATTTGTGTACAGTATGGGATATCGAGCCTGCCAAACTCGAGAACTCTGCGCCATTCCCATCATCTCGGCCATTCAATCGGATTCGACACAATTGCCAGACAGTCAGTCTAAGTCAATTTAGTATTATCCCCACTAATACCGACGCCGCGATTAGGGGAAATGGTTGACGATCCTTCGCGCCCAATGGTCACCCAATCCTGACGTCTACCCTCATTTCACGATTGGCAACATGGATCACAGCCTCGACATTTTCTCTTGCAAGGTCTGACCAATCATTCATCTTCAACCTGACTACTTGACGAAACCTAAAACAGGGTGAATTAATCACCAGACTTTCGGATGGTCAACGGTACGTTGCCTTTTCGATTCATGGCTTTCTCTGATCCGCCTTGTGTTCGCGTAGGATTTCCGCGGTACAGGCTGTAACCTGTTCTCATCCCAGCATTTTGGAGCGGGCAGTCAGCGGAAACGCCAGCGGCCGATGTGTATTGTGGGCACCCGGGCCATCCGAAGAGGTTACTTCGGATTAAAATTATTCCTATGTATCTTTTTTATATTATCGCCAGTGATGGGTGTCGATTTTCACATATGCGTCGCAGGACACCCAGGTCATTATCTGCGCAGGGAGGCGACGCCGAGCTTTTATTTTATTTTAAAGATAATCCACGTGACGTGTCCGGGCTGAGCCGAGACGTCGGCAAAAACTTGGACACAGGGGTTTCCACTGGTCGATTACTTGAGCGCCTAGAGCACTCCCAATCAGTACATGGTTACTACCACTCGGAATTAATATTACTACTATGCGTATGTACTGTAAATACATGTATTGTCTCTGGTTGAGATCTGGTCGACTATGGAGTCTCTTCACCCAATCGCGGAATTTAATCCTGTAGACGACGTCAAGGGCACGTTACGCGCGATTCTGCAACCATTATACAAGAAGTTGCGCCTAGCGAGAGTCAATGGAGCGCATGCAGCGAAAGCGCAGCTTCATCGAACGAGGAGATGGGGGGAACACCCGGGTATGTTCAGGTGATGTGCAATGAGGAAGCGTCAGGCTCTTCGTTCCAAGCGTCAGAACCTTTTTCCTCCTGCAGCCCTGCTCCGATCTTTTCGACGACGCCGTTCTTCTCGTCGTAGTCTGCCTCGGCGCCCCCGTCGTCTTCTTCATCGAGAGCCTCCTCGACTACCATGCCTTCTTCTCTGAGGATAAGCCAGGTGTTGTCTTTAACCTGAAAGGAATACTTTTCAGCCTGAGTCGAGGACACAGTGAGCATATAGGTACCTCGAGATTCTGTCCAGCGCTGAGCGCCTTGACAATGCGCCCCTCTTGACGAGCATGAACTGTTCGCCGGAACGAGCGCGCCAGGAAGGACGACATGACTTTCAAAGGCCACTTTGCAGGCACAATCGGAATAACCTGTACATATGTTAGTCGCTTCACAAGTGCCATATGACATGGCTGTACATCGATAACGTCGAGGTTCATGGCTTGCGAGTTCACGAGGTGCGCTGCGCGCTCTGCGCTGGCGGCTCTATTGCCCGGTCAATAGGTGTATAAAGCCGGGGTCGGGTTTTAGTACGCACTCATCACTCATGTAAACCTCTAGAAGGATCTTCAATAGATCCTTCCTTTTTACAGCCCAGTCACCATTGACGTCGATGGTTTTTTGTCGACCCTTGCCGCCGAGCCCAGAGGCCCACACCCCAAGCCCCAGCTTTGGATCAGCGCAAATAGCCTGAGAAACCTTCCCAGGAATCACATCGCCGCCAAGGGTGCAATACGCCTCGGCTGAAGAACTGTCGCGCAGATCGTTCACAAGCGTCGATAGCGCCGCGCGGTGATTGCCGAGCTACAACGGGTATACGTGAACGACATCACCAAGTATGGGAGGGGAATCTTACTTTTCCATCGACGATGGCAAGCTCGAGGCTCAATATGCGTTTCGAAAGGGGAACGAGGCGTTCTCGTATTACCTCAGCGTCGTACAGTGATGAGCCTTGCAAAAATAGTATAGTTTTCAACCGGACAAGTTTGCTAGGTGAATTGGGCGTCGTTGAGGCAAAGTAGGAAAAAAAGGTCGTTGTGGACTCGCTGCGACTCGAAGCATAGGATGATTCTAGGAAGGGTTCAGTCTACGGCAAAAGACTCGCTTCAATTGACAATGACCTTTGGCTCGCCATAACTTCGAAACATCCTCGTCCTTCAAAGATGCCAGTAGCTGATCGACACAGACCATCGCCAGCTGAGAATGCAAGTCCCGAGACTAGAAACAAAATCAATCGCCATAATCAGTGGAAATAAAAGGTGGCTTACAGAACCGCGTTTTTGCAGCACAAGATACTCGAGGAACTGAGCGCCCGCATCAGGGTTAGCTTCTCGGATTTGTTCGAGTAATGATATATCATCTTCTGGTCGTTGCGGTCGTTTCCCCGTTTCTCGCGGCATCAGGAGCTAAACACATTGGTGAAGGCCTTTTATAATGACACATGCATTGCCACTTACCCTGATTCCGCGTTCGGGATCCCGTCGTGTGAGCCAAAGTCCCCATTTTTGAGTTAATGCTCGATTTTTGGAGCTCGTCAGTAAAGACACCATGTCCTCCGTCGGATTAAGGATATCGTCGTCAGTCCATTCGCCCTCGATCAGTCTGCACACGAACAATCAGCATTTGGAAGGCGAGCCAGAAGACAACGTACTTTGCCCACACCTGAAGCAGATTCTCGTCGTCTCCTGTCTGCTTGTAGATCATGCAGAGTGCGTTGTACTGCCCAGTTTGCTTCAAGACAGGCTCTATCTCGGCTAGCACGATGAAATGGGGTTCTTGGATAAGTGTGTATAACTCCTTGGTTTTTTCGGCCTGAGCATAGATTTTTGCAAGTACAGTGTCCACGACCTGAGTTTGTTTGCAAGATGAGATTCAGACGACAAAGCAAAAGGATCGGATAGTAACCGGATAAGACGGGTCTGCTTTACGCTTGCCCTCGACATTTCGTCTTGTTCTACATTTTCTCAGAAAAATCTCGAGCATTTCGACAGCCGCCATTCCCAGTATTCTCCTCAGCTCCGCCGTGGGTGGTGCGGTTTGGGTATTGGGCTTGAGATAAGGAGAATAGTTCCTGACTAGGTTGACCACAACTGATTAGTGTTCAACACAATGTGAGAGGTGGTTGCGCGGGAGAGAAAAAGCTAGAGGAATCCGGGCGCAAACTCACTTATTTCGTCAGCTGAAACTTCTGAGGGCATGCGTTCCGCCACGCCAGCATACATATCCATTGTGTCGTTTGCATCAAACAGTGAGCCGCGTAGTTCAGGGTAGTAGCTGACAAGGACTCTGGGATCAAGGTCCCCATTGAAGAAGTTCTTGCCGGCATCCTCAAACAATGTCTCTGTGAAGCATTGGAAGCCTATTCGTTGATACACGTAGCGCAGCTCATCTGCCTGAGAACAAAGTTGTAGATGATCCAACCGCACAGATCGTAGAGTATACCTCGTCCTCGTCGACCGTGACATTTCCTTGGAGCTTCTTCCGCTGCTGGTCTGCTAAATCGACTGCTTCCTCGATCCTATGGCTGTCCAGTAGAGATTCGGCCTGCGAGATGAGGGTCGAAGGGACCAAGGATTGAACAGAATTCCCCAGGAGGAGAATGCCGGATTTGGGGAACGTAGAGGTTAAATGGCGTAGCATGGTCGCACTGTAGTGAGAGTAGGGAGTGTCCACCAAGCTTTAGGCCTTGGGGCCAAACAACGCGTAAACAAACCTAACTTGAACTCGACCACCGTGCCGATGGACTCCATCGACGATATCTGGGACATCCCTGTTGCCCCCAGATCACCTCCTCGCGCTGCCAAGGAACCCTTATTTCTGCAGGAGTCAGACGACGAGAATGATCGAATGCCGGACGCGCCTCCTCGGAGAACCGCAGTGGATATCGACGCCATGTTCTCGGCAGTGGAGAACCTTCCCGACGAACCTGAAGACGATGCCAATACTCCTTCACATACCCCGCACCCGATTCTCAGCAGCTCACCAGCCCACCATTTGGACGGCGATGGTGACCAAGGCGGAGGCGAGAAGAAACCAAAGAAAAAGATAATGCGCTTAGACGAAGGACGGCTGGTCGGCGACAGCGGGTTCCCTCAACTCATTCAAGACACGAAGAACGTCAAGATTAAAGGCAAAGGGCATGAGGCGCGTCTGCATCTGCGTGCATTGATATTGGGCTAATATTCGACACAGGCGTCGGACCTTAACAGACTTCTGCAAGTCTACCAATTCTGGACCCATAGATTATATCCGAAGACTCCATTCAAGGAAACAGTTGACCGGGTGGAAAAGCTTTGTCACTCGAAACGCATGCATGTGTGTATATCTCGGTCGCTTACCCGCGGTTTGAAACTCATTCATCGAAGAACATGCTCGGCGTTTGGAGAGATGAAGCCCACGGAGTATTGAAGGGCAAGAAACCTGGGGATGACGACGACGACGACGAGGAGGGCGGTGTGATCGACCTTACTGACCGATCTGTCCCTGGACCGGACTCTGATCAAGCGGATTACGCGTCGTCGTCGTCCCATGCTGCCACTCGACCACCATCCTCTGCTGAAGAGGATGGCGATGTCAATGGATTCGACTTCGACGCGGACATGGCGGCGATGGACGCCAGCGCGAGACGTAATGCCCAACAAACTGATTCAGACATGGACGAGGGACAGCCTGTGACCGGAAATGAACCAGACCCTGACAATTTGGACGCTACAGTGTCCCGCCGTGTCACTGAAAACGAGGATGAAGAAGCTATTTGGCAGGAGTTGCACGGACGTGTTAACCCTCCGCCTGCCTCTCATGTTTCCCACGCAACCCAAGAAGACGACGAAGAACTGTGGGATATAGTAGACCAAGCGATGAAGGGGGATGGGCCTGACCCCACCCCATACGCAGCGAGGGTTGTCGCACGGGATGCGCCGTCAGATGAAGAAGAAGAGGGCTGGAATATGGTGGATGAAATGACACAGGGCGGCGCAACAGCGACCGCACCCCAGCCGAAAATGGTGTCCACGGTCGAAGAGAACTACGAAGATATGTATATCGATGGTAGCTAATTTCGCGAGTATGTATTTGATCCTACGGCGGGCATTTCTTCTCAAAGGCAGCAACCGTAGCTTTGGCAAGATCGGCATCCTCGCCTCTGATCCGCCACTGCGAAGTAAGGGATCCACTTATGTACGAAATCTAGCAGACAATGTTGGGAAAGACTGCTTCACAAAAGGAATGAACGGACCTTGTTCCCGGCATCCTCGAAAGCTTGTGCGCCAGCAGAATCCAGCCCAACGGTATCAAAGCACTGCGCCTCAAACTTAGGATTCAGCCTTTCCACAATCAGCATCTGGTTCGTTGGACGGCCCCGTAGAGGAGGTAGAGGTCCAAGGAGAATCGATGGTTGTCTACCGGTCCTTCCAGGAAGGTTGGTGATGTAGGATTGTCGTTCTTGGTCTTTGATAGCATCGTTACCACAAATAATCTCGGGAATTTGAACCTGCAGACCATAGTATAAGAAAAGATGTATTGTTCAAGGTCGGACGCAAGGAAGACATACCTTGTCCTGGGTCCCACGCCAGTCGGAAGACGACTTGGCGAAGATAGCACACACTTTCCCTGGGAGGTTATTGTTTTTTGCGTTGGTGGCGGCAGCAGCTTCAGCACTAATTATCGTGGACTTTGTGAGGATCACGGTGAGGGAGAGGAGAACTTGAAGGACGTACATGCCAAGTGTATCGGAGATGTATAGACCCGTTCCAAGCTCGGAGTCAAGTCCAGATCTGCCAGTAGTCTGACCTTCTACGGTAGTAGGACGCACGATCTCGCCTCGACTTTCCCAGAGAGCTGCTGTTTTCTAGGGCGAGTGATTTGAGGAAGACGCTCGAAGATAAACAATCATATCGCACCTCGTTGGTTCCGTGCCAACCGACGAATTCATTGCCTCCGGTAAGACGAGGTTGAACCAGACCGAAAAGAGTACGCCGAGCAATGACGACCTCGTGAGCGAAAGAGTCCAGAATCCGCTTAACCTTCTTCGCTTTTGTTACGGGTTTTTTGGCAGCGGGTTTGATTGGGCATGCAGAAGCCTATGAAAGGGTTAGTTAATGCACATTCTGAAGTTGAAAATAACGAACGGCGGCCTTTTTGCTCGCGCTCGCTTTCGGCTTGGGCTTGGTTGTCTTGGAGGTAACTTGGACAATATTCAGCGGCACAAGAATAAAACGAGCAGAGATTTACCTGGCTTCTTCACCGGTGTTTTGGTAGCTGGTTTCAGTGAGTGGGTGCAAAGCGGACAGAGATAGAACGAACGGACCTTTGGTGGGAACCTTGGCTTTTAGGAGAGAATTAAGCCAAGTTCAGGATAAGAGCGATACGCATTACCTTTGACTGGCGCCTTTGCCTTTACTGGGGCTGAAGGGGGATTCCAGCTTCGGACACGGACAGAGATGGATTTGAACGGACCTTTGGCGGGAACCTTGGCTTTAAGTAGAGAGAATTAAGCGAAGCTCAGGATAAGAGCGATACAAATTACCTTTGACTGGTGCCTTGGCCTTTCCTGGGGCTGAACCGGTATTCTTGAGTTGAGGAGGCGGACGGAGATGGATTGAACTGGCCTTTGGCCGGAACCTTGCCTTTGGCTAGTTAGGGGATTAATTGAAGTTCGGTATAAGAGCGGTAAAAATTGCCTGGGGCCTTTGCCTTTACTGTGGCCTTTGCTTTTACTGGGACTGAAGGGTATTCTAATTTGGGAGCCGGACGGAAATGAATTGAACAGACCTTTGGCCGGAACCTTGGCTTTCACTAGGGGAGAATAAGGTGAACTTCATTCTCAGGAGAAGGATCATACCTGGCGCTTTCTTGACGGTTGCCTTAGTTTGCCTTATGTTTTTTGTTGATCAGAAGTTTCGCATATTCAGGACATAACAATTACCAGCCACCTTCTTCGCCACTGGCGTCGCTTTCACCACTACATGACAATGAGTTCTCATGGGGAGTGTTGAGAACATGGCGGAACTGACCCGGTTTCTAAAAAGATTTAATAAGTAATGGAAATGATGGATATGATGTAGAACAGAAGACAAAAACCTTCTTGGGCAACGGCTTTTAATTGCTTTCGCGACTAGATGGAGAGATTTAATTAAATCGTTAATGGTTGCGAAAGGGAAGGAACCTGGGGCTTTCTTTATGGGTTTGGGTTTCGCGGGAGCCTTGGCTTTTACTGGTGCTTTCTTGGGAACCACCTTCTTGGCCTTCCGCACTTCAAGTGCCTAAAGATGCCACTCAGTTTATGCGCCGCGCTAGCAGTTATATGTCGCACGAATTCATTCCCGACATCAGCTGTCGGCACCGGGGCCGCGAACGTGTTGAGGGAAAGAATGATAGCGAACAGAATAGAGAAGGGGATTCGCATGGCGGGAAATTAGAAGGAAATGCGGCTTGAAAAAAATGACAGAAGAAAAAAGAGGTGGAGGGTGAAAAAAAGAAGGACCAGCCAGGCGAATAGAGAACTTGTTGCCGTAGCCTGGGCTTATATCTAATACTCAGAAGCACTGCCGGATCTCACCATCATGAAGATCCATAGGGACGGTGAGCAATCGCGGGGAAGGGCGCTCAATTCTACTGCGGCGAGTTAATGCTGCATCCGCGAACTCTGCCACACTAACAAGAGATACTTCCTGGTACCGGCGGATTATCTGTGCTGGTGATGAGAGGTACCCACCGTGATTGCGAGCGTAGCGAAGCTGAAGATCCATAGAGACGGTGAGCAAATCGCGCTACAAGTTAACCGTTAAGGGCAGCTCAATTCTACTCCGGCAAGTTGATGCTGCTTCCACGAACTCTACTAAAAAGGGATACTTCCCGGAAACCGGGGGTATCTATGCTGGTGATGAGGCCCCGTGAAGCTCCTGCCAAGGCTTGTCCGCCAGAATAGCCTCATTTTGGGCTCAAAAATCCTATCTTTTGGTAACTTTTGAGGCTCAAAAATCCAATAACGGACAAGGCTTCTCACCTGGAGGGTTCCCAAAATCGACATTTCTGCTGATTTCTACGAATTTTTCGCTCCCAAGCGCCTTTGGGGTGTATTGAGGCTCTGGACGGCGTGCATGTGCGTCCTTCGAGTTTTGTGATCTGTTTATCCCCACAAAATAGGCAAAAATCTCATCGAATCTTTACCTAAAAAATCCTATGTGCGGACAAGGATTTTTGATTTTCAGCCTCAAAAATCCTATCCGCGGACAAGGAAATCCAAAAATTGGATGTACCCACCGTGATATAAACATCTGCACTGGGAGCCGTTGCGAGCGCTGAGGAGGAAGCTAAGGATCGATTTCAAGAGTTTGCCTCAAACTGGAATTTCCTTGCAAACATTGTCGCTAAGTAGTTGTTGAAGAATTGATGACGTCGAAATAATCTTTGCAAGTGAGTCGGTTGTGAACATAAGGCTATGCTCAAGGCTAGGCTCCACATCGGCTCCACAAGACGAAAAGTAATAGGAGGCCAGTGGCAGTGCAAAGTATCGCGTTTCGCGGTGCCCCTTCATTGCGAGTACGCCGAGCCATGACGATGAATCACTGCCACAGCGCGCATATAACACCCACACGACGAGCAACACACTGAAATGTACGCGTTCTCATCACCAGGCATCTTGAAAGAGTCGTTCGACGCCACTCTCGCTCGCGATGGAACAAAGTGGCTCCTCGTCACGCCTAAGGGCAACGGATTCCTCGAAAGCCGCGAGCTCGCCCATCTGAACTACTCGACGACCTCTGAGCCTACTACTTGGTCGGAGGCGAAACGGCCATGCTTCTGGTTCGACAGCGACTGGGACCGACGGCCTCAACCATGGTCCGATCTCCTTGCAGCATTGCTAGCTATCGAGCCTGGCAAAGCACCCATAAGACGGACCGGTCGTACGCAGAAGATGACAGCCGAAGGGGGTGGTGAACGTGAAGCCGTTGAAGTAGAGCTGATGATGGACGAAGATGAGCTGTGCAAGGTCTGCTACTATTGCGGCGACTTCGAGAGCAATCGACTTGGAGAGGAGCCGTATCCCAAGATTCGAGGGGACGGGTACACTAGCACGTATTCGTGTCATTCAGTGGGTTCCCTTTTTTTCCCTCCCCATTTAACTCGTCGCTGACACCCTCCGTCTTGCAGTGCACCGCATTGCCCCCCCGCGCGAGAAATGCGGAACGCTCCAAGCGCACAGGCGTCCCCGTGGACGACGGTTTATTGCAGCGCTGCGAGATCATGTAATCCATTATTCCTATTCACAGAGTGTAATTTCGTCCAACTACTGGATGCGAGGACTGAATTTAGAACGACGCCGCAAATTCCTCGTGTACTTCGCGACGTCGAAGTATTTTCTGGCTTCAGCAGCGCCGGGCGAGTGAACCTGCATCATTGTGACATCCTGCAAATGGCGGACGCATGAAAGCAGGTGTATCAAAGCAAAGCATCCATTGGAGGGGCGGAACTGGCTATGTACTGAAACAGTGGATACATGTGAGGAATAAGCAGACCTAAGTATACAGATGCAACAGCGATAGCGAACGACGGGGAATTTTGCATGTACACTAAGGTAATCGACGGAATTATACGAGAAAGTAAAGCTGACGGCCACCACGTGTTGGCATCTAGCACACGGGGAAATGGAAATGAAGGAGCGGCGGCCTCTATGTAACCTCCAACACGGATGTCTCGAGGAGCCGGAACATCTCCGGGTCCTTGGATTCCTCCGACCAACCAACGACCTCCCTCCAGTTGACGGCGTTGGCCTCTTTCTCTCCTGCGCCGGCAAAGATCCCGACGTCGTCGTCGGAGAGACCACGGAAGATGAGAAAGAGCCGGGTGAAGATGCATGGGTCGTGAGTGACCGAGATATCGATCGCAGCAGCGATCCGGCTTGGCGACAGGAAACGGTAGGCGATGTTCTTGTGTGCAGAAAACGCGGATATATTGTGGCTATTGGACGTGTTTGAATTTCGAAGCTGGCGAGAATCCAGAGACTAACCTGATGAAATTCGTACGGGCGTGAAGGGACATTCCAAGTTGGTCCAGCACATTCATCAAGTGCGGCACGAAGTCGCGGAAGGACATGGCGAATCCGTTGCGCGGCGCAATGTAATCGTTTGGATCGACCATATTTGGGTCGGGCCTGGCATACATGCGATGAGTGTGAGAGCAAGGGACCAAGATGGGATTTCTCACATGGCTTCATAATAGAGAGACGTAGCGACCATCTCGCTCTCGAAATGCTCCAGAGCACCTCCGGGATGGACCCGCAAAAAGTACTTGACCTTGTTCTCGGATACATTTTCGGCGGGCGGCCATGTGGTTCCCAGCTTCCACAGCGGGGCAAATGTGAGCATAATGTCGCAGTACTGCATTGCGGGCGTCAGGACGCTCAAGTGGCACTTGGCCGTGGTCGGTTTCGCAGCGACAGCCAATTTGGTCATGACGCGCGAGTCGAACATGAATTCAGGGGAATAATTGTCGTTGGCGAGCCGTGTTCCGCTGAATTCCATCTTGTGGGTATCGCCCTGGTGGACAATGTCCAACTTTCCCCAGAACATGCCGTCGACCATCGTTCCGTCCTCCATGCGGGCCATATCAAGTTCGTCTGAAGCAACGGTCGTGTCGAGGGCTACGTGTTGTCCAGGCATGAGCTCGAGGTTGAAAGTAGCAGGCATCTCCAAAACGGGGGTAGGCCTGAAACGAAAAATCACGGTAAATGTCAATAAATGCTGACCAGCGCTTACGGAGGACTATATACAGACAAGAACAAAGGGCCTTAAAATGGCGCGAGAAATTAAACTAATGGTAAGGATGAACACTCACGGTGGCTCATCCGGTGGGGGAGGCGCGTCGCTGACTATCTCGACTCGCAGTCCAGGCACTCCCATTACCGCGATTTGATAAGAGTCCTCGCCCGTGAGCTGAGAGAATAAATGCGGGAAGGCGAGGACAACAGGACGAGAATCTCACATAAATGTATGGGCCCGCAACCAAACGCTGATCGATTTACATCAAAATGGAGTCTGAAAGGCGCGTAGAAAGGACCCACAGCGGCCTGGAGAGACGCGTACTCGACGGGCACGCGTAAACTGAACACGGCATCGGGCGGAGGCTTTGTCCAGTCGCGAGCCACTGCTTCTAGTTCCTGTGACCATTGTAAGGGATGTGATTAGATTAATGGCGGAATACATACACCAAAACTATTCGGCAGCTTGGAAGGACATGTCAAGACAAAATCTGGCAATAAAGGTGGGGGGGCGGACCATGCGGATGGTCTCCATCTCGCCGTACGCCAAGGTGAGCAGGCGTTGGCGGGCGAGGGCCATCTGGGCCTGCTTGTCACGCATGTTGTCGTCCTTGTTCTTGGGCTTGAACTTTCCCCAGAAGGATTGGGACGGCAAGCTGGCGCTTGTTGATCTGTTGTGGAGAGCGAGCAGCTTGTCGGATGAGACGGGAGCGGACAAGGGGGAGGGCCTACGCTGGTGAGAGAAGCATGTCCGGTGTGTGTGGGTATTAAGTCAGGGAGAAACGCTCATAGTCCAAAAAGGACAGAGGCGAGCACGACAAGAACACGAGGCGGCCTGTCCATCGAAAAGAATCATCGACGAATCAGCTCGGATCGCTGCTGATAACAATATTGCAATGATAACAGTACCTTGAAGACCTCCACAGAGGGATCCTAGTGGAGAGTGGAAAGCTTGTGGCGTAGTACAAGCCAGATCTCAACCACATCACGGTGGACCACTGGACCACTCTCATGTTTCGCTCAACCACTAGCTGCCGGCTTGCTCTTTCGCCGTACGTTCATTATCTTCCTCCTCCGGCCCACTCATATCCGTAATTACAAGAAGCCGAGTCAGAAACGCGTCTATCCGTGCAAGGAACGCGTCCACCGAAGCCCAAGTCGGCGTCGTCCCCGGCATACCGCCTGCTGCACAGAGCACTCGGACACCCAAAACCTTCATGAGCTTCGCCATGCCCGACATCTCACTCCAATCTCCCCGGCCACAGGTCCAGATCGTGCGTAGAACGAGGCACCGGCGCCTCTTCCGTCTGCCGTACACTCCAGACGCCTGACCTTTGACCAGCCCTATCTCCCTGACTTCTGGGAGTCATCCCCTGCTAAAAGTCCCCAGCCTGCCGAACCGCCGCTCCCTAAGCTTTCGGTGGTATCTGACCTGGACACCGTCCACTCGCACAATCTCCACGACGAGAACGCGGCACCGGCCACGCAGCCTGCGCAGGCCCCGCGCGCCATGTCCTCTGGAAAAGGTGGAATATTGCGGGACATGTCGGAGGACCTGGGCATCCCGTCGGCGCAAGAAATCAAGACCGGGGTCTCCAAGTTCTTGCAGAGCTTCAGATAGGGATTCGCTTCGCTTCTAGCCATGTAATGTAGTCGGCGTGAACGTTGCCTCGAGTTATGGGTCCATACTTAGTTGAACGTGAAAATAAATTGGCGTCGATCGCGAATCGACACGGTCGGATTGGGTGGTTTTTTCTGTCATGCTCATTCTACCACCTTCACCTTCGCCCTCTTTACGTCCCCTCTATGCTCGTGTCTTTCATGCAGCTCGTCCGCTATGCGACCGCGTTGGCCCGCCACACCCAATATCCAACATGCGCCCCATGATTTACGACGACGATGCACCCGCGTCCACCTCCCGCGCCTACCATCCCTATTCCCTCCACGAGTTCGATCCGGAGCCAACTAGCCCATATAAGCTGCAGTGGAAGCTCCAAAGACAGCAGCTCGACGAGTTCCATCATACTTTTTGGCTAGAGGTCAGCGCAGAACCCGTTTTCGCCTCTTGCGACTAACCCTTTCCAGAGCAACACTCGTTTCGAACGAGGCAAACAAGAGGCTCTCTCGCGCTTGCCAGCTACAGCCTCCGTCCTCGACAAAGAGCGCGCCCTATCCGAGTTCTACCAACAATGGGTTGTACATGAGGATCGCCGGACAGAGGAGTACACAGACGAATGGCGACAGCGGAACAAGTCCGCCCTCTTACTCGCCGCCCGCATCGCGTACCAGAAATTCACTGCGCGCTTCTCTGACATCGTCTTGTTCAAGAAAAGTGCCTAATGTACTACTGCATTATGCGCCCTGCCACACCACAGCGTGCGCCGCTAGCTCCCTGACGCGATTGTACACGTCGTTCAGGTCCAAATCCCCCAGTTTATCACACTCCAGCGTATAGTCCCGCAGGAGTGCATCCACCTGTTCGCTAGATAGACCAGGCCACCGGGATCCAATTTCGGCCTCAGTCGGTATCATCAGCGCCACGTCCGGACTGGTATCGTAGCCCTCTGGCGGGCTGTCCATGGAGAGGACAACAGAGAGTGTTGCGTACAGTGCAGTAGCCCGAAATCGTTCGTTCAGTTCCTGGTCAGAAACATTTGCGGTCCGTCGAATGGCGTCCCAGCTTGCGATGGCCGTTAGTCATGTCAACAGAGACCGGATTCCTGTACGTACTCATCGTGGATGTATATCCGGCGCCATACCGATCTGAACGCCGACATCCTCCGGGCTTCCGGCAAATTCTGCAGACACAATGAGACTCCAAGCAATTCAAATGGCAGACACGGCCTACTTGAACCCGCGCAAGTAGATGAAGCGCAGTGGTATAATCTTCCACGGATGTTACATTGTCTTTCAAGGTCAAGACATCGACAGTGTCTTCCATTGATAGGGCATTGCCTTGTAGCAGTTGGCGGACCAAGTCTTTGAAAATCTGACATGCAATTGAGGTTGAAAGAGCTGCAAATAGAACATGTGCATACGAGCGTTAGAGCCTTGTGGTCGGACAGCCTCAAAGCTTCGCTTTTCACGATGGCATCTATTTGCGCGTCCAGCGATTGGCGCGCTCGCAATGACTCCAAAACGGGCTTGAACTCGTCTAAAATCGCTTGGTGTACACTGACAAAGTCCAAGTCGTTGTGGAAGCCTGCTCAACAGTTGAGTGGAGGTTTCGCTGCGAGTGAGGAAAGACTGACTGTCGAGCACATAATCATCTGCGGCGTCTCCTGTTTCTTGCAACTCTGCAAGGTGAGCCAGTTTTCCGATGCTCAACATCAGCTGGTAGAGAGGGTTAGTCAGGTTTCGGTGCAGGGGGAATAAAACTGTACGTGTTTTGTGCTCAACTGCGTCGCACCCTCAGACTCGGATAGAAGAGCCTCAGCAGCCTCTCCATATCGCCGTTGTCCAAGGTGGTGGATCCATGAAATGGAAGCGTCGGGGTGTGCTACAAAAAACTTGTCCATGTAGGCGCCTTGCACGTCCTCTTGCGAGAACATTACGCGTAGTTCACCTGCTTTCGCGAATCGGCATTGACTAAAGCGAAAATACGAGTCTACGAACCATGCTGGATGTACCACCGATACAGCTCCGTGGTGAACTCCTCCTTGAACCGGTCAATATAGGTCTGTATCCGGAGGGCGTTGGGATTTTTGTGAGAGGGGTAAACCTCGTCTTGGTGACAGAGCGCAGCCAGACTGCTGAAATCCCGGTACTTCTCTGCCAGTGAAAATGCAGTAGATACGTGTCCGTGCCTTCCTACAGAACACATCAGATCGAGGTCGATTAGTTGCTTTAAAGGACAGACGAAGCGTCTCCAGGGTGTCGGGACGAAGGAAGTCGAATTTCTGCTTCAGCTCATCCCGGTCGCGTTCGATGCCATGCGTTCCGGCGGCAGCGGGGCTGAGCAAGGCCTCCGTTAAATGAAGTAAACAGACGATAAATATCGCACCTCCCGAGCCAATCCAGCCGTTCTTGAATACATGCAAACAAGAGCGTTGCCAATTCTGGCATTTGACTGTTCGACTGGCTATTCCGCTCCAAAATAACTCCGGCTCGCGCTGAAGAATCCAAGACCTTGGTCGTGGATTCAAAAAGCCCCAGAACAACGTCAATAATGGCCGGACTACTCGTCCAGGGATCAATCATAGGTAGGAAGATCCCATAAACACCGAGGTTGTATTCCCGATATTCCATGGCAGATGTTAGAACGGTCTAGCGGCCGGGTGAATTTTCATCGAAAGAATGAAGTTGAAAGCCGAACCAAAACGACCCGGTTTGCCTCCGGTAATAGTTCCACTAAATCGCGACCGCTATCTTCAGCAAGCTTTGCCGTCACGTCGGTCACCTGAGCGAGGAGGTGGCCCATATCCCCCACACGAAGCCGGAAAAAGGCGCGCACGATGTCTTCGTGATGACCTTCTTGGACGCTTTCCATATAAAGCTCGACCGCTTCGTTCAAGACACTCTCCGATCTGAAATGCAAATTAACACAAAAAGGGTTTGGTTGGGGAGTCGATTGGACATACGCAAGGACCTCGTTGTGCTGGACCCACAACTGGTAGCCAGCGTACAATTTTTCAGAATCAGTCGCCAGTTGCTGACGACTTCTTTGAGACATCTATCCACTGCAGTTAATTTCGAAAACCACAGAATGTGATCAGTCCGTGCCTTGCCGAGAACAGCATTGTCGTTGATGAAGTGGATGAGCCAACTAAGTCGTTCTTTCCGACTCGTTAGTTGCGCACTGAGATCGGGGTTGCTCCGAACGACTTCCGGATCTGTAGGCGGTGTTCCCCGTCAATAGACTGCGATCAGAACCATAGCCCAAGCAGCACCTGACTGCAGGACGGCCTTGCTAAGCTGTTCTGCCCCTTGCATCAAACTTTCTTCGTCTACTTCAGGAGGGAAGCTGAATTGCAGAGGATTCTGAAAACCATCAGACGACAGAATAGGATACGATGCACCACTAACATCAGGTATTGAGCCGTACAGGATGGCTTGTGTCATAATCGATTTGATGAGATTAGCGCGGCCGGTTCTAAGAACTGAGAATCACGAAACCACAGCTTCAACGATCACTCACTCGGAATTAAATATCAGGACGTTATCCATGTCAATTTGCGCTTTCATCATGGTGGCAGCGGTCAATATAAGTAAGGCACTGTCGTTTTGGACAACACCAACGCCTAAGGTCCGGTCTGTAGCTGACTTGAGCTCAATACGGTCCCGGTAGTCCGAATCTGTTGGGAACGTCAGCATAAGAAGTGAAAGTAGATGCTGTGCGAACCCCGGGCACACAGGGCCACTGCGTCTCCGAATTGAATGCTAATAAGTTGACCATCCAACAGAACCTGGATACGGGGGTGCACAGGAGCGCCAGAGGTCGAAGTCTATAGGAGTGTCAACCGGATAGCCCCAAGATTGAGAAATTACCGACGCTCTGATATGGCACGTTGCGTACGCCTTGCACTTTGAAAATTTCGCCGAGATAAGACAGGCGGATGAGGGCATAGATTCTGCGGATGCCGCCAACATCTATGGCCATAAGCCGGGGTTCGTCGCGGCCGGCATATGATACCAATATGACGAGTTTTCCTTCTCTGCATACATATTTCATATGCGAAAATCTCCAAGGTCAAATGTACTGACCCGTCAATAGCAATATCCACGAGCTCCAGGTCGAGTTTTGCGTTGTCCTGCTCCACATTATCTCCAAATGCCGATCTCAGAGCCGATCTCGCAACTCCCGCGATCTCTTGATCCAAGAGAGGTTCTTCCCATCCCTCGGATTTCATTTCCCATCGCTGAACCCGTGTGTCAACAAGAGCCCATAGTTCTCGGCCGCCCGTCGGAGTCTGGCCCCCAAGCGCGATAGAACTTATGTTTCCGACCTCGGGCGTCAGGGCTGAATGATGGGAGCCGGAGGGTGAGGGGGAAAGAAATGATGGTATGAGTCGAGAAAGAGAAAGGCCAGTCGCTGGCCGCGAGAAGGCATGCGATGTCAAGTGGTGCTTCCCCCCGGCGGATGTCAAAATCAGACGAAAGAGGAGACCAGAACTAGTTGACAGAATGTATTTTTGGGGCTTGAGAGAGAAACCGAATTAGCGCCAGCGCTTCCACTATAAAGTATGGCTCACGTCGGCTCGGACCAAGTTGGTAACGACCTCGTCTGAGGACAAGTTCAAGTCTGTGGTGGAGTAATTTTGACCGCCTGCAAGGCCGATTCCGATGCTATCCCAGAAACGGATTTGCCCTGCCAGAGAGACGAGGATCAACCCAGGTTCGCGAGCAGTTGTATATGGGACCAGCTCGTGGAAGGGAGGGTTGGTTCTGTCGTAATCTTGGGGACACGAGAAGATGTAGCAGGTGGGGGTTCCCCTCACAGCCTGGAATTTCCGGTGCTGGTAAGCATCGTGAAAACGGGAGAGACGCCGACGTACCTGTGCATGCTGCCATACAAAGCATGTCTGTCCCGACGCGACGAGAGCAAATCCGGTGAGCGTGTCTATGACTCCACTGTATGCATCGGCGTAGAAGTCTTGCCGGAGCGTGTTAGTTGGTGGGGGAGAATCGGGAGGTAAGAGAATACCAACCTGCGTTCTTAAGGACTTGCTTGACCTCCACAGGAAGATTGGCGTAAAATGATACCGAAAGTTCCTCCGACTTTGCAAAGACGGTTTCCACCCCTGGTCGTTGGATGAAGCTACGCTCCGAAGCCACAGAGTCGACCTCCATGGCCGACGCGATGGAGTCATTGCCGAAAGGTGTGGCCCTCGAAGGAGTGCCTAGGCGAGAACCGGGGTTATTGCGCTTTGGGGGAGAATTTTGCAGCTGCCTATGTCGGAAAGAGCGTCGAGGAGTGGGCGACGGGGAAAAGGTCGCCATTTGGCAATTTTGGAGAGCGCGTTTGGTTGTTGGTGTTTGAAGTTAGGGCTGATGACCTTGACTTATTCGCAGAACCAACTCGAAAGAGGACGTGTGCGCGGAAGAGAGCAGGGGACGTAGATTTGATAGCTCAGGTCGATTGACACGGCGGACACCTGCTCTTGTCCATGGGAGTGAACGCGAGCTTTAGTGGGGCCTAATTATAGTGCACAGCAGCCTTCAGAGTACTGACAAACACTCTTCGCTCGAATACATGCACAAGATGATGATGATTGGAAAAAAGGCCGATAATGATACAAGCATACACAGGCGTACGCCAGAACAAAAGATGATAATATAATGCGTAGACAGATAATAGAGAAGCAGCATCCGACCGAGACTACTTCGTAGTCGTCGCCGACGAGAATTTGGTCACGGACTTGGTGCCTTCGACGTTGATCAGGACATGTGAGACGAGTGACGAAAGGGAGGGTTACCTTCGCTGATAGCATGCTTGGCGAGTTCACCGGGCAGGATAAGACGCACGCTGGTCTGGATCTCCCGCGACGATATCGTCGATTTCTTGGAGTACTGCGCAAGCTCTGAGTGAGAAGGGTCAGTGACGCGGACGACGAGGGGGACAAATGGGGCGCACTGGATGCCTCAGACGCGATGCGCTCGAAGATGTCGTTGACGAACGAGTTGAGGATGGCCATGGCCTTGTTCGAGATACCCGTGTCAGGGTGGACCTGCTTGAGGACTGCCGCGCGCCGTCAGTAAGAGCGTCCAACCAGGCAAGCGTTATGCCACACGCACCCTTGTAGATGTACGACGAGTAGGTCTCCTTGCGGGTCTTCTTGCGCTTCTTCTTCTCGCCGTCGGCAGCGGGCGCGGCCGACTTCTTGGTCGCGGTCTTCTTGCCCGCTTTAGACCCTTCAGTCTGCATGCGAGTCAGCAACGCGTCCGTGGATGCACGCGCGAGAAAGACGAACCTTGGCAGGTGCCTTGCCAGCGGTCGAGGCAGGGGCTTTGCCGGCGGTGGATGCGGGCTGAAAAGGAAGATGAGGATGATGCGATGAGACGCAGGTATTGGACGAACTTTGGGTGCCATTGGAGGTGCTTGAACCTAACGATGGAGGACGGATGTTGGTGGTTCGAGTTGAAGGGTGGTGTCAACAAAGGGACACAACGCGTCAGTTTATACTGTTGAGTCACGTGACCCTGTTTATCCTGCAGACCAATCGCCAGTCATTTTATTAAAGGCCAGAGAGCCAGGCCACGCCAGCGCTTTGCGGGCTATCGTCATTTAGAGACACAACGAGCCCTACGATCGTCATTCGAGTGTTGACTCGCGTCAAGTCCAAACGCGATCACGTGAATGCCTCGGGAAAGTCCCAACGTCCCGCAAAGCTATGCTTCCTCCGTCGTTCCGTCCTCAGATGCTTCGCGATGCTCTCACTGACGGGGTTTGGGGAGATTAGGCACGGCCCTCCCTTCACATGCAGCCCTCTCTCCAGATTTCAGAGTGGAAGCGGACGCGGGTGGCTTGATAAGTGCCGAAGAAGGAAACTCGAAGGCTCGAAGTTGAGCACCGTTTACAATTCTAGTAAAACCAAGAGCATTTTCACGAGCCCCAAGTCCTGTCAGCCACTTACTTTCACCTCCAGTAATGAATTATGTCGCGCACGTTTCTGAAACCAAGTTGGGACAGCGGCAAGAAACCACCTCGTTCGATGTGAGAAGGGAAAGAGTAATTCGATATCGGGGATGTTGTGAGTGGCAGACACCCTATGCGTGCGGGTAGGCTCAAGATGCAATTCGCTATGTCTGACGCGCTGGGTACGCTTGTGACGTCCCCACCATGGAACTTTATACCTATCGCCCGCCATCTCCTACAACAGTCCATTGATATTCCCAACATGACCGTCGCTTAGGCATGGGCTTGAAGTTTAATCGTACCTGTCATCCCTACTACTCCCTCCTCGTTCTCACACCAAACAGTAGCGGTGTGCTCGTCGACCCAAACTCCATTGATAGTCATTGGGTGGTTGACGATTACTGGATTCCTTGCCCTATATTCGAAATGCGCAATCTGTGCCGTAGGCTTGTGGAACTTGACAACTTCGAGCAATAGCAGCGCTGTGAGCGGGCCGTGGACCAACCTCTCTAGAATCAGGCCTTGTAGCAACTCCGCGAAGCAAAATGGGAAAGGTTACTGACCAGGGTAACCTCGCCTCGATTGAGCCCAGTCCTTGTCGAGATGGATGAGATGAGCGTTAAACATGAGCGCGGAGAAACGGAAGAGGGTGGTCAACGATGGAGTAAACGTGAAAGAGAAATCGACGGAAGCGGGTATATTTTTCACTGTTAAAGCTTAGGCGGGAAGCCAGGTCGTCAACGAATGCTTACCAGCTCGGGGAGTATTAGTAGGAGACACCGATTCGGCCACATACACATGGGATCTCTCTTCCATTACCGAGGGATGAGTCTTCCCTGCCATCGTTATATCAATCTTTTGGGTTACAAAAACCATGGGGTTCCCCGTGTCAAAGCCTTTCTTTTCGACAGAACCAAAGGTGGACGTCGATTTAGCTGTCTCACCGACGAGAAGGGGGTGCTTCAGATTCCATGACATCCGCCCGCTTGCCCACATTCGTCTTGTAAAGGGCTCGGGTGGACCGAACTCGGCCGCTCCGTCCGTTCCATCTGGACTCAACAGACTTTCGGGAGTTCTGGCATGGAAAAAGGCCAGATGCCAGCCATATCCAACCGGAGTTGACGGTCGGGGTGGCTTGTATGCCCTTCGAGTCCCATCTCGCGTTGGGAGAGTAATGAAGAGATCGGAGAGGCGCTCTACGCTGAATGTGTCCTCCAACACCAGCCGTTTTGGAGAGGCAATGTAGTCGTCGAGAGCTTGGATGTTAAGGGGAGTGAGGGTGGCAGGAGAGGAATAAAAACGCCTCCGCAACAACGTTAGAGCGTTTGCCATGGCGGTGAGACGAGAACGGGGCGCAATCGCACGACATGATCATGGGACGCGGCAAGTTGCGATGTGTGCACTCTGCGCGCGTGATCTGGATCAGCCAATACTCTTACGACCTGGAAAAGGCAACTCCCATCAGTCCATGAAATCTGCGACGAATGTGTTTGCGCACCTCAGTCGAGCTCTCTTAATAAAGGTTCTGAAGAATATTTCACTTGAAAATAACATTTTGCAGCGTCCCCATTACTTAGGATCCTGCTGCCGGCGATTGCCGCTTGCCATCAGCTGACCTAATCGTATTGCTCGATCCAGACTCTCGCATTGCTCTCACGAGTCGTGCAGCTCATTTGACTCGGACGCTCTCCCAGATGGCCCAGCCCTCGGAAGCTCCCCCGCCAATAATATCTACAGATGACTGCGATACTGCTATACTCGTATTGGAGCACATCATGGCCCGCGGCCTCGGGGGTCTGCCCATGGAAAAGGCCACCCGTGTACGAATTCTCGCCAAAGATATTGCCGCAGGCCGTTATTATAAGCCAGGCGCACCGATTAAGATGTTTTCGCGATGCTACATCTGGTATGGAGTTCAAATGTCCAACGCTTTGGCGCTCTGAATAAGGTTCACAGCCGGCGGCAGCGCGAATACGACATTAGTCCGGATGCCCCGCCTTTATGCGAGGAATGCCGTACCTTCAACGCCGCCAGACGGGCCGATGTTGCTGTTCCTGATATTTTTGCGGGCAAGATGGCGCTGGTCACTGGAGGGCGCATTAATCTGGGATACTCGGTGTGTCTTGCTTTACTGCGTGGGGGCGCGTCCGTAATTGCCACTACGCGGTTTCCCGAAGATGCTTTGCGACGGTACACGCTTGAGACTGATTTCGAGTACTGGTCGTCTCGTTTGAATATCATCCAGGCCGACTTCACATCCCCGAGCTCTATTCAGGCTGCCCTACAAACGATCCATAAACTCGCAAATGGCCACCTTGACATTCTGATCAACAATGCGGCTCAGACGGTACCTATCCCAGAGACTGAGCAGCAGCGGCTCATTGGTGGCGAAAGCAGTCTGGTGCCTGCGGATCACCACGCACTATCAGTCATCGACCAAGCTTTGATCACTACGGGAGGGACCAACAGCTGGGAAGCCCGCTACAACGAATTTTCTTACCGGGAACTCTTAGATGTTCTTGCCATAAATGCGGTCTGCCCCTTCATATTAATCCGCGAGTGCATCGGTCTTATGCTGCACGACAAACCGGCGCATGTCATCAATGTATCCTCTCGGGAGGGCATGTTTGAAAAGGAGTGGGGACGGCGCCAAGCGACCCACGTTCATACAAACATGGGTACGTCCTCCGTTCTGCTGTATCATATTTGGACTCATGGGCTTTCTAGCCAAGGCGGCGCTGAACATGGTGCGTGTATTTTTCTACTATCCCGTACTCCTGGCCAACACGACTCTTTCAGTGCTCGCAGACCTTGGCGGAGGAATTCAAGACGCAGAAGGTGTACATCAACAGCGTGGACCCAGGGTATTTAAGTCACCAACACAGCATCACGCACAACGGAAAGGAGGGTGTAAAGGAACCTAACGTCCCCTTGTCATGGGCAGACGGAGCTGCTCGTGTGCTCAATCCCGTTATTCGTACACCGTTGATCACTGGGTCCTTTTTTAAGGACTACCAGGAGCGGGATTGGACAAATGGTTGGTCCTGAATCGCGAGTACGGAGATGTATATTTGTCCGCGGGTATAATCCAAGTAATTATCTCTTGTTGCTATGTTTTGCGCTTAGGCCGAGGCGCAAATTCGGCAGCGTAGTGTCCGTGGGGACTCAACAGGGTTGCGAGCCCTTGATGGGCTTCAACCTGGAATTCCTCAAACGGGAATATTTCCCCGTCCACCGCAAGAGAACCTTTCGGCCGCATTGGCTTGACACGGTAGGCATGCGCCTTGATGTATTCGAGCTGATATGATACGGCACATTAGATTTTGGTATCAGTATGGAGACTCGTCTTACAGAAGTGTTCCAATATAATTCTCCCTTCGGCGCCCCGCCAAGAGAAAGGAGAATTTCGCTTCGGGATGTCTGATAGTTGGTTCGAATGAGCGGATGTGTGTGAAGATGAGCAGACTCGCCACTGGCTGCGCGACGATGTCAATAAGCCCGTCATCGGGAAGCGAAACGGGGAAAGCCATTAGATCTCTGGATTACTTTCAGTTCTTTGTTGATAAACTGATCGAGCGCTTTTCACCGTCCAACGTACGGACCCTTCCCTGCGAAAACATAGAGGAGTGGTTTGTCCAGGGTTACCCAGCCGTCATCGTCTGTTGAAGAGTATCTCAGAGGAGGAAGTGCAGTCCCGTCGGCCTCTGGACTAGGTGGTGTTTGGGAAGCCGTTCCGTCCTTGTTCGTGTCCTTCATGCGTCGCTTCTGGAGAGTATCATACATTTTATCCTTGTCTAGCTCGACAGCTTTATATGACAACTGAACCGGACATTGCTTGAATTGGATCACTTCGTGTTTGGTCAGGGAAATAACGCGCGCGTCGGTCGGTCGGGGACGTACTGCCTCGCAGAAGGCCGTACATGAAACGAGCCTCTCCCATCCAGCGCAGATGTTCGGTTCCAATGTCCAAGTCGGCCATCAGACCCATTGCTTGCGACATGAACGATATAGTGCGTTTGCCATTTTGGGACAGGGAAAATACGTCGACGTTCATTGGAAGACCTGTATGGTTCTACATAAAATTATCTCGCACAGGCAAAAACGATTTACCTTTGACAACATTCAGGGTAGCAGCAGAGACGTCAAAACCATCCTGTATTTGTGTCAGTTCGTTGAGGCGTTGGGTCACATATATCAGCTCACGGCCATTCCCAGGAGGTTCAAGGACAGGCCGTTGCCTGTTCCGGTCGGAATTGGAGCGAGCGGAAGCCGAAAAGCGTTGATAGGTTGCTCATGGTGAGCGAAGCCATTAAGAATTTCGTGGATAAGGCCATCCCCAGAGACCACGACGACCGCGTCGTAGTCCAGCTTTATAGTTTTAGCAATATCATATGCATGCCCACCTCTCTTAGTGTCTGGAGGCAAATCAAACAGGCGTTACCGAGGGGGATTAAAGACATACGAATTACATCGAGTGAGCATTGCGCAGTGCGCAATATTGGTTCTATGGTCTTCGTAAAAACAGCAACGGCTTTTTTCTGCCACTGAATCAGAACGACAAAGAGGATCAAAAGGCTGCCATACAGTACCACCGCGAGGGTTGACGATAACCTTGAGACGCCGTCCCCGTTTGACCCCTGCACCTGATAATTCGTCCACAGGGATGCCAACAATCATTTGAAAAAACGAACGGACCTTCGTACGCCATGTGCAAAAGGGCCTCTATCCAAGCGTCGAGAACATCATCTTCTGCATCCTCCACTGTTCCAATTATACTCATTAGGGACATGGGATCCGCCTTCTGTTTTCTTCCGATATAGGAAATATTCAAGGTGCGGCCGTCGCGTCGGCCACCAATGACCTGCTGCAGAGGAACCTGAATGACGCGACCTAGCGAAGTTGGACGGTGCAGGCACTTTGAACAATGAAATAACCAACCATCCGTGATACTGAGCTCTGTGTCGGTATAACTGAGAGTAAGCAGCTTCTTTGTCGTCGCACGTATTCTAAGGTCCCGATGTGCCATGGTATTGGTGTAGGATGTGGACCCAGTCGTGTTGACCGGGTAACCCAAGAGTAACCGGCCAGCTCGAACTTTTTGAGCCGTGGATGACAGATTTCGATGACTAATTACATGGCGGACTTGAACTTGCTTGCAACCACAATATTCTGAAGTGCTAGTCCACTCGATACCAGTACTTTACTCCCAAACGGCTACCTATTCCGATGTTCAGGCGTATCAGTAGTGGGACTTGTAACTTCACACGGAGATAACCCGTACGTGATTCAGCGCAAAGCGAAATTGATTCACAATCACATGCCGAAAGTTTCAATTGCCGAATAAAATAGCCCCAAAATCCCAGCCGATATGTCCCGTATCGTCTTATCGATCGTTATCGGCTGGTGATGGCATATTGACTCTGATTTCGGGCCACTTTATTCGCCAACCGAAACTTTCTTGCGCTGAATCACGGGTTATCCCTGTGTGAGCTTGTTCCCGCCTGACTCACAAGTTGAAGAGGCTCCAATCTTTCTTGTCGACCGACCAGCATGTCTCCGACTGTACACTCCGTCGCCCAATCTGGTTTCGGGTTAGGCAACGAGCTCTACGACCGGTGTGTTCCATTTGTCGTCGATGTATGATATTCTGAGAGCTAAACCTTCGCCGCGGCTCAGCGCTCGGCCTTCCTATCAGCCTTTGGCGCTGTCGCACATACGCAAGGCCGTCAAGGCTACCCCTCCAATTAACGTCGTCGAGTATGTATTTTATAGAGTGCTAAATCTCTTATAGACTGCTCGATTCAGAATCGGGGCTGGGACGGGTATTTTTACTCGTGCTTTTCTCGCCCATCCGGAATGGGCTTCCGCAATCAAAGAGCTGAGAGCAGTAGAACCCAGCGAAGGAATGCGTGAGGTGTTCATCAAGACCATATCGGACGACCGCGTTTCGATCAGCGAGGGAACCTTCCAGCAAACCGGCATAGAGGACGGCTGGGCTGACCTGGTCGTTGTCGCTCAGGTATGTGATATGATTCATTATTTATTGCCTCAGAATTTAATGCATGCAGGCCTTTCACTGGTGCCCGGACTATGCCCGTGCTTCGGAAGAATTTGGGCGCATCCTGAAATCGGATGGTGTTTTAGCGATGATCTGGAACTTGGAGGCTAGGTATGTCGTTCAGGACGCTCCTGAGTGGAATGATGAACAATTGTGCTAGAGAGAGCGCGAAATGGGTCGCACAGGTCCGAGATCGCATCGAAGTACACGAGCAGGGACCCCAATATCGTCTGGGCCTCTGGCGTCAAGCGTTCGACACGGCCGCGTATCAGAAGATCTTTGAGCCCCCGAAAGAGGAAATGTGGAATGTCCCCCTTCCTGCGACCCTGGAAATCGTGGTCGATAGGGCATGTAGCAAGAGCTACATGGCCATCCTGTCCGCCGAAGAAACCACGAAGGCGAGGAAAGATTTGGCTGCGATCGTAGAAAAAGGCGAGGACAAGGTCTGGATTAACGAAAGCGAGGGGATCTTTGAGTATCCTTACAGCACTGATGTAGTCATTTGCCACAGAAAGATGTAAACAATGGGTACACGATGAATATAATGGCTTTTGAGACTTGCCTTTGCCGCCAAGGAAACGCGTCGACGCGATTGTCACAGTGTGGTAACGACGCGGCGTTTGTTTGTTTGTTTGGCCAAAGTGGTGGGAAACGAGCGGAGTTTGAAACCATCTCTCTTAAGAGGCGACCGCGACGAGAAAGCCGCGTTCAACTTCTACCCCCAACCACCACCACCCTTCCTCAAGCCTCCTCAACCGGCTTACTTGTACGCTCGCGCCTCATACCCCAACCACCATTCGCGCTCAATTTCAGTATTATATAGCTCGTCTCACTCTCAACACTCCATATCTCCAATGGCACCCAAAGTTCGTCCAAAGTATGCGTATCATCGCATCATCCTCATCTCCCTTTTCAGCCCGCATCCACCGCCGGCAAAGCCCCTGCCTCGACCGCTGGCAAGGCACCTGCCAAGGTTCGTCTTTCTCGCGCGTGCATCCACGGACGCGTTGCTGACTCGCATGCAGACTGAAGGGTCTAAAGCGGGCAAGAAGACCGCGACCAAGAAGTCGGCCGCGCCCGCTGCCGACGGCGAGAAGAAGAAGCGCAAGAAGACCCGCAAGGAGACCTACTCGTCGTACATCTACAAGGGTGCGTGTGGCATAACGCTTGCCTGGTTGGACGCTCTTACTGACGGCGCGCGGCAGTCCTCAAGCAGGTCCACCCTGACACGGGTATCTCGAACAAGGCCATGGCCATCCTCAACTCGTTCGTCAACGACATCTTCGAGCGCATCGCGTCTGAGGCATCCAGTGCGCCCCATTTGTCCCCCTCATCGTCCGCGCCACTGACCCCTTCTCACTCAGAGCTCGCGCAGTACTCCAAGAAGTCGACGATATCGTCGCGGGAGATCCAGACCAGCGTGCGTCTTATCCTGCCCGGTGAACTCGCCAAGCATGCTATCAGCGAAGGTAACCCTCCCTTTCGTCACTCGTCTCACATGTCCTGATCAACGTCGAAGGCACCAAGTCCGTGACCAAATTCTCGTCGGCGACGACTACGAAGTAATCTCGGTCGGATGCTGGTTCTCTCTATCTGTCTACGCATTATATTATCATCTTTTGTTCTGGCGTACGCCTGTGTATGCTTGTATCATTATCGGCCTTTTTTTCAATCATCATCTTGTGCATGTATTATCTTGAACCCTCTCCACCGCAATGACTTTGACCATGTAACTTTTACATGTAATGTAAGTTTAAGCGTTCAAACGGCCTTGCAACCCGTGGCCCTGAATTCTGGCGAGTATGAACTTCGTTCCGTACTAAATCTGAACCAAACCTCGCAAGCAACAGCGCCGTCGTTCGCCATGGACGTCAAACGATGAGTCCCGAATCTGTGTTCAATATGGTACTGCGCGGCTCGCCGCCATAACCTCTAGTATACATACAACGGGCGCAGACGAAGGATAATTAAAAACCTGGAAAATGTCAGCCCAGGCAAGACGGGAGGTGCCAGAGAAGACTCACCATATTTATTACCCGCCTCTTTACGATTACGTCGTCCTTCCGCAATTCTCTCCTCGAGAGCCTCTCTGTTTGAATAAGCCTCGTGTAGCATGGTTGCAAGCTGATGCCTCGACCGGGCTATCCCACTTTGCTTGGAAGCCTGCGGACAGACAGTCAGAACAGGACTACTGTGAATTTGGATTCGACTTACGGTTAACTTAATATTGGGGGCAGCCGGTGCACCGTCCGCGCCTCTCGTCACCGCCTTCCGTGACTCCCGCTCTCTCATTTCCAGTTTCGCCTTCTCCATCTCCTTCATGGCATCGACCTCTTCCACTGCAGCACTGTCCAGCCCCTCGAAGCCTTTAACCTGGCCTTTCTCCAAGGCCCGGACGTGCGCGTTGTATTCTGTCTGCCATTTCTTGGTAAACGTCGTATAGTACGCAGGGTTATATGCCGCCCATGCACCCGAAGGAAGCGTGTAGTATCCCGGGTACGGGTCTGTTGGGGTTGGTTCGGGTGGCTCGAATTTCGGGATGACGGGGGCGGAGGATAGTGTGGGAAGGGAAGGAGCTGACGAGGACGCGACTTTATGTGAAGAGGTAGACGCCGTTGCACCTAGTCAAAAAAAAATTAGAACATCTATGTACTGCAGAACATTGCGACATACCGAGAGAGAAAAAGTCCACGGTAGGAGCCGGAGACACCTTGGTAGCAGTCCGGGGCGGCGCCTTGGTAGCTCCCTCTTCAAGGGATATGTTTGATCGTCCTTTTGCCAAAGACGGGGGACGAAAGGAAAATGACGTGGATGAAGCTGTTGGCTCTGCGTCCTCGGCTTGTTGTTGACCCTCCGCCGTTGACGCCTCCTTCACCGTCGGGCGAGGAGCGTTGAACACCAAGCCCGGTCCGCCCCCACCACCGAGCACCCGCGCAGGAGGAGGGAGTACGGGATTCTTCTGTTTGGGGGCGGGGAGCATAGCTACCAAAGATGACATCCCTGCTCCCGCCTCTAAGCGCGGCTTTTTGGCTGCAGGGCGCTGGTCGTGTAGATCATCAGGATCGTCTTCCCTCGGACGCAGTGTTGGCAGGCCAATGGTGACTTTCTTGGGTCCGCGCTTTTGTTTTGGAGGTGGTAACGCCATCTTTGAGGGTGTCGATGGGATGCTCTTGGCTGGAGGGAGAGCGACACCGGTCTCGTTATCGCTTTCGTCCCCATTCTCGCTGTCGCTGCCGTAGTCTCCGAGGCCCAAGTTCATCGGGGTCGAGGTGGAAGATCCCAAATCCTGAAAAGGCAATTGACGCCTCTAGCTTTCTACGTGATCTTCTGAAGACAGTCGTTCAGAATCATTATGTTATCTCATGCAGGTTGCATTCGAGAGTCTGAATCATTGAATCTGTTGGAGGCCCATGCAAATGATGTTCATGCAATTATTCTAGTGGCTTATGTAAATGATAGGTCTACGAGTGTCCGTCGTGTGTGCGTATTGTAGCAACTGCGTCTAACAGTATCCGAGAAATCTGTCCGTGGGTGCCAAAAGAATCCAGAAAAGAATGTAAATGACAAGTCCGATGGGTTTATCTAGTCGTAATCATGGCCGGGCTACGAGGTCGTCAGTATTGGCACTCTGCCCGTCAAATACATATCACATACCCAGTTGTTCCTTGCGGTAGAAGAAGAAGTAGCCAATAACAACGATCAGTTGGCAAATCAGGGCAATCCAGAACATTGGCTCAGCCATGGGGCTCCCTGGTTAAGAAGTTGAGCGCAGTTCTGGTAGAGAGGAGAATGCACTGACCTTTCAGACCATCCGAGAAATCCCACTTGGCAGCGTCGGGGAACACAGTAGACGGACCCAGTCGGTTGGGAGCTGTGGCGCGGGCGACCATGACACAGACGGATCCAATGATTTGCGCAAAGGCAAGCGTGGCGCAAACGTGAAGACGAGAAAGGGTCTAGTTGAACGATTAGTATCGCCGCCAATCCTCAGAGAGGTATCTAACCTGAAGCAGGATCATTCCTAAACCAACACCTTGGACAGCGTCCAATACACCTAACCACAGCCAAAGGGAAATGCCGAGATACGGTCCGGCAGAACCAGCCCATGGAATGTAAAGTGCGAGGGACGATGTACCCCAGAGCATCTAAGTGAAGATGAGCATGATAATGAGGACACGAGGCAGGTACATACTTGGCACCATCGAGGAGCGCCCAGACCCACGGCGAAGACAGGCAGGAGCCAGGTGTGGGTTTTGCTGAAGTGCGTAAGGACAAGAAGCAGCGCCGCCCAAACGCCAACGAAGAAGGCGACGACGAGGAGCGCGATCTGCCACTTGGGAATGTCCACGCTCCACAAGAAAGTCCAATTACGCCCATAAGGCTGGGAGGGTTCGTTAGGATGGACTATATATATAATTGCAATACACATACCCCGCTGAGCCAGTAATCGCGCAGTATTTCAGATGCAAGGAACCAGAGCACTAGTTTTCTGCGGAACAACGTTCTCAAGAAGTGTGGTACTTTAGGCGGAGTTTGGCGGTAGTACTCTGCTCAAAAGTTTGAAATCCGGAATAGGCAAGACGAGGAACACTCACCAGGAAGACCGTAGAGCATCAGGTACGCGAAGATGAAGCACAGAGCTGCTAGAGGCCACACGATGACACAGATATACCAGGGTGGAACATAATCATCCGAGACGCCGTTCAAGGTGTAGCCCCAATACCATAGTGCGGCGACCCATATTTGTTGGGATCCCTGGACGATACAGGCGCGCATGGTCCAAACCTCCGTCGCGGCACCCTGGTCATGACAGATCAGGAAAAGTAATGACTATGTAGATGTATTATACGTACGGCTTCTTCACCGAAATTGAGACCAAAGAATGCGAACGATGCAGCCGAAGCAATGGCATAACACCAAGTGGCGGCGTTTGCCAGTGCGCGATGGGCAGGAAGGATGGCCGTTGCAATGGAAGGGAGCCCGATCATGAAGAACGCCAGACCGAAGAAAATCCAAGGGAAAGACAGGATGTATACCGAGGGCTTCAGTCTGAATAGCGGGTACCAAACGAATGACGCAGCCAGGAACACACCACCAAGAACATATAATTGGATGTTGTCTTCCCAGTTCCTACCCGTGAGCAGCGTGATCTGGAAACTTGTTGCGCTGATCATCTGTCCCAGGCCGATAATGATCGTGTAAAGAGGCCAGCCTCCGATTTCACGCGCGAGCGCAATCTGTAGTCTGGTCATGGGTACGACTTCAGGCAGGCCAGCGTCGTGGCGCAAAGGACCATCATAATCCGCCACGGAGAAAGCTTGAGTGTTCGGAGAATCGGGACGTGAGTACAACGAGGGTGAAGGTGTTCCCCAGACGGAATCCCGTCGAGATGACATGATGCTGGAGGCACTCGACAGCTTATCCTTGCGCACTTTGCCGAAAAACGCTTCTTCGCTCTTCATGAGGTACTTCTCGATGGACAACTCGTGTTCAGAGTTTTTGGCGGTGAGCAGTTGCAATTTCTGAACGAATTCAGAGGCAACACCACCATCAGCATCCGTGAACTAGAAGCGCGGCGGATCAGACATAGGAAAAAGGGGATATAAGCAAAAAAAAATTACCGAAGCAATGGCCTTATTGAGTGGGGAATTAGACTTTTCGTCAACGATTGACGAGATTGACTCGACGGATGAGACGCGGGAGTGAGCGCCGAAAGGCCGCGAAGGAGCTTCGAGGAATGGGTCCGGGGCGTGTCGTTGGTCTTTCGCGATGGTGCGGTTGGCTCTCTCGAGGAAGTCGTTGTACCCTACAACAGGTGAGCCCGGGGCGCTGCTTTGTCTGAAGTAGTCGTCGCCGGAGCCGGTTGAGCTGTACGTCGAGTCTCTATCGTGCATCCGGGGGGGTTGATGAAGGTCGCTATTAGGTGTCAGCGTATCTGGAGAACCTGGTCCCCATTGTCCGGGAGAACCCGGGCCCGGGGCGACGCTGTAACGTGGGTCCACGCTGTACACGCTGCGATTGTCCCAGTCGGGTTGAGAAGGATACGCCTGCGTCACCGGGTCCCAGTCATCGGCCTGCGCAATAGGTTGGACACCTCCCCCGTCACAATCGGACTCGCGCCATGCATCTGATCCAGCTCCCCCGCGACTGACGCCTATGCTACGCTTGTGGAAGTCCTCCATCCGTTGGCGCCACTCGACGACAGGGAAACGTTGGAGGGCCGACCGGGCACGGAGGATGGCGCGTTCCTCTTCGGTAGACTTGAGTGCCATTTTCACTGTTTTGGTTAGTTGCGACAGCATGTGCGCAGTCGCGCTCGACTCCACTGGATACCACTGCAAAAGGTAATGAGTACGGAACAAGAACAGGCCAAAGGTAGAACACACCCATCCGGGCATCAACCCAAGACCTCCCAGACGACTTCCGACACCAAGTGCGCCCTTTCTACCAAACTCGACCGCGACGAGACCGAAAGGCTCATCACGTGACGGGATGAGCGCGAAATCCGCACCGCTGAACAAATATGGAGGCAGGGCCGTGAACTCGGGCTTTGAGTAAACGCGCTCAGGATAGAGTTCCATGAGGCGCGCAAGCTTTTCAGCAGCGAATCGACCGTACAAGTCGATGACGGGTCCGACAGCAATGAGCTGAATCGAAGGACGCTTCTCCAACCTATGTGGCAAGTATAAATTAGCCAAAATTCGCAAGATGCAAGGGAAGAGCGCACAAAGATGGCATGACATCGGCGATGAGGTCAACACCTTTCTGCTTAGACCAACGCCCGACAAACACAAACAAGTCCGACTGTGGATCCTGGGCAATGCCCGCCCATTCCTGGGCTTGCCGCTTGTGCTCCGGGCGAGCGGCCTCAGCAACTTGGTCAATCTCGACATCTTTGGCTGCAGTGGGACTCTCGTCGAGAGCTGCGATGTCACTCGGGTCAGGATTCGGGAGCGAGTCGACGTGCTTGAGCGTCCAAAGCGCTGGGTAGCGCGCCCATGATCGCTTGCCGTATTTGTCGGACACTCCCGCTACACCGATACTCTTCTGGTGCACGCTGATGAAGGATGCGGCAGCGTGTAACAGATTGAAGGTGTTTCCGAATTGGACGTATTTGGTGCAGTGCTCCTTGCTGATGTTGAACGCCGAACAAACTTCCTTCATCTCCTCTTTGGTGCGCAATGGCCAGAGACCCTGGAACTCGGCATTGTGAAGGGAGAGGCAGACAGGAATGACCTTGGGAAGAAGGTAGATGCCTGCAAGCGCGCCGTGGTAGTCGTTGATGTGATATATGTCAACGGTGGGACTGCGACGAATTGTCGCTGCGATGGCTTGGTTCCAAGTGGAGTAGAAGATTGCCGAGCTGAGATCGTCCATGCGGGCGGGATATGGGTCGGCCTTCGTTTGCGCACGGAAGACGGGGCTGTCAAGGATGACATAGGTGATGTTGTCCAGGACGTGGGTCTCGACCTCGATGAGATAAGGCTCGCCGAAAATGATGACCTCGATCGGCTCTGCGGGATCACCGGCGGGATACTCAACGTCCTTGACCTTGGGAACGACCCAGACGAGGTCGACATCCGTCATTGCCTTGCCCATCAGACTGGACATGACACCAAGACCGCCGATCTTGACCTTGACCTTCCAGTCGATGATCTCGTACTCAAGGGTCGCAATGAGCACCTTGCGGCGCTTGTTCTTGTCCTCCGGCCATCCGATAATCTCCGTGTTATGTTTGTGCCCGAAAAGCTTCTCCGAGATTGGTGCGCCGTCCTTCAGGTCGCCCGTCGACTTGTTCCCGAGCCCAAGGATAGGGAAATAGTTCGTATGGCTCTTGGCTTTGACACCAAACTGGTTGTGCTTGATACCATAGAACGACCACATGAAGATGAGCACAGCGATAGTACCAGTGATCAACGGGATCGCGAGCAGCAGCGAGTACATGATCGCGCCGACAGACGACTCGCCTCGAGGTACAAGCGTCCACATCATGGTAGAGTCGTCGACCTGAAGCGCCCACGCGAGATGCGGGCTCGGCGGGGCCGACATGTTAAGATAATTGGGAGCGGCCGTGTTCGGTGGGAGCCGATCGAGAATCCCGTCGCCATCAGTGTCGCCGTAGTAGTAGTCGTCGAAGGCCCAGACGTTCAACTGAACGTATGTCGGCCATGAAGCCATGATCTCAAGTTCCCACAAGCCTTCGTCGTTCTGCGTCATCTGGCTCGCAATACCCGAATCAAAGCCCCACGAGTTGAACGGCCCCCGCGCCAAAAATTGTGGAACACGGCGCTTGGCGCCGGAATATCCATAATCAGCATGGATCACTGCCGTCGTGGACATTGCCGCTTCGCTCCAGTCTGGGTCATTCATCAGCCAAGTATTGACGAAAATAAAAGAGGGCCTACATTGCACCATGATGTGGTCGCCGTCCCAGAAGTTTTCCGAGCTGGTAAAGCGCTCCTTGGGAATAACAGTAGTATCCTCCCAAGCCGCCCACGCAGTCCAGTTCTTGCCAAAGTCCCACGAGTAGCGGAACATGTCGGCACCGTATGCCTTGTGCGCAAAGGTGTACTGGTCGTTCGAGAAGCCGAAGGAGGAATCCGAATCGTACTCGTTCTCGGGAAACACCATGACATTGTTGGCCTCGCCCTTACGGATCAGGACTTTGTCAACCGCCTGCGCCCCAAATGAGTATCGTGAGAGCAAAGAGGAAAGAAAAAAAAACACACCCCGGTCTTAACTCCTGTCGAAGAAGCTGGATTATCCAGCGTGATAGCTAGCACACCGTCTGCAAAGTTCTCCAGGGTTGCTGACCACTGATACTGCGATGTGTCGCCGCCAGAGATGCGCGAGGGGTCAGGCGACGTAACCTTCCCACAACTGGGTTTACCCTGGACCGAAACCGTCCCTCCGTGACCGGAGGACGATAGGTTGAATTTCATCGCTTGCGTTATGGTGCCACAGTCCATTTCAACGTTAAATTCGAACGTGATATCCATAACGGTCGCATTCGTATCGCTCGCCTTGACCTGGACGCGCGCGTCGTGGCCAGGCGAGAACTTGGTGAGGGCAGGGGCGGCGGCAACGAAGTCGGCGACGGGGACGAGTGCTTTGAATCCAAAACCCTCGATGCTGAGGCTTGGCACACATCCATAGAACGGCGCCTTGCTGTCGTTGTTAAACGACTCGCCCGACGCTGTGAGTTTGTACACTTCGTACGGCGCGAATAAGTTTTGGACACTGACGTCGCTTGTGAATGGCGTCTTCATCCAATTGTCCTTTTGGCAATCGTGGGTGTACGTTTTGGTCGAGTTCTCGTTTGTGTATAGCATCCAAACGGGGCCAGTGTAGGTCGCGTTCGATGACCCGGTCAGGTTCTGCTTGAGGAGAGCCGCGCGCGAGACGGACCAGAGCCCCATCTCGGTCACAACACTGTTGGACCCTGGGCGCACGATATTGTAGGTCCAGTTGCCCAGTTGGGTAAGATCGAAGCCATCCTGGATGGCGGGGTAGGAGCTGCGGAGCGCGAGAAGCCGCGCGAACATTCGCCGCGTATCCATTGTCGGGTCGAAGTGATCGAGTGCGTTCCAGTTGTCGTTACACCCAAGCAAAGCCTTTTCAACAGCGAAATTGAAGTACTGCTCCGAACCCAGGCCGTAGCACCCGTGGCGCTTCCAAGCAGTGTTGGCAGTCATCGCTTGACGTCTGGGGATGCGAAGGTCAATAACAAAAAAAATTAAACTGCTAAAACCGCGAGACTGACCCATAGAGATAATTGGCCGCGCCGGTATCAAACAGATAAAAGTTCTGCTCCTCTCCGTAGTACAGCTTCGATCAGGTTAGCAATATGAGCTTCTCAAACTCGTCGTGGACGCACCAGTGGCATACCGGGCATGACCATGCTTGCGATAAATGTGCCCAGCGCGCTCATCTGGGTTCCGTTCTGGAGACTAGGCCAACGGAACACATCAAAGTTGCTCGTCCCGAACATGTGGCGCGGGTCGAGCTCTCCCGTTTGAGAGTTAATGAAGTCGTTCTGCACGAACATTTCGTGCCACGCGGTAATGAAGTTGATGTCGACATCGTACGCGGCCTGCAAGTTGCCGTCCATACCGAGGAAGCGCGTCAACGCGCGATACGTCGAATAGTGGAACGCAACCGAGTCGAGTGCATTGAGCGGTGCGTCACGGAGGAAATACTGGTTGTCCGCGGAGGTGACGTTGGGTACGGCGCCGTACCCGGCCGGCAACTGCGTCGGCGTGCGACCACGGCCACTGAAAACAAAATTGAGAGACGCCACAGGAGTGATGCGGAGCCCACGTACATGTACAAAGAGCCAAAGGTGTTTCCACCAGTGACCTCACCAGGGATGAAAAAGTTTTTCTTCCCGAGGGCGGCGGCACATGAGCGAGTGCTTGACGCCCAATCGGCGAGGGCATCAACGGTGACCTGCGTGGCCTTGTCGATCCGAATAGCGTCGATGTCGAGCGCGGTGATGGCCATGCACGAAAAGACCTTGAGCTTGGCGATTACTGAGGGCTTCCACTCGCGCAGCCGGTCCTGGACGGAGGCGAACTTGGCGAGCTGACGTTGCCAATCGGGGTGGACACCGAACGCCTCCATGTCTCCGTACTGGTCAAAGTCGGACTCAAGGCAGCCATCGGTATCGAGGACTACTCGCGTGCCGTCGTCGTTCCAGAATTCGGGCATCACGCAGGAAGCGTTGCGTTCGTTGACCAGCTGCGGTGAGATGAGACGGGCGCCAACGAGAGTGTGAAGGTCAAGGACATACGTTGAAATCGCGGTACTGGGTAAAGTTCCATGGGACGTAGAGCGGATTCTTCCAGACGGCATTGTGCTCGGCGAGATCAAAGGGCGTGCTGACGTTAAGGTAACTGCGAAACAAATGGTAAAGATGTGAGGCAAGAAAATAGTGAACCACATACCCGTCAAAGCCAATGAGATCAGCCATAGTGCCGACGGTAAAGTCGGCCATGAGGTACATGCCCCGCGCATGAATTTCGTCAATGGCGGCTCGCCAGTCATCGATGGTGCCCCAATGGGGGTCCAATACGGTAAAGTCGAGGGGCGAGTAGCCTGGAAAAAAAGATGAGGAGGTAAAGGGGTGGCGAACGGATGGATGGACGGACTGTCTGCCTGCCATAGCATATTGAGGAAGGGCGTCCCGGAGATAAAGATAACTCGGACGCCCATTCCGTATAGGTAGTCTAGCTTAGAGACGAGGCCCTTGAGGTCGCCACCATAGCGGAGCTGGGTCTCGCGGTAATCGTTCTCGTACATTGTGCCGAAAAAATCATTGTTGGAGGGGTTGCCGTCGGCGAACTTGTCGAGGAGGATGGTGTAGACAGGGAGAGCACGCCAGTTGGTGGGGGACGGGGTGTAGGTCTTGTTAGGACGGTTTGTGGAGTACTGGGTCGGGTCGGTCGCCTGCTGATTTAGATTCAAGTTGTAGTCTACGAGATCGTCGCGGTAGGGACTGGCGACGACGAGAAGAAAGGAAAGGAAGGGTACGACGAGGGCGGGCAGGAGCCGCATGGTGGTGGTGCGGAAGAAAGAGAGGAGGAAAAAGGAGTGGTCAGGGTTCAGCCAGGCGGGGACCGTTGCCCATTGATGTGTCATCAAATTCTGTCCTGTTCCGACATCCGACTAATACACGGGCGGAGATACCACTTTCCCTTAGCACTTTCCAGCTCGGAATTGCTCCATATCTCAAATTCACATAGGTCCAATACAACGCGTTTGCGACGCACATTAGATATTCTATTCGGGTTCCCTGCGTACGCCCTAATCCTATGAATATCTAGGGGGGTCCATCACCCGTATGGTTAGCAGAACACCAGAACACATTTAGAATCCAAAAAAGTTTTTAGCGCCCAATATGGATCCCCGATCAGGAACGCAATCTCCTTAGACAATTAAGAGGCAAAAATTGGCTCTTATCCTGTCTCGCTCAGTGTCTCTGCGAACAGAGACCTCCTCTTCCACTGTCTGATCCCAACACCCCTCCATATGCTAGTGTCCATCTGGTGAGCTTCAGGTTGCAAGGGCCATTTTTAGACAGACTTCGTACGTGATAGTGATTATGATGAGTGATGTCGACTAAAGGGGATTCTTATGGCGATAGCAGCGAGGATAACAGACAAGAGACAGACAGGCAGGATCCAATCCCAGAGGGCGACTCCTCGGTTCACGACCGCTCGCAAGGCCGATAGTAAGAGTAAACCTTCACACGACCAGTTGCCCTTTAAACTTGAAGCGACCAGAGCCAGGCGCGCCGCAGGGATGTCAGTTGTCGCTTGTTTCGCGAACATAACTGCATCAGTCTTGCATTCCTACAGACAGATGTTTGCACAGGCCTAATCGGATTTGGCTGGACCATTTTTAGGATGGGTGCCATTTTTAAAGCAGAAAGCGTCAGAATATGCCAAACTTGGGCGCGCGAGAGTACTCAGCGTGAGAGTCGCAAAAATTACGGCAGTCAACAGTTGGGAACGGGATTTGCTGGTTGATTTGCAGTGAGTCTTATCATGAAGACAACCGAGGAATTGAGCGAGACCTTAGTAGCTTAGAAAAAATGGCCAGGATCAGAGGCTTTGGTCCTTGGGGCAAAAAACAAGCGAGCGTCGCAGACGGTTCCTAGATATTCCCGAAGGAGCCAAGGGACGCGCTGCGCAAATCCAGTCACTACTTGGCGTGCGACAACTTCGGCACCGGCGGCGGCACAGTGCAAACACAGCGCCTTGACAAGAATCTTGAATTGTCGTAACTTCTTGTCAATGCAGGGTCGCAGATAGGATCGCGCTCAGTGTCGGCGAGTGCTGCAGTATATTGACAGTGACGGAACGGTGGGCGCCTGAGTCAGAGCGCAAAGCAACAGAAAGCAACGGGGTTCGCTTGAGCTCGCTAAAAAAGCAGCTAGGTCTAGCCAGGTGAGTACGGGCTTCAGTGGCCGATCATTACCAATTTCTCCTTGAAGGAGAAATTTCGTGTGAATTGGCGCAGTTTGGCCCTGGCGGATTGGTGCTTGTGCTGCTCTAGTCGCAACTCATCGTCTAAGTTAGGCGGGACCCTTTACGCGACTCTGCGGGACGTGAATCGGAATCGGAGGTGAACCAACCAAAGCCTGGGCGATTTTATAGGAGCATCGCGATCACGTGCAATTCAATCAGTGATTCGCCACGTGGCGCGCGCGTGCAGATCGCCGGAGCCTCATGAGACAATCCCACGTCTACTTACTTATAGAATCCAGCCCCGAAAATCCTCCATTGACGGTAGGATTTTCAATTGTCCATGGCACGTAGACCGCCTCAGCTCGGATTTCATCACTTGAATCACTCTCACTTGCGAGCACGGACGAGTGACAAAAGCTAACGCAAAAGTCGTGTCCGGCGTTAAAGTTACTCAATCCGAAAGGGCCCCCGAACGTGACGGCGAAGCTGCTCCGCCTCAGTCGTTCCGCTCTTCGCTGCCAGCACTGAGCTCGCTAGGCTATATTGGTATGCCATTATGAAGACGGGAGGGTTATCGAGTCAAGCTAAGGCTAAGAGGGCCACCAAATCCAGTGACCTTCCCGTCCACTGGCATGCTGAAAGTTCTGTCCTAGGAAACGAAACGCTCCTGTTCACGCCGGACGCTCTGGACTATTGTGTTTGAACGGTGAGTATTTCCGAGTCTGCTAGCAATGTCTGCAATTAAATAGCCAACAGGGGCAGAGGAGTACTAGTATCGACGTGTGATGCGCGTCTCTGGGCATCAGGCCAGTGCATGTTTTCACTATCGTCACTTGAGGCCTTGACAGGGAAGGTCCAATCACCTCCGGAATTCGCACTTGTGCAGAGATGATGGCGAGTCTGGCCCTCCAAACGTCCGTGCTAAAACTTCTGCTGGATGAAACGCGCGCCTATTGCTCTACGATGGCTCGGACGAGTGTCTGTGGTTACTTCCGAGTCTGTTAAAATTGGCGCCCTTACAAATGCAGCCGTAGGGCGCTGCGGTCTCGGTCTCGACGAATATGGTTTTCGTTGTCTCCGGGCATCACGGCGCTGCATGTATAGCTTGACGTCTAAACGCAGAATCCGGAGTGCATGACCCCCGTAGTCATTCGAGTCTGCGCTTTCCATTGCCAGATCTCGCGCCATTCAATTCCGAGACAAGGCTTAATTCGCGGGAAGAGAGCTTGATTCATTAATCATCCCGCGCCACGATCAACTTGTTGCTCACTCGCGTCGTCAGTACTCGGATATCGACGAAGTAATCTTCGAAATCTGCCAATGCTCATACTTACATCTCGGACGACGCCCGCAGCCTACAATAAAAGGTCGACTGCCCCAGAATGGCAAGTGAGTAAGGGCGGTGCAATTTCGGGGATGAATCGTCGTATCTCGTTTCGGTTTCGAAGTTTCAGGCTTCCGAGCGAACAGGAGCATTCAGCCACCCCACCCGAGCGACATCCACAACCCGCGATAAGTCTTGGTGCGCCAGTTACAGGACCCTCCGAATCGGCTGCATTCACGATTAAGCTAGATTCAGGAACCTACTTGATCCTCTAATAACCTGGAGCAGACAGCCTATTTGTGGGCAGAAGGCTGCGGTATGACCGCTTGCTGTATCCTTGTTGTATGATTGTTAATGCACCGGAGGCTGCCTCTAGAACGTCTTCAAGAGCGCACCCAGGGGTGATTTCGGAGTGATTCCTCGGCGTGGCTGGTGGCAGAGTGTGTACTCGTCCCACGTTCGACTGAACATAAATAAATGCTGTTCTTGTCGATCTGTTTTTATGCTCTTGCCTCCATCCCCCGCGGGTGGGTATCATATATTATGAGGGGGTTGCATGGCGCGCTGGCTTTTAGGCAAGGGAATGAATTAATTGAGCGAGTGAGACGGTAGATACTAGAACGTGGGAGTGGGCGATCAGATCTTCCCTGCCATACACTGCAGTTGTTGTCATGGTGTGTGTTAGGTAATCAATAGTACTTGCTCTTAGCGGTGTGCTACTAGTGCGAGCCGCGCCTCGCAGGTGGAACCAAATGTCCGCCATGACTGCCAATGGCTCTTTCAACTTCGACTCCCCCCCATCCCCCATCTCCCCCAGCTCATCCTTCGCCCCCCGCTCCTTTACCTCCGCAATTCGCGGCCACAACTCACCCTTCCCCAGCACCCCAACCTCCTCCATGAGCTCCTTCTTCGACCCCCCACCAGGCACCGCATATGCTGACTTTATCCGTACTTGGACCGATGCCCATGTCGCCCGCTGGCTCACAGATATCAAGTGCGCAAATCATGCAGCTACTTTCCGCGAAAACGATATACGCGGCGATATTCTGCTCGAGCTTGACCAAACCACGCTCCAGGAGATGGGTGTCTCCAGCATTGGCGACAGACTACGCATTATCAACGCAGTAAAGTCTCTGCGCCAGCGCTCGGCAGCACGCGTGCCCGCAACACCCATACTCGAGTCTATGCGTTCCCTGCGCCTCGACGTGTCCCCAGATGTCACCGCCGCAAAGCAGGATCGCATAGAGGCTTCCCCCACGACCCGTATCCCCTCCCGCCGCCTCGAGACCAACCGTCCAACTCCCCTCCAGCTCAATCCCACATCCGGCCGCAACGATCTCCCCCGCATTGTGCGCGAGCAGCAGCCGCCGGACTCGGCTCGCATAACTACTGCCACCAACAGCAGCAGCAACAGCCATCCCACGATCCGGCCCTTGCCCCAGCCGTCCCAGTCCAGTAAGCTTTAACGTTGTAATAATTAAAAGGTCCTATATTAATATTTTCGTCAAGCCTCCAGCTCTGGGCCGCGCTCAAAACTCCCCCCGCTCCCCCCACCGCCCAATGGCCAGCCCCCGCTGCCCCCGCCCAGCCGCGCTCCCGTACGCGGCATTTTGAACGGCGGGTCGCAGCTCAGCGGTCGCAGGACACCCACTCCCGATATCCCTTCCTACGCCGGCCAGCCCCTCCCCCCCGCGCCGCAGCAGCAACCTCTCCTCACCCCATCTTCCGCAAGTAGCTGGGCAGGCTACCATCTTCCCGCAGACCCCCGTCCGGGCAACGCCGGCGGCGGCAAGACCCCCGCCCGCTCGCCGTCCCCGCTCCTTCCCGGACGCTCCGGCCCCCGCGGCGCCGGCCCCTCCGTCCATGGGCGCGGTACCTCGCTCGGAAACAACTCCCCGGGGCCCAGCTCCAGCCCCTCCGCCAAGGGCCCCGTCCGCTCCAACACGGGCAATCACCCATACGCCACTTCCCAGTCTTCCGTCCTCCAAACCTCCGCCACGAACCTTGCGTACCTCTCTCCCATAGAAGAGAGCTTCAACCAGCCTAGTAGCTCCGGCACACCGTCCCCGCCGGTCGGCCGCGGTCCTTCCACCCCTTCCGCCCAAAGCGTTACCCCGTCCCTCGCCGACCTCCGCCGAAAGCTCGTACGCTTCCTGCTACTCGAGGAGGGCCTCAACTTTACAGTCGATGTTGCCTCATGCGCCGGCGGCATTGAGGTCCTTGAGAAGGTCCTCAAAAAGTTTGGCAAGGGTGGCGCTCGCCACTCTGACGGCAGCGGCGTCGACGTACAATACACAGACGGAGGCGGCCTGAGCGTGGACGGCTGGGGCGTCTACCTCGACCTGGGTCAGGAGGACGGCCCCGGCGAGCCGCTGAGAGAGGCTGAGCTGCTGTCTGTGTGTCACGCCCCGCCAGATCATCCCGCCCGCGTGCACGGACTCACCCTACGCCGCACCGGTCTTACTCGTCGCGCCGACGGCAGCTCATCCCCCGCAAAGGACAAGTTCCTCGACGCTGGCACGAGCAAGGCGACGAAGCGCGCGAGCTCGATCAGTATCCTTAGTGGCTTGGGCGTGCACGACCCCGAGCGTGCACTTGACCCGCCATCGCCGACGTCCATGGACGGGCGCCAGAGCCCCACACTGTCAGGTCCGCCGACTCCCCCGCTTACGAGCGGCAAGAAGCGGCCTTCGAAGCTGCACAACTTTTTCGGGCAACGGCCGCCCAGCGAGCTCATCACCGACCACCTGACCGAATACTTCCCGATGACGGACAAGAAAGTGCTCGCGCGGACAGCGCGGCAAAGCATGATCTTCCGCGCCAACACCCGCTCAAAGCGCGACAGTACCGCGTCGTGGAACCCCGCGCCGTCGCTACCCTCGCGCTTCAGCAGCAGCACACAGGGATCCGCGCAGCGGACGTCCATGTCGTCCCCACGTACCTCGTTTTCGTCGTACGTGCAGCCCCCGCCGCCGCTGCCCGATTCCCGCCCGCCCGAGGACCTCCCCCGCGTGTCACTCTCGACCGAGGATGGGCGTTCGGTCGACATCCACAGCAGTGATGGCTCTGCGAGCCCCGAGGCGCCAAAGCTCACCGCGCACCCGCAGCTCCTGCCGCCCATACCGTTCCCGACCGAGTCCTTCTCCGAGTCTCTCGAGAGCATCACTGGCTCCGGTCCCGGCGCGCGCGTGTCGCGCAACCTCTCTGGGGCCTCGCGCCGCATGAGCTACATGACCGAGGTCCGGAGCAAGCGCGACCGTACGGACACGGCGAGCATGCTGACCGTCGACGAGATCACGGCGGACCTCGCGACGGACCGCTCGGAGGAGGAGTGGACGAAGGTCGAGTCGCAGGATGGGCTCGAGACGGACAATGCGGAAAGCACGCTCAATGACGAGGACGCGGAGGACGACCTTGAGGATGATGATGAACTTGAGGACGCGGATGAAGATGGTACGCTGAACGACCCCGATGCCGACGATGAAGAGCCCGGCAAGCCTGAGACGCGGCAGGGTACGCTCCCGCCCAATTTTTTTTGTTTTCCCCTCTGACTCGGTTTGCAGCGACCAAGTGGATCAAGGGTGCCCTCATCGGGGCCGGATCCTTCGGCAAGGTGTATCTCGGAATGGACGCGTCAACGGGGCTCCTTATGGCCGTCAAGCAGGTCGAGCTTCCCACAGGCTCCGCCCCGAATCAGGAACGCAAAAAGTCCATGCTTAGCGCGCTCGAGCGTGAGATCGAGCTCCTGAAAGATCTGCAGCACGACAACATCGTGCAGTATCTCTGTGCGCGATCCCTTTATATACACCGCGTGCTATGCTAACCGGGTCTAGACTCATCGTTGGACGACGACTACTTGAATATCTTTTTGGAATATGTGCCTGGCGGGTCGGTGACGGCGCTCCTACGCAACTACGGCGCATTTGAGGAGCCGCTCGTGAAGAACTTTGTGCGCCAGATACTCGAGGGGCTCAACTACCTGCACGAGCGCGACATCATCCACCGCGACATCAAAGGTGCAAACATTCTCGTCGACAACAAGGGCGGCATCAAGATTTCTGATTTCGGGATCTCGAAGAAGGTCGAAGACAGTGCGTGGGAAACTTAGCATCATTTTCTCATTTTTAATTTCCTTTTCCAGACCTATTGACGGGTAATCGCATGCATCGGCCGTCCCTGCAAGGCTCCGTGTTCTGGATGGCCCCCGAGGTCGTAAAACAGAGCGGGCACACGCGCAAGGCCGACATCTGGAGTGTCGGGTGCCTCGTCGTGGAGATGCTCACCGGGGAGCACCCGTGGGCCACCCTCACGCAGATGCAGGCCATCTTCAAAGTACGCTGCACCTCTTTTTACTCCTCGCATTGCGTATACTTACCCCCCGCGTAGATTGGGTCCTCCGCAAAGCCCACCATTCCCTCGGACATCTCAAGCGATGCCCAAGATTTCTTGCTCCGCACCTTTGAGCTGGACCACGAGGCGCGGCCCTCGGCCGCCGAGCTCCTGCAGCACGCTTGGGTCAGCAAAAAGCCGCCGGGGAACGCGTCCAAGAAGGCGCCGACGACCAAGGTTGAGGTCACTGCGTGATCGCTCTTCCTTCTATGACCTCTGACTTTGATGCCTTGTTTATTTGCGTTATCTAGTTGTGATGTTTGTTGTAGAAAGGATGCCATCTGTATGATAATTAATCCACTCTCTGATTCGACTTCCTGCAGAAAGTTGCCGGCCGCATTTGACTCATCTCGCCTATCTGCGATTTTAAATTTACTCCTCTTGCTCCTCCTCCTCCACCTGTTCATGTTTGCGCTTCTTCGGACCGGCTGTCGGGCCCTTCCCGGATACCGCTTTTGTCCCGGGGCCCCAGTTCGGGGCGGGGTTTTCTTGGTACCGCACAAGGTTGATTTTGGAGGTGAGTTTGCCAGAATCAGGGTGTGTAGTAAAGTTGGCTTCGGCCCTAGGCGAAATGTCAGTCGACACCCAATGCGGCGCTTTCTAGACAGACTTGGGCTCCTTCTCAAGCAGACGATGCGCAGGAGATGTCTCTGATATATTGGCACGTTTTACTGGATGGTGCTTAATCCAGGAGCGGAATATATCGAAGATCTCTGAGCGAGTGGCCGAGGTTTTGATGGACCCTGCGGAGGCGTGCGAGCGAGACACCTTGTGCCCCCCGTGGAGGAGCGCAGAGCTGGGACGCTTGTGAGCAGCACAAACAACAGATTTCAAGTACTCACGCAGCATCGGCGAAAGAAGGTGTTGTGCAATGGAATAATTTGGCAACTCTGGTAGGTGTAAAGTAGAATGGGCTATCATTGAGCTCCTAAGCATCGTCACATCTCTGCAAGGCTTGAACGCGAGAGACGTACCTCCTTGGCGACAGTCAACATTCCTTTCATGCGGGCGGCTGTACCATAGAGCGTTTCATTGGTCGCCAGGTGCTCTAGCACCTTGCCTACGAATTCGGAGTCATGGAGAGATCCGGACCACATCGGGCCCGCTACCTGGTTCGAATCAGCAATCCTCTCTCGGGGAAATTCCGGATTTCATACATGCAAGACGCCGTCACACTCGGGACATTTATCCCCAACCGGAGGGCCAGACTGGAGTTTGAAGTTGTAGTTTACAGAACCGCTTGGATGGACCTTCTCCGTCATTTTGGCCAGAGACTGGCCATAGAACGACTGGCAGTCCGTGCACACCCAGTACGTGGATGTTTTTCTGAAATTAAGTTTCAATCGTTGTATGGCGAGAAACGGGCCGGAAACATACGTCACAGCCTTCTTGACTTCGAGAGGAGACGTTCGGATACGTATAAATAGGCGAACGTAAAAATCGATGGAGAGGGACAGCAGGGGTTGGACATATCGTCCATATCTGGCGGCGGCAGTCGATATGCTATGTAGCACGAGCCGCAGGGCCTACAAATGCAATACTCGTGAATACTATGAAAGCGGTCGTCGGCGATCTCTTACAGCTTCGTGGCAATATTCGGCTTTGATAGGAATGCCTCCGTAATTGGAGAAACTGCGAAAGAAATTTGTCGAGGTTCGTGCTAGATGCCAATAAGAAATAGATACCATTTCTCGGCATAATTGGTGGTAGCAAGAACAGTGAGATCCGTGCAAGTGACGCAAAGTAAACCTCAACCAAGATTAGTACTCGTAACTAGTGGTACAGTATAGACAGACCAACCGTCATCGCGAATGCATTGCACCGCAGCATCGATAAATGGCGCGGCAGTACCATATGGATCAAGGTCGAGGACGTCGACACGTTGTATGGGATCACGGTGGTTGTACATTAAAGTGCTGGAAAGTCAAGGTATCATACAATACGGGACCAACAAGAAGAACTTACCATGCATCGCCTTGATTTACCTTGATCTCGGCTCCCCCGCTAGCTGCAGATTCAGAGGGAGATCCTAACCCGTTGAGTTCAATGTTGCGCTTCATAGCAGCGGTAGCAGCTGATGATAAATCGTTGGCTATTACATAGCTGGTTAAAGTAAGCTGGAGAGACAGGGATAGTTTAAACCGATTGCAAACCTCACATGGGGGATCTCTTTGGCGTATCGAATGGAGCGCAGTCCGGTCGCTGAAAGCGCTTCCAGGATGACAAACTTGCGGTGCGGGTATTCGGGCTGGTTAAAAATAAGGATGCAGCATCAGAGGTTGTTGAAACCGACACACCTGATCGGCAGAGGCATCGACTGGTGCCGTGACTGGTGCTGGCTCCGAGTCCACTAAAGCCGTCTCCGATATATCAGCAGAAATATCCGCTTCAACTGGGGGATGTAATGAAACAATTAAATCTAGTCAAAGCTAAGCAGCTCACGTTTGGGTCGTTTGTTTTGTTTCCTTTTTAGCTGCTTCTCCCGGCCTAGGCGCCATTTTTCCTTCTTTGAATTGTGCAGTTCTTCACTCCAGACTCTGATACACGCGACACTTGTATCCCGATTGAACTCTTGGACTGGATTCAAGAAGGCCTCGTTTGACGACAAGAGGATATGCGAGGTGTTTTCGGTGTGAAGCTTGAACCCGTCTGGAATTGTAATCTTGCTTGCCATTGAGCAAAGCGCTCGTTTAAAGATAATGGCGCGAAACAGTCCTGAAGGCTTGACCTTGATCGGGACAGAAATCGTTTGCCCGAAAAGGGCGTTTCCGAAACAACAGCAAATATGTAGGATCCTCGTCTGTGCAGCCGTGCTCCAGTACACCTGGCAGTGGACTTGCGCTGAAGATCGTTACGAACAAATCAAACAAAATAGCAATATATGGGACTAGGGACTGGGCTGGACTTGAACATGTCAGCCGCATCCTCGAATTCGCTGTTCTTTCCTTACTACAACTCTCAACATGCCGTCCTCTGTGTCGCGTAGTTGTGGACTGCTCCATTATTTTTTCTCGGGCCTTGCGAAGCTGACAGCGACCCTCACTCGTAGGCCTGCTGCATCTGAACTCCCTCTGTCTACTCTCGACCTACACACACATAACGTCGTCGACACTCCCACTGTCCCTGAAGATTGTCAGTATTCATATTTCTCCCCCTCCAATATAATCTTATTTTCTGTATTACAGTCACTGAACACGAGCACCTCGTACTTTCTTCCCACTGGCAGCGAGAACTCGGCCTTCCCCGGCACAGTTATACGGATGAGGTGGGCTCATACAGGAGCAGTAGCGCATACTCGGAAGGCGCGCACAAATCGCCGGAGATTGCGACCAGCAGCAAGGCCGACGAATTTGCCAGCCTTTTCTCAGTTTCGCCCATCCTTCCCTCTCCCTCGCCGTTATTGTCCACGGCGACGCCTCTCTTGATTCACATGTCACCACCTTCTGCGCTTCAGTCATCTGAAGCGCCTCCATTGCTCCTCAACCATGAGCATGGCGCCGGTACTCCAACAACCTCAGATCTAGCCTCGATCGGTGAACTCGGGAAGCGCCGAGGATTCAAGGGCGCCCCGTTATTCACGCCTGAAACTGTGAGGAGGCCGAGTTCATCATTTCTCTCCCTCTCTTCTGCTTTCAGCCCGAAATTCCCACTTTCTCCCCGTCGTTCTCCTTCCACACCACGCACACCACGCACTCCTTTATCCACTGTGACCAATCGGATGCGTACGTCCACCGCAAGATCCCTCGCAAGATCCCCTGCAAAGTCGTCAAAGCCTGCCCTGCAAATGGAACCCCCAGTTTCCAACCAGCTGCAAAAATGCTACAACCTTGGGGACCCATTTTCTGTCCTGGGAGTGTCCTTCTTTGCGCCTGAAATTGTCTGCGCAAGTGTTCCCCTTGCGAATCTGGACAGGTTCGATGCCTACCGAACTGGAACTCCCAACACACTTCTGGTTCGCGGTCACAAGACGTTCTCCAGGGCTGTTGAAGCGGCGTCTCATACGAATCCCAAAATCAGAGAAACGAACATCTATGACATGATGGTGTACAATTTCCAGCCCAAGGCAAAATTCGGGAAGAAAAAGGCTCGAAAATCTGCTGTCTCGTTGCGGGTTTTCAAGTTACATCATGTTCCTCCTGCACCGACCACGAGGACTTGTCTCACGTTCGTGAGTGAAGAGCCCCGAGTTCGTCTGTCTCCCAACTTTCGACACGACTGCGAGGTTGTTCCTGAAGACGTCGGGCTGGCACATTTAGTTCCTTTCGATTTCTCTCGCAGCCTGTGTCCATTGCTGCTCTCGGACTTGCACAGGGCCCTTGTCAACATCCATCCTGGAATCGCACCAACAGCTGCTCCGGATTGTCCCTCTCTTCCCCGACATCTTCCCGAAGCCACCACAGATGCATACGCACTTTCTACCCGACGTCAATCTCTAGCCCTCGATGACCTGCTTGCGTTGCTGGACGTCGGTGCGGCGACCTCAAATCAGGTGGTCAACAGTCAAGTTGTTGTGGAACAGAACGTCGGCTGTATAGTAGTCGCACATTAGTTGTACTGAATACATCATTCGACTGGGGAAATCATGAAAAGCTTTCGTCCCTCTCAGAAAGATCAGACCAAGAGTTCATACAGCGTACAGAGAAAACATGAGCTACAGCGCGAGATAGTCCCGGACTTCCTCTTCCGTCAGCTTGCGGAAGGTCGGTTTCGGTCGTCCGGTTTCGCCTCCGATTTTGCCCTCCTCGAGCTCCGCCGGGGTTGGCACGGTGATTACGCCAATTTCTATTGTTTTCTCCGTCATTTGACCCTCAAATCCCTCTTTCAATGTGAGAAGGGCGGTGTGGATAGCGTCCTCCAAACTGATGTCGTCGTTGTATCTTGCGTAGCGTCAGCGCGGTGTAACACGAGTGGTAACGGCGGAGACGCACCGTTTCTCCAAGAAGGTCTTCGCATTCACCATGTTCTTTCCGATGGCACTCGCCTTCCAGGCCCAGAAAGAACCGGAGGGATCTACTTGGTACAGAGTAGGTCCCCGGGTAATGTCCCAACCCGCAACAAGGAGTGATACACCATACGGCCGAACACCACTGCCTTGCGTGATGAGATCGGGCTCAGATTGAAATGCATTGCGCACTCACCCCGATTGTGTCGCTTGCTGCATCACGGTCGCGATTTCCTGGGTCAGCACTCGTGTTGGCGGGTACTCGCCGTATATCTTCCAGTAAGATTGAGCGCTCTTCCGTGCCTTGGCAATCAATACGCGGAAATCCGGACCCATTCCCGAGTAGACGATGCCGATATTCGGGCATATAACAGCGACTTTGTCGATCATAGAGTCGTCTATGAGGATTGAAGAGGACTTCTTCTCTGTGGCTATTACAATGCCATTTGAAGCTTCCGGAAACGTCAGGTCAGCAGAGGGGAATAAGAGGATGACGCACCCTTTATCCCGAGACTGGTGGTACCCTGCGATACTGCTGCGAGAGCATGCTCAATTTGGACTAACTTGCCGCTCGGCGAGAAAACGGTGAGGGAGTAACTGTGTGGTGTAGGACTGAGCTTCCGACGGATAGGAAGCGGCCAACGAACCTGTATGCACCACCGTCTGCGCTGGCCATGATGAATGAAACTGGGACGCGTCTTGTGTTTGGTACGCGTCACCCTCCTTTATTTGGCCTCTGATGGTAATCTACTTAGTCTGCTCCTCGAAGAATTATTTCTGCCGAATGCACGCGCCGGAAGCCCGCATTCGCCTTCCCTGAATCTCGCATTCGCCTTCCCTGAATCTCGCATTCGCCTTTCTCATACATCTAGTTAATTACATCCGTCGTTCGCAAATCCATAGTACTACTTCAACCATACAAAACAATCAACGAGGTCGGACGAATCACTCGAGCGTCTCCCCAGAGCGGACCTGGGGCAGCAATAAGCACAGGAGCCGGACAGAACATCGGTCCTGCAACACACCTCCTTGCCGGTCTTCTTGATCCTGGCCAAGACGTCGTCGTAGGGGAGGGTGCCTTTGACGAGAACCTCCTGGGTATCAAGGCTGACTGAGAACTCAGATACACCTGGGAGGGGTGGGGGTCATCGTCCAGCAGGCTGATGAGAACTTCGTGTGTGCTCACCATCCGCTTTCGCCTTCTCAAGGACTCGGGTGATTGCGCCGGAGCAGCCGGAGCAAGTCATCTGTAAGAGGTTCCTCCATAAGATTCATGCGCGTCGCGGACGGTGGTCCAGCTACCTTGACGTCAAACTTGTACGTGTGTTCGGCAGACTAATGCACGGTTAAATCGATCACGACTCGCACACGCAGGTGGCTCACCATATCAGGGGATACAATCTCAGGTAATATCTAGGGACAGCGAGTTAGGTTAGTGGGAGACTCCTAGTTGAGGGACGCACAAGGAAGGGGCGGTCTGTAGTTGGACGGAAAGCTCAGTAATCAGATTTTTATAGCAATCGGCGATGTTACCATCGTGAGTAATCAATTTGGACTTGATCAGCCGAAACACTAGTCTATCAATAGACTGCCAGACGGACTCAGATAGGTCCATCGACGCCCCCGGAGTCACCCGGAGTACGTGCGGCTCGGGGGACATTACGGCCATGACTGGTAATATACATCTCTCTCTATTCAGCTGAGCATCATCTTCTAATGTTCTGCGCCATCTCTATTGGTTCATCGTTCTCAGTGGCAACCGCTTCCCAGCCGTCTCCTGCTGGCGGGCGGCCGCGCAACCGGCTGATGCACGGTGCAAACCATGCTATGTACGTAGTGAGCATATACAAGGGACTCGTCGTGCTCCGACAACTTACCGAAGACAGCAGGGAGATCTCGTTCCGAACGGTGCGTAATGTAGTACACCGGAACTCCAGCAAGGACGAAACCTGTAATGCATCTAGGGGATGTAATCGCAAAAAAGCGCGGATACGGACCTAGAACTGCGATGGCGGGAAGGGGCGCTGCAATGATAGGCATGCACAACAGGAATAGTGCTACCTGTAGAGAATTGGCATGGGCAAAACGTCACAGGATAAGAAGGTCTGAAACGCACCGCACAAAAAGTCAGAGGAGTGATGATCCACGTTTTGTAAGGCCTGGTCAAGTTAACTACGTTGTATGCAGATTCTATGGGATACACTTACCTTTCCAACATAGGCTCCTTCACTCGTAATATTACCAAGCCCAAGACCTAGGCGGCGGTCAATTAGCGGCCCAATGCAGCATCACCGAACTCACAGTGAGGAAGTAAAAGGCCCAAGATGCAACTACGGAGAAATTGATCAAAGACCGAAACCCGCCGCCTATTAGGATAAACATCGTTGTAATCCCTGCCTGAAGCAGAGTCGCGTTGAGCGGTGTCTTCCTGGTCGCGTGCAACCTCCCAAATAAAGCAGGGAGATAACCCTCTCGGCCAGCGGCGTACACCAAGCGAGATGACGTATAAAAAGAGCCTGTAGTCGCTTGTTGAGCAGGAGTGAACATGGGAGAAGGCAAATCATACCATTCAAAGCACCAAAGCAAGAGATTGCGACCATAAAGGCAAATATAGTGCCTCCAATTGGGCCGAACAGAGCGCGACCAAAATCCATAGCCACAGTATTACTTAGACTGATTGTATTCTTCAGCGGAGATTAATCAAGATAGACCCGATAGATACTACCGCAACCCACCTTGTCAAGCACGACAAAATATGCGACATTTGCCAGGAGGAACAACAACTGGGCCATTTTCAGATTCAGAAAGTAGACCAAGTAAGCAAGCGGACGAACCGTCACGATGGACATGCTCGAATGGATGGCCCGAGGTATATTTTTCTCCGGATTGTGTATCTCGCCGCCCACGTAGTTTGCTTGGTCCCAACCATCAAAAGCCCATAAACCGGAGTAAAACGCCAAGGAGTAGGCTTTACCAGGGTATCAGCCCGGGTATCGGCCTGCGAAAAATTAAGTTGGAGGAACGTACATGATGGACTCGTGCTCGAGCCCGTGAATAATGGCTCCGTCAGAGAGCTCGACTGTTTCCCCCGAGCTAATTGAACAATGCCTAAAATGGTGATGGAGATCTGCGCAACAATGAAAACAAGGCAAGAATGGTCCATTTCAGTCACGAACCAAAGCGGCCACCTAGACATCGTTGGCATTATGAGCTGTGTTATTTCACGGAAAGATAGAATAAACCTTGAGCGTTGTGAACACGACCGCAACACGGGTGCCTAATTTGCGAGCTGCGACACAGAATATTGTGACCAGTGCCACCGCAACAATTGCGGTGACTTTGATGGCCCACTGAGGGATATCGTCTGGAGAGACATCTACGCGTGCGGTGTGCCAAAATATTCGATTAAGATATTCCGAGAAAATGAGGCTGATGACCGCATTCCCCCCTGGCTTCAGCGCGATGATTGCTGTCCATGCAAATAGGTACGAAACAAGGGGTCCATAGGCATATGCTAGGTATGCTGTCCGAGACGTGAGTGCGAGTATAGGTTGGTGGAAGGGCCCGACGCTACCTTGCGCTCCTCCGTTTTGAGGTATTGCGGATCCCAGTTCCGCAAAACTACTGGCTCCGGTCCACCCGAGGAGCCCACTTGCCGCCCAAACAATCAGGCTGAAGCCAGTTGAGCAATGGTACACCGCAGAATGGGATGCATACCTCGCCCCCACACTATTCGTGTTCGCGACGACAACTCCGGGCGACGAGCTAGAGCCGCGAAATGAGTACGTCTTCGAAGCTTCCTCGGGCGGCAGCCTTACAAGATGCCAGAACCAATCTAGGATGCGTTCAGCCGCTGACAACAATCATAGGCGACAGAAATACATGCCTGGAGTCCAACTATCAGCGCGATTCCTGGAAATAAATAGTTGGTCGGGCATCTTCCCTCACGAATTGTGTCGGGCGTTACCATTCACCAGCCCAATACTCTTCTCGCCCGCGCTTTCGCCTTGAACCATCTCAGGATCAGCCACGCTGGCACTCAGCGGCAGGAGGTCGAATTCGAATCCAGAGACAGAGTAGGAGCGACCGCTGAAAAATTAGCTGAAGCAACCGACGTCCTTGGAAGCAATCTGACGCACCGACCAAATCTGGTCGCGGGGGTTTCGATAGGCCCATCGGAAATCTCTAAGGCCCGTAGGGAGTCCGAGTCCGAGTCGCGTGAGTGGCGCGAAGAAGGAGGCGATGGGTAGTTTTTCGGAGAGCGGAGAGGTGTGTACGAGCTCATTGCCAAAAGCCTCAAGACAGCGTGAGTATATGCTCCGTATATTTGATCTCGGACTTCGGGCCGTTCACTTTGCGCACGAGCCATGTATTCTGGTACTCTAAGTATCACGTCTTTGCGCTCTCCAACAGCGCCTGAGCAACTACAGAATGTATCTCGGTGCATTTTTCCTGGCACGCGTCCATACACTGCGAGCGATTAAATTTTAGAAGGCGTGAAAACTGGCTGTTACTTACCCCCAGCGCTTCTGCAACCTTCATTTCACCCGTTTGCCACACACTGGTGATTTTCTTGAGTGCGGGCATGCACGCCAAAACCAACGTGCCGTTGGAAAGCCGCGCCTCTTCTTCAGTCGGGTCGAGCCATATTTCTTTTCCGACTACGGACTGCCGAAAAAAGTTAGCAGCTCGGAAGTAGAAGGGCCTTTTCATCGCTCACAGCTGCACACGACGTGACCAGACCGAGGAGTTCAATCCCAGCATCGGCCAAGGCAGTACTCGCTGCGACCGATCCCGAGGCGACGCAGCCGTCAAGTCCGTCGGATTCGATGATGGTGATGAATATATCGATAGTTGATTTAGGGAGCAGCTCTAGCCGGACGGAGGAGACGAGGGCCTGGTGTATAGCGACTGCGATGGACCTGTCCTCGGCGTCCTACGAGGCTAAGGATGCAGTGAAGTGAGTGTGAGCGCAGATATACGACGGACTCACGCGCATAGGTGCTCGTCTACGGGCGCAGGAGAATGGCGTAAACTTGACCTCCACAGTTCAACCTCCCCGTTTCGCTGTAGGCCGTATTTTTAGATTGGCGGGGGCCGTACCTGGACACAGATGAATGGAATGACGGGTTGAACCACTGGCACGACGCACACGGCGCAAGCGATTTTTGTTTTTGCAGTCTCGATATATGCCGAGCCATTTGCCTGACTGATGAGGCCTGGCTGAAGAACTGAGAGGGCGTAAGGAAGGTGCAATTATGGCCGAGCCGTCGAGTAAATACATATAGGCCGTATGTCGGACGGAGACCTGTCCTTTCGCGGGTCTGCAAGAGACGACTGGGGCGCATCCGAGTGGAATACGGGAGGAAAGCTTTCGTCTGGGCCGTTAATGCGTCGTCTGTCGAGGGCCATGTTAGAGGATCAATTCAAACTCCGACATGAAGCTCTCCTTCTCTTTGGCCACCAAAGCAAAGGCCGCCCCGGCCGCCCCGCCGCCGTCCCTCAAACGCCCGGCCGCCTTTGCCTTGGACGACGATGAGCCCATCGACGCCGCACCCACCTCCTCGTCCAACGACAAGGGCACCGCCGCGAACAAGAAGTTGCTCGCCCAGAATGTCCAGTCCTCGCGGACCATGCAAAAGCGCATGGAGGCAGAGAAGAGAGTAGATCAGACTGTATACGAATACGATGAAGTATGGGACAAGATGCAAGAGTCTAAGCAGCGACAGAAGGAGGCGAAGGAGCTCGCGTCCAAGGACCGAAAGGTGCGCCAACCAAATCCTCTCTGCTATATCTCTAACATCACTCAGCCTAAATACATACACGGTCTTCTTGCCTCAGCTTCAACGCGCAAGCTTGATTACCTGCGTGCCGAGGAGAAGATGATGCAGATGGAACGGGAGGCTGAAGGGGACGAATTCGCTGACAAGGAGTCGTTCGTCACGCAAGCCTACAAGGACCAAATGGCAGCAGTGCGGGCAGCCGAGGAGGAGGAAAAGAAGAGGGATGGTGAGTTTATCTTCTCGAGCGGTTCCGGCTGTTCACTTTTGACACTTGTCTCAGAACTGCTCAAGAAGCAAGGCGGTGGAACGTCGGGCATGGCCCATTTTTACCGCAAGCTGTTGGAGGATTCGGAGCAGAAGCACGAGGCCACCGTGGCAGCCACGCATAAGCCGGTCATCGGTCCTATGCCCAACTTGACTATAACTAAACCGCCCGACTTCACGCCGATTTCTGACCTCGAGCTTGCGAAAAAAGCGCGAGAAGAAGGTAAGGAGGTGGAGCTCAACGATGACAACCAAATTGTCGACAAGCGAGATTTGCTTATCGCGGGCTTGAATCTTTCGGCCCCAAACACCAGGCGACTGGGCGACCGCTCAACGGCCGGGAAAGGCAAAGGGACTGGCGAAGAAGTCCAAGCCCACCGAGCTGTCGGAACCGCTGCGAGTCGGAGGGAGATAAATGAACGAAGAGCCCGCGAGATTAAAGAGCAGATGGAAGCAGAGGAGGCGCGCATGAAGAGTGAACAGGAACGGGCGGATCATGAGGCAACGCAAAGGATCATTGCGAAGCGCAACAACGATGATTCTGTTCAAAGCGCGCGCGAAAGATATTTGCAAAGAAAGCGACAGAGATTAGAGACGGAAGTGGAAGCAAAGCCGGATTAATATTACTGTGGATACTATTGTATGAGATCTAGTGTGCACGTCAATGCAGGTTTGGCAGTCGATCTAGGTCCCTAATAGTTGGGACCATCTTGTCGAAAGCGCGCAGTACCTCTGGCATAGACGGTCGGTGGGCAGGGTCTTGGTTCAACATTGGCCTGGTGAGCTGAACAAGTTCTGCGACGCAGTACCCAGCCAACTGAATCCACGTCAATGACCAGCAATAATCTCAAGGGCAGGACTGACCTTGCATGCCCGCAATATGAGTACAGCCTGAAGAGTGATCAGAAAAAGCAAATCCCATAAATTCTGCTTACTAGTGCCCAAACGTCGGCTTTGAAAGGATCTGGACAGTCTCCATTCAACAACGCGCATTCAGGAGGTACCTCCGTCGTACGAAATTCAGGAATAGAAATAGAGCCTGCGCCGTCGAACCGCCGACTCAGTTCGTAGTCGATGTATGCATAGTTACCTGGGGGTCAGAGGTTAGCCAGCGACTATAACATAAACGAATATTGCGCGACCTTGATAGTCCGTGAGCAAATTACGAAGTGAGATATCTAAATGTGCAATGCGGTGTTTATGCATGAAGACACCGTGCTGTAAAGTCGAACTGTCAAAAACGGACGAGGAAGTGAATGAACCCCTTCATACCTCAATGCACTGGCGAAGGGCAGCGAGAAATAGGCTCAAGGAACATGGTATTTCGTGTTCCAGCAGCTGTGAGCTCCACTGACAGTTTCTCAACGAGGCCGCTTCGGAATATAGTTGGGTGCTAGAATTACCTGCTCCATAACAATGAACGCGAGGTTCTCTTCATATATTTCGATCAAATCTAGTACAGCTGGCAGCGGCCGGAGCATGATCAGGATGTGGACTGAAAATAAAGCAGTTGCAGGCCCACGTATGCAGTGATTCATTGGATCGTGCCGTAATGGCGGTGTGGACAGAAATCGTATGACGGCAAGTTCACGACTGTGCAGGTGGACGGCTTTGATGACTACCTTGGCGCCATCGCAGAGGCGTGTACCACGAAATAAATTGTCGGGCTGCCCAAAGTCAGGAGTGCGCCGCCACTGCGAGACGGTGCTCACCAGGCCAGCATCTGGACACAGCGCATCGTTGACGTCGCCAGAGTGCTTCACCAAGAAATATTCTGGTATCCCGCCATCGGAGCAACTCGTGTAGAATGCCTTGACGTCCTCGACGGTGTCGAGGTGGAATCCCCGTAATTTAAGAGTGCTTCGATAGCTGGGCCAGTAGGGGCGAACCCGTGAATTGACCTCGTCGTCGTCAAAGACCTCGTCGTCGTCGTCAAAGGAGGCTGTAGAGGCAGGCGAGAGTGGCGGGTTGTCAAAAGGCGCGTCCCACAAGACAGTCGGCATTGCCGAGAGGGAGCTAGAGATATAGGAAATTCGGCTTAAACCCGCATCCGAGGGTGTTAAAAGCAAAACAATGCAACGCCATGTAAGGCAAGTACCAAAGTACCGCCAGGAAACGATAGCCTTGCAAGGAGGAATCAATGATTCGGATGATCGTGTCGGGGATATTCGATCTCATGCGGCGATGAATGCGATGAGTTAGGCAACGTTGAACACGAGATGAACCCGCAGTCCTGGGTCTAGAGGGAAATCTGTTCCCCATGCCGGCGGTATAGCCTGGTATAGCGAGGCTAAACTTGCCCAAGATGGACGTAGAATGCCAGGAGACGGACAAGAACGCCGGTAAAACGGTCACAGTTGGCATCGTTGACGGGAATCCCCAACGGAGTTAGATGACCTCACGAGCGTGGAAAAGATCTTCCACCCCCGGCCCCGAGCATCGCGCGACCGGTATTCCCTCTTCGCTCATGCCAACATGGAGGAAGGCTCAAAGTCAAAAAAGACAGGTCAGTTTATTCCCCTGCTCACCGCGCCATGCTCACTCCTCTCTAGTCTTCGTAGGCGGCGTCGGCGAGGAGGTCGACGAGGCGACCATTTACGAGCATTTTTCGACGTTTGGTACGCCCTGCATCAACGACTCTTCCCCCCGTGTATTCGCATTGATATCAATGACGGCAGGGGATATCATTGAGGTGCAACTGCCGTCCTGCCGCGACCTAACCCCACATTGCAGGCCGGTCGGTGCGATTACCCCGTACTGCTCAAATATACTCACCCTCCAACAGAAGCAAAACATCGTGGCTTCGCTTTTGTCACCTACGGCTCGGCGGCGGACGCTCAAGATGCGATCGATAACATGGATCTCAACGAGTTGCAAGGCAGAGTTATCAAAGTCAACTTTGGCACGCCCCATGAAGGGTCTCATGCAGCAGCCCGGGGGAAACAGAGCTAGTGCGTTCAACTTGACGCACGCGTTTTCATCTGTCTAATGCGCATCTAGTCTGGGAAAGCGAAGAATGGCTCAAAGCCAACGCATTGCCGTTGTCCCAGAGTGGAGGTGGGCGCTGTCGCGCATGTTCCCCGGTTATAGAACGCTAACATCCCCGCAGGCGTTCGGGGTGGCCGCGTTGCAAAGTCAGAGGATGCTATTGAAGAAGAAACTGCCCAGGAAGACGCGATGGAAGAGTGATCATGCTGGGTCAAGCCCGTATCAGTGCTGCGGGACCGAACGAACCTGATCGGCGACAGACTGACAAGAAGAGGATCTGAATCTCACATGTCTAAAATTACATAGTGACCGTCGACCATTTTGGTTATCGAGGCTCGGAGCCGCCCTTGAATCTAAAACTCTTTGGGATTGTGGATGTCTGACTCCTCGAACTGGGCTCGCGCTCGCTTGATGTCCTCCTGCATGAAGAGTAGCTCCTCCATCCTCGCAAGCTTCTTCGCATCTGCTGGCCGAGATAGCGCGCGCCGAAGGTCTTCTATGGACAGTCGAACCCGTTTTGTTTGGGCCCCTGCAGTTTGACACTGGGGGTCATCGAAGAGATAAGTAAGCTATCCGGGACTGGACAGGGAAGAAGACGCACCACGTCTGTTATGTATTCGATGAGAATCTCCTCCATCACATTCACAGTATCCGTGGCGGGGTTTCGGTCATCCCCGAAGCCATACATGAGATTCTTCACTGCAGACAGTGAACGTGATATCTACGAACACAGACTCGGAACGTACATTCTTTCGTGAACAAGCCTCGTACACTCGGTTGCTTCCGGGACCCACGACCAGTCGCACCACCGGTCGAGGCGGCGGCAACACTTTCCCGCAAGTGAGATGGCGTATAAGAGGAGAATGTATTGGATCTCTGCGGCGGATTTGGGGTAGAAGTTCGGGCACTGGCTGCCGGGGTTGTCGGAGTGGGTGCGTGTGCTCTCGGTTGTGCAGCAGCCGATTGGGGGTGCTGGGAATAGTTGTACGAGTAGTTCCAGCCGTATTGGTACGCCCCTGCCGCCTGGTATGGATATGCGCCGCCTGGTGTTTGCGGATATGGTGTATGGGGTGGGTATGAAGCTTGATACGCCCCGTACGGATAGCTAGGCGATGCCGATGCTGCTGCAGGCGGGGTCTGTGTTCCAGAAGGCGCGTAATGGCCGTAAGACTGCGACATGACTAGAATTGTCGTGTTCTATGTCATGGTGGTATGGACTCTGGAGGTCTATGCCACACAAGGGCAGACAATATGACGTAAGTTCAACTTTGGCGGGAAATATGAAGCTTGCAAGTTGGCTGCAAGATGTACAAGAAAGGGATATAGAGTACAATTAATATTATCATTAGCATTCAAGAAGTGCGTGAAACCGTCTCTCCTCAATCAGTCTTGCCCTCGACCTTCCGGGCAGCCTCCATCATCGCCTCGATTTTCGCCCATTCAAGATCGACAAGAGCGCGCTTAACGAACCACTCGTTAATGCCATCCTGATTATTCCATTAACAAAGGAGCAATAAAAATGAGATGACTCACAGCGTCCTGCATATCTATAGCCCGCGCAAGCTTGACTGGGACAAATTTGTCGCGTGTGTTAATGAAGCCGCCCGCTTCAGATACCTCCCGCAACTGCGCGACCTCCAATGAGATGGTCTCAAAGAGTTTGAACTGGTGTAATGCTGTTGGGAATCAATTTGGTATGATGGGAAAGAGATATACCTCCCAATGGGTGAACTCGTGGAAAACCCGAGTCCGTTCGGCGCAGAAGCTACCAAGGTTGAAGCATAGTCTCTTGGGGCGTGCATTTTTGGGTTCCTACAACAAGGTAAACGATTGGGTCTCGCATCATTCTGTTGGGTTCTTACCGTATATCCCACGGGGTTGTACGGATATCCAGCCAGCACGCCGACTTTGCACGCTCGACGTGCACCCATTCGACACGCATCGCACGCAGGCTTATTGTCGCCCGGAATGTCGGAGGCGATTTCGAATTCCGGGTACTTCTCGAGATTACGAATGAAATCAAGCTGCCAAGAGGAGGCGACAAGGAGTCGCCGAAGATCCGACATTTTACGTCGAGCCATTTTGAGCGGGAGTCCGAAGTACTCTTCTTCTCCTTTGGAAGAGGAGGGTCGGTGGTTCGGTATTTAACTTGAATACTAAAAAACGTACTTTGGAGGAGAGCCCGCATGAATTGCTCGCGCTCAGTGGGAGGTCGAATAGCGACATGCACCTAGATAAAATGAGATTATCCCCATGCCATGGTACATTTTAACTGACCATAAGCTGGAACACTATTTTGAACTGATCGGCAAGAGCTTCATGTGTGTTCATACTAAATTCCATGGGCAACGGAGGCGCGGCATCTCCTTCGTGGACAATGAAGGAGCGCTCGAAAGAACGCTCGGAAGCTTCGGAATCGCTGGAGCTGCCGTCAAATAGACTGTCACGCTCAGACTCGGTTTCGTCTGATTCCGCATCTGCTTCAGGCCAAGGTAGGGCAGGTAAACCTTGCCTCTTGCCTATAGTAGATCGTCGTAAGTAAGCAGATAGCATTGGGTGCTGTGCTCACGCCTCAGGTTCTCGAGCGCGAACATTCTTTTATCGAGTTTCTGGGGACGCAAACGCTCCGTGATAATATCTGTGGCATTTGTCCCGTTGAAGTCCATACAATGGCTAACACTTGAACTCACGTTCAGAGTCGACCTCATCCCCGGAGGAGACTTCATCACAGGAATGAGTTGGAGCCTTCTTTGTCTTGAGTTTACGACGCGGGGGGTCCGAATCCGATGATGCCGAGTTTCGCCTCTTTCTCTTGTGGAGAGGTTGAGGGGCTGTTTTATTGCTCCCAAGACTCTTCGCGCATTTGACCGTCGCTTTCTTTTTTGACGGTTTAGGAGAGGGAGCGGGCTCCTTCGCATCGCTCGACGTCCCCACTGGCTCAGCCCGTTTGAGTTTAGGCCGACAAATGACGACCTTCATACGCATGGGCCGAGTGGAAATGGGAGAATGCGTAATTTTACCGACCTGTTCAAGGGGTTTTGCTGCATTTTTGACAGGTGGCATGTTGGGAACAGTGGTTCTGGAAAGGGATCAAAAGCCTATCAATGGTGGGTTGATTAGAGATCAGCGCTCAGCCGTTGTAGTAGTCTGTTTGGCCTTGTCTAGCATGGCCTTCGGCTCGATTCGAGCGTCCAGTACCATCTTCCCTTCCTCTCTCCGCGGATTGTCTCGCGACGTCCGACAGCTCATTCGGACACGCTTCCTCACCGTGCCACCGCGATGCCACCAAGCATTCAAATTGAAACCGCTAATTTTGGCCCATATCACGACAAGGTCTCCGTCGAACTCGCTTCTCCCAGTCCACTCACTCCCACCGGGATCCCACTACCCTCCTTTTATGTGTCTACTCCGGATCCCCCTCGTCTGTCGGAGAAACTGCACTCCTCCAAGCACAGAATCCGCGACGAGTCACGCAAACTCCTTGCGCACGTCTTGAGCCAGCTTAAGAACCGTGCTCTACCGCCCCCAGTATATAATGCGTTCACTGCAGTCAACGACGAGATTGCCGGAAACAGTTTCACCGTTATTGCGGAGACTGTCCGCGGAGTAGTCAAGATGCGTGCGGGGCGGTCAGCTCCTGTGGCTCCTACTTCTTTGGACGACGAGGGCGACGAGGATGACGGACGAGTTTTCTCAACGGACGCAACACTGGAACTCATGACCCAGCTGAGAGATGTTCTTATTATTTCTGCTGCTCAAGGATGGCAGATTTTTGACGAGAGGTACGAATCAAGCTGTCTCAGCTGCGCAAAATTGGTATATATGCTTTTGTAGCTTGGTCCCGGAAATGCGCACCTCCAGCAATAAATCACCCTTCCGGATTTCACGAAATCGAAACAGCCTGCAGCCTTCGGGGCGGCGCTCAAGATCCCCTTCTCCAGCGTCTACCGGAGCATCACCTGAGTTGTTGTCCCAATGTATATCCATCTTGGCTTCGGTTGTTCTGGAGGATTGTCGGTTTCAAACCCATTCCCCACGACCATCCCGTCCTCCAAACTCTCTGCAGGCGCTTGTATTAGATGTTTCACAGGTGAGTATAAACATAGGTGCAGCACATTCTCAATCCGAGATTCTTTTCATAGTTCCTCCTTCACACCCACCACCACGATCCAAAAATAGTTTCCGACATCGGCCTCGCAATAATTCCTGCGTTCTCGACATTTCAGCCAGAGATGCATGTTCGCCTCTTGGCGTTCTTTGAGGATGGGGTCATGAGGAGTATCTTAGACGATTTAGGACGAGCGCGGGGATCTTCCATGAACACTGGCTCCGCCGTAGCCGTTGTAGCACCAAACGGCGCGTTCTCATCTTCCAGAATACACATATGTTCTTATCCGACCTTAGACGCTGCACCCGGGGTGATTTCAATAAGAGTTGATCAAGTTCAAGACGAAAGGGATCCAGAGCTAAGCGGACCATATGGCTGGGCCCCATGGTCTTCCCCCTCGACCAATAGCCTGAGCGTGCACTCCACGAACACCCCTTTCCAGGCACAATCAGTGTACTATCTAGCAGCACTAATCCCTCCATTGCTTGCAGCCGTCTTGGAAGCTGTGGACGTTGTTCCACGGACCGAGACTCGTGTGGACGTCATTCACCGGTTTTACAGACTGGTGAATCTAATTGTGACGGCGAAGCCCGATGCGTATCTAGATGTTTTAGAGGTGGCAGCTTACCATAGTCGGGCTAGGCGCTCAGCCATGAGTCTCATTTCGACGTTCTGGCCCAAGGCGATCGGTCACCTCGTGGTGGGCAAATCATTACCCGTGGCCAGTTACTTCGACTCTGTCCTGGACAGACCAACAGCTATGTTACCCAAGGATCATCCATACACTCACCAATTCGTGCCTTGGCACTTTTTCTCTCAACGCACTACCATTTCCAGTGGCTCATCGCCCAACGCCTGTCATTCTTGCTCGACTCCCATCGACGGGTTTGGCCTTATGTGCCCGTTTTGCATGTGCGGTGTTCATTTCGGGTGCTACGACTATCCAGAAGGCAGCCATGTCGTGCCATACTCATCGGATAAAAACGTACAACGCGTCGCATCTTTCCACTTTTCTGCCATGGTATGCGACAGATGGAACGGCGACCCGAATATGATTGCAGAAAACGGGCATTCACTTGAATGTGTCAATATCTTCACGCTGTGCCTATGTTTTGTGTGTCGCAAACCTCTTTGGGGCTGCACCGCGCAAGGACTACGGTGTATATCGTGTACGCAGTTTGTACACGCCGCCTGCGTGCTGTCTCCCGGCGGATTGCCTAGGTGCAATGGTGAGGCAACGACGATCGATTCTAGATCCATGACGATCGATTGGTCCGCTCTGCGACTATCTTGTAATGACTATTATAGCGATATCCTCTACCTTACCAAGGAGCAGCTTGCCACGCGGAGTCACGAAGAAGTATCAATATTTGCCACCGTTCTGTGGACACAGATACAGATCATGACCAACGGTGTCTCCAGCGGCTGCATAGACATTCTACAACGAGGCAAAAGCGCTGCACATGCGAAAGACCACAAGGTAGACGACTTCGAGCTTCACCGTGTCTCGACTTGGTGTGAGGCTCTCCTGTCGTCCGGCACCCTTCGTCTTTCTATCGCCATGGATGACTACCTTGGTCACACTAAACAGCAGCGTCCAAACCACGGGATCATGTACAATTGGTCGAATCTGGTGTATATTGCCAGCACCATCAAATCCCCATATCCGATTCCCATGGCATCATCCGACCTGTTGAATGTTGCCAAACCTGAACCTCTGATTGACGAGATGGACACATCTCTCTCTCACCCATTCGAGTTGGTTCCTCTGGCACACCTGCGAGATATACTTGGATACGAGTTGCTCATCCATTCCGATGCCGCCGCTCGACTGCTTTTATCCCACCTTCATCATCTCGGCTTCTTCAACAGACTGGACATGGAGCAGGCCTTGTTTCGCCGCGATATGTTCGACAAGGACACAATCTGCGTGTTTCCGCTCCCATTGGGCTTGGACTTGTCAACCAACGTTGAAACACTGGTGGCTGCCGTGGAAGCCTGCCTCACGGATCTCGATTTATCGGTCAACGAGGCTGGTTTCCTGCTTTTGACAAGGAAACTGTGGCCGAATGGGATGGCTACAGAGTACAGCTTAAAGCGTTTAATGCGAATCATTGTTTCCTGGATCCTTGCCGAGGTAACTGACCACTTACCTGTCCAGGGTTCGTTGTTCTGACCTCTTTCTGTGTAGGACGATAGTCTAGCCACCATTCTTCGCGATTACCTGGCAAAACAGAAAACTCTTCCTGGTATTCGCACTGCTGCAGATCCGCTTTCTTGGCCATCGTCACAATCTTCGCGACTAGCACCCGCAAGCTCGGTGAACAATGGAGGAGATTATGTTGCGTCAAGGCGCGCTTTACTGACCCGTTATGCTGTAAAGTGGCTTCTAGAGATGCACGATGCAGATCCTGCCTTATACGGTGCACTCATTTACGAGATTTGTGTCGAGACCTCTCAGGAGGACAGCGTCGATGTCGATATCCTCAACGTGCCGTCGCCGGAAGAGCAAAAGGTAAAGATTTCACAATTTGAGGGAATCGTATATTCATCTCAAATTTCAGCGCCGCTATGCCGAGTCTTCTGACCGGCTTCTCAAGTTTATCATTCGGTTGTCGCAAGCTAGTGGGGTCGCTTTCAGCATCTTCGATACGTTGTTTCTCAGGTGGCTGGAACATGTGTCTGCCATGGACGTATTTTCGGAGGTAATTCCAGCTACCGTGAATCACCTAGCACTACTAATTTTTTGGATCGAAGCCTATGCCCTCATTGTATCGGCTATTTCCTCGAGAGACAGATCCCTCTCAACGGTTTAGCACTGCTGTTGACTCGTCCATTGCCGTGGAAGGCGTAGGAACTACGCCCATCGATCCTTGGCGTGTGGTCGCCGACGTCGGTTCGCAATCGAGCGATGGGTTGAAGCAAAGCTTGCAATGGCTTTGTACTTTCGCTCGTTCGGGCGTTGACGTCCCAGTGTCCATTTTTGAGCGTTTCTCGTCTCTTGCGGCGGAATTCCAAGCATCTTTGTCCGACTCGATGTTACTAGTCGATGCTCTCTTGGCTTCGAGCTGGCTCAAACCAACAGGTCGAAACCCGCTGCAAACAATTATTGCCTCTCTCCACTTGCGACTTCTCCCTCATATTCTAGAAAGTTTGGCCGCCGGAGTGCAGCTCGCTTTAGTGTAAATACTTTTTTTTATGGTTGGGTGTAGACTGATCATTGAGCAGACTGAGCTTCATCCGAAAGTCGTTGGGAACGTGTCTATTGCTGTATGGCTCCGATAGAAGCAGAATTGTGGAATTGGAGCTTATATCGGAGAAGGAAATTGAGGATCTCCCTTCTAGGTCTGTTACTTCCCATTGAGTGATGGCTGTTCTTACACCTTAGCGTAGGAGAAAACTGAACGTCCGCGGAGCGGCTGTGACGGATCCAATTGTCGTTAACGCTGATCTCATGAATGTCCTCGAGCATTATGTTACCGCGAGAGTTGATGACGTATCATGCCTAACAGCCAAGTTTTTGAACACATTCTTGAACGACTCGCCGTTCCTCGAGTCCTACGAAGTTGATAATTTCGTTTTCCGCAATTCGAGAATGCTTGCACAGTGGTGAGTTACTCATCTTCACTGTACCATCTCAGCCTTGAATTTCCCGCAGTGCATGGCAGTTTTACGATATCCAGCGACACGAAATCTATGCTATAAGAACTACTTTTCTCTTGCGCACTGTCGTCGTCGACTCTCAGCCTCTTCAAGAGCTCTTACACGACTGGCTTCTCCCTTCCGGTCATTGGGAATTGCGGTCAGTTGCCTGCGTTCTTCCCGTGGCACTCTTTCACTAAAATTGCTTACCCGTAGACTCTTGGGTGTCATTCGATTGTTCCGCATCATATTGGATGTCACTAGCCCCGCATTCAATATTGAAGGTCGCCAATGGAGGTCCAGCATCATCGAAGTCTTTTACCGTTACTTCTTTGCGCTGTGGGCAGATGAAAAGGCTCGTTCTCTGTCTAACGGCTTGTATGTCAGCTGAACGGCATCATAGGAAGAAATTAGATTGATCGCCGATACCTTTGCATGTGGTCTCCTCCCTGCTCATCTCGATGCCATCTCCCGTTGCTGGACGGAAGCATTGGCCATAGCTCCAATTGCGGAGCGCGTCAAGCTTGTATCTTTCCTGATACAATTACGCCCATACTTCCCGACGTGGCAAGGTGCGCCAGTGTCACCGTTTTATGACTCCCGCATTGAACGGTCATCAGTATTGGCATGGGATGTGGTTATTGACACGCTTTCCGAAGACGAATATGATCAGAAGAATAACGACATTGGCCTTTCGACCGCCCACCTTGTGGGTTTTTTTCTCTTGTATTGAACACTCATTACACTAACAAATTCAGTCTTTATATGGTCTATCCTCGTCAAAAGACGAGGTCGGGGTACAATCATCAAATACCGACCCAGATATGGCAATTCTACGAGGCTCCATCCTTCTGCTTAGTCTTCAAATGATAGCCGACGGAATTCCGATCAATGCCTTCGACCTTCAAAAAGTCAAAGTCGCTCTCTCCAAAGCATTTGGATTCGCCGACATCACTGTGACCCCATCGAACAACGGCCAATCTTTCGACGTCCAATTTGGGGATGCACAGCACATTCCGGAGGCTTCGCTACCTTGCGTCAACGAGCTACTCTCTGTTCTGGATGCCCCCCATGTTATCAACCTCGAGCCTCCAGGGGTTGAGCCTACCTTGTCTACATTCCTCGTGGGCTCTACTCTAGTGGATGTCTCTCTCAACCTTTTCTGCACCGGAGATTTGTTGTCCCTCCCGATCCTGACGCTGAAAAGCATGGTAGAATCATTGGGAGTAATCATTTATAAGCACGATTTCGAACATAGAAGAATGAAGCGTCTTCAACCAACGCTTCGACGTGCAGTTTTGAGAGCGTTGGAGCTGATGTTGGATGACATTAGCTATGAAATCCGACAGCTCACTTTGTCTGTTACGCAGGCCTTCATAAAGCGATGGCCTGCCTACACAGGATCCATTATTTAGTGCGCGTTCCTGTTTTCTATTTACCTACCTACAGCTCATCGACCACATGTTAGCACGTCAATTGAGCAAGTTGCAAAACTTGTCACCCTTCAAAGCCATAACAGTCAGGACGCGCTCGTCGCTCAAGCCAAGTCGTTCGTTGAAACCACTATCACGACATATGCCAACAATGGGTTTATTATGCATTTGTTCAAGGTTTTATTTATTTATTTACGACGGTCCAGAATTTTACTCACACATCACAGCGGCGTCTCGATCGAAATGTTTTCCATGTTCTGAAAGAAATCAACGATGCGAACGCAAGACTATCACCAGCTCCTGCTGAAAGCCTGAGGGATATGCTTTTACGGGACACTCTCCCTCGCGCTGCGGAAAACGATCATACCACGTTCCAAATTGTCCTCAACAATCTCCAGACGTTCATCGAGTTGGTCCATCATCAAGGATACAATCCTGACCTCATGATTTGTCAGTACCGCCGCATAACTCGTCGTCTTTATACTGTGCTAATTGTCTGGTTAGTTGTCGGACAACAACTTACTGCACTGGCCCGGCGTGCTTTAGATTTAGCCGGGGAAGGGGCACTCATAGACCCTGCACCATTGCTGCTGATTCCTGCCCTTCTCATTCAGCACAACAAAGCCAACAGCAGGGTCGGTGATATTAAAGTTTCGCCATCCTTTGCTTAACCGTAACCTTAACTCGCAGGAAATGCTAGTATGCACAGATACGATTCTCCGAGCGGCGCTGCATAGACTCAATGTGGACGCATCCAGCCTATCACGGCTTCTTCACGTTACTGCCAGCCTATACCGTAAAACGCATCCCGGAGACAATGGAGTCCCCACGAATCCTGTCATCCTTGTTATCTTTGAGATGTTGGCGGATACCTTGCGATTAAAAACACGCACCTTACCGGCTACGTTGAGAGCAATGCTTGAGGTATATGTTTGCCTAACCCGATTCTAATTTGACCGCTGACAATTTGCAGACAATTGGGACGCCGCACGAGCACACTGGGACGGCGTCTCCTGCGACCACGCATCTGAACTTGTTCATGGGTTTGGTGGACTATGGCTTTTACTTTTTGCAGAATCACATGTGGACCGATATCCAGTCAGAAAACGACTTCTACGCGTCTCTGGCAGTTGGGAGGATGATTCTACAGGCAACGGCATATAATAACAGCATCTACGGGAGAATGTCAGACCCAGCCGAGGTACGTCAAACGTCCCGCACTTCCTAAGCATGCTCAAAGTATTCTGTCGCGCAGAGATCATCTGGTAGGCAAAGTCTGGGAGTGCGTTCGTGGAATATCTTGATCCTGGCTGTCCTGCTGGACAATTCAGCCGACCAGATAATTCCAATGTTCAACCTCCTCTCCGCCTTCTCCGTGACCCATCATGCTGTACTCAGGGCATACACTCAGTCCGCTATTGGCCCCTCTTCAGAATCCGCTACGACGGACATCAACCACGCCTATATTGCCATCAAACTTTGGCTTCTCCTCGCCCAAAGAAAATCGGCGACCGACAATGGAGGAAACGCAACAGCTTTGATGGTCTGGAACGAGTTATGGCCTCCGTTCGAAGCTATGATAGGCGTTTTGGAAGCGGATTTTCAGATGGGCATGTCAATGGTCGGTGTTTGATGGACTAGATTTCGGTGGAACTGAAGATCTCGGTAGACGACTGCTTCCTTGACGTGGTCGACGGTCGCGGAGCTCTTCATTTTCTTACGCTGCTTGCGTACCCCATTGGCGCTTGAAACACCATCACAAATAGCAACGCTCAGTCGGTTGCGTTCGCTCGGGGCCCAGGACTCTTCGATGGGCAAGGTATGTCACGCACAGCGTTTTCCACGTCTACTGACTGCTCCCCTCAGCTCTCCCGGGCGCTGAAGATTCTTTCGGATCCTCCACCTGATATTGGGGCTGAAATTTTGGTGAACCAGGCGGTAAAGGACGTGGTGGCCGCGGAGAAGGTGCGAGTGCTGGAGGCGAGGCGAGACGCGAGCAGAGCTACCCAAGGACGCTAGATAGGAATAATAGAGTTATTACACGTATTTAAAGTTACCTGGAAACAAATCATTCAGAATGTCGCATCTGGGAGGTGCGAATGCACGCACAACTAAGCCGTCCGCAGGCGGACCCGTTGTGCTTTTTTCCTGTTTTCTTTGATAACCGTCGAGCCCACGAATGCGCCAATGGCCGTCACTCCGACCAAGAGGATGCCCGCCGGGAGTCGAACTGCCCACTCCCGGGCAGGAAAGAAGTTGTGAATCTCACTCGAGGCGTCGAAGAATGGCTGCAGATAGTGAATACACGAGGAGAAAAGGAAGGGAACCACCAACGAGCAGCATCGCCCAAGTAGTGTAATAGGTGAACACGACTGCTGCCGCCAGGAGCATTGTGCCGCCGAGGAATTTATCGCTTGCACCCTGGGAGGACGGTGAACATGGGAGGGTGAGGACGAGAACGGTGAAGAAATACCATGGTGGTAGTTTGTGGTCAAGTTGTGGTCACTAGTACTATTATTGATCGACGCGTCAAAGCTGGATCACGACTCACCGTTGCGTCCAACTGCTCTTGCAGCGGCGTAGATGGACACGCATGCCTTCGCCTCCCTGGCCCAAGTCAAGATCCTTCTCGTCCCCGTCGGTACCATCCCTCACGCCTCCTTCGACAAGTACGCTGCAGAGCTCCGTACCTTCGATGCGATCCGTCTAGGCGATATCCCGGCGGACAACAAGGATGAGAGAGGTATCTACATCTCACACTAATCCACTGTCCACCCGTTCATTCGGAATTGCAGCCCGCTTTATGCCCAACCCTCTGTCCACTGGATATCTGCATCTCAGCTTTCCGACCCATCCCCCACCCTTCTCTCACCTCCCGCTGTCCCTCCTCCGACCCTCCAATTTCCCTCTTGCTGTCATTGGTCTCGCAGCGTGTTCCAAGACAGACTCCTTGCCCGCCATTCTCGACCAGTTCAATGCCGCTCTGCTCGACATATTTCCGGCTGGAGGCATGTATCCCCTCGCGAAGAACTGCTTTGTCTTTGAGGAGGGTGAGGGCAATACCAATCTCAACCTCGGTGACAATCTGCCCAGTCTCATCGTCATCCCGAGTATGATGGGCAACAAAAAGCTGTATATCGGAACGTTGTTGGCGGATCTATGCTCGCATGTCCTCGGGGAGTTCGGGACTCTAGTCCGTACATTATCTTTCGCATCTCTCTTTATAATTAACCAGCAGTTCTCAGGTACAAGGACTGGAAAGTCCCGCGGGCAATGAGCATTTAAACTCGGCATTGATGCCCATGTTACCTCCACCAGACCTGGCTCACCCTTTGGACAACGGCAGGAAACGGGACTCGCTTCCACCCCTGCCGTCTCACAACAGTCAACCAGAAATAAAGACCTCATTCAACCTCTCCTCCGCTCCGAGCATGAAGCGCAACTCTTCCGGGTCCGTGTTTCGCCAGTCGACCTTGAATATCCCTCCGCCCAAGAAACGCCTGAGCAGCCTTGGGGTAGCCTCCTCGCACGGAAGACTTTTCAAAGTTCTTGGAGACTTTTTTCTGTTGGCCGGTCGAACAGAGGATGCCGCAGTGTGGTATGTAGCAATACTTGCTGCATAAATACCTCTTGTTTATTCGAGTCTAGGTACAACGAAGCTCTCCTCCTTTTCAGGTCTTCCTCGGATGCGGTATGGCAAGCAGCCACCTTAGAAGGAATGGCGACTGTTTCGATCATCGATGCCTGGTCCGCCGGCCAGGGTCTGGTGTGTTTGTTACTTTCTCGTCCCGTCCCGTCTGATCCATTCTCGTTTAGAACACTTCGACCTCCACTAGCAGAGAGCCATGGAACGACGTGTTCGAAAAGTTGTCGCAAGCAATCACCTTGTATCACAGAACCCCAGCAGTTGACGGAGAACATAACTACTCTCTGCTAGCATACCTCTATTCCTGCGCTGTCCTCCGCCAAGCGGCTCTCCTATTTTCTATTTGGTCTGCCAAGGGATGGGGTCCGCTCGCATTCAGCACCATGCTACAGCCTGGACCTACTCCGTACCTGCCGCCCACGCTTTCTCATGAAGGGCTTACGTCATGGGCAGGCTTGGAAAGATTAAGCACCATATCCGGTGTTTCTCGTACATCCATTTCCAGCGTTTTGGCACAAGTTCATGGTCCATGGTTATTGCACCTCGGTGCTCGAGAACGCATCGGCATTCTGGAGAACACGGCTAGTCTATACGCCTGCCTCGGATACCGGCGTAAGGAGGCATACATATTACGAGAGGTCCTTGGGTGCATATTGGACCTTATCGTCTGTGGCCGCGAGGAGGATGGCTTTTCGAGACTGTCTAGCGTCCCACTTCCAGCAGGTCTCGGAATCCAAGGTCTCAACTCGGGCTCAAGTCAGCGAGGCAATGTCGGTGTTCGGTTCAGCGAAAACATAGACGGAAACGAGAGTGTCTTGAAACTTCTGAAGTATGTCTGCAAAGTTTTGGGTATCAACCTTGATGCTGTGCGACTCCTGGAGAATTCCGATGAAAACTCCCCAGCAGAAGAGCAAGCCCCTCCCTCGAGCCTTGAAGACGATGTAGCAACCGAGTTCATGGAACCTTACGGCTGGCCGGAGCTGCAGGTTGGAGTCGTGCGGGAGGCTGTCGCGGTAGCTGAGGCTTTACCTGGTACGTGCACCGCAACTTTTTGTTCAAGACCCCAACTGAAACTGAAAAAAAAGATTATCTTGCTGTGGCACAATTTGCGTTGTCGTCGCTCAAGACTCTGCAGACTGTTCTTGCTCCCGGAGATCAATATCATCTGTATGCTACATCTACCCGAGCACTCATGACAGCACACCGGAGAGGCGATTCTAAATCAGTGGAATACTGGTCGGGGAAGCCGGTGGTTAGCATCGATCTTTCTGCGTGGGTTTATTTTAATTTAATTTATCATTTCCATAATTAATTACTAAGCAAAATAAAGGTTACCTCTTGTCCGACTGCCGATAGAAAAGCCGCTTTCAGCTCTTCAACCTAGATCATCAGAGATTGCACCGATTCTGACCGGGGGAACAGACCCATTCTTATACAACCCAAGGCGAGCATTAGGACAGGTTAGTCTCCAAGTAGCCTTGCTAATTAAGCTGACTGGGGCGATAGGGCAAATCATTGGTCGTACAAAATGAACTGCTTGAGTTTGTTGTTGTTCTGCGAAATCCTTACGTGTTCGACCTCGAAATCCAGTCTTTATCTCTCAGGTATGTTCGCAGTCTGATCCATCGTTTCAAAAATACCCATAGTTCGCTTAGTACTTCCGGTGTCGTGTTTGATACAAAACCTGTTCGGGTCGTTCTCCCGGCGACCGCCTTCCACGTCGTGACATTGTCCGGAAAGGCCACTGAGACGGGCCCGCTGGTAGTCCGCGGATGCGTTGTTCAAGCACCTGGTGGTGCAAAACGCGAGTTCACCCTGCCCTTATCCGCTGGAGAGGAGGAGGAAAGAATTTCTCGGAAACGCGCTGCTCTGGAATGCGAAGTGGGCCGGTCGAAATACGCTGGGCTCGATTGCTTCCCATGGGAGAAGGCCAGCAAGCGAACGAGTACTCAATTGTCTGCTCCCACAACGAAGGCGCCTCTGCGATTCTTAGAGTATTCCGTAGTTCCAGAGCAGCCACTATTACGGATACGTAGGACATCGGTCACCCACGGTGCGGTAATGATGTACAACGGGGAAATGTGGGCACATTTTCTTTGGCCCTAATCGCTGTTTATTAACTCCTTTTCAAGGTCAACCATCCGTATCACATTGGAAAACGTCTCTCCGTTACCGATTGACTTTTTACGCTTTGTTTTCGATGACTCGACCATCGCCCCGGCGCAACAGGCTCTGGCCAACGGAGATCTTTCCGTGTTCGACACGTACGAGACGGAGTATGACCTCCTTCACCGCCCAGTGTTTTCCTGGAATAAGGAAGACACTAAAGATATTCCTCCTGGCCACAAGTTAACAGTAAATGTCAATTGCTTTGGCAAGGTTGGCTGGTACGTTGTGGGAGTCGCCTTGACCAATTTAGTGTTGACACCTGCAATAGCACGAACGGCACAATACATGTGTCTTATTCGTATGTCCACCGCCCAGTGGACAGCCTTGATCCGTCGCCCCAGGTCTTTCACACCCGCCAGCTGTCCTATCCTGTGATGGTGACAGTATATCATATGCTGGAGTGCCACGGAATGGATATCCTTCCGTTTCCCTCATATCCTTCGGAGCTTGACCAAGAACAGACGGAGACAGATGACCAGTACCTCGGCAACGAGGCTGGTTGGTGTTTGTTCTCAGTTGAAGTCCGAAACACGTATGGTTTACCGTTTGAAGTTTCTTTCGAACGGGTTCAGCAAGGTGGATGACATCGCTTTGCTGTTGTGTATCTCAACTGATTCGATTCCTTTGCAGGCAGGCCGAGAGGTACGACGACGACAATCGTTTCACCTGGCTCGACATCCCGGTGCGCGTCCATCTACTTGTCTGCTTTACCCTTCCTCACGTTTATTCTCAGGATGGTGATTCCGATCAAGAAGTTTATCCTATCCGAGGCCCACATTTCTCAACCCATTCCAACCCTCTCCGACCGACAATTTATTGTAACCAAATCTAAACTGTCCAAGGCACAGGAGAGGGCTCAACGAGAGCTATTCTGGTACCGAGAGGAGTTATTTAAAACCCTCCGCGGGCGCTGGCGAGAGGTCATCTCAATATTATTCTATAGCAGCACCCTCTCACAATTTTTTTCAGGCTGGCGGGACTCGGTCGGGAGATCTTTCCTTGAGGCAGCAACGGATGACGCTCCCTATGCTTGAAACCCTGCGGACCGAGACCGCATCGATACACATGTCGTTGTATCGGCAGGAGGACTCAGAGAAGATAGCCGTTACCTTGAACGGCGGCAAGTGCTACCCGCCACCCAGCGAATTTGTATACCTACGGACCAAAGTGACCAACTTGTCGCGTGCGTGTTTTATTCATCCTTTGGCATCTTGTGCACTGACATGTCTCCCCAAGTCACATCCTTGGTATTCACCGTCGACTTTGACTTACAATCCTCACAGCACATCATCTTTGAGGGGCTGTTACGAGACGTTCCCATCGGCCGACTTGAAAGTGGCGAATCACGCGAGATTGAAACCGGGCTGTGTTTCCTCGCGTACGGCCGGTACGAGATCTCGGCAGAGGCCAAAGTAGTGGGTTTCGCTGAAAGCAAGGGAATGGGTCGGCTCACTGCGATGGTTCGGGCGGAAGGATGAGCACTAGACCCGCCCAATGCCTCCAGACGGTCTTGGAACCCGTCAGATGTGACCCCGTGTTCGCAGCAGAACTTGTACATAGCACCCCGCCGGGCGGCACTTCACGCTCGAGCACCCGCTTTGCGGCGGAACGCAAGTACACTCATCATTATATTTATATAATCCATATTGTTTTCGGCCGGCGTGATTAGTACATAGTTCAATGTGGTTTCAGTCGAATTCTGACTCTTCCTGGCTGAAGGCAGCGGAGTAGGCCAATATTGTCCCATAAACAAGACTACGGATGAAGTAAGCCAGCGTAACAGAGCGCAGACCGAGCGACGCACCCTCCCCCGAGTATGGACATGACACACGCCGCGTTGTGAATGACCTGCGCGTGGGCAAGAACGATTGGCAGGGCGAAACCAGAGGTGACGATCATGGCTGTAATGAACCGTCCTAGATCCACTGGTCCTGAGCTGGCACCGTCGTAGCTGCCGGCGAATTCATCCGAGCCGCAATGGGAGAAAAGGGCATTCGGTAGAGGTGCAAGGACGAAAGTCAACGCTGGAAAAATGCTCAAAACAGGAGGGTATGCAAGTACTGCGCATAAAACACACCGACGAGTAACGGCAGCCAGTTCTGCCATAACACACACGAGAGAATTATCATGAGGAAGCCCACAGCGAGGACCATCGCAAGAAATACAACAGCTGCATTTCTTGCTGTTAGCTGGCTCAAGTAGTGGATCTACACGTTACTCACTTCGTATACTCGCAGCCATTCTGATGGTTCGGGAAGAGTCGAAGGTGATTACATAATCGTACAGCTCTAAACTAAACTACATGGTCCTTGCAAGAATAAGTTACCGCCCACGCCTCCGTGTCGTGTACACGTTCCGAGTATCAGCCAACGGAATGCCCCTACTCCCAACCGCCTTCTTTGCGACTGGTATTTGTCGGAGCGGAGGCGGCGCAACGGACGAGGTGGATGATGCAAGCGAGACAGCGGCAGGCGACTCGCTACTAGAGCTGGTCGATTCAGTCAGCGGTGATCTGAGGTCTTCGTCGACGACCATCTCATCCGCCTCTTCCTCTTCCGGTTCTTCAGGCAGCGGGCGATGTTCAGCCAAAAAGGTCTCGCTTGCCGCCGAAGAAACCCCCGCCTCTCGCCACGTCTGCAATAGCTCGCCCCGGCTCTTGGTTAACTCCCACTGATCGACGTATTGCCATACTCGTTTCCTGGGTGTCGTACCGGTGGAATTGTCCGGTTTTGCACCATCCTCCGCTAACGCTCTTGTCGCGTCTTTGGCGGCGGAAAGCTCGTTCCTCGATATCTTGTGATAAGTGTCGGTGGCGCTCGATAAGCTGGTGCTCTAAACCACGCGTGAGTATGGCCCAGTCAACGAACAATGTCATCTTACCTCCGATACGATGCGTCCAACAGCACTCTCCACGTTCCGGGAAGTGGAAGCGATCCCTCGTTGGAGGGACTTGTATTCACTTTGCACCTCAACTCCCAAAGATGTGGTCGTTTCTATGCGTGCTCGTTTTGCATGAGTCTGGCGGTCAAATGCTGTTTTGAAAGTCATCAGTAAAACGTGCCCAAAGCGCATCGAACCAACGCACCGGCGCTAGAGGTTGCATTCATATTCTGTATTTGAGTCTGCACCTCCGTAGAATAAGAATCGATCGAGCCTGAAATCGTGCCCCGCAGTGAGCTTAATTCACTGCTGAACTTGGCCTTGGAGCTATTTAACGTCTGAGGCACTGTCAGTACAAGCGGGATTAACGAAGGGAAGGAACACTTTACCTTGAGCGCCCCGTCCCTCGTCCTCTTTCCGTCGCCACCCCACTTCTCCACGCCCTTCGTAACCTCTTTACCCTTCCTCTCCATAGCGTCTGCGACGCCACTGTGCTTTTGCTCGAACACTTTCATCCCCTCCTCCGCCTTGACATTCCCTGCTTGCACAATGCCAACGGCCTCCCGCAACCCCCGGTCGCGTTCCCTCGTAAACTCGCCGAGCATCCCGGAAACGCGCTGTATGAGCTCATCCTTCGCCTTCTCTCCTTTGAGTTTTTCATCCTCCAACATCTGGGCCAGAAGCTCGTTCTGGTTGCGCAGGCGCGCCATTTCGGTCGCGGCGGCGTTGGCCGCCAGCAGCTTAACCTCGACCACTGAATCGCGCTCGGCCTCGACGAATGCGCGCGCTTCCCGCACAACGTTCTCCACCAAGGACCCCATCGCCTTGAGCGCCTTCTCCACTGTCGCGAAAGCCTCAAGTCCAGCCACGTCTACCTCGTTGCACGTTGTGTCGCAGCTGCGTTTCAGAGTGCTGCCCCACGCGCCGAAGCTCACGCGGAAAGTCTCGTGCGTCTCCTTCAGGATGTTCTGCACGATCGCCAGCGCTTCGGCCTCCGCCGTGTCTTTGGCGTGCACCACCGCCAGGGCTGCATGGACGCGCTTTAATTGCTGGTCGATGCGATCTGAATGCCCCGCGAGGGCCTCGAGCTCTTTGGCCTCGAACTGCTTGGCCTCTGTCCGTAATTTCATTGTGCTCTGCGCCGAGGATTTCAGGAACTCCTCGAGCTTGCGGGAGAGTGCAGTGGTGGAGGCAGATATCGTTTTGCCGTGGGTCAAAACCGCTTGCGAGTTGGTGCTGAGGATGCCCGACTTGCGTTCTGGTATCATTCGTCAGAGATGAATAAGAAGCACGCGAAGAGGACGTACCGAGCTTGTCAAATAGCCCTCCAACATCCGTGACGCTGTCCCGTACAACAACTTTGAGGCCCAGAGCAACGCGATTCAGGCGCCCCTCCGTTTCTTGGTGGGCCTTCCTGACGACAAGCTCTTCCTCGAGTGCACCCTGCACAAGCTTCAACTCGCCCTTTTTGCTCTCCAGCACGTCTTCCGTCGCTTGGAGCTGCTCCCGTGTGTCCTTCAGCTCGCCTTCCCGCTTCTTCAAAAGCGCGATACTCTGCTCAAACTCGTCACGCACGGTCCTCATCTGGCCCTCGACGATGTCAACCTGCTTCTTGGCCTCGTCCAGTTCGGTCTGGCGCATCTCCTGCTCGGCGCTGAGCTGCAGCCAGGTCTCTTCGCTGAAGAAGATGCCGTTCTTCTCCCGCGCGGCGAGGACGTCGGCCTTGAGCCGCTCGATCTCGGCGACGTACTCTTTGAGCAGCGAGTTGCGCGTCATACGCTGGTTGAGCTCTGGCTTGTTGCGGATAGACTTGGCACGCATCGCGTAGTCGAGCGTGGACAGTGTTTCTTCCATGTTGGAGCGCGCGGGGGAAACAGTTGCTATGATGCACGTCTTGGTACGGCCACCGAGGGAGTCTTGGAGCAGACGCGTGAGTTTGGATTCTCTGCGCAAGTGTCAGTGTTCCTGACGGACAGGGGGATCGGTGTGCTCACCGGTACGGAACGTGCTGGGCCTTGTCGACGAGCGCGTTGATAACCCGTCCAAGGGTGAGTAGACTCTGGTTGATCATCCCCGCCTCCCTTGCTCTCTTATTCTCGGCGCCCGACCGGCCAATGTTCTCCGAGCCCGCGAGGTCCACGAGATTGAGCTTTCCAATCTTCAGAAGGTCGTCGTTTACGTGGCCCGCCTCCTTGATGTGCACAGTGATGGAAAAGACCGAATGGGAGCGGGAAGAGTGGTCGTTGAACTTGGTAGCAGCGATCTGGCGGCGCTCGCTGCCCTTTGTGAGGAGGGCGAGCGCGTCGGCCGAGTCCTTGACCGCGATCTCCTCGAGGCCTTGGATGAACACACCGTGCTTGGATGCGTCGTCGAATATCTTGAGGCCCTCGGGGGCCTTGGGCGCGCTGCTGTCCTTGCCCATTCCCATGGGCTGGGTGCTCCCCGTGGGTGCGGAAAGCTCGGTGGCAAGGAGGTCGCGGAGCTCCTCGTTGTAGAGTTCGACGTACGATATCTTGACACTGAAATCGGAGGCGGTCGACTCGAGGTGGTGGAAGAGGCGGAACAGGACACGGGGGATCATGCCTGCGTTGGCGGAGGGGTTTCCGAGGGGCGTCGGAGTGAGGTCGCCCTGCATTGTGTAGCTGTACTCGCAGTGTTAGATCGAATACAGAGCGAGTATACTGAACACTCACGTCTTTCCCGTTCCCGTCTGCCCGTACGCAAACAGGGTGCAGTTGTAGCCCATGACGACCTCGTCGAGCATCGGACTGACTACTTCATGATATATCAACGCCTGGTCCGCCTCTGGCCCAAATACGAGATCAAATGGGTAAGTTCTGACGGGGGGGAGGGTGACGACGCCGAGACTAGAGAGCGGTATGGCGGCCTCGATGGAGAGATCCTTGCTCTTCGCGCCTGTGGAGGAGACGATGATGGGGGAGTTGTCGGCTATTTCGCGTTCTGAGCGGCGTCTGCAGCGGACGACGACCTGGATGTTGGTCTCTGCGTCGTCATGGGGCTTACCGAGGACGGAGCGGGACCTGGGTGGCGGTGGGGGAGCCTTTGCGCGCGACGACGGGGGACGGCGAGTGGTGGACATGGTTCGGGTTCAACAAGGGCGCGTGCACGTGATCGTTTTACCTTTGCTTCGACGCGCCGATGGCCTCGCACCTTCTCCGCTGCTTTTTTCTTCCGCAAACTTCAACTCATCGGGTTGCAGCGATAATATTTGCCATTAAGTAGCCACTTCGCTCTCTCACCAACTGCTATTTGGTCGATTTTTCCCAAGTCATTTTCATCCTCCCACCAGCTCTCCCGCCCATTACTTCTCCCAAATTATTTTGTATGCGTCAACCCCCCCTCCCTGTCTACTGTTTCCGTTTTTCTTCACCAATCTGACCTCAAGCCAGTTTGTTGACGGTGGTTCCACGTGATCGTTTAACCTTGTGAAGGAAACGCGATGGGTAAACGCAAAAAAGCGGCCAAGAAACCGCAGCAGTCCCGCCAGAAGGTTCCGCTCGGTGAGCCCGCCTGCTCATCGTTCTTAGTTGCGCTGCTGACTCGGAACAGACACCGCGTTTACATGCCTCTTCTGCCACCACGACAAGTCGGTAACCGTGCGCCTCGATCGAAAAGAGGGTGTCGCCCAGCTCGCCTGCCGCGTCTGCGACCAGCGCTACCAGAGCAAAGTAAACCGTCAGTGGCTCCATCTCGCCCCCGTCGCCCGCTCACTCGTCCCAGACCTCACTGAACCCGTCGACATTTATTCCGAGTGGATCGATGCAGCCGATGCCGCACAGCGAGACGAGCCCGCTGCCCGCCCTGCGGCAGCTTCGTCTTCGTCCCGCCCCGTCGCCGCTGCGTCAGAGGATAGCGACGACGATTAAATACGATTTTGTACTTAGCAATTAGCAGATTTGTAAAATAATACATACATCCAAACACCGAATCCAGACAGTCTCCAAGTGCCTTTCACTGCAGGCCACTATGGCGACTAACAACATCAAGGTCGTCTGTCGGTGCGCTCCTGCCGCTCTCCTTGCCGCCCACGCTCACACCACCACCCCCCAGCTTCCGTCCCACAAATGCTATCGAAGCTCGCGAGGGCGGCGAGATCGTCGCCACCTTCTCCGACGACCTCTCCACCGTTCAGATGCGCTCAAATGCACTCGGCTCGGGCCCAGAGAAGGACGGCTTCACCTTCGACAGGGTCTTTCCCATGGGCACGAAGCAGCTCGAGGTGTTTGACTATGGCGTCAAGGAGTACGTGCGCCGTGCCCGTTACACGCGTCTCTCTTTCTAATTCTCGTCTCCAGCATCGTCAAAGGTGTCTCGGATCTCCATTTATCCTGGTTCCGCTCACCGTTCTCCCAGATGTCCTCGATGGTTACAATGGCACCGTGTTCGCGTACGGCCAAACGGGAAGTGGCAAGACCTTCACCATGATGGTCCGTGCTCGCGCCTCCCTCGCGAATACTTGATAATCTCGCTCCCAGGGCGCCGATATAGACGATGAAGAACTCAAGGGCATCATCCCGCGGATAACCGAACAGATATTCCATTCCATTGTGGAAAGCGACACACACCTCGAGTATCTCGTCAAGGTCTCCTACATGGAAATATACCTCGAGAAGATCCGTGATCTTCTGGCGCGTGAGTGCAGACCCCGACCCGTTGAGCGGCGCCCCGACCCTCCTTTCAGCTCAGAACGACAACCTGCAAGTACACGAGGACAAGAGCAAGGGTGTCTACGTCAAGAACCTCTCGGATTACTACGTGAGCAGCGCGCGAGAAGTCTACGAGATCATGCGGACGGGTGGAGCTGCACGGATGGTCTCGTCGACAAGTGAGTCTCGAGCGTTTGCCATTCTACTGATCTAACGGCGCGCCAGACATGAACGCCGAGTCTTCGCGCTCCCACTCCATCTTCCTCATTAGCATAAATCAACGCAACACGGAAACAGGCGCACAGAAGACTGGCAATCTTTATCTCGTCGATCTCGCAGGGTCTGAAAAGGTCGGCAAGACGGGCGCGTCTGGGCAGACGCTAGAGGAGGCCAAGAAGATCAACAAGAGTCTGTCTGCCCTGGGAATGGTTATTAACGCGTTGACGGACTCCAAGGCACGCTACATGCCTCTAATTCATACCGCGTCTAATCCTTCACACAGACCAAATATGTCCCCTACCGAGACTCGAAGCTCACTCGTATCCTGCAAGAATCCCTCGGAGGAAACTCGCGGACAACACTGATCATTAATTGCTCCCCCTCGTCTTACAACGAAAACGAAACCATTTCTACTCTCCGCTTCGGCATTCGCGCCAAATCCATCAAGAACTCGGCGCGCGTCAATGCAGAGCTGTCACCCTTGGAGCTCAAAGGCCTGCTGCAGAAGGCACAATCTGCCAATACAGCGTACCAGAAGCACATTGCCGCGCTTGAAGCAGAACTCGCCATCTGGAGAGCTGGTGGCCATGTCGAAGAGTCCGATTGGGCCAAATCGACTGCGTCCGGGGCTGCCGCCGCCGCGCCCAAGAAGGCGCCTGCGTCCCCCGCTTCTCCTGGCCCTACGACGCCGGCCGCCACTTCCCGCAGCCTTACACCAATCAACCCCGCCATTGAAGGCCTGCGGTCTGAATTGGAGATCAGCCGGCCTCAGACTCCTGTCAGCGTCGTCGCCCTGGAGAAGGACGAGAGAGAGGACTTCCTACGCAGGGAGAACGAGCTCAGCGATCTCCTTGCCGAGAAGGAATCTGCTCTTACGACTGCCGACAAACTCGTCAAGGAGTTGAGAGAAGAGTTGACGTTCTTGAAGGAGCAGGAGGCAGGGGTTAGCAAGGTTCGTCCATAGCACCGTCGTCGTTCTTCCGCTCACGAGTGTCCACAGGAGAATAAAGCGATGTCGACTCAACTCAACGATCTGCGCCTCCAAGTTGAGAGATTGAACTACGATAACAAGGAGGGCGTTATTACGATCGATATCCTCAAAGAGCAGAATGCCGATGCGTTGAGCGAGCTTGACGAAGTCCGGAAGCAAATCGCCGATTTGAAGACGGCACAGAAAGACGCGAGCGCTGAGGACAAGGAAAAGAGGAAGCAAGAGAAGATGGCCATGATGATGGCCAAGTTCGACACAGTCAGTATTTTACGACACGATTATTTTCTATCGAAACTGACTTTTTTTCACTTTTCACAGCAGGGGGCGTTTTCTGAAAAGGATGAGCAGCTGCGCGCAATCCTCGGTAAATTAGATACCATAGATTCAGCCGGTTCTCTGTCGCAGGAGGACCTCACTGCCGTTAGAAGGCAGTTGAGCGAGGGCCAGAGTATGATCCGGGAGACGGTGGATCGGCTTCGGCAGAGCCAGGAGGAGAACGAGATGATCACACGGCGGAGAGACGAGCTGGAAACTCGAGTCGCCGCCCTCGAGACCGAGTACGAAGAGCTTCTAGGTCAGTGGTGAAAAAGTCTTTCTGAGTTATTGACCCTGACGACCGCATGTTTCACACTTGCAGAGAAGACGATCCACGATGAGGAGACGAGTAATGTGGACCTTGCCGAGTCTATGACTGATCTCAAGGTAAGTTGATGTCTTGTCCAGGACGCCACAGTTCTGCTTGTTGACACGCCTTTGAAGAACAAGCTCGAAGCGCAGTATGCCGCGCGGCGGGACGCCCACATCAGCGAGGTGGCGGATCTTAAGCAGCAGCTGGAGATGCGTAACAACGAAGTTCGCAGTCTGAATGCGTCGAGCGAGAGCCTCAAGAGCGTCAACGAGGAACTCAAGGTGCTATTTAGTCGCCGTCGCCGCAAAGCTTAAATCGCTGACCGTGTGCTTTCTAGCGTGCATTTGCCGTAACTTCCGCTGGTATCGAAGGCGGCAAGAATCTTGCGGAGAGCGCCCAGGACCTTGAGCGGACGCGAAAGGCTATCAATGTGCAACTCGCGGAATTCGACGGCGTGAAGAAGTCCCTGATGCGCGATTTGCAAAATCGTTGCGAGAAGGTGCGGTGCAGTAAGTAACATCAGATCGGGACCAAGCTAATTGTTCTTTTAGGTTGTTGAACTTGAAATCCAACTGGATGAGATCAAGGAGCAGTACAACAACGTCATCCGCAACAGCAACAGCAAGGCTCAGCAGAAGAAGATGGCGTTCCTGGAGCGAAACTTGGAGCAACTAACGTTAGTTCAGAAGCAGGTTTGTTTTCCCACTCGCACCTCCCCATATTGGTACACAAATGACGCGTTATCAGCTTGTCGACCAGAATTCGACCCTGAAGAAGGAAGCCGGTATCGCGGAGCGCAAACTTTTGGCGCGCAATGAGCGGATACAGAACTTGGAGGCGCTGCTACAGGATGCGGATCGGCGACTGTCTCTCCAGAACCAGAAGTTCGAAGCACAATTGCAGGCTGTCAAGGAGCGTCTCGATCAGGCTCGCGGTGAGTGATGGGATCGGGCCATTCCATTCATCGGTTAAATCCGGTTCATTTCAGCGCAAAAAGCGGCGAGCAGTTCTCCGCTCAACTTTGGCCGCATCGCCAAGCCGTTGCGGGGTGGGGGAGGCACGGGCGCTCCCGCGTCTATCCCCACACCGATCACGGGCGGCGGCGGCTCCGCCAACCCACTAACCAGACTACAGAACGAGGATGGAGGGTACGTGACACTTATTAAATATCGCCGCCAACCCTGACCGATCATTTTTTCCTGTACGGCATTTCAGTGGAGGTGGGCTTATCTTTTTTGACCGTTTTTCATTGTATTGACCACCGGTTGTTGCAGCCAAGCGCGCATCGTGGTTTTTCAATTCACGGTGAGGTGACTCGGCTCTCGTATTTCTGCTCATCTGCTCTGTCGCATACCCGTTTGTATACTCTCGCATAGAACCATTTATATCAACTCCTAATGCAATTCTCATGGTCCTGGAAACCACGCGACGGGAAGCGATAAGTGATGGAAGAGGAAATTGGTGGAATGGAGAGCCAGACTGAGCCAGATCGGCGGGATCAAAATCTAAGACCGTTTCCCCGGATAACTGAAACGGTCTTCGAATAATTGCCTCCGAGACATTACTTTCCCTTAATTTTTTTCTTCTCTCTGTTCCTTTTGCTGACCCGTCGGGTTTAGGACTCCAGTCCTTTGCGCTGTGGCGCCCACATTCGTTTTCTCTTTCCTCAACCAGCAAACATCCCATAGTACCCCAAGTACGTCGACGCGTTTTTTCAACACACCAGCTCCATGGACACCACGTCCTAGCCGTTCCTGCAGTCGCGACGTACCTGCCACGTTTATAATCCTTTACGCTCGCCGCTGGCTCTTCATGTGCTCCGTTCTCTACGCGTTTCCTGTCCTGACTAGTCTTCTTGTGTTCCCAGCGCTAATAACTCGTCCCTATAATTCCCCTCCTTCGGTGCGTCCTTCCTGTCAGCCGTTCCGTCCCCGGTGCCATAATTTTCGTAGGCGTTGTCGCGTAATCTGAATGTCGGGCGACCCTTCACGCAAGCCGTCCGGCTCTTCCACTCATTCCAGCACACACTCCCCACCTAACGCCTCTGGCAATGTGTGCACACCCACTTTCTACGCGTCATCGTTTCCCTGACAATGTTTCGTTTCAAGGCGCAGCAGCCGAGAAAATTGGCTTCGAGCCCCGCGGCAAATCTCTATGGGATGGGGAGCGGCAACGGTGGTAACACCCTAAAGGTGCTGAATACTGGCTGGCAGGTGAGCACGCGGCGCGGCGTCCTTTGTTCTCGTCGTGAATTTTACTATTATTTGGCTTTTAGGTTTGGGGCTCTTCAACGCCTCCTTCATCAAAGCGCAACGCGTCCATGTCCTCCCTAGCCAGTGTGGCAGCTGGCGATATACCGGGAGACTCGAATCTGCGGTCCACTGTCGGGGAGCCGTGGTCTGCACCTCGGTCTGTGAGCGGCGCGTGGGATGACACTGCTCTGAAAAAGGATTATTCATCAGTGGTCCGTTCCATTCTGGCGTTTCTTACCCGCATATTGACGCGTCGTTTGTTCAGGATCGTCAACCGCAGCTGAACCTACGCCAACGCCAGTCGCATGCCGGCGGTTTCTCTTCCTCCAGAGCCGTATGTCCCACTTTATCACGCTCGTCATGCGTTGGTTCTCAGTATATTGTAGGACGACCGATCTTCGGCCCCAAAGAACCCGCATATCAACCTCAGTAAAGGATCAACAGCGCCACGATACTCGTCTACCAAGCCTCTCGGGGCCGGCACTTATTCAGGCCAGCAGCCTTCATTCCCACTGCCTGCGCTAGGCTATGATTCCCTGCACTCTTCCGGTGGTGGTGAAAGCGAGCTTACTCTGGCGATGCGTGGAATGGCTGTGGAGGATGATTTGAACGCTGTACAAGGTCGGCAACAAGCACAGTCGTCCATGCCTGTTCCTGCGCAGATCAATTCTCAAATGCGTGGTGCGTCTTCATTGCAACAGCAACGCAATGTATACAACACGTATCCCACGGCGGAATATGGTTTCTACGCTCCCGGAGTTGATTATCCGTATGTGGGATACGGCACCCCAGATCCATCTTTGTACGCGTCCAGCGGCGTCCCCATGTCCCCCGGCCTCTACCCCAGTGTCCCTCAAAGTCTACATCCCAACACCGTGGATATCCGCCAACAGCCTACCGTATATTTTGACTACAATACGCCAACGAGGCCTCCATCTCAGTTCTTTTTCCCTCCTCCACAAGCCATGATGTATCCGCCGCCACACTCTCCCATGCTCTCGTCCCAGCTGCCGGCCTCTTCACCTGTCACACTCGCAGAGAAGAAATACGAAATGCAGGTCTGTATTGTTTCGTACTTTTGACGGCGCTGGCGAGTCTGATACATAGTCGACAGTACAATTTGCAGCAGCAGCTGGCGTCCCGCAGTCTCATGTTCAGGGCGGCAGCGTCGTCTCATCCCCAGGCCTATCCTTCAGCATTGGATTATGGCTCACCGATGCTGAACGCTGCAGCCATGTACGGCCAGTCCGCGCCCCCCTCGACCCCATCTTTCGGCCAAAACATGCGAGAAAATCGCCGTCATGACATGCAGCAAGAGTTCGCATTGCCTCGTAGCCCCATGCTAGACGAATTTCGCGCAAGCAAAGGAAGAAAATGGGAATTAAGGGTACGTTTCTAACAATTCTCCCGCGCCGTGTTTTAAATCCCCCCAGGACATAACTGGCTATGTTGTGGAATTCAGCGGTGATCAACATGGCTCCCGCTTCATTCAGAACGAGTTGTCGACTGCCACCAGCGAAGAGAGACAAAGTGTATTCGATGAAATCGTTCCCGACAATACTTTACAACTAATCCAAGATGTATTCGGTAATTATGTGAGTCGATCTTGCACTTTTTATTGTTCCTAAAACCTCACGACTTCATCACAAGGTTATTCAAAAATTATTCGAGCACGGAACGCAGGCACAGAAGACGGTGCTCGCCAGTACCATGGAAGGATATGTCGTTTACCTTTCGTCCAATCTATATGGCTGTCGTGTGGTGCAGAAGGTCGATTTCTGCTTATGGTGCCAGTCACGATATTTAAACGTTTGATAGGCGATTGAATCTATTCTCCCAGATCAGCAGGCCAGCTTTGTTCGAGAGTTGGAGCCGCATATTCTGAAATGCGTCAAGGACTCGAATGGCAACCATGTACCTTTCCTTCTCTTTTTTCGAGCTAAACCTGACTTTTGGTTTCCAAAAGGTCATACAAAAAGTCATTGAGCGCGTCTCCCCTGATCGCCTCGGGTTTGTCTCGTCATTCGTTGGACACGTTTTCGAGCTGGCGTCCCACTCGTTCGGCTGCCGAGTCCTTCAAAGGTGTCTCCAACATCTTCCTGACGCTCAAACGCGGCCACTGCTGGACGAATTGTTACAGAAGTACACCACCAATTTGATGCAGGATCAGTATGGCGTACGTTCCAGTTGTTGAGGATGTCCGCAATTCCTAACTTGACTGTCCCAGAACTATGTGATTCAATTCATACTCGAGCATGGACAACCGGAAGACAAAGCGCTGGTTGTCGCACAGCTCCGCGGTCGATTGCTGTACATGGCTCGGCACAAGTATGCGTCCAACGTGTGTGAGAAGGCTCTCCTCTTTGCGGACACAGACACTCGACGACTCCTCATTGACGAAATCATGGCGCCTGCTTCCAAGCCGGACGGACCTACTCCAATTGTGGCCATGATGAAAGACCAGTACGGAAGTACGTCATGCTCAAACTAGGTATTATTGTTGTTCTGACACGGCATAGACTATGTTCTCCAGCGTGCATTGGGAGTCGCAGAAGGGGACCAGAAAGAGACCTTGATCAATACCGTTCGCCCACAATTGACTAGTATGCGGAGATTCTCGACTGCATACAGCAAACACCTCACCTCCAGTACGTCAAACTTGCGCATGGAGAGCGGGTTTCTAATCAAACATTGCAGTCGAGCGGGAGCTTGAAAAACTCTCGCCATCAGAACCGACCCGATAAATCCGCCTAATCTTTGTTTCAATGACCTTGCTGTCGCGTCACACACACCCTTATCCTGCATGCCCACATATAATCCTGCAATCTCGTCCATCATCTCACACATTGCATTATAATCGCATTTACTTGACCATTCGTCGTTGGATAAATACCTGCTGTGTATAGTTCTAGTTTCTTGACCTGTACTCCGCTAGCGTCTGCCTTTAATCCTCACTAATGTTCACATCCGCACTGTCCGCAACGGCCGTAGCATTCGGTCGATCACGACATGACGTGTTCTGGATTAGGATTAGAATACACAGTCAAACAAACCTCGTCGGCGCGCTCGTGAGCCTCGACATTCGTCCTTCGACGGCCACCATGACCACAGCGGAAGCAGCGGCCTCGCTCTTCGGCGCTGACGACGCTGCCTCTGATCTTTTTGCCTCCCTTGGCACGGACCCTTCTCCGCAATTGGTCCCTGACACGTCTGTGGAGAGCGCACAACCGGCCGAATATAATTCCTGGCCAGAGCACTCGCAATACTACGAGCAAGACCCTAGCTCATATCAGCCAGGCCTGGGCAATGGCGCTGGAGTTTTTGCTCCTTCGTCCGCCTCGATACAGGACTTGAACACCAACGGAACCGGTTATACTCAATCGCAAGAGCAGTGGCAGCAGTACGAGTCGCAAGCTTACACCCGGCCCGCCCCTGCAGGTAGCTCTCGATCTCTGAACATGTATAGTTGTGCTGAGACAGTTTTAGAGGTGCAAAATACAGCGCCGGCCGCTGTATACGACCCAGGAGCCAACTACAACCCATATGCCCCGGCAGCAAACCATTCCGTCCCCACCAGCCCTCCTGCGCAACTCGCGTATAATCCTTACGCTCCTCCAGCTACGCAATCCTACGCTGTTCCTCCGGTCCCAATTTCGACTCCTTCTCAAACGGCATACAGTCCATATGCGCCCGCAACGCCGTCGGCAGCGTATGCTTCGCCGTATTCTCCTTCAGTCGGGAGTACGCCGTACGCATCACAGAAAGCCGCGGTTGTCCCTCCGCCGCCTGCCCCGGCGCCGGTCCTTAACCGGCCCAAACTGTCGAACGCGTATGACCCACCATTTCCCACGTCCCGTTCGTCGCGGCGGGCCATATCTTCCTCCGCACGTTCTTCGGCATACACCACATACTCGCAAGCTCCGCCGCCACCGCCGCCTCCGCTCCCTTCCAAAGGGTCCTACACATCTTCCGGCTACCCGCTTCCACCTCCACCCTACCCATCTGAGCCGACAATTCATGCTGTCCCTGTGTCTAATGCAACCAATTGGGGACCCAATTCTCACAGCAGTGTCTCAAATACACCGCAATACAGTCCAGACGCTGCTAGCGTCTCACTAGCAGGTCCTCCGCCTCCCAGGCCGCTTAGCTCCGCGTATCAATCTAGCGGAGAGATCCCGCATTTGAGCTCGAGACCTTCGTACGACTCAGTAGCACAGGTCGAGCCCGTCGACTTCGACTTCGAGAGTGGCGAGGCATCGCTTCCGAAAGAGTCTCCTATAGGAGATGAGATGCGGGTGTCGTCTCCTGCTCCGAATATAGCACCTCGTCCATCGTCGCGCGCGAATTCCCTATCTTCGCAAATCAGCGGTCGTCGTTCCGTAGACGCTCCATTTTTTCCTCCCCCAGATGTGAACAGATCGGCATCCCCAGCGTCACTTTCTGCCCGTTCCAGTACTGTTTCTCCAGACCCCTATACGAATGGGCTACCTCCGGCCGCTGGATCCCCCCCGACGAGCGCTCCAGACCGCACTGCATCTCCTGCGTCACTGTACTCTTTGGAAAGAACACGTAGTCCCCCATCGCCTAGTGCCAACCCCTACCTTCCGAGTTCAGCGACGCATAGAGAGAGGGTTCCTTCCCCGCTCAGGAAATCTTCCACCACCACCTCCTATGAGCCTCCTAAACCCCCTTTGGTCCCCAACGGGTACGGTGTTGAAGGGGGCTCTTCATCTTTGTCAAATGGTCTCCACAGAGCCAGTCAATACTTACCACCGAAACAAGGCCCTGCTCTTCCACCTCTTCCACCTCTACCGCGTAATCGCTCTGCATCGAGCGGTTCTATCTACTCTTCAGCCTCCTCGAGTCCTGAGCACCCTTACGCACCGTCCCACCTCGGTACTCAACAACGTAGCGAAACGGATTACGGGAATTATGTTTCGCGCTACAATTACAACGCTCCAAACGAGGCATCGGCGTACGACTATCCTGTGTCGCAGGAAATTATAATGAAGCCAGCCCAAGCAACCGCGTATGCTCCTTCCCCTTCACTTCTCGGAGCAAACGATCCCTTGGGACGCACTTCGTCTCGCGCGCCGGTTTTCAGCTTTGGTTTTGGCGGAAAGTTTTTGACCTGCTTCCACGGGGCATCGATGAATACCGGTTTCGACGTTGCTTTGTCTGCGCGAAACTCTACTGGTATTCATATACGCCAGTTGAACAAAATCATTCCCCCATCAGCCCTTGAAGTTTCCTCCGCATCATTCCCGGGGCCATTATTTTCAGACCCTGGGACACCCACCACGGGTTTGGTACGGACCACGGCTTCGGCCCAGTCGAAGGCAAAGAAAGCGCGACTTGTCAAATACCTCACGGATAGAGCCGAAGAGATATCCCAGGCCATAGGATATTTACATATCGGTAGTGCAGAGGGACGACAGGCAGAAGGCAAGCTCGTACTGGTCAACCTTCTTAAGATTTTGGTTGAGAACGACGGTCGGCTATCTGGAACGTAAGCATTGTCTTTTTGTTTGGCCACATGATTGTAACGCTCAGTAGGCCTCAAATTGACACGGCAGTACGCGCGGCGCTAGTTCCAAAGCTGGAGATACCGGGTGGCGCTTCGGCCGAAGCTCCTGGAAACCCACAGCCTCTCGGGTTTTCTTCGATTGGAGACATCCCAAGACCTTTGGTGGATCCATTGGCAGGGGCCCCTTATTCCGACCCCAACGAGGCACCAATTACGACGTCGATCCTCCGTCCATCAGCACTGGATAAAATCCAAGACTTCCTTTTGCGAGGGGAACGACGCAAAGCATATCACTATGCGTTGGACGAGAAACTTTGGGCTCATGCCATGATAATTGCAAGCAGCATTGACCGCGACGCATGGAAAGAGACTGTAAACGAGTTCCTGAGAACCGAACTTGGGGCTAAAGACAACCGTCCTCGGGGAACGACATCTCTCATGGCCCCAAGTGCCGACTCATCCCAGTCTCTCACTAATGGTCGAGAAGGGCTTCGGGTTGCCTACAGTTTATTCTCCGGTCAGGGATCTGCGTCTGGTATGTACAATTGGCGGGGCAAAACCAACAGGCATCTTACATGACTTTAGTTCAGGAGCTGGTCCCTCAAAACTTACTTTCTCGGGCAACGGGACGCCTACAGCTGCCGGCTGCTTCTCATATGACTCCTATGACTCCGAATTTTGCAGCGCCAGCTTTGGCCAACAACATTCCTGCCCAATCTCTGGCCGGATGGGCCGACACGGTAGCCATGATGCTTTCAAACCCACTGACTGCTGACACGTCGGCGGCCCTGACTGCTCTGGGGGATCAACTGCTGTCCCACCAATGGGTGGAGGCTGCGCATGCCTGGTGAGAGCTGAGCTGTGACTAGTGTGTTCAATCTGAGTGACGTCTCTCTCTCCAGTTACCTCCTATCACCTCAGACTTCACCCGTTGGCGGGATTGGGAATCCTTCCGCTCGCATCGTGCTGCTTGGATCCCGGAGTCCGCAAGTTTGGCCGAGTTTCTACAAGGATTCCGATCCCGTAATCTTCACAGAGATCCTTGAATTTGCGTTGTCCTTGGCGCCGCCGGTAAAGGGGCAGGACCCTTTCTACGGACTACCGCATCTCCAAGCCTATCGATTTATTCGAGCCATGGCACTGGCTGAACTCGGTGAATTACAACTTGCCAGTCGGTAAATAATTTTTGTGAAATCTTTATCGGTCACTAAATGAGACAATCCAGATATTGCGAAGCCATCACAACATCATTCAGCCGAGGCTCCCCGTATTTTACTGGCGCTCTCCTGGACCAGCTGAAGGCTTTAACTGACCGTATCGTCGGATTAGATCATAGCGACAAATCCGGCTTCTGGAAGAGTACACCCAGTCTGGATACTATTGGTCGCTTCCTTGAAGGGCGATTCACCAAACTGGTTACGGGGGATGTGGATCCCGCAACGCCAACTGAAGAGTTGACCAAACCCGCCGACCCTAAAGCCGGACCTTTCTCTCAGTACAGCACCATCTCATCTGCGACATCCTCCGCAAGCCCTTCTCCACAGCCCTCGCTGTATAATCTTAATTCGCAGCCTGTTCGGAGTGGATCCGCAATGGGGCAATCAGGGTTGAAATCACAGGCTCCGATTGATCGGGCCTCGTCAGCGATGGACCATGTGCGCCGACGCCCGTCTCCTCCTGCCCCCCGCATTGCATCTGCAAACGCCTCGACAACCACCTTTGCTCAGGCCCCGTCGTTCGGACAGGCATATAACAACTATTCGCCCAACCCATACAGTCCTAGCATGAATACACCCAGACCCAGCACAGAATCGACACACGATGAAGATACTGGCCAGGAGGTGTCGTGGTGGGGCTCTAGCTCGTACGCCAACGACTCTGCGAACCAGACGCCAATGGCAGCCACCTTCATGCAGGTGGATTCTGGAATCTCCTCGTCCTCCGACGGCTTTATATCCCTGATGGACAACGCATCGTATTCTGTTGCACCAACCGCCCAAGCTAAAGGTGATACCCAACGATCCTCTGCCGCTGATGAAGAAGATGAGGACGACCTTGGATTTGGCAACTCGAAACGTGCACTGAAGAAAGAGAAAGAAGAAGAGGCTCCTCCACCTGCGTCTACTGCAGCAGCGGCTCCGGCTCGGCCCGGCATGTGTATTTTTCCCAGATGCAACCAAGCGATATTAATCATTCTCCCACAGACATCAAACCCGCCCCCGCAGCAGCAAGCGGTTCCTGGCTTGGGCGATTGTGGAGGCGTTCGGAGGCGTCGCCTGGACCTGTCAAGGCGAGCCTGGGCGAGGAAACGTCGTTTTATTATGACAAGGAGTTGAAGCGCTGGGTAAATAAGAAGGTTCGTCGCCGAGATTTACAGTACTCGACGCTGCTCAACTTTTGTCTCCAGGCCGGCGCGGAAGATGCCAAGCCCGCTGCTCCTCCTCCTCCCCCACCTTCGAGACCGCAGACAGCATCACCCGGAATGACGGGGCCGCGGGCAGGAAATGCCACCCCCCCACCACCTCCCGCACGCTCGGCGTCTGTCGCCGGTGATATGGGGGCCCCACCTCCAAGCAAATCTGTTATGCGTGTACGGTCCAATTTAGCTCCCACCCCGGAATCAGCGTCGATGCCCAGCTCGCCACTGCGACAGTCGACGCTGACGCCACCTTCGCCGCCTCCCGGGCGGCCAAAATCCCAGGCGTCTAAACGAGCCATTCGGAGTCGCTACGTCGATGTTTTCCAACAGGAAGGCGGGGCTGCTTAGAAGCTTCCCTCTCGTTTGTATAATATATAATTATTTCTCCAATCTCAATTTTCTGGATTCTGCAAGGATAATTGGGAGGAGGGAGGGGGGGAGTAACGTCGACTGTTACTAACGAGACGCGATCACGTGCTCGCATCGAGACAAAACTGGGCATTCATTTTTCTTACGCCATGCACGAGGGTTACGCTGAAAGCACTCAATGCGCACGTGAAAGAGCCCAAATTTGACAAAATTTCAGGGGCCTTTCTACACGTACACGCCTTGAGTTATCATCATGGGGAAGGGCATCCAAACCAATTTACATCGCCCTTGCACGCGTTTTTCGTTGTAGACTTTTGACCTACGCGTCTCAGTACTATTTATGACACTCAGAAAGCTCGATCAGGTACCTTAAACCCCGGATCTGATGCAGGAGCACACACAAAAAAAACGTATCCATTAGACCTCTGCTTTGGATTGTCTTGAATGGCTATAAAGCGGAAAGGGGGAGGTGCGCGCTGGAAGTCCTGGCTCCCGATTCGCGCCATCGATGATGAGATTGTTGATGGGAGGTTTCTGAGTCTTACCGGACTCCGAAATCGGATTCTCTCCTGAGGGCTGTCCAGCTGTGAAGCTCAAGACCTCAGTTGATTAAGATGTCGACGCGGAGAGACACCTCCTCAAGACCTCGGGGATACGTGTCAAGATTTCAAAAGAGCGCCAGCGCCAGTACTTATATCTGTCCGCGGTGGGTATGAACGAGCGTGGAAGACATGCAGATGTCAGCGTGGACGCGAACCAACGCGAACTATTAAATCCTCGAGCCAGTCTAAGGCTTTACACACTCCTGCTACCCTTACCGAGGAGGAATAACGAGAAGCGCACTAGGCTTCGCGCGTCAAAGTAAAAACACATTACCAGTGCATTGTTGCCTCCGGACCGCGCGATAATATAAGGCGTGTTCAGACTGCAAAGAGTAACTCTTCCGAGTCTGAAAGAAATAATTCATTGTAGTGGTATTTGCATCACGTGATGGCGTATGGACACGTAGCTACTAGCAGTGACCAATTCTCTCAAGGAAATCCCGGAATAAATAACACGATTTTGTTCGAGTTGCTTCGTACAGCTGTTGGTTTTTTGGGACGAAATCTACAAGAGTAGTCTGAAAGGATAGCCTGCAAAGTCGTGAGTATGGATGTATAATGTGGGGTACTAGTTCGTACCTCTATTCTTGACCTTGAAAAGAACAACGAGGATGGAATAGACGAGCATGATGATAGTGCTCCAGAGATATATCTGGAACCGCTGGCGTTGTGCGGAGGTCTGGTACGGGATCACCATTGTGAGCATGAGGAATGCCGCTCCCAGTGTGCCGTCTATGCCGCGAGTGAGGAGGATTAATGCGGGGAAGAAGACGTGTACTCACAGACAAGGGCTACAACCTGCACTTCCTGGCCGTATTGGTTCTGGAAGCCGCCTGCGATCCAGCTGCCGTCGCCGCCCATGAATGGCGAGTTGCGGATACGCGTGAACATGTAGCCAGAGGTCATGACAAGAGACGTGAGGATGCTGACGATGGCCCAAGTCCAACGGCTCTGCAGCACGGGTGCCACAAAGCGCAGAGTGACGGCAAACGCGAGGAGACCCGCACCAATGGTTATCCAGCGCGCCCAATCGAACGGCGCGGAGTATGGGATCGGGATGGGCGTGTGGTTGGAAAGGTGTTGTGCCAGCGGTTCAGCCTCGAATCCGCTGCATAGTAGTCAGTGGCTGCCGAATGAAAGGAGAAACGTATTTACTGGGAGAAGTCGTATTTCGATGGGCTAGATTTGGCTGTGGCCCGGGGACCTTCTGTCGGAGGATAGACGTAGACGACGGGTGCGGACGACAGGCTGAGCTTCTGAAAAACGGTTTGCCCATCGTCAAAGTCGAGGGTGGCGAAGAAGTGGTTGTCGCGGTGGGCCTTGGGGGCCTTGGACCATGCCTTGGCGACTGCGTTCCAGGACGGGTTAAATTCTCTGTGGAAGTAGTCAGAGACGTGAATGAGAGGCCCAGAAAGGCACTGGCTTGCATGGGGCGCATCTGCGGCGGGTATCGAGCGCGGTGAACTCGATAGAAGCAGACCAGTCGCGATCTGGGGTGGTCAAGAGGTCATATGAGGCCGAGTCGAGTTTGATGAGGCCGCCGCCTGCAGCAGCCAGAGCAACGAGCTTTTGGCGGGTAGCATCGGTGGCCGCAGCGCGGGTGAGCGGTAGAGAAAAGAGGGCAATGAATGGTAGTAACAGCAGCATGGGAGGGAGAAGGAAAGCGGCAATACCGCTTGACGTGTCCAAGTGACAAGTGTGTGGTCTATCAACCAAATCTAACTTATACCCGAGGCACTCTCAGCTTGTTGCACCCTCAGCTTGTCCTCCTTCAGCCTGTTCCACTATTCGAGATCGGGACCTTGAGCTTGCAAGTTGACCCTATCATTCAGTGGTACTAGGCAGCTGTTATGGCCAGTCATGGACTCCTCCTCCGTCTGTTCTTGTCCCCCTCCTTCTTCACGGTCCATGTCGCCCTCAGATACCTCACAATATATCCCGACAACGTTGGGATAACCTACTATCTCACCCGCAGGCTCAGGGAAATTGACACCCACGAGTTGCGCGACGTCTGGGGTTTTATATCGTGGGCACACATTCCTTCGTTCTGTTCGCCGCTGACTTCTACAGTCATCTTCTCGTCACACGCCCTACAAAGTCTAGAGCCCTCGAATGCTTTGTCGTCGATGTGGCTCAGCGTTCAACGCACATAGCTATGATCGTGCGTGGTGGCCGCCTACCATCTCCTGAGTTCTGAACACCCTCCCAGACTCTCTGGTTCATGCAGGCTGCGTTACGAGACCTCTCGTCTGCCCCCAACCGTTCCCAGTCCTTTATCATCTGTCAGCGCGTGCTGCACAAGTGCCATGAAATCATATTCGCCGACCTTCCTCCCCCGGCCCCTACCCCGTATGCCGCGCTCAATCTACCATTCCAGTCGCGCTTCTCTCGCCGAAAGGTCAAGTCGTACTTCGAGCCCACAGTTATTGGCATTTCCATGGTCCTCGCCGGGACACCCGGAATGCCCCAGCTTACCGAGATTATGGGCGAAGTCGCGATCGAACAGGGCCGGGTCGAGGAGGAAGGCGCGCAGTTTAAAAGTGTAGAGTCCCAGGACGAGGAAATCGCGTCGTACGGCAGTCCTAGCTCTGCCAGCCTGTCACTAGAAGACGATGACATGGACGAGCCTAATGACGAGGCCGGCCCAATACGGGGGTATATGTCTTCGCCGGCATTGGTTTTGCCCAATGGCACCAGCTCTACGCGTATGCAGTCCCTCGGCCGTCGTCGGACAGTCGAGGCAGCGCAGACTGCGCCTGCTCTCCCTCTCCACTTTCGGAATCTCCGCCGGTCACGACAATCCGAAGACCCGCTCGGACAGCTGGATGGAGAGGCCATTGCGACTCCGTACCAGTCCTCCCCTTCAATTTCGTCCGCACGTCCACCACCGAGGACGGCATCCCTCAATCTGGCTGATGTCTTACTCGGGAACTATGACGCGCCGTCTCAGGTGCATCTGCTCCGGAGTCAGTATTGCCGATCCGAGGTGTGTTCACTGTTACATGTCCTTTTGCTGCGTTTGAAGCTCATGAGCGATGATAGATTCAATTTCTGCTAACCTTGGAGAACATCTCAAACCGCCTACTGGTTGTTCCCCGACCAGCTCGTGTGAGTGCTCTGAGAGCAGAACTGACGGCACTGAACCATAAATTACCAGCCGAGGTGAGTTCGTAAATAATAAATGACGGTAATTTTTATCGGGTTCCAGGTATGCATGCCGATGTGGTGTTCTTCCTCGGATACGCCACGGCCCCATGGTGTACCGCAACCGCACCACCGGATAGTTCGAATACCTCCCGGCGAGAGCGTGGTTCTGAACTCAGCTGAACATGCCCCTTACTTGCTTCTCATCGAAATCCTCAACGACGACCTTGACTTCGATCCCGCGAAACGCGGCAACAAAGAGGTTCTCAAGAAGATCGTCCTGAAGGAAAGCGAGAGGAAAGGGGCGTCGGCAGATTTGATTCCGTTCAACGCTGCTGCTGGCCGTCACTCCAAGCGCGAGCACGTTAATGACGCGGACGTGGTCCTGAGCGAACAACCACAAGCCGGCCTCACATCTGCAGTTCTAGTTCAGTCATCGGAGTCGCCGACAGATACTTCTCCTCCCTCTGAGGAAGAGGAGATGGATCTTGTCGAGCAATTATATGGTGTCGACCACTCGCTTCGGTCCCAGCCAATTAATCTCTCGGACTCTATCGTATTACCACCGGCCCTGAAAAACAAAGACCTCGACATGGCTGCGTGGTCGCGCTCAGTACCTCCCTCTCCCCAGGGCTTCGAGAATGGCCCCTCGATGTCGCGCTCGATGTCACAGGGCCTGTCTCTCAGCGCGTCGCCCGAACCGCCGCAGGGATCAGCGCCGGTAATATCCCTCGACGAGTACTCTGAGCGCATGCGCACGGCGGCAATCATGCTCGCGCAGCTCAACGCAAACCTCGCACACCAGCCGGCGAGCCACATTCCTGGCATGCCCGCGGGACTGCCGGACGTGACGGTGCCGCTGCGTTGGCTGCCCGGTTCGAGCTGGCTCACGAGCAGCGCGGACCAGGGCGCTGCGGACGGGCAGGCCGGGGGGCGCATGCGGCTGCAGTATTCGGAAGCGTCTGCGATCCGGGACCGCATCATGAAGGAGATGATGGATCTTGAGGAGGAACGGATGGAGAGAATGAAGGAGAACCGTGAGGACCGAGGGATGATGCGAATCGGAGACCTGAGTGGAGGGATGAAGACTGCTGAGGACGAGGGTATTATAAGACGCGAACTCAATAAAGCAGACCCGTCTGCTGTCGTATTCAGTGAATCGTGGGCGGCGAAAAAGGTGGCCGTACCTTGGATAGTTCATGCTCCTGATCACTGACGCTATGTAGAGTAGAATACGGCAGGGCAGTCCGTACGGCCACTTGGGTGGGCATTTCTTTCTCCCTCCAGTATGGTTCGTTGACCTTCCTCAGCGAACTGGGATTGTGTCTCGGTCATTGTCAAGACAGGCGCCGATTTACGGCAGGAGCAGCTGGCCGTCCAGCTTATCCGGGAATTTCAGAGCATATGGGAAGAGGAAAACTGCGCCTGTTGGGTTCGATAGTGCGTACCTCGGGCTCTGCCTATGTTCACTTAGTTGACCGACCTCCCTTAGCTTCCGGATCGACATAACGGGTGCCACGTCGGGCTTGGTCGAGACGATCACTGATGCAGTTTCGATACACTCAATAAAAAAGTCAGAATATGCACGGCGGCTAGCCGAAGGGCGACTAGGCCATGTTACACTGTTTGATCACTTCAAGAATGTAAGTTCAGTCTTGAGCTTATTTTATTTCCCTGAGTGTCCCTGCAGACCTACGGTGATCCTTCGTCTGCCAAATTTGCTCGGGCTCAGCGAAATTTCGCCAAATCTCTGGCTGGTGAGTCTGTTTCCAGCTTCCTTTGAAGCAGTCAATCCATTAGGAATTACCCGCAGGATACTCCATTGTCACCTATCTACTCCAGATAAAAGACCGGCACAATGGTAATATTCTCCTGGATCGAGATGGTCGGCTAGTGCATATAGACTTTGGCTTCATACTATCCCAATCCCCGGGTAACATGCACATCCCTACCAATCTAAAGCTGTGTTCACTGCTTCTTCAGGCAACATTGGTTTCGAGGCAGCACCCTTCAAACTGCCCCCAGAATACATCGAGGTATTAGGCGGCGTTGAAGGCGCTGCGTACCTAGAGTTCAGGCGGCTCTTCCGGGAGGGCTTCGAGGCGGCGAGGAAGCATTGTGACAGAATCATCAGTAGGTCCCACACTCTTTCACTTCACCTTTATTCATTTTGAAACTGTACTGTAGCTCTGGTGGAATTGATGCAGAGAGGTTAGTCTGAATTGCGGTTCTCGACGCAAATCGCTGATCCAGCTATCTAGATTCTACGTTACCCTGCTTCGCAGCCTTCGGCGACCAAACTGCAAATCAGCTCCGAGACCGGTTACAACCGGCAATGACACACTCCTTAGTCGGCGAGTACGTGGACCGGTTGATAGACAGTTCCCTGGGCTCGAACTGGACCCGGTTATACGATTCAGTGAGTCCTTGTCTGCCACTATATGTTTCTTGGTTGACCTGTAAACAGTATCAATATTATTCGCAATCAATACTATGATTTGATGGGCGCTCCGCTCTCCTGCTATCTCTACTGTCTGTAATTTACACCGGAATGCCGAGTGCTGGGCATTGGCTGGCTATGTAAGTATACAAACGGCTCCCACGTCGCTAAATTAGTACCACATAAATAATCAAAGTCAGCATCTAGGATTTGAACAATGCTTCATATTTTTTCAAACACGAATACCAGTCGTGATCTGGTGATAGTCAGAAGTGCTCGGAGGTATTGTAGTGTACATACCGAAGTTATTTTTCGGATCGCACCAGCATTTGCCTTTGGCGTGTGCTGCTCCTTGGGGGCAATGCTGAAAGGGTCGTGGTTACAACCATGTCGAACCCTTCTAAATGTCACATACCTGGAAGGGTTCATGTCTATACCCGATATCGTTGAAGAAATGTATCTGGTCCTTTTTTGCGAACAAGGCGGCACCGATCGAGTGCACGGGAGCATCGCCCCATCGCTAATGAAAATTGGGGTGAGTTGTGAAAGGAGGAGGCCCGAGAGCAGCGACAGGTGTAAGGAATAAGAGGCACCGTACCTCGTAGTAAAAGCCCTGTGGTAAAACATGAATAAGGAAATTCGAGCACAGATGAAGAGCGTACGCCTTTCTCGTCCAGGAAGTCGAAGAATTTGCTGTAAGCTTCGCCTCTCCAAAGGTCTAAGTCGCCGATTTCAAAGTTACTCCAAACTATTTGCATGCTCTCAGCACAACCCCATTTGAGAGCATAAGATTTGAAGACTTACAGTGGCATCTATTGTATGTCTCGCCCCCGTCATCGGACAGGAAGTCCATCGCGTTCTCGGGGGATACGAGACCAGGATGCGCGTTGATGAACTCTGTTAAATGTAAATACCGGTGTCTACTCGAGGAGACCGAAGTGAAACTAGCCTTTTACCGCGTTCCACAGTGTGGGTATTGTCGCAGGATATTCGGGCAACGACAAAGTGAACCCTACCAGTAGAATAAACTGAGTGGACGGAACTATTACTCAAGACACGACACCTACCGTAAACCTTGTTTTGATCCTGCATGACTAGAAAAGGGTCGTAGTCTAGATTCGATAGATTTTAAACGGGCATGATTGTGCATGAGATTATACGTACCTAGATCGCAAAAGTAGGTGACGGATGGCTCCACTCTGCAGAAAATAAGTATTGTTAACTCGTGAAACAGGAGGATGATTGACAACGCAGACCTCCAGTAGTACTTGAAAGGTTTCAAAAGTTCATGGCGGTAGAAGAACCCAGAGTTGTACCTGCACATGTTGCGATATCTGACTGGACGTCAGCCCGAGGAAGAACGAGGAATAATTTTGCTCGAAAGGACGTACGGAACACTGCCTAGAGCAGACAAGGTGGTTAATATTGAAATCGGATGCAGGAGACAGTCGGACACACCTCCATATATCACGTTATTATTGACCATTTCTAATCGACTCGCGGCAGCCCTCGTCTAATCGGGACAGTTATTTGACACAAATCATGGTGAGATTGAAGCAAACTAACCTCGTCGATCGAATCTGGCTGAAACCAGTGGTCATGAGGAATCAACCCAAACTGTACTTGGCTATCGGTAAGCCCAGAGACTCGACTATGGGAATAAATTAGACGGCAAATGACCATGAAAAACGAGAACTTGCGTTTTGAAATCCTCCGAGAAAGGTTCCTCGTTTAGGAAGACATAGGGATAATTGAATTTTTTGTTGAAGCGGTCCTTAGGTTGGGTTAGAGAGTCACAGGGTCAAAAAAAGGGGGCCCCGCAATACCTCCATCTGCTTCATGCTTGTCACAATCCCATTCAAATCATTATTCCGAGCTACCGCGAGGTGAGTGGGGGTGCATGAAGCCAGAGATACAACGCACCAAGCATGACAATGGCTGCATTCGCCTTCCGCCCAGCTTGTGAAGGAGTTGTAGCGTTATTGTCCATGTGGTACTCGCCCATTGGTGGCTTGTACTCGGCCGCTGGTGGCTTGTACTCGGCCGCTGGTGGCTTGTCCTCGGTCGCTGGTGGTTTGTCCTCGGCCGCTGGTGGGGTTGGTGGCTTGTACCCACCCAGGGGGTCGATGCTGGGATTGGCGTTTCCTGAGAACAGATGGGATATGGAAGTCGCGTTGCCATAGTCTGTGTTCGTGAAGCTCAGGATGTAGTGCAAGCTTATAAGAACTGAGAGCGCCAGAAATACATAGCGCATCTGGGTCATCATCGTGGCCCGGCTTGGGTGAGAGGAAGGCGGAAGGGAGACGGTAGGTTGAGAGAGCTGTTGAGAGGAAGGAAACCGAAACGCCGGGAAACACTGCGGCACGTGCCGCTGAGAGTCCGTCGTTACTTCCGACTCTTTGCTGGATTCCAACTTCATCTTCGCGGGCGGCCTTCTCTCGCATATCCGACAACCTGACCTTTATACTAAGTTCATGCACTGATAATGACAACCAATGCCGCTTTGGAACGAACTTAATGCCCACTTAAATTATATGCAAGATGCCTTAGTCTGCAAAGGGAGCAGAAGTGAGCACCGTTGATCAACGAAGGTCAACGAATCGCATCCCTGGCGTTCCCACAGATCAGAGGGATCGTACAGAACCCGAAGATTTGGAAAAGGAATGATCGTTGGCAACTTATCAACTTGGGTTACTTCAAGCTGGTGGTGCTAGCATCCAAATCTTTTGCCGCGGGGTGCACATCATTGGTCGTCATGTATACAGGCAGTTCTGACGGCCTCTTCACAGGGTCAAGATTCATTGCAGTGCAACGTTGTAGAACGCATCCGAGCCCATTCAAAAATTCCTAGGCTATCGACCTGCTGGAGATCTGGAGCAACTGCGCGAGCGACGCGTAAATCCGAACGCACCGTATTAGAGTAAAGTTTAGCACGGCGGATCCACATCCAATTCGGGACATTCTGACGTCATAGTTCCTCACGCAGCTCCCTCTTCTTTCCTTCTACTTCTGACAATATGGCTCGAGGGAATCGTCGCCACATGCCTGCAGAGCAGAAAAGGCTCATTACTACCATGACGAGAGACCAAAATTGTCGCGACGACAGGGAGACAACAAGTGTCTAAATTTGGCACAACGTGACCTCGGCTCAGTGGAGCCGAGCTTTGCTCTAAAATGAAAATTGTCGAGATAGCTGTCAACGAAGCAAATATATGAACTGCCTGTGGGAGCAACAAGGCTGCTTCTTTCATTAATATTTACTCTACGTACGTGTTCTGCGATACAAATACATGCATTTCTGTCTGCCTGCGGCGTTATCCCTTACTGGAACAAACCCTCGAATCTCTTCAGACATGACGCATGTGTGTAGTCTGTGAAGACGTGAGTGCCTAACCGTCAGTGAAGCAGTAGCAACACACCAAACGAATCGTTCGGATCACATGCGCAGCGGCCAGCGCTCCATTGCTCCCCTCCCGGACAATGTTGAAAAAACTCATGCTTATATCCTATGTCCTGTAGTAAAGTCAAGGCTTATTCACATCACATGCTGCAGGAGAACGTACGCGGAAGAAATGTATCTGGTCCTTTCTTGCGAACAGACCAGCAGCGATACTATGCACAGGTGCATCTCCCCATCGCTGGAATGGGTGAATAAGCGAACGAGAGGATTGCAAGGACGAGATAAAAATACAGTACCTCGTAGTAAAAGCCCTGTTGTAAACACATAAGTAAAGGTAACGTTGAGGAAGGAAGGAAGGAAGCATACGCCTTTCGCCTCCAGAAATTCGAAAAATTTGGTATAGGCCTCGCCACGCCAAAAGTCCATATCCGCGATCTCGAAATTGCTCCAATCTTCGGCAAGGGTCAGTGGGGAAGGGGATGAAGGTTTCAACGCACAGTGACACAGGTTGTATTTGTCTCCGCCGTTATCGGAAAGAAAGTCCATAGCGTTATCTGGCTCAATGAAGTGCGGATATTCAGACATGAATTCTAGAGTAAAAAGGGTGAGCCCCGCGACGCACACCATAAATTATGTTACCTTTCACTGAATCCCATAACGTGGGTACGGTCGGCTCATGTTCAAGGAGCGAGATTGTAAATGCTTGATGCGCCGTCAGGTCGACGGCCAAACAAGGAAGTTCTGAACGTACAGTAAACTTTGTCATGCTCTTGCATGTAAAGAAAGGGATCGTAGTTGAGCCCGCAGAAGAACTTCACGTCGGGCCTATGAAAAATTAGTCATTGTCAAGAAGATATAATTAGTCACATACTCCACTCTGCGAAAGTCATTTGGTAAACAGTCAGATGGGACGACAGGTGACCGACAGACCTCCAGTAATAGCGATAAGGTTGCAGCAATTCGTGTTTGAAGAAAAAACCACTGTTGAAGCGGCACATATTCCTGTATGGGACGCTCCCTGCTCGGAGTTAGAAGCACCCCCAGAAACGATTTATTGCACTTGCCGCCGTAAATCACACGCTGGCTAACCAGCTTCTGTCTGCCTCGACGGGCGCGGGCCTCGTCAATCCAGTCTTCAACTATAATCAGTATGTATTTTGAGAACGCCGAGGGAATTGATAACTACCTGGCTGAATCCAATGCTCTTGTGGGATGAGTCCAAAAGATATCGGAGCATCCTGGCGTCGACGATAAATTTGGTGCTCTGTGGAGGTAAAATCGTCGTACCGTCAATATACTAACTCGACTGCAGGGAGTCAGTGGGACAAAACAAGTAGAGAGTTGTAACATACCGCTTAAACTCGTCTGTGAAAGGCTCGTCGTTCAACAAAACCCATGGATAATTGTAGTTCCTGTTGAACCGATCCTCCATAGACTGCTATGTACAAATCATTAGGTCTGCCATATGGAATCCGAATCCATAGATACCATGCTGGCAACCACCCCATTTATATCACTGTTCCGGCAAAGCAATACGAAGGTGGCGTTGGCCCTGCGCTCTTGGGAAAAAAGTGAATTGTTTTGGACCGATTGTGACGCGGCGGGACGGTTGTATAGCTCCGCCGCCGAAGTAGTCGAAGTGTTGGTTAATGGAGTGAGCTGGAAGTGTTCCTTGAGAGTACTGAGGGATGGCAATTGTCCGTAATCTGGACTGGAAGTGCTAAGCAAGTAGTGGAGGCTTATCTAAACGAATGATAATATCAACAACAAGTAAAAAACTCATGAATGCTGCACTCACCACGGTGACCGCCACCAGGGCGATGTACCGCCGAGGGGTCAGTATCGGATTGAGGATAGCCATGTCGGGAGACAGAACGAGTGTGGAGCAGTGTGTACCATGCGCAGCTGCTTTATGTACATATGTGCTTCCCGGCGAAACGGTGGGGCAGCGTAACGATCAACCGGCAGCTATAAATAATCGAGCGTTTCGAATTTGGAATTTGCGCATTGGCTCAATAGGGCGGGTTCAAGTGGGGCTCTGGGAAGTGGAGGGATATATGTACGTCGGAAATACGTCTCATATGTGGTCGAGGGATTATCTTTAGAAGCTCATTCCTTCTCTCTCTTCCAGACAGAAAAAGGGTCGAGTCCGTTGGATCGCAAGCGCAGTCAGTAAAAGCAGTGAGTGTGCCGCAGCACCGCGATAGACCGCGATGTCCCTGGGTGCCAATTGGCCACTGAATTATTGTCGGGACATAAGTAAAAAAGCGGGGTTCGGAGTCGACGCGAAAAGAATAATGTCACGGTTTGGTCACTGTTGTCTGCTGTTATTTTCAGCTTTCTCAAGGTCGCGACGACTCGGATGGCGTCGACACCTCCGCTGCCGGTCAAGGACACCCTTCTTGACCCCTACTCGCCGTCTATAAGGTCCTCCTACTTTGCTCCCGTCTCCCCTCTCTTCAATGCATACGATCGCTTTGCTCTGTGGAGAGCAGATCTTGGTCTTCCTCACCCCGGCACCGTTGAAAATCTCCAAAAAGAAACAAAATGTCAGTTCGCGCCTCTATTTGCTGCATGGAACCTAATACCTGCTTGCGGACCAGCCACGCATCTGTCAAACTTCATTTTCGATGGAGCTCGCGCCGACTTGACCAAGAGTCTCTCCATGAGCCCGCTCTTTCAAGTCACGCATTCTTTTGCCTTGGGATCCCAGACGGCACCCCCATCATATAACTTTGGCGCAATATTTGGGAGCGCCAAGGTAGCTCTGTTTTCTGACGTGCTGGAACGCGTTCATTCAATCTTTTTGTTAGGTCTTCCTGCAAGGAGGGGTGGACCATGATGGTAATGTGAGCGGTCGGTTCAACTACGGGTGGACCAGCAGCACCGTCACGAAGCTGCAAGCTCAGGTGAGTTCTGTATAACCTGTCCACATATCAATTCTCACAATGCGCAACCAGCTGTCATCACAAGCTGGCCACAATATGATACAACTGGAACACGATTACCAGGGCCAGGACTTCAGCATCAATGGCAAGGCCATGAACCCATCACCCACCGACGGAACCGGCATCTACGTTGGTAGCTACCTCCAATCCATCACCAAAAATATCGCACTGGGCTTTGAAAGTATCTACCAACGACCAACGCCCGACGTATCCGAGTTCTCCTCGTCATACCTCGCCAAAATCACCGGCACTGACAAGAACTGGATCGCGACTGCTCAAACGCAGGGCCTGGGAATCCTGCAGGCGACATATTGGCACAAGCTGAGCGAAAAGGTGGAAGTGGCTGCAGAGTTGCAGGTCATTGCCATGCCTACTCGGCGGGAAGCAATTACCACGATCGGGGCGAAATACGACCTGCGGTTAGCGACCTTCAGGGCGCAAATCGACTCGACCGGGAAGGTTTCGGCTCTTCTCGAGCAGCGCTTTACGCCAACCTTTGCGTTTCTGATATCAGGGGAGATTGACCACTTTAAGGTTTGTCCTCCGTGCGACCATCCTGTTCCCAGTGTTGACATGAATCCGCAGAATGCCGCAAAGGTTGGCGTCGGTGTGATGATCGAGAGCTCTTCTTTAACGCCCGAGGAGATGGGCATGCCTCCTCAGTAATAATAAATCATATAATTCTTAGAATGCTATCCTATGGGCGTGCGGCCCCCCCCCACTCACTCGCAACATCATCATGCGCAGGTTCTATGACTCTCAACGCAATTGTGAACAGTGAAATGAAATTAGGCTGCACACTGTGCATTTTACAATCCTCGTTAATGAATACAGTAATTCCTTTCCCCAATAATGTCCGAGATTAAAAAAGTCTAGATCGACAATCCACCGGACTGCATCATCTACTTGTACCTGTAAAATGCGCACGCTCTCATGCAAACGTTAAGAGACTGCCCAACAAAGCGCATCCTCCTATCCACACCCATCCCGCCGTTGATGCCGCCGTTCTTCTCGCGGCATTGGCACCGACAGAGCCTCCCGCAACCCATTCACTGTAGCTGGCCTGCAAGGCCAGAACAAAAGCCTGGCCTTCCGGGCTTTTTTGCCCTTCCACCCCAAACTGGTGAGGGTTTACCACAGGTGTTAACCACCCATCGCTCGTGAAGTGCGATAGGTCAGTCAGAGGGGCGGTGGTGGCGCTTGGACTTGCTGCAGGTGAAGTTGCGCTGGCAGATGTGTGAGACGCTGAGTTACCCGCGGCGGAGCTTGCCGCTTTGCTAGACACAGCGGACACAGCGGAAGAAGACTTTGTCGCAGACGATGAAAGAGTCCCCGACGTGCCAGTCGCGAAAAGCGCCTGTCGGCATTTTTCTGCGTTGGGGAGGTGACTGTGGTCGTTCCAGAGGAGTGACACGCGATAAACGGTGCTGGCAAGGAGGGCCGTCGAGGCAGTGTCGTAGAACATCCCTGTGGTGTTGATAGGTTTGTCGGCGTAGTTTGTGAATATGTTCGTGGAATCCTGGGTGCGATTAATTCAGTTGTCGAGTTGGAAGTGAATACGATACGGGAAACGCACGAGGTTGGCGAACATGGCGGTGTGGATCTCCTTCACCCAGTTGGCTAGATCCTTTTGTTGGCTGGAAAATGATTTGCTATACGGGGAGTTCTTCATCGTGGCTAGGACTCGAAGCATTCCGGCGGCTGCCCATCCATTCCCTGATGGAGCCACTCAGTCACTGCGTGGGATGAAAGTAAGAGAAAAAATCTACCTGTGGACCAGTGGCCCGCGTCATTCGCCGAATCTGAGGTGGTTCCCAGCACTATGTGTTTCCAAAGGTTATCGGCGTCAGGATCGCGCAGATAATTTCTGTAAAGCTTGATCTGGTTGTATGCCTCGCTTATGAGCGTAGCATTGGACGTGAGAAGGCCATAATACGCGAGGAATGGCGGAACCATATACACGGAGTCGCTCCTGGATCACTGTGAGCACAACTGTTGAGGTATAGATTGAAAGTCAAGTACCATAATTGCACCTGCGCAACGCGGTGGGAAATCGCTCCATCCGGAGTGTGCGGCACTGTGTTGAACAAATATTCTAGCTGGTCCCGCGCCGCGGTGGCATAGTCCAGGCCGTCGGCTGGAAAAATAGTCAAGAAGTAGCACGATATCCGACGGAACAAACATACAGGCTCCTTGACCCGTCCAATTTGCTAAAAGGACAGCTACGCCAATGGATGGAGGGTCCCCTGCCGCGCCATCACCAGGTGTCAGCGCCTGTGGAGTGGTGGCACCTTTCAGGGCCGAAACCACGTTGTGGGCAATTGAGAAGACCGGCGCGATGGCTGAGGTGGTGTTGGACGGCACTGTGGTGGGAGGCGGTAGCCCTGTAGACGAAAATACCGAGAAGTTCGGCACATAGAGCTCCAACAGCGACTGGGCACGGGTCCCCAGCTCCCAACTACGACGTTAAGCCTCGAATGCGTTAAAAACGCGGGGGAACGAAGTACCTTTGGGTTGCGCTCTCTGCTAACCGATCAGTTACTGTAGAGATATCTGCGGCTGAGAGGGCCTGGCCAGAAACACGGTGTAATAGGGTCGTAGCGAGTGCGAGACATCCAAGGAGGTGCATCTCTTGTGGTTTACCGGGGCGCACAGTAAAGAGCGGTTGAGGTAGTCGGGCTCTAAGGAGAATCTTCAACGATTATAAAGTGGACCCAGTGGTTGAGGATTGAGTAGGCGGCATCAGCGGCAACGGACATTTTTCGCCTTCAGTGTCTCTCGGCGTCCGCTGAAACAGTTCTCCCGTCCGGACGTCAACCGGACCAAATGTCACCGATCAGTCCAAAAATAAGAGACTTGCATGATAGTTTCCATTCCAGGTCGAAACTGTGGGAAAACTGACAGGGGTTGCCAAGAGACTGGGGCGAGGGCTGTTCCTGGGCGACTGCGTGACAGCGGCGGCGTCACTGCGCGCTGATGCGGCACGGTGGCGGGCGGTGCTCCGCAAATCCAGCCTAATCGCCCCTTGTCCACAACGACAGTAATGTTCGTTTCCATCTCCCAAATCCTTGGCCTTTGTAAATTGCTCGGCAGAAAACACTAACTAGGAACGGTACCAATCAAGAAATGGGAACAGGCGTCCTAGCAGGCGTCACTTTGCTAACGGCATCGACGACTTTAAGAGTAAGTGCAATCTTTCCCCAAATTTCCCCGTAGAGTCGACCATCCTGCTGGACCATTTTTTCCTCGAGCTCTTTCTTCATGTCGTCTACCATGGGTCGCACGACGGCCCGAACGGCGTCCCGTATGGGTTCGTCGATAGCAGTGACGATGAAATCGAGGGGCACGGATGCAGGCGCCGGGGACTGGTCCCTGTAAGCTGCGAGCGCTGCGCTCACGGCTTCCATGTGCTTTTGATCCTTCGCGCTAGCCTCCTCGAATGCTTGGAAGCGCTGGTTCATCTGAAAACAAATATTAGTCAACGTTAGCCCGCCGAGTGTAACACTTACTGTATTGAGTTCTGCAAAATCTTTATCTCTCTCGCTGATCAAGGATTCAGATTGAGTATGAAGGCTCTCCGTATCTGCCATCAAGAGCGCGACCTCCTTGCCCAGGTCGTCCAGATCCTGGTTCGCCTTCTTGACGGACTGGGCCACCCGCTCCGCCCCGGCTGAATTCGCTGCATCGCCACCCCGCGGTCCCAGTGAAAAATCCTCTAGTTTTGCGTCTATATGAGCGATTATGTCTTCTTCGTTCTGATTCGCGAGAGAAAGATAATCGTTGTAGGTTTCGGCAATCCGCATCTCGAGGACATCTAGCTTGTCCCGTATTTTCTCGAGGTCGGCCGCATCAGCGGGATCCAAAGCGGGCGCATCGTTGGCGGCGTTGGAGACGCGTCGTCGCTTGAGCGGCCTGGAGTTGGAATCGCGAGGGTCGACGCTGACAGCGGTCTCGGGGGTTGCACCGCTCGCGGGCGCAGTGAGAGATTTCTTGACGTACTCTTGGTACATCTCGGACGCGGTTGTATTTAGTTGCACGGCATACTGGACAAGTTCGCGGTATTTCTCTGCCGCGCCCTCGTCCTGGTCTGGTCCTACTGGCCACCAATTTGTTTCTTTGAGGAGATTCAGGGCAGCAGTTACGCCTCGTGCCTTTTCGTCGCGGGCTGCCTTGAGGTCGGCGAGCTGCGCCTCTACACGCGTCTGGTCGGCGGGGGTGACGAGGGTCGTGTACCGCGGAGTCTGGAGCATCTTCTCAAAGTCGAGCAGATGTTTCTGCGATTCCTGGTGCTCTGTGCGGGCCTCGACGCATTTGGCCATGAGTCTACGAATGAGGGTGAACAGAGGCACGACGAGAGGCGGGGGAATATTTACGGAAGAACGGTGTCCCACATTACTTTCATTTCTTCACGCGTCGACGGGCGGGGGGCAGCACCGGGGTCAGTTGCGGTGAATGCGGCAGGCAGAGGAGGCGGAGCAGGGAGGGCGAGCAGTGGGGGTGGGGGCGGTGGGATGAATGTAGCTGGAGGTGGCTGCCTAGGCGGGGCCGAGGAGGCGACTGAGCTCCTGCTGCTGCGATCGGATGGGCCTGGTCGAGTGTCCCTTCTGGGGTCCATCCTGGGGTCCATTCTGGGGTCCATCCTGGTATCTGACGGCGAGCTGCGCCTGTGGCGGGGAGGAGAGAGTGAGTGACGGCGGTGGGGGGATCTGCTGCGTTCACGGTACGAGGAGGAGGGGTATTTGGTGGGTGTGCGCTGTAGACGAGGCCCAGGACTGGCGTCCCACTCGGGATCTTCTGGATGGGCGAATCTGCAGTTAGGGTTGAGACAGCCCTTGCGGATCGGTTGTCCGTCGTGGTTGTAGAACTGACGTAAATTATAAGCCCTCATTTCGCTGCGCACGGAAACAGCTCACGAAGCAGCGTTTGTTATATTTCATCGTTGGCCGCGAATAAAAGTCAAAGAAATCGCAATGTCAGAGAGCTGGCAAAGAGCAAGACAGCCTCGACAGGTGGCTCCTAACACTAACGTTACGTAACTATCTCCATTTCATGATCATGATCCACCGTCTGTGGGTCCACTGGCTGCAGCCACAAGAACGCGTCGCGCTCCGCATTCCCGTTCTCCATATTGACCATCCCGTCCAATGTTTCACGCGCGACCTTCAGCACCCGTTGCTCGACGGCCAGCCGCTGCCCTGCCTCACCGAGCTTCATGAAATCAAACTTGTCCAAGAACCCCCGGAAAAGCTGCGAATGCCGCCTCTGCGCCTCCGCCATCCTCTCCGCACGACTTTCCAGCTGCTGCTCGTTAGCATTTTTTGTATCGCGGCTCAGCATTCGAGCGCACCTCGAACGCATCCGGATTGACCACCGGTGCCAACTGGTCCAGCCGATGCTCCATGTCCTTCAGTGCGGACGACAGGTGCTCCACGTATGGATGCACCTCTCCTTCTTCTCGCGGAGATTTGGGGCGATATTCATCACAGAACGTTTTGAACCCGTCGAACCGCGCGCGATGCACATTAATCCACGCCCTGAACTGGCCCAGGTCTGGCTCGATGGTGACGGGCGTGTGTGGTAGCGCAGCTAGACTTTCTGTAATCCCCCCCAAAGCTTTCCGTAGTTTGTTAACCTGTCATTAAATGAGGTACCAGTTGGGATGAATTAAGAGAGACCATGCGCACCTCGGCCTCTTGGAGAATGTACTGTATGTCGTGCGTATGAGCACTGACACGGAACTCTTTGCTCAGCTCATCCAGTGCGTTTTCCCCGGCTCGGATAGCCAGGACCAATTCGACGCCCTCAGCAATCATCCTGAATGCCGTCAACGGGGCTCAGACTCGGCGCAAGAGAAACGTTACCTCTCAGTTGAAAGGCGACTGGAGGAACCGTCCATGTTCGCTGTATCAGCGACAACTGGCTGCTGCTGATCCATATAGGATGTGAAAAAAAAAAGTGAATGCTGAGCACCATATCCGGCTTTGCATTTAACGTGAGCTTCAACTTCGCCATCAATTCAAAATTTATATTAGGAAACTTCTAATCTTCCCAGACATTAACTACCTCCGACTGATGGGTCATGACCGCGACATCCTTCCTGACGGGATTGATTCGAGGGTAGACAAACTGCAGGGTATGGATCAATAAAGGGCCCCGGAGGCTTCGAAGAACATACCCCTTCGTTGTACTCGTTGAATACTTCCGCCGCGATTATTTCCTTGTCCTTCAAAAGCGCCTTGTACGAATGCGTCATCGCGTTGGCCTGCGCGTCCATGAGTATCAAGTGCTGAAGAGGATGACATACGAAATACCTGCAACCCAACGAGGCCCATGATGAACAGCATCAGCATCCAGTTGGACGAGCCAGTAGCCATCCACAGGAATACATGAGCGGGCGAATAGACATTGAAGAGCATCATCTCGAGCTCGCCGGGCGTCCAAACCTCAAGCTGCTGAACACGCGCAATTTTCCCAGGTGGTAGAGTTGCGAACGTCGGAGGCTTCATGCCGAGCAAAAACCTCCAAGACGTGGAAAATCCAAACCATAGGGACTTGATTATCCGGGACGTCAAAGGCGGGGGCTCGAGCGGCTGGAAATCCAGTTGAGCGGCCACGAACTTGGCATTTGGAGATGAAACAGGGTCGGCTCTGAGATGGAGGCGGTAGAGCTTGATGCGGGAGAAAAGATAAACGGTATTCAGGACGGCGGCGGCCAATAGAAATATCGTCATTGGCACTGTCTAAACGGAGTTAGTGTTATGTTGCGGGGCAGGGGCATAATTCAAAACGAACCCAGTCAAACCAAGATTCCCCTTCGCCCTCGCGATACATATCTTCCCATCCGGCATCGGAATCGGGAATTTTTCTTATTTGATTCACGCGAATGCACATATGGATAAAGTGCAGTGTACCCCCAATGATCCAGGCAGACGTTTGCTGTTTCGGGAGCGGAACATTTGCGGGGAATATGGCGATGTGAAAGGCGATTTGAGATGGGATGGCCATGATACTATGGAACGACTGAGCGAGTGAAGACGGAGGAAAAGAAGAAAGAAGAGCACCGTTCAATTAGTCCCTTTTTGCGGACGACGCCCTTCCGCGCGGGGGTGCCTGGGACACCCATGCTGCGACGCGAGTTTTTGGAGATGGACTGTGGCGTCGCGTAAGGCGCGGGTTTTCGCGAGCGTGCGGCATCCCAGTCGAAGGCAATATTCGAGGAGATGGAAGGGGTGCCGGCGGGGGAGCGGTCGACGAAGATAGACGCGCGGTTGCGAGGTGTTTGAGGCAACGGGAGGGGCGAAATGGGTGAGGCTGCGGGCGAGGCGAGTCCAGATGGAGTTTGTGGGGTTCCGGGAGTAGATGCGGTAGAAGTGCCCGCGTTGTTCATTGCACGCCTTCTGAGTGCCATTGTAGCAGGAGGAGAAAGCTGGACGGTCACGTAAAGGACAATAACCTGTTGCCTACTAGATTGAGTCACGGTACATTGTAAGTCACACCGTGACCGGTGCATCACGTGTTCAACACGTGTGGTTGAATAACCAAGCAGGGGCAAATAAAAAGACTCCAGTTGAGCTTTTGCTTTCGAACCCCATCTCCCCGCGCCACCCTCATCGTGTCCCTACACTGTCTCCCGCCCGCCCGTCACCACGTCTATCCTCCGCACAACCACTGCTACCTCCTTGTCGCCTTCGTCCTCAGTTAGCGTCAGGATGGCACAACCTTCCTCTACCCACCACGACCGCACGGAACGCGATCGCCATCGCAGTGACCGTGAACGCTCCTCGTCCCACCACCACCATCGGACAATTTCATCCACAACACTCCTCCTCGTCCTTTCTCTCGTTCTAGCCGGTCTGGCGGTCATGCTCTCCCTCCCCCGCCAGCACAGCGTGGACCCTAATACAGAGGGATCGTCCCCTGGCGTATTGGGATACCTGTCGCCGAAGCGCTCACAGGCCCTGATCGCACGCGAGACCGCCGTCGCCCTCCGTGAGGCGGAGGTTGCGCGGCGCGAAGCCGAGCTCCTCATCGGTGCCCCGGGAGGTGTTATCCCGTCGCCTTCTCCAATTCTGTGCCCACCTTGTGCAGCGACAACTGTCTTCGAGACGATCAGCCCACCCGTACAGACCATAATCAAGGAAATCGTCAAGGAGGATTCTCTCACTCCTCCTGGTTGGTCGAGCGGTCGCGCGGAGGAAGTCCTCGATCGTGAACTCCGGATCGCCGAGCGCGAGAGGGACATCAGCAAACGCGAAGAGAGCGTCAACCGCCGCGAGCACGACGCGTCCCGACGCGAAAGCTGGATCATGGAACAACTCATGTGAGCCTGAGACTGTTATGCGTGACTCCGGTGTCTAAAAAATACTTGCAGAAACCTGGGGAGCGACCACCCAGATTCCGTTGAGGAGGAGTACGTTTACGAGCCGAAACGTAAAGCCAAGGTACCGCCGCCCCTCCCGCGCCGTTCCGAGCTTTGAGACGAAGGAGGATCCATGTTTTTCTTTTCATGTACTGTCCGTATCCATCCCATACCTCCTCCCTCCTTCGTCCGGGCTTGGGGGACAACGGATTCATTTCACATTGTCCCCCCGCCGATTTGGGTCCGCGGATCGATTGTTTCGATCGCGACTCTCCACGTGCAATGCTTCTGCACCGTGGTCGGCACCTCCTGGATGTCATCGTTTTGCATGCACACGTTAGCTGACATTTTGTTCAGGTCCAACAACTTCCCCCAATTGAAACCTTCTTTGAGCCCGAGACAAAAACCGTTTTCCAGACCCAGACCATCACCGTTCCCGCCCCCGCCAACACCCGTCGAGCTGCTTCCCCCTCACCTCAAGTAGCAGATCCCTCAGCCACCGCCGATAGTCCTAGAACAACAGCCGTCGAGATCATCACCGAACACGATATTGACGGGGACGATTCGAACGGAGCCAAAACCGTCACTGTTGTCCGACCGAGGGCAACACGGCGGCCCCCTCGTGGATGGTTCGGAGGCTGGTGAACGATTTACGTTCTCTCTTTATTCCTATCTTTCTTTTTACGTCTCCTGCGCTACCCTATCCTCGCCTTTTTTTCATATCCGCCGGACGTTGTGAGCCATGCTCATTTACTACCTACCGTCCTTGACGTTCGTTACGATACTAATGGTTGATGATTGTTACGTTGACGAATACTCATAGGTGTAGAATAGTTTCATATTTTGAATATACAATCATGGATTATCATCTCTTGAGCGACTTGCTGGGCCCTGTCCCCTTGCGGAAGGATATACAACAATTGTCAACACAAAATTGACTCGACGCGTCTTTCGATGCATAGACCGCGACTCCCACTGCCCTTTCCACGTCCGGCGGTTCGTCGTCGAATTTCTGCGCTCGCTAATGGACGCCCTCATTTTGTGGAAATTCTTGGGAATCGGTATCCGACGGACAGCGTCACCAATATCACCCCTGCTATCATAGCCAAGCTTCCGATGCGGCTTCACACGCGTCCTTCGCACCCATTAAACACCCTTCGATCCCTCATCGAGTCCCACTACCCTGATTTCGCCCACCTATCCTCCCTCTCGCCGTTGGTCTCTCCGTACAAAAACTTTGACGAGCTTTCCTTCCCGCAAGACCATCCCGGCCGTGCTGTTACGGATAGCTACTATGTGAACAAGGACCTGATGCTCCGTACGCACACGTCTGCACACGAAGTGGAAGTCTTCCGCCGCGGCGAGAACAAATGGCTTCTGAGCGCCGACGTGTACCGGCGCGACGAAATAGACGGCTCGCACTATCCCGTGTTCCACCAGATGGAGGGCGCGTGTATTTTTTCGGCCGACGCGTCGGGGATGAAGGAAGTCGAGGAGGACAACGCGCGGCTCCGGCACCGTCTGGCGCAGGCGAACATCGTCATCGAGGATGTGCCGCACATCTCCGCGTCGAATCCAAGCCAGCTGACGCACGACCCGGTGTACTCTGAGCTGGTTGCCCAAAATTTGAAGCTATCTCTGAATAGTCTCATGCTCACCCTGTTCGGCGGGCCGGGGATCGGGGGCGCAACTGCCGCCGCTCCGCTGAGGGTCCGCTGGATTGAGGCGTACTTCCCCTTTACGAGTCCCAGCTTCGAGGTCGAGGTGTTCTTCCGGGGAAAATGGCTGGAAATTCTCGGATCTGGGGTGGTCCGGCAGGCGACATTGGACACGGCCAGTAAGCTGTTTGCTCGAAAATTGACAAGTCTGTCTAAGCCTTTTGAATTATAAGATGTCCCAAACAAAATCGGCTGGGCGTTTGGCCTCGGTCTGGAGCGTATTGCCATGATACTCTATTCCATTCCAGACATCCGGTTGTTTTGGTCGACGGATGAGCGCTTCCTCTCACAGTTCAAGGACAAGGAGATCACACAATTTCAAGCGTATTCCAAGTATCCCTCTTGCTTCAAAGACGTAAGTTTCTGGACCCCGCCGGGCCTTGTATTGCACGAGAACGATTTTTGCGATGTCATACGCGACGTCGCAGGAGATCTCGTCGAAGACGTCAAACGGGCGAGTCATTGCTTTCGTCGTCCGCTCAGACTGATGCTAGCCTTCGCGCACAGATCGACTCTTTTGCCCATCCCAAAACTAACCGCACAAGTTTGTGCTACCGCATTAACTATAGATCAATGGATAGGTTTGATTCGTCGGGCGCGTTAATTATCTCTATGTACTTACATCCTTCCTAGATCGCTGTCGAACGAAGAAGCAAACGAGGTGCAATTACAGGTCGTGTCCCGTCTACAGGAGCAGTTTGGAGTTGAGATTCGTTGATTAAAAGCCACTACATTACTTCTAGCCACCCCTCTAAATAGCAGTACTCACAAGTCATTGTTATGACTGCGTCTCCTGCGCGACGCCCACTTGCGCTGCCCTCAGCACGCGATCCCGGATGGTGTATCCAGTTTTCTGGCAGTCGATGACTGTTCCGGGCGTCGCCCCAGGTATTGGGGCCTGGTAAAGGGCCTCATGCCGATTTGGGTCGAACGGGTCGCCGGTTGGATCGAACGGTTTGACGTGGTATTTAAACAGTGTCTGCAAGAGCTGCCGCTGGGTCATTTCGACACCAGTATACAGCTCCCGGAGGTAGTCGTCGGCAGTTTTTGTGGGAGGAGGAGGTGGTGGTGGTGGGGAGTCCGGGGCGGATTCCGGAGCAGGCTCGTCGGAAGCTGGGGGTGGCGAGTCTGGAGAGGGTGACGAGAGCGCGGATTGCGGGACGGATTTCAAGGCCAATGAAAGAACATCGACGGTTTCGAGCAGGTCGGATGCGAAATTGGTGATGGCAAAGTCGCGAGTCTTTTCTCTCTCGCGGGCAGAGTTGCGCTGCAGGTTTAAAAAGTCGGCCTGCAAGTAACGGAGCCGGCCCTGGCAAAAATTAGTTAGTAGTGAGTCCTATGGCGGAGAGAAAAAGAGACATACGAGCAGGTCAGCAGCCTCGTCCTGGGCCTTGAGCAGCGCTGCATCCGGTAATGGTTCGGGAGATGGTGCGTCTGCGGCGTCCGTAGGCGACTGTTCTCCTGCGTCTTGTGCCTTGTCGTCGGAGTAATGGCGAGCGACGAGGGGGAGACGGGAGCAGCGGGCGAGGGACCTGTACGACAGCAAAGTCGTCCATTGCCGGAGAGGAGCAGCCACCGCCGAGCTCATCGTTGTTTCTCACTGAAATTTTCGCGCGTGACCACGTGTGACGAGGAGTGTATTCAGAGCTGCCAGTCTGCTCAGAAGACCTAAAGTTAGCTTTCGCTCCTTGCCGATATTGCCTTTGACTCAGTCCAATGGCCAGCTTGTCTTGTGCTTTCCTTCCTCCCTCTGTGCCCCCCAATCCGCTAGATAACGAGCTCTAGTACCAGGCAAACCTCGGTAAACAGCCGCGCCGGAGCTCCGTATGGGATGGCGGCTAAGCATATCATTTCCTCTTTGCATCGAACCATGTCTACCGCAAAGATCATCGACGGCGCGCTCGTAGCAAAGTTCGTTTACGCCTTCCTTATTCCATCCATCGGTTTTTTTACATGGCCCCAGGACAGTCCGCGACGGCGTCGCCGCACGCATCAGCTCCTTTCAGGCGAAATACCCTCGTTTCCAGCCCCAACTCGCCATCGTACAGGCTGGCGAACGCCCGGATTCGACTGTCTATGTCCGCATGAAGGCAAAGGCGGCGGAGGAGGTCGGCATTAAATTCCACCACGTTTCTCTGCCGGCCGCCAGTACCGTCGACGAAGTGATCGCGACCGTGAAGCGCCTCAACGACGATGCAAATATCAGCGGCATTCTCGTCCAGCTTCCTCTAGGCGAGCACGTCACCGCAGAAGGCGAGCGACTTGTAACTGAGGCCGTCAGCCCCGAGAAGGACATCGATGGGTGCGTCGGGACCCACTTCCATCTCCGGGTCTTCATCTTGCCTGCAGATTCCACGCGTATAACATCGGGCACTTGTCTTCCCGTGCCTCCGAGCCACTGTTCGCACCGTGCACACCGTCGGCCGTTATCCGACTGCTTGAGTCGACGGACGTCCCTCTGTCTGGCGCCAATGCAGTCGTGCTCGGACGTAGCGACATTGTCGGCAGTCCTGTCGCGTCCATGCTAAGGAACCGGGATGCAACCGTTACACAGTGCCATAGCCGCACCAAGAATGTCGAGTCCATCGTGCGCACCAAATAGCTTGCCGTACTTCTGGACGCTGATGGCTCACCTTCTCTAGATTAAAAATGCCGACATCGTGGTTGCTGCGATCGGGAAAGCGCAGTATGTTCAAGGGTCCTGGCTCAAACCAGGGGCTGTTATAATTGATGTGGGAATCAATTACATCCCAGGTTTGTGTCTTTTTCTTGGGACAGAGCGAATCTCATAGATGGTTAGATGCAACAAAAAAATCTGGGCAACGACTTGTTGGTGATGTTGATTTTGCCTCAGCATCTGTCGTCGCAAGCCATATCACTCCGGTTCCCGGGGGAGTTGGCCCGATGACCGTCGCCATGCTCATGGAAAATACTCTCAAATCCGCTGAACGTCTTTGGGAAAAACAACGCGAACTCAAAGTGAAGCCTCTTAAACTGAACATCCTCGAAAAGGTTCCCAGTGACATCGAGATCGCCATGGCGCAGACCCCGAAACGCGTCTCGGAGCTGGGCCTGGAGATTGGGCTGCTTCCGGATGAGCTGGAGAGCTACGGAAAGTACAAAGCCAAGGTGGAGCTGAGTGTTCTGGATCGTTTGGCGCATCGCAAGAATGGGAAGTATATCGTCATCTCGGGGTATGTCGTATGCTTGTTTCAGTAACCAACACTCATTTCCTCTAGCATTACCCCCACACCTTTGGGTGAAGGGAAATCGACGACCACGATTGGATTAGCCCAGGCGCTTGGTGCAGAACTCGGCCGACCAGCGTTCGCTTGTGTTCGCCAGCCGAGTCAGGGCCCAACCTTTGGTATCAAAGGTGGTGCCGCTGGAGGAGGATACAGCCAGGTCATCCCCATGGACGAGGTAAAGCGACTCCAACTCTTTGCCCGAATATTAACTCAGCGGCTCCTTAGTTCAATCTGCATTTGACCGGTGATATTCACGCTGTGACCGCTGCGAACAACTTGCTCGGTAAGAATAAAATAAAATAAAAGGGTTCTACGCATCAACCTGATACCCCTTTAGCGGCGGCCTTGGATGCTCGGATGTTCCACGAAGCAACCCAGTCGGACAAGGTCAGTGCTTATTCATCGCTCCGCGTCCTTTGTTGATCGTTATGATAGGCGCTGTACAGTCGGCTCGTGCCAACGAAGAAAGGAAAGCGGGAATTTGCTCCTTTGATGCTCAAGAGACTGCAGAAACTTGGCATCGACAAAACTGACCCGAACGAGCTGACTCCGGAGGAAATCACTCGCTTCGCCAGATTAGACGTCGATGCGGAAACGATCACCTGGAACCGTGTCATGGACACTAACGACCGGTTTTTGCGCAAGATCGCTATCGGTCGCGGTGCGGCAGAGCAAGGCCACGAACGCGAAACTGGGTTCGATATTGCCGTGGCGAGTGAATGCATGGCTGTCCTTGCATTAACCACTGGCCTCGAAGATATGCGCACCCGGCTCGGTGCCATGGTAGTTGCCACCAGCAAGCAGGGTCAGCCGATCACTGCGGACGACATCGGTGTTTCTGGCGCGCTGGCTGTTCTCCTGAAGGACGCCATTAAACCTAATCTCATGCAGACTCTGCAGGTAGGCAACTCTCTATATAGATCAAGCTGTCGATAGCTGATTCCTTTGATAGGGTACACCAGTTTTCGTTCACGCCGGACCTTTCGCCAACATCGCACACGGAAACTCCTCGATTCTCGCCGATCAAATTGCGCTCAAGCTCGCCGGCACTGAAGAGGGCGACTCTCCTGATCGGGTTGGCTATGTACTCACCGAGGGTGGCTTTGGAGCCGACATGGGCATGGAGAAGTTCTGCAACATCAAATGCCGAGTCAGCGGCCTGAAACCGGACGCAACCGTCATAGTCGCAACCACTCGCGCGCTAAAGATGCACGGTGGAGGACCGGACGTAACACCAGGCAAAGCCCTCCACGCGACCTATACGCAGGAGGATCTCGTTACCCTTAAAGAGGGGTGCAAGAACTTGGTGAAGCACATTCAGAACTCGCGCAAGTTTGGTATCAAAGTCATCGTCGCTATCAACCAATTTGCGTAAGACCTTCTTCTTGGGCGTTTCGATATGACTGACACTTCCCTAGATCCGACACTCCTGCGGAACTTGCCCTGGTGCGGGACGAGGCATACGCTGGCGGCGCAGACGCTGCCGTGGTCAGCAACCACTGGGCCGAAGGCGGAGCTGGTGCCCGTGCACTGGCAGAAGCCCTCATTTCCACCTGCGAAGGCCCATCCGGCTTCAAATTCCTCTACGATCTTGACCTGTCCATCGAAGAAAAGATCAACATCATTTCAAAGGAGATTTACGGCGCAGACGGCATTGAACTCAGCGAGCTCGCAAGAACTCAGGTCGATACATACACCGCTCAAGGCTACAGCAACCTTGCCAGTACGTCCATTCTATATTTGATCTCGCTCATCGTTGACATGTTCCCAAGTCTGTATGGCCAAGACGCAGTACTCTTTTTCACATGACCCCAAGCTGAAAGGTGTTCCGACTGGTTTGTGTCTTTTGTACTCTGTGTTGCCCTTCACTCAGTATGCGGTCAACAGGATTCACTATTCCTATTCGGGCAGTTCGCTTATCCGCGGGTGCTGGGTTCCTGTACCCCATCCTCGGAGACATGGCCACCATGCCCGGCCTCGGCACACGACCCGGATTCTGGGAAGTCGGTCTTGATCCTGTGACAGGCGCCGTCCAAGGTCTCTTTTAAGAGTTCGGACCTTTCTTTCCGCCTAATGTTCTCAACGAATATCGCTGACTCGCTTCGAAACTCGTCGACCGAGGCCGTCTCAACACGGCCGGTGTACCGTCTCAACACGGTTTATGTAGCTGGGGAATCCGGTCGGGCTCTCTTCATTTCGACCAAGTAGACGCGGCGGTATGGCCGCCAACGAAGGTGATTGCACAACGGAGTAGATACAGAAAGGGTTGAAAAAACAAAGGGTCTTTGGATCGAAATGCCTCCCTTATAGCCCATGTTTGCCGCGCCCGGGAGGGAGTCGAGCTCCAGCAAAGCTACCAGAGTTGTGTGTGCTTGCGGGACCCGCTTTCTTGAGGGGTTTGCTGAGCGAGCCGCTTTGTTCATCAAGTGTGATGTTGTTGAACGCAGCGTCGACACGTCGGTTGAATGTGTTGCCGTGAAGATCAATGTAGCTGAACCTGGGGACGCGAGTATGAGCTTTTATCGCATGGCAAGTTTCAAGGACGTGCGTATTATTGCTTGTGCCATTCCCCGAGTTCCCGGTGGACGCGGTCATAAAGAACCCCCCTTTCTTTTAGTCAGCAAAAGTAATAGTCTCGGGAATGCCGTCCACTCACCTGCTACCTGCCTTTCTTTGATAGTGGAGCCCAAAATGAATGGACTCGGTAGCAACACGCGATCATAGGAATGGTCAAATACGGTGGAAACTTAGCAATATGAGTATCAGATAGGCAAAACATGGAAAACGTACAAACTGTTCCCGCGGCGTTGAGGGAAGTAAAGTTGATGACAATCGGGTACTCGAACGTGTCGACGACAGCAGGAATCTGGTTGTGGGTGGATAAAACTGTGCCGGAGGATGATTGGAAAACGTTCTGGGGAACGTGAATCAGGGTATAACTGCAAGGTTCTTCTTACCTGAACTGAGGTGTTGTCCAAGTAATTTTGTGTGTTCACATATTGCAAATTTTGGGACCACACCACTGAATTAACGTGCCCGCTTCCGCTCCGGATTTCAGACGAGATGTGTATCTTCCGAGTGGCCGAAACTGTAATGTTTACGTCGCCATTGTCACCGACGCTACCTGTGATGGTGCTTTGTGCAAAAGGCTCCGCGCTGTACGACGTCATTTTCCCGGTGGTCCGTTTCGAAGACGAGTCTGTCACGACCTGGAGATTGCCAGAAACAAACCAGTTTTGCAGAATGGTTTTATCTGCTTCCGCGCTGAGATGTAAAAATGGTCAGAACGGAGAATAGGGAAAAGAGACATGCAGCAGGAACCTGGCAACATCAATAGTGAACAGGTGGGGCGCGCCGTCGGTGAGAAGTGGTACGAAAGGTGTCAGGTCCAAGAAATACGTCGGTAGATCAAGAGCTCCATAGGATGTTATCGGTCTCCAAGCTGGTGGAAGTATGCCTCCAGTAAAGATAACCTGAGAGGAGTTGGCGGTCGCCTGAGAGACAGAAAGAGAATGGCCTACCGGATATGGGAATGCAACTCCTGCCACCTGGTTATCCACCAGTAATCTGACTTCTCTGAAAGGTCCTTGACCGAGATTCCCGGGTGGGAGGTCGGGTAAAAACTGCCGACTAGTTTAACACCACCGCCATCATGTCGCCCTTGAACAACATACCTGATTGGCAATATTGAAATACTACGGAATTTCTGAGCGGCGGAAGGGGAAAAACCGGAGGTGGCTTACCCAGAACTCTTCAGCGCTATTTCCGGAAGGGTAGATCTTGTCCCGTCACGTTAGTCTGTCCGTACATCGATAGCCGTTAAACACTGTACCTCCGCGTAAACTGCTAAAGTTTTAGTCTCGAGGAAAATGGATGCAGCGGCTGCTCACTTTCGATGGCATTCTGGGGGATGGTCACGTTGATCTGGGGAGATTAAGTTGTCTGAACCAGAAAAGACGCGAAGACATTCACGGAGAAACTGGGTGGCACTGAAGCGTCATTTCCGGTGGTGTTGGAGAGTGTCGATAATGGGATGATCGTATTGGCCTGTTTAGCAGCAGGATGTTTCTTGGATGAAGCATAAAAGGTGGCATGGAGGGTGGCTAAATTTCATGGCGCTTGGTTAATAGTGAATTCGAGTCCGCGTTATAATTGCGTACTCGAATACACGCCGTTTAGACCTGTCTGTCTCTCAATTAGCAAGGTACATCGAAAATGCGAAGAGAGCGTAATCTTGCCTGAATAAGGTTGTCCAACTGAAGAATGAACGTCCCCGGTTTGGCAAAAAGCGGAGTATAGCGAGTTACGTCCTTGATATATGTCCAGATGATTCCAGCGGCGGTTGGCTCGGGTGTGCTACTCCGCCAGACTAAATGCATCCAAAACAACTGATCAGTCGCGTAAAATGAATCCCCATGAACTCACTTTCGACGTTTTGGAAGGTGAATATCGCGAGACGGTCGAACTGGGTGCCATTGCTGGTGACGGTGAAGTTCAATGTCACTCCCGCCCATGAGCCAGGTGGTCCACAATCAGTCGGAGGGCTTCATATACGCGTGATTTTTCGTTTAATCTGTAAAAATCTCCAACGTACGTGTACTGAACAATCTCCGACCTGCAGGATGTATGTATCGTCGGCGAGACTGGCGTGAATAGATGGATCAATGACGCACAGGCCAAACGAGAAGGCAAAATCCCGTCTGCAACGCCAGAGTTGAGACGATATTCGTGAGAAACATATACTAGGCGCACTGAAGAATTTGTATAGTGCATTGCTCGGCATCTTGTGGCACTGGCGGGGGTTGCGCGACCTGGAAGTCCACGAGTACTGCCGAGCCCTGAGTAGCGAACAGGAAGAGTCCACAGAGTAGCCACAGCATGGGCAACATCATGAACCACTGGTAGTTGGGTCCCTCAGGAAATCTGGAACCGCGAAGTTACTTATATACTGTTCGTAATGTGCGAAGGCCGAAGCGCGACGTGGGAGTCCTGTCACCGTGTTCGCCTCGGTTCGCGTGGAGTCGGCATCATGATATCGTCGGGTATCTTTTCGTATCTTTCAGCCTCGTCCTTGTCTGCCTTGTCTGTTCCGGAGGACCATTAGCGCTTCATGTGCATTCGGACAGCGGTCGGGATTTTCAGAAGCCTTGAATGCGTGCCGGTCATTTCATACTTAAATAATAGCAGCGAGTTGTAGGCCAGAGATGATGAATTGATTACGCCAGATCGAAGAGCTCGAGCTTGAAACCCACTTACACATGCTAAAACAGTTACTGGAGACCGTAATTATAAGATGCATGTCAACCGGCAGGAACAAAATACAGCAGCTAGTATGTTAGATCCACTTCTTTGTATGATGCGCATTCGGAAACCTTCACTTGAATTACCCGACGGAGGAAATAAATAACTGTACCTATAGTTTAAAAAGTACGGAGAAATATGTACAGTCGCGGCGACGTCACAACTCATGGTTGAAAACATCGTCAGTGGTCGTGGTCCGGGCTGGCTGTCTTGCGTCGTGATCGCCGTAGAGCCCGCCCTCCGCCGCCTCCGGAAACTCGGTGGTCGAGTCCCTGGAATACAGTGATGCTTTGCTCTTCTTCTTCTTACTCTTCTTCCTCTGGGACTGCTCTTCCGAAATGGAATAAGCATCCTCCGTCCTCGCCCATCGGTCCTTCTTGGTGTCCTTCTTCTTCTTCTTCTTCGAGTTCGTGCTCGGAGCGGCAGCGTCGTCAAAGTTGGCAGGATAATGCCAGCGGCCTCCGGAGGAAGAGGTTTGTGCGGAATCTGCACCATAGTACTGCTCGTCTTCTGGCCCCCACAATTCTCCGTTTGTCCGTGTACGAGGCGTAGGTGCATGACCTTCCGATGAGATGTCTACGCTGGAGCCGTGATCCTGGCCCTCCTCATACGGAGCTCCTTCAAGTGTGGAACGTGGAAGACGGTCGTTGTACCGAGAGGACCACTGCGACTTGCGCTCCTTGCGTTTGATCTCGGATGTGTCCACAAGCCCGTATCGCTGGGCCCATTTTGGCGTCCGGGCATGATTCTTGTTGTTTCTGATGTTCTGTGAATGGTTAGTCGGAGTCGGAGAGGCAGGAAAGGCCCTCACCTGGATGTAGAAATTGTGGCCGTGACCTGTATCGACAATCTCGTTAGGCGAGGCGAGTGAGCGAGAAGCGCAACGCACCTGGAAAGTACCCGCATAGTGTCAAGAGGAGGTTGAGCCAGAAATCACTGCCAATTCCGAATCTAGCGGCCACAGCTGATAGCAACGAGCAATGAGACACGGGATGGAAGAACAGAGAAAGATACGAACCGAGAGGAGGGAAGAGGGTGCCTAAGATGAAGAGAAGAACAGCGTAACCATGATGGCGCTTTGGCTTGAACTCGATTTTCTTGGGCACGTATTGGCTCATGCCCGAGTGGTGGTTGTGTGGTGAGTAGCAGCTGCGGGCCGCTAAAGAGACGCCGTGACCCGTGCGACGTGCGTGACTCCCGCCATCACCACAACGGCAAGGCCGCCTTCTCATCCTCAATGGACCACGAGGAGCCTGTCCTGAACCTATCCGACGTTGTCCACGATGAACCCATGGAAGACGATGACAGCGACGACCTCGTCAATGCCACTTCCGCCGCCGCCCAACATTCGACTTCCGCAATGCTGGAATACCCCGAGTCTCCTTCAACCTCCGAGTCATATGCTGTTGAGATGCTCCAGCGCGAGCTAGCTACTTTGCTCAACCAGAACGCTTCCGCCGCGTCCGCCGCTTTGCTCTGTGCTGCTGCCCAACAACGTCAAGAAACCCTCGATCTTGGAAATGGCGGCAGTATGGGAATTGCGAGCGACCCAGGCACGGGTCTCGGTCTAAATCTCAGCGGTCTTGCTGCAGCGCTCCAGGCTGCCCATGCGCAAGCCGCCGAGAACCAGCGCGTCGCGGATGAGATGGCTGCACATGATCCCGAGTTTGCGCGCCAACAAGGAGTTGCAATGGCTGGGAAGGGGCAGAAGACAACGCGGGCAGCACCCGCTTTCCATTCGCTTACGGCCGGAGAGGGATCCTCGCATCCCCAGACGATGAAGAAACGAGGCGGCAAGAAGGGAGCTGAAGGATCCGATTTTCTCTACTCGGATGGGGAAGATGACAGTGAGGGCGATATCGGAACGGACCACGACGTCTCCCATGCGACTTCCGCGCGCCCTCGCTCGTCCGTATCATCAGCTGGATCCCCGCATTTACCTTCGGAATTCTCAGACATGAACGACATCTTGAACCAGCTCTCTGGACATTTTGAACCCGAGCCCGAGCGACCCTCGTCACCCGACTCATCGCCAGTCGTCTCCCACACTCAGCGCAGTAATTCTCAACTTGCCTCGACTTCTTCAGCCGTTCTTGCTCCTTTAAATCGATCGAGTGCACCTCAGCCCGTCGCTTCAACATCTTCCCTTCCTCCTACGGCCAACTCCAAGGCCAAAGAGTTGCATACCTGTGATCATGACCAATGCCAGAAATCTTTCACTCGTCGAAGCGATCTGATTCGGCACATGCGGATACACACTGGTGAACGCCCATTTCTATGCAGTCATACCGGTTGTGGAAAAACTTTCATTCAGGTACATGAGTAATTATTCTCTCAAAGCCTGTGCTAACGTATTTCGTTCACAGCGCTCTGCTCTGCATGTTCACCTCCGTGTTCACACCGGAGAGAAGCCCCACTCGTGCGAATACCCTGGCTGCGGCAAAACATTTGGCGACTCGAGTAGTCTTGCACGACATCGGAGAACGCATACCGGAAAGCGTCCATACAAATGCGAGGACATTTCTTGCGAGAAAACGTTTACTAGGCGCACAACTCTTACACAGCACATGCGCACGCATGACCCTAACTGGGAACCAGATCCGAATGTGTGAGTACCTTTGGGTCATACGGCTGCTATGAAACTAATAGGCTGTCACCGTAGAAAATACAGCTTTAAAGCGAAACGGCGGAAAATCTCTGAAGAGGATGAGGATGAGGAGCTAGCTGATTCAGTTCGTACGATTTCGGCGCTATTTCAGGCTGGAGGGGGGCTGGGTTCCGGTCAACCGCTTGAAGTTCGGGTGGCGAGTATCGGGGCGGAGATTGCGGCGGCTATTGCACATGCACAGTCCCGGATCTACGACGACGACGACGAGGACGAGGATGGGGAGGACGGGTCGCAGGAGACGATCGGGCCGAATACGAGTGGGATCCGAGGCGGAGAGAACCGGGCCGAGGACGAGGACGGGCCGGAAGAGGAGGAGGAGGACAGCGACGCATTTCCGATGCCCTTGCGGAGTCGGAGGAAGGGGAAGGAAACAGACATGATTCCAGGGAGCGGACTGAAGAGGAAGCGATGAGCAGTACTAGTGTAATTTTTGAAGTTCAACAAGAACTTTGTAGCATAGCTTAACATGTGAAAGGATTTTAGCCCCTATGAGTGACCTTCCCGTGTATCGCCGACCATCCGGGCACCCGGGAACTATATCTAGCGCGCCTCAACTCCTCCTTTCCATCTAGTCTGCCATGTCCGAAGAAACCCCCAGCGTCGACCTCATCACCCTCACCCGGTGCGAACTATCACCCAATCCATCTCCCACCCTACTCATCTCGCCGTTCGTCTAGCCATGTTCTCAGCGATCAGCTGCGATTGGGTGCTGCAGCAACTGGTGACCTTACCCTGTTGCTCACCGCCATCCAGGTCACCTCCAAGTTCATCGCGACCAACGTCCGTAAGGCCAGGCTCATCAACCTGTGCGTGATGGCCCGTTGTCATGCACCATCCATTGCTCAAGTGACCCTCCAGCGTGGGCCTCGCCGGAGAGACAAATGTACAAGGAGAGGAGCAGAAGAAGCTCGATGTTCTATCCAACGACATTATGGTCAACGCGCTGCGCGCGTCAGGCAAGACCGCCGTGCTTGTCTCGGAGGAACTCGAGGATGCAATTATCATCGAGGAGAAGAACAGGGGCAAGTACTGCGTCGTCTTCGACCCCCTCGACGGTAGCAGCAACATAGACGCTGGTGTCAACATTGGCACTATTTTCGGCATATATAAAGTCGTGAGTCTCTTCATTCCGGGGCAAGCTCTGCCCACCGACGCGCAATATAGCGCGGCGACTCCAAGGGCTCAGTCGAAGATGTACTGAGGCCAGGCAGCGAGATGGTCGCTGCTGGATATACGATGTAAGTCTGGTCGTTCCTATTTAAATTTTTACGGCCGACCCTCGGAAAGGTACGGATCGTCCGCGAATCTGGTTCTTTCTACCGGCTCCGGCGTCAACGGCTATACTTTGGATGCCTCACTGGGCGAGTTCATCCTCACGCATCCTGATGTGAGATCGGTCCTTCCTCTGTCTCGCACACGACTTCTCACTTTATTCCTGTAGATCAAGATTCCTGCTCGCGGCAAGATTTATTCCTTCAATGAGGGCAACTCGATGTACTTCAATCCGCCTGTGACCGCGTACCTCAAGTCTATCAAATATCCCGCGGCGCCAAAAAGCCCCTACAGCGCTCGGTACATCGGATCCATGGTGGCTGATGTGCATCGCACGCTCTTGTACGGCGGCATATTTGGTTACCCGGATGACAAAAAGAGTAAGAGCGGGAAGCTGAGGCTGCTGTACGAAGCCTTCCCTATGGCGTTTTTGACGGAACAGGCATGTATTTTCTCCCGGGCTTTCTTCACTCCGCTAATAGTGGTATATCGCAGGCCGGAGGAATTGCCACCACCGGAACGAAGCGAATTCTGGATATCGTTCCTACCGGAATCCATGAGCGATGCCCTGTGTTCCTGGGCAGCAAGGAGGATGTGCAGGACCTGATGAAGTATTATGAGCAGTAAATAATCGAATTTGTATATGTAATCGTGGCAAATAGTACACAACAGGACTTAGATGAGCCTTCTCATTAAGCTGCCCAAAAGCGCGAGCAAGGTGCCCTCGTTAACCCCCGCCCCGGCTCGATACTCATACACCACAGAACTCGGAGCCCCCACATGCTAGGCGCAAGTCTGTAAAGCGAGTTACCTCTCCAGACGACGATGAAACCACTGTAGCTTCCGCTCCGCCGCTCAAGAGACCTCGCATTCAGCGCTCACCGGATGGCTCCGACGAGGATGCTGACCTCGAATCGCCGGAGGCGGCTCGTGAACCGTCGCATGCGTCAGGCTCCCGGACGAAGCCCAAACCGCCAACTAAGAAGCGGTCCACGGTGGTCGTTTCAGACCCCGAGTCGGAGGAGTTCGATCCTGTTGACGACGAGTCCGAAGCTGATCTGCCTGTGGATGACGACGAGTATATGTCGGAGCCGAAGAATCCCGTGAGACGGGCAGGTGGAGGGAAAGGGAAAGCGGCCCAGGGCGCGAAGGGGAAGAAGAAGCCAGAGCCTAAAGAAATAATGGCAAAGGACGAACGGAAGAGGCCTCCAGACGCGAGCGAACCCGCGGCCGCTCCTGCTGCTAAGCGACCCCGGACGAAACCATCCCACAAAATTGGGGGCGAGCTCGTTGTCGACGTTGTGGGAGATGCTCCTGCTGCTCTTAGCACCCCTCCGACTAAAGATGAGACCACACCAGTGCCACCGAAGAAAACTAAGTTACCCCCAATCAAAAAGAACAAGATGTCGACAACTGCGGGCGTTGGATCTGTACCTGCCTCAACTGCGGTAGGAACTTCGACTGCCTCAATCCCTCCAAAATCTGCACCTCTTGGTCCTGCCCGTGCCGAAGAGGAGAGCAAACTCCCCCCGCCAATAGTTGGGCCCAGGAAGACGACTCTTCCTGCATCGGTAGATGTTGATTTATCCAACCCGATGATGTACGCTCAGCTCTTCAAATCTGTGCGTGACGCGTTGTTTCGTTGTTTCTCTTGGGATCTAAATGTGATCTCCAGGGAGGTGGGAGCACGCCATCCGGATTTACGCGGCGTGAAAAGGACGAGGAACGCCGAAAGGAGTTGAATAGGATGAGGGACGAGGCGAGAGCCAAGCGCACCAATGAAGCTGTGAGCTTATTCAAGCCTCATTTATTGCCGTTTCTAAGTGATTGATGCAGGCACCGGCTTTCGACTTGCAAGGGCAAATGGACAAGATTTCCCGATTTGAGGAGAGGCTGCGCAATGCACGGAGTCCGGCGGTCTATCCTAATTTTCTCGCGGGCGCACTGAAGACGTTACAACTGGGGAAAAAGTGCTACGCTGGTAATGACCTCGAGGTCCGCGAGGAAGGAGAAATGTGATCTGTGATGCGCCCTAGTTTTTGAATCCCCGCCAACGCCACTAGACGCCGTTCCCTTGATATCGCCTAATTTGACCGGCTAGCTATCGTAGGCTACTCCCAGTTGTAGTTATTAAGTCCTTGAAAGTGCCCGCGAAGTCTTCTGATTTTACAGGTGGCATTGAAATATTCTCATACTTTCTTGCGAATTGGACCTTAATTAGGAAACTCTGTTACCAAAATGGGCTTTGATGGAATATGCTTCAAGTGCGGGTGCCTGGGCGGTGACCTGGGCGGCGACCGGCTTACGGCGCCCGAGGAAAGCACATGCGACGTGTATCCGGATAGGTCGGATATTATGCAGCAAGGGGTGTACCAAGGCAGACCAAGGCGCATGGGGATCATGTTGTGCGGAGACTGGCATCCAAAGCATCTACCGCCTTGTATAATTGTACAAAACAGGTATCAAACCATTTAGATCCAGTACTGCTTCCCAAGGATAGATTTTCCAACTGCGTTTCCAGCGCGTCCGGCTTAGCGAGCGATGCTTGAAAATCGGAGATGATTTTGCGGAACGACCTCAGTTCGGTTTCGATATTGCTCCGATGTTGGGGAGTGTATAGAGTGGATACAAGCTCATCAGAGGCGGAAAGTAACACATGGGAGAGGGACGACAGAGTGTCCAGAGTCGAATTGTTAGGCGGTCCACGGGATGTGGAGAGGATATCGGTAAGGACTCGCTTATGTAAAAGTTGTGCGAGCCGTAATATTCCATGGACCTGCCGGAGAGGTTCAGACGGCTCAAAGACATAATTTCCTGGCCACAGACCTTTTTCGTACGGTCCAATTCTTCAGGGTTCATCTTTTGACTCTTTCCGATCCCGATCTCCTCCCATCCGTCGTCGAACATCGCGTCGTCCGAATCTTCAGTGTCCGTGGATTCCGCATCCTCCACCATGTCGGCTACCTCCCGAAAGCCGTCATCCAGCGAGGCCGCGTCCTCTGTCCATCGTTTTCGTACAGCGAGGAGGTTGGTCGCGGACAGCGCGCGTGCGCGGTCGACGACATTATGGACGGTTGCAGTCCGTACCATGTACTCGTCTCCGGCCTGGCCCGAGCTCTGCCGTGAATCATTGGCTTCAATTTCGAGGAACTTTTGGACGAGTGCTCTAATGGACTCGATGGCGTCTTTGATGAGAGATCCTACCTCCTGCACGAGCGTCGCGCCGTGTGTGTCGGGGACGAAGAGGCTGGTGCAGTGGAAGAGTGCAGAGACATGATCTGCGAGATCTTTGAGTGGGGTCAGGGAGGCACTGTATGTAGGGTGCGAGGGCTTGAGGGCGAGCGAGACCTTTGTAGTAGCTGCATAGAGCAGCGACAAGAGAGAAACGAGGTCCTTGTGGAGGACGTCGAGGGACTGGGGAGATGACTGTGGTGCTGTTGCGTCGAGCGCAGCATTGCAGGTCTGCAGGACGAGAGTGAGGGAGAGAACCGCTTTCTGCTGGTCAGACATTGGGAGCACGAGTACACGTGATTTCGAAATCCTTCCATAAAGTCCTCTCATGTCCCTCGTGAGTCCAGCGCCCTCGTTCGTCGACGCGACTGACCAGCTTGCCAGCTCTTTGCCGCCTGCCGGGCGCGGCCTCCTCCCTTGCTCGCACCACCGTCCCGCTCTTTCTTCTCCCGCGCGCTTTTCCCTGCCCGCTTACGCGTCCGCGCGGCATCTCCTACGCTGCAACTAATATTATTACCATCTCGGCATTTGTCTCTTGGATCGATTTTCTCCAGGCCAAGACCGTCGTCAGCGCCTTCGGCACATGTCGTCGTTGAAATCTCGAAACTGGAGGCAGAGGCCGATGTTAACCGCCACGATGTTGCAAAGCAAATAACACTGTTCCAAGCCTTGGTATCTGCCAACTTCAAGCAGTCGTATGAGGTGGTCATCAGCCGGTGGGAAAAGATGTGTGAATTCGTGCGTCTGAATGATTTTACACCCTGCCAATACCAAGTCATTACATTTTTAGGACCCGTCTTCTCCGGTGCTGCAATCGTCAGAGGCCTTTCGCCTCTATCTTACCTGCCTGGTAAACACCGGCCAGTCCGCTTCTGTGTTCCCTGCTGTCCGCAGGCGAGACGCTCTCATCGCAGCCAACCCACCAGTTACTCCCTCCCCTACGGAGGCCGTGAAGGGTTCTACGGATGCCAGTTCCCCGTCTGAATCACCAACTTCCACCTCCTCTCCTGCGCCGGCACTTACCGAAAGCCAGATCATTGGTCAATCGGTTCTGGCAAGCACTGGCCAGCCTGGAGCAAAGGATTCCTTTTCTCACCGATTGTCTACGGCTCTTGAATCTCGCGGTGGAAACCTTGATCCTATTCCGGTGGTCATTCAGCAGAGTTGGTTTCCAGCACATCGTTCGCATCGCAGCTGACTCCTTTTGACCTCTAGATAAATCCTGGGGTCAATCTTTGATTAGATTTACCTTGGGCTTAGCTGTCGGTTCCTTCTGTTCGTCGTCTTTTTTCTCCTGCAGCAATAAAATGACCATGTTGTTCAGTTTTCCTCGTCATTCTATCTGTGTTCTTCGAGAACACCGGTCTTATGAAGGCGGGCCCTGCCAAGGCCCAGTTCGAGCCCGCGGACGGCAAAACTGTCAAGTTCAGCGATGTCCACGGTGTCGATGAAGCTAAGGAGGTTCGACCGTGTCCTATATATGTTCCTTCCATCTCACTTCGGCACACTTGCAGGAACTTCAAGATGTGGTTGAGTTTTTGAAAGACCCAACTGCTTTTGCATCCCTAGGCGGAAAACTGACGAAAGGTCTTTTGTTGACGGGGTTGGTTCTCTTTATCTGATGGTATGTTGTCTGACACAGATATAGGTCTCCTGGAACTGGTAAAACAATGCTGGCCCGAGCGGTCGCAGGGGAAGCCGGTGTACCCTTTTTCTTTGCCTCGGGGTAGGCCTGTTGAAAAACCCGTTGCATCACTGTCACTCATCTGGTCCATAGCTCTGATTTTGAAGAAATGTTCGTCGGAGTAGGGGCCAAGCGCGTCCGAGAACTATTTGCCGCAGCTCGAAAGAAAGATCGTGCTATCATCTTTATCGACGAGTTGGATGCTGTTGGTGGGAAGCGTAGCAGCCGCGACCAGCAGTACATGAAGCAAACTCTGAATCAGCTTCTCGTCGAAATGGACGGTTTTCAACAAACTGAAGGAATCATTGTTATTGCGGCAACCAACTTCCCTGAGAGTCTTGACCAGTAGGTGCTTCATGTACAGTGTTGGAACATCACTTTTAATGCCTATCCAGAGCCTTGGTGCGACCTGGGCGATTTGATAGGATTATCGCTGTTCCTCTACCCGATATCCGCGGACGCGCACAGATATTAAAACACCACATGAAGGATGTGATCATTGGAAAGGGTGCGACATTTCTCATCCTTATGCTTCATCCATAGTAAGACAATTTTAGATGTGGATACCAAGATTCTTGCACGGGGCACTCCAGGCTTCTCAGGAGCCGACTTACAGAATATGGTCAAGTAAGAGCGGCTGCTGTTCTTTACGTCCTCTTTTTCATAGGCCCTTTTGTGCAGTCAAGCCGCCATCCAGGCATCAAAGGAACATGCAATCGAGGTCTCCCTGAGGCACTTTGAATGGGCAAAGGTATGTTATGGCATCTGTGGAACATCTATTTTGACCGACTGTTATTAGGACCGCATTCTCATGGGCGCCGAGGGAAAGAGTCGATATATCGACCCGAAAAATAAATTGGCCACGGCCTATCATGAGGTGCGTGGGGATCGAATATCAGCAAGTCTTACGCGCTGATTGTATTCGACAGGGCGGACACGCCCTCGTGGCACTTTACACGGAAGGCGCGATACCGCTGCATAAAGTGACATGTCTACCTCGCGGTCATGCGTTGGGCTACGTACGTTCATTTCGTGGAATGAGGAAGTTTGTTTGACCCACTCTTTCTCAAGACCTCGTTTCTCCCCGAGAACGACCGGAGTTCTGTCAGTCTGAAAGAGTATCTTGCCATGATCGATGTTTCTATGGGCGGCAGGGTGGCCGAGGAATTAAGTGAGGCGGGATCTCACATTCCTTATTTGCTTTCTGATGCCTTCCAGTTTATGGAAGTGAGAATGTAACCAGCGGGGCAAGCGCGGATATTCGATCAGCAACAGACACAGCGCGAGCTATGGTCACGGTGATCCGCTCCCTCTAGTCACTTTCTCATTACTAACCTCAAATAGCATTGGGGTTTTTCTAAACTCGGCCCGGTTTTCTACGACCCCCGCGATGGGACGTTGAGCTCGACGCGGAAAGATGAAATCGAGCAGGAAGTCACAAAGTCGGTTGCTTTCGATGCGGATCACCAGAACATTCTGAAGGACTGATCTGATATTCCAGTCTTATTTTGGGTGGACAGGGTCGAGCGACGACTATTCTGACGTCTCGAATAGAGGAACTTCATCGGGTAATTCCTTCCGTTACGATTTCTTCCTTTCCACTGAGAACCTTTACAGCTCGCACATGCGCTCGTCGAACACGAGACGTTGGATTCCGATGAAGTCAAAAAGGTGATCAAAGGAGAGCCGATACGCAACATCACTCAGGTATTGGAGGATGAGCTTTCACGACCAAATACAGAATGAGTCTTGTACGCTAACAGCATTATTGAACACCGAACCTAATTTCGCACTGGCTTGGAATTACCTCTGAAAATCATAACTTATCTTTCCTGACATTGATTGCCACGCGACGATCTGCATTGATTGAGCCGTATCAGCTGCCATAAGTATCTCGGCTGGCCGCGGCCACCGGCTTAGCACTACTGTACTAGTACCACGTCGCTGGTGCACAAGGAATTCTTGAGAATTGTTTTTGAATAGGTGACGCAGAAGCCCCCTTCCATCAGAACAGGATGAATTGCGTCTATTCCCAGGTGATAGCCTCAGGCTCTCGTCCAGACCAAAGATAGAGAGAGGACAAGGAACGAGTTTTAACTTTGAACCCTGACCCAAAAGGCCGTTCACCCACCACGCCACGAGGCTACAAACCCCAAAATGGAAGGCGACAAGGGGAAGTGCGGATTGGATGCGCATGATGTCAAATCGCTCAGGATCAATTCACAGATCTCAGATCTACTGCGATTTATTCGCATAAAATAAAACGGAAATGCCATAAGATATCTGTACCGTCACGAATTCGACATGATTGTCAGCGAAACCCCAGCTCGGGCCGCGTCCTTCGGGTTTGTGAGTATTTTACGGCTGTTAAAAGGGGGTCAGAAAATCCCGTTCGAGACTTCGACGGCCAATCTGTGCTGGCCTCGTCTCAATCTCGTCTGCGATTCTCCCTACGCTGGACGCCGTACTAAGGTAGGAAAAGTCTCGGGGAGCTCAAGGCCCAATATTGATGCGGATTGTGGACAGGTCGAACTCAAATAAGACATCTGCGATCACAGCAAAAGCTCAGCTTACCTCCGCCGACGAGAGCAGGGAGGCGGCTTTCTTCACGATTCCGGTGCCAAACTCGCCAAACTCTATCACTGGAGAGGGATGTGTCATCGCCAGTTGTTCTTCACCAAGGTGCTCATTCCAAGAACGTACCGCGTCTCGCAACTCATTATTTCTCGTGTCCAATCTTGTCCCATCGCGTCCGCCTCTAAACTTCAATCTTCGCCTATAACCTCGCATAATCACGTCGACTATCTTTGTTGGTTTTTCAGGCACTTCGTTGCGGCCATTCAACATATTCGAGCGAGGTGGTGGTTGACTGCCAGTCGCGATATTGCCGATTGTCAAACGCCCATCCCCCAAATTGTCCACGATGTACGTGCCGCCGGTGAGTTTTTTTTTTTCAATCCATATTCCACTATCAACTGACCCGGAAGAAAACCAGCTATTATGGTGAGCCCGTCGTTCGTCCCAAACATCTATCATCTGACGCTGATATTTATTCAAGGCCATCCTGAAAGAATTGTCAACCAGCAGGTCGGAAACTTTAGCATTCCCTTTTACCCCGGCTAACCCTGATCAAAAGATCCAAGCACGCTGCGCCCAATGTGCCGCACAATGACTCAACATTCAGCCGCCTTAACTGACATGCAGATACTCTCTTTACGCCAACACTGTATTTTTATACATATATATATAGCAGCCATCACGAATTTACGATCCTTCTCTGGGACTTTCCGTCTGCGCTCTTATTTGCGACTGTTTGAAACCTCGAGGCGCGCGACGGATGTCACGTGATCAATTGAAATTTCAGACGTTACGCCAATTCTCAACCAATTCTGCTTCATGTTCCGCCTTCATGCGGCACGTTGCCAACGTACAACGCTCTCAGCGCGTATGCGCTATTCGTCGTTGCAGCGGCCATACACATTCCATCTAGCAGCCGACTGGGCAGCAAAACCTCCTTGGGATGACACCCCGAAACCTAAGCATTCATTTCGGGCCGATAATCCTATCGTTTCGTGGCGCGATAAATCCCTGGAAAGGCTCTTTCGACGTTCTGGCGTTCCACCTAGTGCTGGTGAGGATTCCTTTTTCTGCGCAAACGTAAGTGCGACTCCAGCGCTTTTTTATATTTTCCCCTGACATGTGCACTTTAGATGCGACATAATTCGGTACTACCTTTAAAAACCCATTGAAATTGGCTAATCATCGCTAACCATTCCCTAGGGTGTTTCACTGGGCGTTGCGGATGGCGTTGGCGGCTGGGCACCTCAAGGGATAGATTCCTCTATGTTCTCCCAAGCCCTGATGTATTATGCGCACGGACATTTCAAAAATGGATGGGCCGGCGAGCCTGAAATTGACCCTACTCTTGATCATCAGGCTCCTGTAGCCCGGCTTGAGGGTGTGGAAATGACGCCGTCAGCGTGTTTACGGCTTGCGTACCACGATGTTCTCGCTGACGAGTCTGTGGAGGCCGGTGAGACATTTCTCTTTCCTCCCAGATGATATTATCATTCAGGCTTTCAAGGTTCCAGTACAGGTACTGGGTCAAGTTAAGCGAAAGTATCAAGCTTATTCGAGGCCTCCCCAGCTTGTCTTTTGACACTAAACTCGGCCACCGGCCTGCTACGATCTGCCAAGTGTGTCCAAATCTTTTCTCAAGTAAATATCTGGGACTAATTTCTCTATAGCCTGGGGGATAGCGGATTTTGCATAATTCGGGCATCTTCTGTGTTTTACGAGTCTTCGCCCCAAACCCATTATTTCAACTGTCCAAAGTAGAATTTATCCATAGGTTTCCTGAGTGATTTACTTATTTTGAAACCCGCCAGGCAGCTTGCAAAATTACGGAGTGCCCGAGGGAGGATATTCGAAGACTCTATTAGAGACAATCCCAAGGTAGCGCACAGGTGGGATACAACCCTTCGGGATGGCGACATTGTCATTTTATATACCGATGGCCTGGCGGACAATGTCTTTACTGGTAAGTCCGCGGCACAACTTGGCCATGTTTCTGAATCTCTCGGCAAGATGATATCGTCCAGATTTGCTCCCTAGTGATGAGCGGCCCGGGATCTGAAGCAGAGCAGGTACAATCGATCGCAAGATCCTTGGTCCACCATGCTCGCCGATGCATGTTCAGCCAAGAAAAAGTTAGTCCTTTCCAGTTAGAAGCTAAGCGACACAGAAAATTGTATCAAGGAGGGGTGTGTAATATTCCGACACCGCTCCACCGAACGGGTTATTAACAAGTTTTTATATTCACAGAAGGTCGATGAGTCAGTTAGACCCGTGGCTCTCCTCCTACTTAACTGAAAACGTTATTTCAGTGTCACAGCTGTGGTCGTTCTCGTCAAGGAAACCCTTTAGTTGGTCTTACAAACGGCCTGCTCTTCTTAAAACTATTACCAACGCATCCGGACCACATAATACATGCATAATCTGGTCCTGGCTTGCAACATTGGCGGGCAGACGATGGAGTTCCGCTACATCTTTCGTTCGATCCAACTCTCTATGACGCCAGCGGAGGTCAAAGGGTAGTCTTTCAGCTGAACATCCCCGTTCGCATCGATGAACAGGGTGGGTTGGACGAAAATCTTTCTAGCCTGGTGAAGGAGGAGCTAGTCAGTAAACGACGATGGCGATAAGATGCAGTTATCACAAGTTTTTTCTTGAGTACTAAGTTTCTCAGCTCCGGGGTGAACACATCCATGGGCGTAGTCAAGTTGGTATAATATTGACGTGCCCCTGCCCCGTCGGCGGTGCTCTTGCGAACTTGCAATTCAACCAGAAGTTTGCCCATGACTGTCTTGCCTTCGGATAACGCGCGCGATCGGTTGACCTTGAAGAAAAAATGTGGCCCAAAACATGACACAGAGACTGATGACGACTCACACGAACGAATAGATTTTCTAAAATGCCATCTTTGTCACGTACTTCTTCGAGGCTTACTAGACCAGACTGCAGCAAGTGCTGCATTATCCCGAGTCTCGCTTGCATGTGAGCCTGTCCGTGTTTCTTGGTCGCAGGATCGTAAAACTCAAGGGCACGGACTCCTGCCCTGGCCATCAACAAGAAGGAAATGTACTGAATGTCGTCGATATCCTTCTTATCGGTGTACTTGTTTGAAACATAAAGATCCCGCCATTAGAAATATGTGATGCTTCTTTACCTTGAAGATATTTAAGATTTCAGTATTGCTGCAAACTGCAAAGACATCAGCCAAGAAAGAGAAGGCAGGTCGAACGTACGGTAAAGGGCTACAGCTTCACTATATCACGAGCGATGAGATCAATCATCCTGAGGTCATATTAAAGGCCTCACGCTCTGCATTCCTCCATTGACGACGAGACTTCGCCCAGGACCGAATCTGGAGTTTGTCCGGGCTGATACCATGACGTTCTTAAAAAGACAGTACGGATTATTGAACGAGGGCATAAGAGAATGAAATCTTTACATCGGTTTCCCGGTAAGAGGGTTGATAATCTAGCGGAGGCCGTTCAAGCTATCAACGAACACACTGTAATAAAAAGCGAACCTTATCAGGAGAGAAGTTTTTTTTTCCCTCGGCATCCTCTTGGAACAATTTGCCAGAGCTAAAACAGGGCCGAGTTAGATGCGCTGAAGCGTCATAGAGGCTTGCCCGACCCATGGCCCAAGAGTTCGTGATTGGCAACTTGGAGCTCGAATGCACGTGCATCCCATTCGTTGTAAAGAGCCTCGTCGTCCGGATGTATGAACGTGAGTTCCTCGTCTATGCGGGGTTTGTACCTTTGATGGTTGACTGTAGGCGAGATACATACCTGGAGCTTTTGCGGCCAGTATGTTCGCTAAACTGACATTTTTGAAGCCTGTGGATTCACGGATTTCGTAGTAGTTGGGGATCTACAGCGCGATATTCGATTGGAGGCGACGGGTGTATGAAAGCGAGACACACATTGATCCCGGCAGGTATCCCTACGAAATAGTTAGAAACGGATCGAAAACGGAGATACAACATGTTTACCTCCCGTAGCAAACGAAACAACTTCCAGCGCCGTGAAATCGGGTTTACGGAAAATGTCTACCTCGAAATCTTTGCCCCAGGGAAGACCCTGCCTAATGTCAGCGCGTATACGAGGAAGAAGAACGGTTAACATACCTCTATCAAATGAGGGGCGTTGTCAACGAGCTTTTCGTACTTGGCACTTAATTGTTTATTGACGATCGCGGTAAAGCCTAGTCAGAAACGGTGTCGGTAAAAATTCCATCATCAGTGGTACCCAATCACCTTCCCACTCCGCACGGGAGCCATAAGGGTCCAGATATGTTTCAACGAACTAGCGATGCATTTAGCACTCTTTGGAACGGGGCGAGCTCTCAGAACACACCCCGATGTAGGATTCTACCACAGGTCCCACGTCCTTGTGTTAGTGATCAGCAATGGGCCAGTTGGGAGTACAACGAACACACTTTGACCCAATGCTTCGAGGCATCCTAATCGTCCCCACATAAGGTACTTTGTCATTTGGGATTAAATGAACTCGTTACCTTGTGATCTTGGATGGAACCAGAGTCAAAGGATTTAATATATCCTTCGATCATCGCGGCTTGGTTCGCATTCTGCGCGTACTTTTTTGCCTAGTGCAGGTCAGTGGATGGCCGACGAGATGAGGGACTACGTAGTCCACCTCGTGCAGACAGGAAACGGCTTTAGACAGGGGTTCTTGCATGTCACCGTACCTGATGGTCAGCGTCGAACCTTTTCCGAGGTCAACGGTTACATCCGGTTGTAATTTAGCAGATGCGACCAGGAGGGTAAACGTGGTGCTATTGGCTTTCTCAACGCTGAATACAAACCATGAGGATTTCACAAAGCTTAGAACACTATAACAGACCGAGTGTTTAGGATGTCTATCCCCAGTTTCTCAGCAGCGGCTTGAATGTCGGCAACCTCTTTGTCGAGTATGAGCTCGCCTAGATATTCGTTAAACAAGGATTCCGAGTTAGATGAGATAAAGTGTCTGAAGAGAAACCAGCCTAGATAGTAATTGGAAACATGGCCCTGGTTCGGTTTGCCAATGAAAAGCGCGGCTTCAGGAGTGACTGCGTAAATGTGCTCCTTAAGCTGAATCTCCCTTAGAATCACACAGACCAACACTTGCACCAGACTTACACTATCCCAAAGCGGAGTTGCCTGCGCGACGTTGGCGGAGGCCTTGATCACATCTTCGAACTTGTCTGAACTTGTTCGAGGTGTAATCTTAGTGAACCCGAATGTTTTAAAATTGACAAGGTTGCTCAGGACCTGATCTGCCATGAGCCGCTCGGTACACGTAGCGATAGGAGGATCGCAGACCTGGGATGCATACTGCAGGATTCCTTCGAAGTCATCTGTGGAGAGCCCTGCTTTCTGCTGAAGAGCCTGAAGGTCGGCCAGTTTGCCATCTGGGCTAGAGAACGCGAGGATCAAAAGATCGTAGAGATCTTGACACGAAATGGTCAGTCTCCTCTTGATGGTAGAGAAGAAACAAAAGACCGGTGGCCTGCGGGGTCCATTGCTCTTGAATAATCCTTCCACCGGCCCATGAGGCCAGAGTGAGCCAGTAGGTGTAGTGTTTTTCGGTTGGACTATGGTGTATTTTCAAAATTATTACCAGAGTAGCTCAATCGGCCTACCTAAGCTGGTCGAACGACTTCTTGACATCCAAACTGCACAACGGAGGTGTGCGATCGGCCAAAAATCTTTCCTGCGCAAGCGTCGAGGCTGAGGCCATTCTTGCTCTAGTAGTGGGATAGTAGAGACGCGGAGTGATGAAAGGATACGCTTGGACACCACGAAGCCTGACAGCACGCACCACGCGAAGCATTGGCGCGTGACGCAGCGAAGAAGAGTGCACACGCGATCACTTCAACTTATTTCTGAGCTCTCAGCTAATTAGACGCTGACGCGTCAAACATATTTTACTTGGACGGCTCCAGTGCCGCTTTCATACGCGAATAATTCCTCCAGATCAGCTGCCAGTCATCTCGTAAAATCGAATCTGTTGGCTCCAACGCGCCCTCATCATTTGTTCGCCCCGCCCAGGAAATCGCTCGTTGATAGTATGTAAATGCAAGCTGTCTGTGTGAGGGACCCATCTTCTCAGTGAGCTCACCCATGAGGTTCCACGTATCGGCAATACTTCGTCTGGCATCTCGCAGGAGCTCGCTGGCGGGTTTTTCGAGGTAAGGATTGTTGATATAATCAGCGAGAAGAGGCTCCTCTGCGCTGGGGGTCGACTGTTCGGAACCCCGGACAGAAGTTCCCACAAGCGCATAAGCAACTCGCTCGGAAGAAGTGGCAGCGGCTTGGAGCCTCTGAAGGCACTCAGCCGCTGGAGCCCGTTGAGCATAAAGCACTTCCGCAAGATGCAAAGAAAGGATGGAAGCACGGTGAAGGAGAGATAGTGCGTGCAGAGCCTGCGGGGAAGATGCAGATGCCAAGGAATCTGGAGGGCGTATGGATCTGAGTAAATCGAGAGACCCTTCCTCGATTTTTTGAGCCTGCTTTAATTGTCGAGCCATCGCGTAAAACGCTGAGGTGGACACAAGGGCCGACACCAATACTCGTTGGGCAGCCGGGGATGAAGGGGCAGTGATGGGAACTATAGGCTCCAAGGTACCCGTTGCTGTGTCGCTGGTAAGTTGGATTGCGCGAGCCCACCAAGCTAATGCATCGGGACCTTCGCCTAGTCGCTGGCTAATTCCACCCAGTTTTACTGCGATGCGCGCCGCTTGGATTCCCTTCCCGGCCAGTAGACCCCATACACGTTCATATTGGGCCCTCGCTTCCCCAAGGTGGGATGGACCCAGCCGTTCTAGTATGGCCGCGCGTCTTGTGAGCAGGTCTGGCAATGTGCATGGATGGAGGTTTGGCGCTATCTCTGGGTTTTCTGCAATAGCAATGGCGCTGCGCAAACAGAGCTCCGTTCGTAGAAGTAGTGCGTCCACCGCATTAAAGTCTTTCGCGCCCTCTTCATCGTCGCCCAGTGGGCCGTAACTTTCGGGTCGATGATGGGAGAACCAGGCATCGCGCACCAATTTCCTGCCTTGTCTCCCGAGGGCAGGATCTGTTCCGTCTTTACTTGGGTCCCCGGTCCATCCTTCCGCCTCCAGATCCCATCCCCATTCCCGGTCCGAGTCGATATCCGTCTTTAGACGCTTCAAATGGTGTTCCAGCCACATGTGGGTGCCGGTGCTGAGCATCGCCCCCGCGGCGCCTACCGCTAGCAGGGTGGCAGCAGAGATTCCCACCGCCGCCTGGGTCCTGTTGAGGCGGAATGGCTGACGCTGAAAAGTTGAAGTATGTCTCCGGGCCAGAGACGACGCGAGCTGGGCGCGGCTGGCAACACGCTTCAACATCGAGGCTGCAGGAGCCTAAGGCTGTCGCGGTGGTTGTACGGGCGTGACTTTCTGGGTCCGCACCTGGCGGATCGTGCCGGCCGGTTACTGATTTGAACCCCGGGCCAAGCCTTATCTTCAACCTGCTTGCAACTTGCCAAAAATTCTTCACGTTAAACATTCATCTATCAAGGCGAATACAAAGTTGCGCGGACGAAATGGAATCCTTGCTTGCACTTCATGTCGCCGGATAGTTCCAGAATCCATATACTAGACACGATGCCGTTCTTCCACCGCCGATGTTTCTATCTATCTTCTCCGTGATCCACCTGTCAGCTATAGCTCGTCTTTGACGCTGAATCGACGGGAATGTACTGCCGAGACCGGATCGCAGTTGCTTATAGGCAAGGTACACAGAACACAGCTCTTGTCTTCTTTCCCAGAGACAGACACTGTCCATGCTCCTCTCAGTCGTCTGGCTCGGTGTATTGGGCGCCGTTGGGGTCTCGGCAACGTCGAGCCTGGATCCCCGCTGGAAAGCCGATACGCGCTGGAAGAAGACGGAGCCCACGCCCCCGCCCCCGCCCACACCCACGCTTGACAAATCGCGTTTTGTGTGCACCGACGGCGCAAATTTCCAAGTCAACAACAGGTTCTGACGCTACTCCATTTGAAGCTATGCGATCTCTGATCTTATTATCTGCAGTAACTTCAAGTTCATCGGGACCAACGCATATTGGCTTACGGCGCTTAATACGGACGAGGATGTTAACTCTACTTTGTCCAGCATACGATCAAAAAATATTACGTGAGCCAATTCAGATACCGACCCCGCCAAGGACTTACCAGATGATGGGGGTAGGGTGGTCCGGACTTGGGCCTTTAATGGTCGGTTCCCTCCTCTAGTCCACCCAGCGATTCGCTCTAACTTTACCTTCAGACGTTTCAACGATTCCCGAGTAAGTTGAATGAAACTTGATCTTTTTAGTGTTGGTCTGAATCCTGATGCAGGAATGGCACATGGTTCCAGTTGATCGCAAATGGCACAACCTCCGTCAATTTGAATGAAACTACCGGGCTTCCGAAGCTCGATAGGGTGCGCCACATCAGTCCCACCTCGATTGTATGCCAAAATTGATTACAGATCATCTCTATGGCCGAAAAACATGGCATTTATTTGTTACTATCATTAACAAACAACTGGAACCCCCTTCCGCTGGACAACATTACGAACGGGACAGCTGGCGGTATTCTCAGACGAGACGTGGCCACAAACAACAGCCTCCCGAGGAACTTTCTGAGCAACGATTTTGGTGGAATGGACGCGTATGTGCGAGCTTTCGCGGCCGACTCGCACGATCATTTCTACACGAATGAGGCACGATCCCTTGATGACATGCCCTGGTATCGAACCTAAACGAATCAACAATCTAGACAATTATTGCCGCTTTCCTGAATTATACGACTCAAATCGTTTCTCGCTACGTGAACAGCACTTCTGTTTTAGCCTGGCGAGTCCATCCAATCAATATACTGCCCCTACTCATGTTCTACTAGGGAGATTGCCAACGACCCGAGGTATGTGATCGCCGAAAGGCTAACCTGCGCGAGATAAACCCAGGACAGATGCAACTCGTCCATTGGCGCGACTGCGTCATGCACCACCACAACCGTCACTAACTGGCACAATACTATAGCCAAGCACATTAAATCCATCGACCCCAATCACCTCGTCTCTTCCGGGTCGGTTACACGTATGTTACATGGAGTCTTGACTCACCTTCCTCTCCAGATCTCAGGGTTTTCTCTGTGCTGATTGTCCAAAGCTCTTCCAGAAAACTGCTCCGCCTCCACCTGGTCCTTCCCCCGCTGCCAATTCTCGCCGTCAAAATATAGCTGCGCCTTTGACGAACAAGCGCATTTTGGAAGAGAGGAAGGAGGCAAGGAAAAAGACAAGAGCGTTGAAGCTGCGGTCGGGGCCTCCTTCGGAGGGTGTCAGGGTGAGAGGGAAGTGGGTCGCGACGCGTAAGTTCCGCCGTCAACCGCTTTCCACTGATTTTTGATTACTTGGAAGCGACGACACGGCAAGATGCCGGAGGACCAGGTTCCGCCTTGTCAGTGTTTTCTCTCCAGTGTCGCATTCATTATTGATTTTCTTTTTATCGTAGCGACGGGTCCACTGGAGTTGATTCGGAAGATATCCTCAGCGTGAGTGCCATCACATCCACCTCCGAATCGTGTGCTGATGAGGATCGTAGATCCCTGATGTACAGTACCTACTTGTTCCTCTTAGGGACCTCTACAGTAATACCTTCCTCCTTAGATTGGGTTCGGTTCTTTCCAGCTATTCCCCGACCAGAATCAATATGCTCCAGACGATCCAAATCTGCCGGCCTTCAATAACACCCTCCAAGCCGGTTTGGCCTGGATCAAAGCCCACGGTGAAAGCAGTCAGGTGTAAGCGCGAGATATATGTGATGGTTCAAGTCATTTAACTCCCCACAGGCTAGGGAAGCCTATCACATTGACAGGATTTGGTTTGGTGACTCAAGATAATGTATGCGTGTCCCAAAAAGGAAATCTTCTCGTTCAAACCTCGCACTTCTCTTCTAGGCGCCATCCTTTGTGCCGTTCAACTCGACAGTTGCGCCGTTCGCCAACGACCAGTTTGGTATGCTGTGATACTTCCGAATGCAGCCCATACTGAACTACTGGTAGGGAATCTTACCAGCAGCCCAACTCAACTTCCCTTCGGTGTTACTGACCAGCAAAGAGATGATGCATATGCACAATGGCTCCAGCAAGGAATCCTCAGCGGGCTCGCCGGAATGATACAATACCAGGTACCTATCCCCCCTCGAGGTTCTTCTGACATTCACCGTTCCTCAGTGGGGGCAAGGAAACCTTACGGCCATGAATGGGACTGCAATTGTTCCCACGATTACAGAAAATGGCCTCGTGCCGACAGATATGGAGAATGCTCTGTCGCCGTCCGATGGCTACTCAACTGTAGGGGTCGGGTGAGTTTCAGCCTCAGGACATTTTCTCCACCGCTCCGCTAACCAGCACCCCCCATGTAGCCAAGCATCCGCGGAGGCCGTCCTTCAAGGTGCTATTCAGCAATTTGTGCCCGATGCTTGAGAGAACGGGAGGCCACTAAAGGGCTATGTAAGTATCGACATTTATGGCATGCATATATGTAACGGCTGTGAGGGACGATTTGGGACGATTTGGACATGGATATGTGTATATAACGCCTGTGAGGGACGAAAGTTTGGGACGATTATTTGGCGACCAAGTCGCAGCCAAACAATGTCACTCTTCAACGGGTCCGACCAACTCACATTCAAACTTTGGTCGAGGCTGGGCGGCACGGCTGAGCCTCAAATACCTCGTTCATTGTTGCCGTAATTTTCCATTCAAACGATGAAGTTCTTCATCGATGATTTGCCTGTCCGTTCAATGGTGTCTTCGCTGCAGTAACAATTACTTATAGAGCCCAGATTGTTTTCCCTTATGACCGCATCTACCCAGGTAGCTTGTAGGTCACTTGCTCGCCATTTATTCATCGTTTGAGCAGAACAATATGCGTACATGTGCGACCTCAAGCGGACTCTGGATGCAACAGTAATTTCCTTCATTCCCGGCAAATCGCGTTTATAACTATGTGGTCAGGGCCACTGTGTCCTAGAAATGCCTTCCGGGACGGGCAAGACAGTATCACTGCTGTCGCTGATTGTGTCTTACCAGCAGGTGACAATGCCTCCTGCGAGCCGCTCTACCTCTCTAAATCATTAATCAGTTCTATCCAACGCGTCGGAAACTCATTTACTGCTCACGAACGGTTCCTGAGATCGAAAAGGCACTGGCTGAGCTCAAGAGGCTGATGGCCTACCGCGTAGAGTGTGCGGAGAGCGAGGAGGCCAAGGAGAAAGAACGCAGTTTCATGGGCCTGGGATTGACGAGTCGCAAAAACCTATGCATTCATCCCGAGGTGCGCTCCTTTATGTGAATTTCAACGCATGGTTGAACAACCCAATCTAGGTGGCTAAAGAAAAGAAAGGAAAGGTCGTCGATGCACGATGTCGCGACCTTACCAACTCAGCCGCCTGCGAGAAAGGACGAGCAGATCCCGGATCAGTTGACCTTTGCGATTGGCATGAAGTTAGTTGCAAACAATGGTTGGAGAGGTAATTTATCGCCTCCTAGAATCTAGGAAAAATGGAGGCTGGAAGTTTGATTCCTCCCGGAATTTGGACATTGGCCGACGTCCTCCAGTACGGCCGGGACAACGGAGTGTGTCCCTATTTCACCGTCCGGAGGATGGTAAGCACATTTCTCCCTTTGAGCCCGAAGTCCTCAAGACCATCTTAGATGCCCTTCGTGGATGTCATCATCTATTCTTTCCACTACCTCCTTGATCCCAAGGTAGCCGAGCAGGTTTCCAAGGAGATGTCGAAAGATGCCATAGTGGTCTTTGATGAAGCACACAATATCGACAACGTCTGCATCGAGTCTCTCAGCATAGACCTGACTCGCCCTATGCTAGACTCTGCCGGGAGGAGCATAATAAAGCTTGGAGACAAGATTGACGAGTATGTCGCGCCTACTACCTAGACCCCCTAAGACACTGACTGTCGCGCCAGAATCAAAACCACAGATGCTGCCAAATTGCAAGATGAGTACGCCAGGCTGGTGAACGGGCTGCAAGAGCCATCGGATGATGACGCCGAGGACGGTTTCATGTCAAATCCACGTATTTATACCCTCAAAAATCCGTACTTCTAACACTTACGATCGCAAACCACAGTTCTACCAGATGACCTCCTCAATGAAGCAGTTCCCGGAAATATCAGGAAGGCGGAACATTTTGTCGCCTTTTTGAAACGCTTTGTTGAATACCTGAAGGTGGCGAATCTCTATACTCACTCTGAACCATGGTCTCACGTCTAACCAGACTCGCATGCGTGTACTACACGTCGTGGCCGAAACCCCATTGTCATTTCTCCAGCATCTCAAAGACATCACGTACATCGAGCGGCGACCCTTGCGGTGCGTTATGGTACTCTTTGTTGGTTATCAGACGCCTAATGTATCCTAGTTTCTGCGCGGAGCGTTTACAGTCCTTAATTCGTACCTTGGAGTTGAGTCGACTGGATGAGTATGCTGCCCTGCAGAAGGTCGCGAGTTTCGCTACACTGGTTTCTACATACGAGAAAGGCAAGTTCGTTTGTTCCCTGGCTAACGAAATATTAAAGAGCCCAAGGTTTCTTGCTCATTTTGGAACCCTTCGAGACCGATAATGCATCAGTACCAAATCCGGTCTTCCATTTCACGTTCGTATCTTGTAACTCTCGTGGGAGCTGGTTTTGAACGTCGGTAACAGCTGCCTTGATCCTTCACTCGCCATTCAACCAGTGTTTGAGCGTTTCAGTAGTGTCGTCATTACCTCCGGAACAATATCTCCTCTGGACATGTATCCTAAAATGCTCCAGTTTACACCGGTTGTACAAGAAACGTATCCCATGACTCTAACGCGGAATGCCTTCCTACCCTTGGTTTGTTCGGGTCCCGTCTTGGATGTTCGACCCTGACGTTTTTCAAGGTTATCACGCGCGGAAGTGATCAAGTTGCGATAAGCTCTCGATTCGAAGTGCGAAACGATCCCGCTGTCGTCCGGAATTTTGGTAGTATTCTCGTCGAGTACAGCAAGATTGTTCCGGATGGAATCGTAGCCTTCTTCCCAAGTTATCTGTACATGGAATCGATTGTGGCCGCATGGAACGATATGGTTTGTCTCATCTAATCTTTGCAACCCTTGCTCAATCATGTACCGCAGGGTATCCTCAATGAAGTTTGGAAGAATAAACTGATTTTTGTGGAAACACCTGACGCCAACGAGACAAGCATCGCTTTAGAAAACTATCGCCGAGTAATTGTGACGATTGCGTTCCTGTGGCCTTTTTCACTGACGCCTGACATAGGCCTGTGATAATGGACGAGGAGCAGTTCTGCTCTCTGTTGCGCGAGGCAAGGTGTCAGAAGGAATTGATTTCGATCATAACTATGGAAGAGCTGTCATCATGTTTGGGTAAGCAAGCGACCCCCCCATTTCCAACCTCGAGCTGATTCGCGTCCAGGGTTCCCTACCAATACACAGAAAGTCGCATTCTGAAAGCTCGGCTGGAGTACTTGCGCGACGCCTATCGGATACGCGAATCCGAGTTCCTCGGCTTCGACGCCATGCGGAACGCGGCCCAGTGTGTCGGGCGTGTGCTGCGCGGAAAGACCGACTGGGGACTCATGGTCTTCGCAGACAAGGTCCGTCATTTTTACTTGGGATCCGAGTATCTTATCCGGAACTTACTTTCATGCAGCGATTTGCACGCGCTGATAAACGCGCCAAACTTCCGCGATGGATAAATCAATACATCACTGAGACGGCGTCAAATCTGTCGACGGACATGGCGCTGACTCTTTCCAAGCTGTTCATGCGCGGCATATCGCAAAATCCTGAAGAAAACCAAACGGGAATATCTTTGTGGACCCTCGAGGATGTTCTGAAAGCGCAGGAAAAGCAGCGGGCCCTTGCGTTGGAAGCCAAAGAAGCAGAGGAAGATGAGGAGGACGAGTATGGGAACGGTGATTTCACGGACCAAATGTTGGTCGATCTGGATATTTAGTGGGCGTCGGTCTAAGCGTACTATACGTATCACGTGGTATGTTAATAGTGATCCTTTTCTAGCCGGCGAGCAAACAGGGTAAGCCCGCGTTCGCCTTGTGATGTTGTACAGAATCCAAAAATACATCCAAGAACATTTTACAAGGTGGAATTCATCTACTTCTTGCCCCAGCCGCCCCAGTCGAATGCACCAGATGTCCGTTTACCTTTCGGCGGAGCAGGTCTCTCCGGCCCAGAGTCACGCAAACTTGAAGTGCTGACGGAGCTCTCTTGGCTCACAAGTCTCGGCAACGCAGGTTGTGAGGACTCAGAATTCGAAACACCCCGTGTCGTCGCCGGCAACAGATGGGTACTGACAGGCAGTGGCGGCGCTGTAAAGCTGGAAATGGTCTTCATCGGCTTCGCAGCGGACCTCGACATCTCCGGCAGGGGCTCTTGTTGGCTGACCTTGCGTCGAAATGGATTCCTCGACAAGGGCACTGTTTCTGGGGCGCACGGTGCAGCCCCGCCGCCGGTCGCCTGAATCCTCCGGCGCTTCTCGCTGAGCTGCTGCCCCGCGTACTCGGCCATCTCCGCGCACTTCCGCTTCGACAGCTCCGTCACAACGCCCGGCGGCGCGGCGGAGTGCTTGGCGAGGGGTACGTCGGGCGTGGTTGCCTCGAGCGCAGCCCACGGGGGCGGGGGGCGGTAGAGCATCAGCTCCGCGTCCTTTGCGGAGGGCGGCATCGGGGCTTCGGGGGGGTAGGTGTATCCCCGCGAGGAGTTGCGCGCGCGCGCGGGGAGTTGCTCGGAGCGGTAGAACGACAGGACATCCTGCTTCGCGGCGTGCGCGGAGAGTTCCTGGTCAGCGATGTGGTTGTGTAGAGCGTAGTTTGTGAAGCGCCGACGGTGCGAGCCTCCGAGGGACGACCCCCCAGGATCGTCCATGGATGGCTTTCTCTCCTGTGCAAACCGCCCAAGGCGTCGGAGGGGCTTGGGCACCTCCTTGCTGGATCCCACGAAAAAGTGGCTGGAGCCGGCGCTTAGGGTGACACAGACATCTTCGACGCGTGCTGCTTCCGTCGCGGGGCGTTCCGCAGTGGCAGGGTGGTAAAGGGTGTTGACGTGCAGCGTGAACACGTTCGGGGAGGAGAAAAGTCCACCCGCAGACGAGAGAAGGGCCATGGACAGTCGAAGGGGCGTCGGGTGGTATAAGCTCTGTTGCTCCGGCGGCGCTGGATGGAAGTTTGGAAGAAAGGCGTCTGAGCGACATTGAGTTCCCCGGACATCTATATAATGAAAGTTAGACTACTTGCTTGGGAACGAGAGCCTACACACCGAGAATCGAGAGGAGTTGAAAGGGGGGAAGATTGGCGCATATTGTGCTGTCGATATTGCGGCAGTTTCTGAGGCGCAGGATGCGGAGGCCCCATGGGCCTCTACGCGTCTGATCGTCACCCCATGAAACTGTTTCGGACAGAACCTTGACTGCATACGACGAGAGGTGGGTGTCGCTTGCGTCCAATGCGCACAGGCCATGGAGGTATTTCAGATTGAAGATGTTCGAGTCCTTCAGTTCGCGACAGCCCGGGAGCTCGAGGATGGTGACCAGGGAGAACTGCGGGGTGGATTTCACGCTCTGCAGCAGCTGGAGGTGTTCGTCCGCCAGGGGAATTGGGTAGCACTGGAACACGGCGGGGAGATTGTCGTATATTTGGACAATGGTGGCCCACAGACGCGGGTCTACGTTTGCCCAGTCAAATTCCGAGAGAGAAAGCGAGGGAATGAGGGCGCGCAGGATGTCGTAGCTCGCGTCGGACGCGGGGGGATGGTACGTGAGGCGGACGGGGCCGATTTGGTTTACCTGGTTTGGGAACAGAGCCAATTTTGTGAGGCAGAACCAGGCGAGGGATGGGAGGTACGAGAGGGTCGCGGGTGGCGTGTTGAACGTGTAGGGCCCGGGAATGTAGGGTGGGGGGAGTATGTACTTTGAAATCGACGCGTCATTTGACTTGGCAGGAGTGGGCGCGCTGAGGACAATTGAAGCAGGCATGAAGCCGGCGCGTTTCAGGGCAGTCTATCATGGTGGCAAGGGAATTCCAATAGAAGACAGTTCTCAGTACTGGGATTATAGCTATTATTACAGTACATAGGCATCCAGACGTGGGAACTTGGTGGAAACGGCGCTGCCGGTGGACATTCATGCAGAGGGACGCGCAAGACGCGCTAAATGGGTGTATGGCGTGGGGGAGGAAGCCGGTATAGGCGCCAAAATCCATTGACTGGGTCGAGAACGCGTCGGGGAGCGCCGCCGCGTGCGGTGGGAGGGGTGGTGGCACGGCTGTCGGGTAACTTTGATGTTCGAGGCTTCAAAACTTCGAGGTGGGGTCCAGGAGAGAGGGAGGGCAATGTTTGAAGGCAGCAGAGGAGCCGCATGACGCTGAAATACTGTTGTGCGGTGGACGGAAGCTGGCGGTCGTGGTGGGAGGAGGAAAGAGGCACGATGTCGGAGAATGAAAGCTGTGTGGCAGGCCGAGATGGCTGCCGAACCTCACGTGGAAGCTCCTTCTAAATAAGGAGATGCTTAGTCAGGAACCCAAGGGCGAAAAGTCAAGAACTCCGGCGCGGATACGCGTTGCTTTGATGTGTTTGCGCTATCCCATCAACTTTCGTTTTCCACTCTCCTCCTTGGTCTTTCATCTGTTGCCTGAGACAGACGGAAACGCATCCCATGCAACGCGCCACTGCGCCCATTGCGTATTACCCCGCTACGTGGAACGCTATGGCTTTGTTGGGTAAGTATGTAGGAACAGGTGGTGGGCGGATGATGGTTGGTTTGGATTCCATTGGAGCTACATATTCCAGCCTAATTACATTACAATGTCTACATTTCGAATAAAATGACGCGCCGAGCCATCCACCTGGTCGTTCGCACTGCTCGCTTTACCTGTGGAGTACATTGAGAAACGCACTGCAAAACGTCAGAAAAAATCATGGCTGTCGCTGATGACTGCACGTAATATTATAGATTTATGCCAAGTGTGTCGAGGGCGTATTTAACGAGGATTGCAAGGACCTATCCTGTGCTCGAGGTCCCCGCTGAGGTGATGCCGGGTTGTCACACACTCGGGGGGAGTGGCGGTGCGGCATGACAACGGCCTCTTATACGTCTCTCACTCCACTTCCCGTCCTGGTTGGCGCCCGTTCTTGCTCACAATCCTTTCCTTCCCCCCCGTTTAGCCGCCCATGGCCTCCCAGGGCTTCTCCCTACAGGACCCCCGCGCACCCAATCCTTTCGCTGACCCAAGACAACAGCAGCAGCAGCAGCAACAGCCAGGCATCCAGTACGGCCAGCGCTCTCAGTACGAGTCCGAGTCCGACCACGACCACTATGGCGCTGTGAATGCCAGCACTACCCGTCTCGCAGGCGGCCCCGCATGTCAGTTTCTCTCCTCGTTTCTTAGTCACCGCTCACCTCGTCTTTCCAGGGGACTCTGAGGCGAACCGGCGCTACAACCCCTCCATCGACTCACAATCCAGCATGCCCAGCATGTCTCCATTCGCAGACCCGGGGACTGGCTCCTCAGAACCCTACCCTGCCTGGTCCGCAGACCGCCAGATTCCAATGTCGACCGAGGAGATCGAAGACATTTTCCTCGATCTTACACAGAAGTTTGGCTTCCAGCGCGACTCGATGCGCAACATGGCAAGTCCCTTCATCCTCCGCTAGCCTGCCGTCTGACAAAGCCCGTATAGTTCGACTTTACGATGCAGCTGCTCGACTCGAGAGCCTCCCGCATGACACCCAATCAGGCCCTGCTCACCCTCCACGCCGACTACATCGGGGGGCAGCACGCAAACTACCGCAAATGGTACTTTGCTGCCCAGCTCAATCTTGACGACGCCGTGGGCCATGCCCAGAACCCCGGCCTCCAACGGCTCAAATCCGTAAAGGGCCCCAAGAACAAGAGCACAAAGTCCCTCGACAGCGCTCTTAACCGCTGGCGAAATGCCATGAACAACATGAGCCAGTACGATCGTCTCCGCCAGATCGCACTCTACCTGCTCTGCTGGGGCGAAGCTGGCAATGTCCGCTTCGTTCCGGAAACCCTCTGCTTCATCTTCAAGTGCGCAGACGACTATTACCGTAGTCCCGAGTGCCAGAACAGTGTGGAACCGGTCCCCGAGGGTCTCTATCTCAACACGGTCATCAAGCCGCTTTACCGATTCATGCGCGACCAGGGATACGAGGTCGTCGACGGTAAGTTTGTGCGAAAGGAAAAGGACCACAAGGATATCATTGGCTACGATGACATCAACCAGCTGTTCTGGTATCCCGAGGGTCTAGCGAAGATCGTCCTCACCGACAATGTAAGCTTCACCTCGGGTTCATGGCGCAGCTGCTTACTTTGGCGTCTAGTCTCGGCTTGTCGATGTATCGCCATCGCAACGCTTCATGCGATTCAGCAAAATCGACTGGAACCGTGTGTTTTTCAAGACATACTTTGAGAAACGTTCAAAGTCGCATCTCCTCGTCAATTTCAACCGGATTTGGATCCTTCATATAGCCATATACTACTTTTACACGGCCTTCAACTCTCCCCGGGCATATGCCCCACACAACAAGCTTGATCCGTCACCCCAGATGACATGGTCCGCTGTGGCACTCGGAGGCGCCGTATCCACCGGCATTATGATTCTGGCCACCATTGCCGAGTACTCCTACATTCCAACTACTTGGAATAATGCTTCCCACCTGACGACTCGGTTGCTGTTCCTCATAGTCATCCTTGCGCTTACGGCGGGCCCCACCTTTTACATTGCTTCCATCGATGGCCGTGCCAACCAGACCTCACAAGTGCCACTCATTATCGCTATCGTGCAGTTCTTCATTTCGGTAGTCGTCACCTTGGTGTTTGGTCTCATTCCCTCCGGGAGAATGTTTGGCGATCGTGTGGCCGGGAAATCCCGGAAGTATATGGCGTCCCAGACGTTCACGGCTTCCTACCCAGCCCTGTCGCGCAGCGCCCGCAGCGCGTCGATCTTCCTCTGGGTGCTCATCTTCGGCTGCAAGTTTGTCGAGTCCTACTTCTTCTTGACCACCTCGTTCAGTAGTCCCATTGCTGTGATGGTGCGGACTCAGGTTCAGGGATGCAACGACAAGATTTTCGGCACAGCGCTTTGCTCGAATCAGGTCCTGTTCACACTCGCCATCATGTATGTCATGGACCTGGTGCTGTTCTTCCTGGACACGTACCTCTGGTACATCATCTGGATCGTCGTGTTCAGTATCGGGAGGTCGTTCGCCTTGGGTCTATCCATTTGGACTCCCTGGTCCGAAATCTTTACAAGGTTGCCCAAGCGGATATACGCTAAACTATTGGCCACGGGCGAGATGGAGGTCAAATACAAGCCAAAGGTTCGTCCATCGCTTTGCCCCCAGCCATGACACTAACCTCGTCTTAGGTCCTTGTCTCTCAAATCTGGAACGCTGTAATTATTTCTATGTATCGCGAGCACTTGCTTTCTATCGACCACGTACAACGGCTGTTGTACCATCAAGTAGATGGGCCCGATGGCCGGCGCACCCTCCGTGCACCGCCTTTCTTTACCAACCAAACGGGTGGAGGTTTCAAAGGAGCCTTTTTCCCTCCTGGTGGCGAGGCTGAACGTCGTATCTCGTTCTTTGCGTCTTCCCTGACCACAACCTTCCCCGAGCCGCTTCCCGTCGATGCGATGCCGACTTTCACCGTCCTGGTGCCCCATTATTCGGAGAAGATCTTGCTCAGTCTTCGCGAGATCATTCGCGAGGAGGATCAGAATACTCGTGTCACCCTGCTCGAGTACCTGAAGCAGCTGCACCCGGTCGAGTGGGACAACTTTGTGAAGGACACGAAAATATTGGCGGAAGAGACGGATGCGATGGACGGGACGGCCTCTCAAAACGGCAGCGAGAAGGCGGCCAAGGCCGACGACCTTCCCTTCTACTGCATCGGGTTCAAAACGTCGTCGCCTGAATATACGCTGCGCACGCGTATCTGGGCGTCGCTCCGTGCACAGACGCTCTACCGAACGGTGTCCGGGATGATGAACTACTCAAAAGCGATCAAGCTTCTCTACCGCGTCGAGAATCCCGACATCGTGCACAACTTTGGGGGCAACACGGAGCGTTTGGAGCGCGAGCTGGAGCGCATGGCACGGCGCAAGTTCAAGTTTGCGGTTTCCATGCAACGGTTCTCCAAGTTCAACAAGGAGGAGCAGGAGAACGCCGAGTTCTTGTTGCGTGCGTACCCCGATCTGCAGATTGCATACCTGGACGAGGAGCCCGGGAAAAATGGCGGCGAAGCCCGGTTGTTCTCGGCGCTCATCGACGGACATTCCGAGATTGACGAGGCAACCGGGAAGCGAAAGCCCAAGTTCCGTGTTGAGCTCCCCGGGAACCCGATTCTCGGCGACGGCAAATCGGACAACCAGAACCACGCCATGATCTTCTACCGCGGCGAATACCTCCAGCTCATCGACGCCAACCAGGACAATTATCTGGAAGAATGTCTCAAGATTCGTAACGTCCTTGGAGAGTTCGAGGAGTTCTCCGTCTCCAGCCAGAGCCCGTACGCACAGTGGGGCCACAAGGAGTTCACCAAGGCGCCGGTCGCGATCCTCGGTACTCGCGAGTATATCTTTTCGGAGAACATCGGTGTGCTCGGTGACATTGCCGCCGGGAAGGAGCAGACGTTCGGTACCATGACGGCGCGTGCATTGGCCTGGATCGGTGGGAAACTGCATTACGGTCATCCCGATTTCCTGAACGCGACCTTTATGAACACCCGCGGCGGTGTGTCCAAAGCGCAGAAGGGCTTGCATCTTAACGAGGATATTTTCGCCGGGATGAACGCATTCGGCCGTGGCGGGCGTATCAAGCACTCGGAGTACTACCAGTGCGGTAAAGGTCGCGACCTCGGATTTGGCACCATCCTGAACTTCCAGACGAAGATCGGCACGGGTATGGGGGAACAAATGCTCAGCCGCGAATACTATTATTTGGGGACCCAGCTGCCCATCGACCGCTTCCTCACGTTCTACTACGGACACCCTGGCTTCCATATCAACAACATCCTCGTCATTTATTCTATCCAGGTTTTCATGGTCACACGTCAGTTGTTACCAATCGTGACCACTGTGCTCAGCTAACATCATTGGCAGTCGTTTTCCTCGGGACACTGAATAAACAGCTGGCGATCTGCAAGGTTGATTCCTCGGGCAATGTCATTGGCGGGCAACCAGGATGCTACAACCTCATCCCCGTCTTTGATTGGATTCGGCGCTGCATCGTCTCCATCTTCTTGGTGTTCTTCATCGCTTTCTTGCCTTTGTTCTTGCAAGGTAATTGAATGGTCCATCGCCAATGCCAGTGATCCCTACTGACGTGACGTTTCAGAACTGGTGGAGCGCGGTACCGGGAAGGCTCTGCTTCGACTCGCGAAACATTTCCTCTCGTTGTCCCCCGTCTTCGAGGTGTTCTCGACGCAAATTTATTCCCAGTCCATCTTGAGCAATTTGACGTTCGGTGGGGCGCGATACATCGCCACGGGACGTGGTTTCGCTACCACTCGCATGTCCTTCTCCATCCTTTACTCCAGGTTTGCGGGACCGAGCATCTACATGGGCATGCGCAACCTTCTACTCTTGCTTTACGCGACCATGGCCCTCTTCATCCCCCATCTGATCTACTTCTGGCTCTCGGTACTGTCACTTTGCGTCGCGCCCTTCCTCTTCAACCCGCACCAGTTCTCGTTTGCCGACTTTATCATCGACTACCGCGAGTTCTTGCGTTGGATGTCGCGAGGCAACTCCCGATCGAAGGCGAGCAGCTGGTATGGGTATTGCCGTCTGTCCCGGACCATGATCACCGGTTTCAAGAAGAAGAAACTGGGACACCCCTCCGAGAAACTGTCGAGTGATGTACCGCGGGCATCCTGGGGAGCAATTATCTTCTCCGAAGTCCTTGGGCCAACCTGTGTGGCGATTATGTTCATCGTTGCCTACATGTTCGTCAAATCGTTCCCCGACAAGACAGGACACCAGAACCCGAGTCCTCTGATTCGAATCGCTATTGTGGCCATCGGACCGATGGCGTGGAACGCCACGATCCTGCTTGCACTGTTCCTCATTTCGCTCTTCCTGGGACCCATGCTGGAATCTTGGAATAAATTCGGCGCGGTGATGGCTGCCTTGGCGCATGTCCTCTCTTTGCTTGGCATCATAATATTCTTCGAATTTTTCGTATGTTTGCGTTTGTTTTGATGCTCGGTACATGCTGACAGTCTGTGCAGTGGTTCCTCGAGCTTTGGGACGCATCGCACGCCGTACTCGGCCTCATTGCTATCGTCGCTGTTCAGCGCGCGATTACCAAGCTTTTGATTTCGGTCTTCCTCACCAGAGAATACAAGCACGATGAAACCAATCGTGCTTGGTGGACAGGTAAATGGTATGGACGAGGCCTCGGAAACTCGGCCATCTCCCAGCCTGCTCGAGAGTACATTGTGAAAATCGTGGAGATGTCGTTGTGGAGTTCCGACTTCATAATCGCGCACTTCTTGCTGATTATCCTAACTCCGCCCATTTTGATTCCGTTTGCCAACCGACTGCATTCAACGATGTTGTGTGCGTACATTTTCCTACTCACCGCATTCGGCCTAATAGGTTTAATCAGTCTGGCTCCGGCCCTCGAAACAAATTCGGGCACCTTTGTTTTCGATGAAACAAAAGAGGCAGCGAAGATGGATTGTGCGACATTTTTTATTTGTAGATTGTCCCTGCTCACCGAGCGAACTCTAGGTCATCAAGTATTCCATCATTTATGTTCTGGTCGTCGCTTTCCTTGCTGCGTTGATTGTCCTGCGTACGTCTCGTTTTGCAGTCATCAATTAACTAGCTGACCGACTAAACAGCTGCACTGTTCCGGAACACTATCACCTTCAATTGCACCCTGTGCAAGACCATCTAACGATTTATTTCATCAATTTTTGCATTGCACCCATATACCTTACTGCAGCGTGGCAGCTATCTTGAGTTCTTTGTGTACCACTATAATATTCAATACACACACACACATTAGAGGAATTATATATTACGGTTGATACGGCGTCAATAGCAAGTCTCGCGGCGCGTACCTTGTCGGTAAGCAAATTTCTGAGGATAGCTGTTGGTTTACAGCGTTTCCGCCACAACGCTATAAAAATTTCTCTCCATACCTCCGTTGAGTTCATCGAACTGGTATGGTACGTCCCTGCTCCCATCACCATTGTACAGAGCAAATCCATTTACAATGCCGAGATAAATCAAGCATAGTACGCCTACTCAGTAAATATCTTCTCATAAAATCGAGGATCGTGCATTAGAGTTATGGCGTCATTCACCAGGGTCATGTCTGGAAGATGCAACAATGAGCACCCAGATTTCGAGTCCGCATCCGACGCACCAATATCGGTTCCGATATTTACAGATCGGAACATCTTAATCGTGGTGGAATCCACCACATTGCCTATAACCTCGAAGTAGGCATTGGGAGAGATCATCTCCTGTGAGACAGAGTTATACACAGCGCGCATCCGTTGGAGGACAGTGCTCACCGGTAACAGCGTAACCGTTACCTCTCCTCCATCGCATGCCTGCACCGTCCAACCAGTAGCTGTTAGCTATGAAGCAGGTCAGCTTCTAATGTGGCAGAGGGTCGTCACAGGTCGCGTCTGCCCATATAGGGTGCGTATGTACCTTGGTTGGTCGGCACGTTAATCTCACAGTTTTCCCCTGAAATCTTGGAAGGAGGGCAGAGTTGACGCGGATTACGGGTAAGCTATCCGACATTGGGAGCAGATGGCCGACAGTGGTCTGGATTAGTGTGGAAGTCGCGGGCGACTGGGAGTGGCTGGTGAGAGTGAAGCAAAAGGTGGTCGCGTTACCGTGACGTTCACGTGTATATCACGTCTCGCGTGACACCCGCGCTTTGCCCAAAACAGAATAGGGGTCAAACCTGAAAGCATGGCACCCCATTATACCGGACAGCGGCATCGGGGATAGCGGGATACTGGCGGGATACCGGCCGTGTCATGTCTCAACTATTTCCGTCTTTGAATTAATCGTCAGCGAGACGCTGACGCGGACGGATGGCGCGCACCGCCGGCGTGGGCATGTCAACAGCGGCCTTAACGTGTTGGTAAACGGGATACAGGATACAAAGTAGTACATATATAATGATAAACCGATCCAATGCTATCTTACAATAACTTAAGCAACTAAGGTTATACAACGAGTTCATCGGCAGATTCTTGAACGGTCTCCACCGATGTGTACGAGTGTGCCAAGTCAACCTGGAAGGCGGGTCAGAAATCCGCCTTGTACCTGAGGGCTATAACTTACGAAAATAGCTGAAGCTCGCCGCATCATATACGTCCGAAGATCCTTGGGTCGTTTTGCTGGTCGTTTTGCTAGCGTACTTCCCACTGTATCCAGTTGGGACATAGGCTCGTCAATACGGCTGCTGACATCGACCTAACAAAATCATGAGAACTAGCGACATACATAGGTAAACTGAATGAGCTTACGAAAAGACTTGAATTCGTCTTTAACGCGGACCACGATGGGCGGCTGTCTTTGGAAAGCGTTGCTGCTAGAATTACCGACATTCTTTTGTTACGCTTCGACGTTGGTGGCGAGGGACCAGGGGTCGCTACTTTCGTAGAGCACGTAGACTCGGGAGACGTCGGGGTGTCGAAAGAGTGAAGGCGGATCGGGAAGGGCATCGGTATGTTGAAAGGCCTCCCCATCGGGGTTACAGGAGGGATGCGTCTGGCTGGGTTTTTGGCCAGGGACAACCGCTTTTTCCTGTGCTCGCGGAGTTTCTGGTGGGAATTGAGCTTTCGTCGCAGAGGAAGGAGGAGGTTCGCTTACTCTCGATGTCAACACATGACGATGTCGATCCAGTAAACGATCTACTGCATCTATCTTCGCAATCGAATCGGATTTCTTCTGCAGCCGACCTGAGATAGGGCGTCGCTTGACCTCGGCGTCTTTTCCGTACGAAGAAGAACGTTTAATCGACGCTTGTCCATCGGCGAAGGCCTCCTCCAAAGACGCCAGCCGGGCTTTCAAGGCACCGTTTTCTTCCGCCAACACCCGGGAACGTTCCTCGACATCCGCACGTAAATCTCTCTCCACCTCTAGCGCCTGTGACGAAGAGTCAAGGCACATCACCAGTTGCTTCTGCAGCGAGGACACTCGCTGCGTGAGGATCGTGCACTGCTGTTCATTGGTGGAGAGGCGAACTTGGGCGATGTGGAGTTCATCACGGGTGGAGACGAGTTCTGCCCGAAGAGTGCCCTGATGTTCCAGCGTGATCCCAAGGGTTGGGCGGTCAGCCTCCGGAGGGGGTTGGGAGACCTCGTTTATGGAATCCGAGTTGGCCGGACCGCGCCGACGTAGCTCAGCCTCGAGAACACCCCGCATCCACTCATCTGCCTGTGACTTGGTGATGAGCGAGGATATGTCTTCTTGAAGAGCAGCGTCTCGTCCGACGAGGAGTTTGTTGTGTTCAAGGAGGGTGAAGTTGAGGGCGGATAGCCTCGCCACCTCGTCGTCGGCGGTCTTCCGAGCGGAACGTTCCTCCTCGAGCGCGGTTGATAGAGATGCGCAGGATTCTTCCTTTTGCCGCAATGAGCGCGAAATCATGGCGTTCTGAGCGCGCATTTTCTTGAGAGAATCTTGAAGCTCTTCTCTCAATCTGCGCTCATAATCAGCATCGTTTTGGTCGCTCCCCTGGCCATCGGAGCCATAGGCGGATGAGGAAACCGAGGAAAACCGGGCATGAGAGAGCGTGGAGAAGCGTCTGCTGGAACGCCGTTCCGCCCGCTCGCTATTCAGAGCATCCCGTGTCTCTTCAAGTTCGACAGAAATCCTAGTGTGGCGAGATTCCAGCTCTGCGATCCTTGACTCGAAGTCAAGAATAAGCTCCAGAGTCGCAGGAGTGAGTGCACCTCCATATGACTTTGGCCGGATCCTAGGGCGGGTTGTCCGGGGGGCGGGTGCGTCAAACAAGGACTCTGACAGTAATTGAGGAGAAGAGGCGAAGGGCTGCTGGGTCAGCCTGATCGGAGGTGGGGATGACGGCGGGGAAGGGTCGGGGGAGTATGGAGAAGGAGAGTAGGGTAAAGGGGTCTGTAAATGACGAGGTAAGCAACCAGATGGAACGGCTAAAGAGCTGGCATCGAACTCACCAAAAGATCGAAGAAGGGAGAAACTGGTGAAGGAGGGTCGTACGGGTTCACGTTAATGGAGAGCCGTTTTTTCTGAAGGGAAATGGGGGAGATCATCCCAAGAGGTTGCGCGCGAACAAGGAGAGTTGTGGTGAAGATGAAATTCACAGTAAGGGCATCTGAAGAAGGAGGCTGACAAGCAGCACGTCCGGTAAGCGAACAGTGAAAGGTGGGCCAGATGCGCAAGCGCAATCGTCAGAAATTCAGAAGCGTATCAGCAGCGAGATGTAAATGATGCAACTTTGAGCGCCCGCTGCCCGTCCCACTGTGGATGACTCTGGGCGCTGATGCCATTGTCAAAGAATGGCATTAGTCCGAAAGAAAAGCCGCCGAAAGGTGGAGAGCCACAATGTAATTCTGATACCTTGCCGCCGCAAGAGTTTGAAACGCGAGACGTGGTAGGGATCACCCCGATAGCAAGTACTGTCAATGATACGCGACGCGTCCAGTTGAGCATTCCCACGTGCACGGTCTCAGCGCTGCATGGAATACTTCAACAAATTTCTAAGGACAGGCATCCAGCCCGCCCCAAAGCCGCCCACAGACCATGCCCAGGAGTTCCACAAGTCCTGGAATCGTGTCAAGGTTGGTGTCTTCCTCCGGGGCCTTCACCCACCTCACCTCGACTAGAACACCCTCCTGCATCCCGACGAGAGGCAGTTGACCCGAGGAATAAAGTCCACCGATGTCCCGGCGCATCTACAGTCAATGGTAGACTCCCTGGTGCTGGAATCGACGCGTACGGAGGAAGGGTATGTCCGTTGCCACGCAGGCATCGTCTGAATAACACCTTTGGCAGCGGCACGGGAGCTTGCCTGGAGTATCTGTTAAAGAACGGTGCGGCCATGGTCATATGTGTATCTCTGCAGTCAACTTAAATGGCTCCCAGATGTTCTGGGCACACTCGTTCGTCTCAGTGAGACGGATCGGCCATCAGGCATTCAAGCTGAAGTTCTGCGGGCGGTCCAGAACATGGTTGTTCTGCTTGACGAGCAGTTCCTCGTACATTCGGCGGTCCACCGGGCAGTCTTGAGGCTCCTACGCAACTGTGCCGGCGATGATTTGCAGGAACAGCTGGATGGCAAGAACAAGGTCATGGGAGCTGCCCGCAACGCTGTTCGCGGTCAACCATCAGAGTATGAAGAAGATTGTGAGTCTCTCCATGCTGCGTCTCATTCGTGCACTCAAGTCCGCAGTGGTCAATCTACTCTGCATCCTCTGCAGTCGCATACGCACATATCGCGAGTTGCTTATGATATTCTTTCACGATAAGCACTGGTATCGATCCGAACCGCTGTTTTCAGTCGAGGAGGAGGAGGAGGAAGACGTCGACGAAACCTCCAAATCGGAAAGTACCGATTCATCTGCGAACCGAGCACCATCCCCCACTCCTTCCCAGGCCACCGTAACTTCTGCCCCCGCTTCATCTGTGACCAAAAAGACCGAGTACGAATTCCTCCTCTTCAACTATCTACTCCGCTTTGTTCATCGAGAGGGGCAAATCGGGGACTTTGCTCGTGCCGGTCTGTTGTTCCTTATGGACGTGGCCATGTCCCCCGGCGAACCAGTTCACAGACTCGCAGACACAGCCTCTGTTTCCTCCGACCCTTCACCATCAGATCCCATCACAGACGCAGCACTAGCATTAGCGGAATATATTCTCGACGGGGACTTTTCCGAGGTGCTTGGCGCAGGATTGGGTGCAGTTTACTCTCTCCTTCCTTCGAAACTGGAGTTCAGGCCTCCTGCTGCGTCTGGCGACGCCCGAAGTGGGATGATCATTGGCACCACAGGAATTGAAACCGAGGACGAAAAGGAGCTGATGGAGGTTGCAAAGGATCGGTCCCGGGCAATGGGCATTGAAGACGCAGCGAACCCGGACTTCAAATCCCGTCTAGACCATTTCCTCAAACTGCTCGAGTTTCTGCAAGATGTGCTCAAGCGCAATGTTGTTCACGACACAATAGACGCATCCTCCTTGGTTGGAACTGCCATTGTCCAGTCCATTTTAGACGCCGTGCGCCGCATATTCCTGGAGAATGTTTTATACCCCTCTGTCCTCGAATGTTCCGATGCAGATGGGAGTGCAGTGGCGGTCATGTCGTACATCGAGGTCATGATCCGAACTCTGCAGGATGGACAACTCTCGGACCTTCTCGTCAACTTCCTCATGAGCGAGGACAATGACGAGGTTCGGTCGCGGCAGCGCCCGCACACTGTTTTGACACTGGGTGGGGACGCACCCCCACAGGCGAAATCCGCCGACAAGCAAGCGAAGCTAAGGAGGCGCAAAAGCAGTGCGATGGTATTGCTCGAGATGGAAGCCCCCGAATCCAATCGGCAGTCGGAGTATTTCACGTCCATGGGTCGATTCACACTAAAAGATCTCTTGATGTCGAATTTGAGATCTCAGTCGCAGGCCACATCAACGTCCGCGCTGCAACTCTTGCGGTCGATGCTCCTGCAGCATTCACAGCTCTGCGTTGACCGACTTCTCATCGTCATACCAGATCCACGGGCGACAAACTTCCCACAACCGCCAATGATACCTCCCCCTCCCTCATTTTCAAAACCGGAAACGGACGACGACGACGACGAGACATTTATATACCCTGGTACAGAGGACGAAATTGATCAAATTCCGAGCGGTCCGGTATTCTACCAACCGGATACGACATATTCAACTCATGAACGTGAGATGGGATTGTACCTCACATTGGTATCCCGTGTCGACCCGTCGCATAACGACGATGCTTTCAGCACGGGATATGACCATTACCTTCGGGACGCTCTGTTCTCTATACAGAGCCAGGCAGCTTTCCGGCTCGAAACTGACGATATCGAGTCTCGCCAGAAGTTGAAGCACAGGCTCAATCCCAACGATCCTATCCTATCCCTCGTCCTTGAATCCCTCAGAAAGTTCTTTTCCAATACCCCCGAATTTAACATCGCTTTAACTGGTGTCCTGGCGACACTCGCCATGCACCCCGACCGTTCTCTTGCAGGATGGTTGACGTTTGCACTCAGCGATCCTTTTGACGAGCGGCCTGAAGCCCAAGAAGAGCAGTATCCCGAGCCAGACGGTGACGGCGATGATCGTTCTATCGACTTCAAGATAGAAGAGAAGCTGGCCACGGACACGAACTTCTTGCCCGCTTCGCGAATGGACGCCGCATCGCGGCCCATCGTGCACACCATCTTCCACGGGCTCGTTTCACAACTGGAACGGTATCGGCAGCTAGTCGACAATTTTGACAAGTTTCTGCTTGAGCGCAGACAAGGTCTCTTATTTTCTGAAAACTTGACCGACGCTTTGTCCCTACTGGATTTGTCTGACGAGCCAACACAAGTCCCGGCGACGCCCGAACCCGTTCAGGCCGCGAGGCCCAAACCAAAGCCTTCAGCATCTTCGTTCGTTACTTCTTTCCTGACCCCGAAGAAGAACAAGCCCACGAAGCCGCTGCTGAGCGAGCCATCTACGCCTCCCAGAAGCGGTCAGAACAGGGGCGTTTCCGCCAGCCCATTTGGCCCACATTATCAGCAAACCGGTTCCATATCAGTAGAACCTTTCGTCGCGCCTGTACCTTCTACCGGTCCGTGGACGCCGGCCAAATCGTCGAGGTGGACGGCCGATGAAGAGGATGTATTCGGATCCGTATGGTCGGACAAGACCCATACGGCAGAGCCAGAGCCAATGCACGTCGACCCCGACAGCTCGCGGCCAGAAAAAATAGCCAATGTGACTCTATCACAGCTGCTGGACAACGTCGTGATACTAGAGGAAAGCATCAAAGAACTTGTTGCTATCATCCATGCTCGACGCAGTCTGGGGATTGACTCCGTTCGTTATTTGTAATTTTATTGCTTCTATCTGTGTACTTGTACAACTGCTTTGCTCTGAAAATCCAATCTCATAAATAGATAAATCGGCATACATATTACAAAAGTGGGTGCAAAAGAGCTCCAATTATTTTGCCTTCCTTCCCTTGCGCCCTTTCGAATCCCCGGCTGATGTCTGCTCTTTATTTCCGAAGAGTTTCTGCTGCAGCTTCTCGAATTCTGCGTCGTCGATGTCGGGTGGTGGAGGAACGCCTCGTTGCTTTTTCTTGGGCGATTCGTCAGTGGGCTCAGCATTGCTGCGTTTCTTCCCTTTCCGCGATTTCGTTTCGGGCTCCGCGTACTTGGCGGCAAGACTGTCGAAGAAGCTGTCGGAGTTCTTCTGCCTTTTGAGGATCACAGCTTGAAGGGCCGACAAATCTTCCACATCCTCTTGTCCCTCATCCTTGTTCCCCTTCCCCTTGCCCTTGCCGCGACTCTTCCGTTCAGACGGCTTCCCGCTACCGTAGAACTCGTCCCAAACTCCGAGCTCCTTTGCCATTTGTTCCGCCTCCTCCGCCTCCTCCTCCCCCTGCTTTCTTCGTACCAATTTAGACTTCTCGTCCTTGATGCCCCCCTCCCATGCCGCCAGAGCAGGCAGGTCGCCCTTGGCTATCAGGTCCGTTATGACGACGATGAACCGTGCTTCATCGTCGTAGTTGGAGTGTGGGATGAACGTCATGATATCGCCAATAGACCCTTGGGTTTCAAGGTACGCAGATTTAAGATCCTCGACTTCCTCAGCCGAGCCTATAGATGGACGCTAAGCAAGGCCAATTGTATTGACGCGTCAAAAGCTCACCTTGATATTCCTTCTTCATTTCATCCAATTTCCCTCGAGTGACACGATCGAACAGCTCCTCGAAATACGCGTCCCAACCATCTTCTCCCGCCCCCAAGTCGAAGCCCTCGTCCGTCTTCCCGGTCTTATCGTACCGCTGGCGTCGTTTCTCGTCACCGAGGACCGCGTATGCAAATCCGATTTGTTGGAACTTTGTCGACGCCTCAGCCTTGCGGGCCTCGGTGGCAGTCGTCTGTTTATCCGGGTGATGCACGAGAGCGAGTCTGCGGTATGCCTTTTTGATATCATCTAGTTTCGCGTCGCTGGCGAGAGAGAGAATAGCATAAAGGTCGACCGACTCTTGACCAGGGAAGAACTGGCTAATAGGGTCCTCGCGATCCATGGTGGTTTGCAGCAAGAATGTTTGCTTATGTGATACACGCGTCGCGTCACACCACCAATCAAAGTTTACCAGAGAGGCAAGTGTAATTATCGCCGATTCCGGCTCTGTTCTACCCTCACACCACCTCCCGCCGCTCGCTGGCGCATATCTTCCTCGTCCAGCCCGGCTTCGGCCAAGATTTTTTCAACCTCCTTCAAAATTGGCTTGTACGTATCTGCGACAATATTAACGGTTGGGATAGTAAATGTATTGGTGGAAGTGTCGTACCGTATGTTTCTTCTGCCAGGGCAAATCCATCCCGACGGAGCTGCTTACCCTGGTTTTCGGTTGATACGTGGGCTTTCTGAGCCCAATGCGCTCCTGTGACTTGACTCAGCATACATCAGAGGGAAATGGATAGTGCTTACGGGAGCGAGCGTAGAACATTGCCAGGGTCTCGCCAGGCAGAGGCGTGCCCAGGACCTCCTCCGGAGATCTGTCCTTGGATACCCCCATAAATGCAGTGGCCTTCAAACGAAGTGCGGCCTGATGGCATTGTGAAATGCTGTCGATATTGATGTACTGAACTCACCTGTTCGTCCTCTGTCGGTTCAGCAACCGTCACGGCAGGAAGGTCGGCCTCTTCTGCCACTGCTGGCGTATCCTCTTCGTGTTTCTTCTCCTGCTCCTCCTCTTCCTCCTCCTCCTCCGGGTCATCATCCTCGTCATCTTCGTCATCTTCGTCGTCGTCTTCACTGCTACTACTATCATCGTCTTCCGCAATAATAATTCCGCTCTCCTTCAAGCACGTATAACGTTCCATCTTATCAAGCTGGATAGAATAGAAATCGTCAAGAGTATATTCCCTCTTGCCTCGCTCGTAAATGCCTCCATAGCTGTAAAAACGTGTGGTCAACGTATGAGATCGGCGTTCATTTGAAGAAACGAACATGTAAAGAGTATTGCGGAGCACCGCTAGCATGACATTGTAGCGGGGAAGGGGTGTGGTTAAAAGAGGGTCATCCGGGTTAACCTCAACAACGGGCAATGGTGGTTGAATAGTCGGTTTGTTCTGCGGATGGGCAACAAAATGAATAAATAGAAACGCAAGTGGGTAGATACGCACCTCCGTATCATCGTCATCGTCAGTGTCCCCGTGGTCCTCGGGCTTGTATGCCGCGACATGATTTTTCTTTTTTCCGGCGGCTTTGCCTTTGCTTTTGGGGCGTTTCAGGGTCATCGAAACCCATTTACCTTTTCCAGCTAATTGATAACCATTTCTGCCATACAACTCAGAATGGATCCCGCCTGTCCTTTCAATCGACACTCACAAATCATTCCAGAATACACTCTCCAGCGTCTCCTCCCCAGTGTCCTCATCAGTGACACCACCAAATAGGATCCCGGTGTTTTTGGCCGTCCACAATGTCATAGTGCTGATTGGATGCATTGTATCTCCCGGTTCTGCGGCATTTAAGGAACCACTTACCAGCCTGAACGAAGCGCAGGGGCGTAAGCAGTGGAGGGACGCTTCCGACGTTCCCATTTCACGACGAGAGGGTCCGCAGACGCTTTTGCATTGGCGGTATCAGTAGTAGTAGGCATGGTGAGCCTGGCTGAATTTAGCTGAAAGCGGTCACAGGGATGAAAGAGACTCACTTTAGGAACCATGTATCCTCCAGCATAACACCAATTGGTCGTTTCCCTTTGGCATATTCCTTGCAGTACCCGCCTGATTCTCGTGCATTAAAACCCAGAAGCGATGAATCAGGTGTGAAACAGACCATGCAATACAATCCCGTCAGGAGTAGATAGAAACGAAAAACCACTTCTAGGACTTTTGGGGGTGAGCTGAACTGAAGTCAGATCCGCAAGCGAAGGAAGTACACACTCACGAGGGCCTCAAATCATTTTCCCTGAATTCTATTTGCCGCCATTTGTATTCTTGTAGGTCGAACAACCAGAGGTCATTTAGATATCTTGCTGCATGGCGTATTTGATATCGACAGCAGTAGATATCTATTAAACAACTGACTAGTGATTCCGGGATCATAGAAGCCACCAAAGAGGACGATGAAATGCTTCCAAATCGCCATTCTGTAAAACAGTCAGCCTGAGGGGAAATATTGAGGATCTGAAAGTCCTTACCGATGCCCCGACCTTGCGCTTGGACGGATTTTGGTGTCAATGCGATCCCATGCATGAGTTTGGATATCGAAACTCCAGAAGTCCCTAGCTTGTCGTGAGCAGTCGTTCAGGATCAATGCAGTGGTCACTCTACCTATAGTGATGGAACGAGTTTTGGTGCAAGGATGAAAATTCCCTGGTGAGTTGTTGAGATAAATTTCTGGCTGTTGGCTCAATGAAATAACAAACCCTCCTAAGCCGTGTAATTAGCAACGGACCGTGAAGGAGGGAAACAGCCGAACCGAAGAGAAATATCTTTCCGCCTCCCGCCGGGGACACTGCAACTGCATGTGCAGACCGCGGGCCGGGACAAGTTGGCGATATAAACCTGCGCCATTCATCCTAATCAAGTATGAGAGGTGAAGCGGCGAGAATTGAAAGCAGGGAACAGACCTTCTCCGGCGAATATCTGTATACATCTGAATAGAAATACTAACGCCGCCTTAGATGAGAGCAGGTGAAAGAAGTTGACCGTGCGGGACACACCGCCTTTCCGTCCTCGCTGAAGAATTCGCCGCCGATGCACCAAAGATGGTTTCCATTTGGGCACACAGTGAGTGTAGCGTTGGCCCGTCTGGACGGCGGACCATCAGCCAGTTCCTCCGTAACTTTGTGGGCCTCCTCCCATTCTACGCGAAGCTTTTCCAGTATTCCTTCCAGGTCATCGTCCGAGTCCTCGTCTTCCACCCTCTTAGATTTTGCGGTCTTTTTTTTGGTGGTTCGCTCGACCTTCTGCGCGGCCTTTGCCTTCTTTGCCGCCTTCGCAGTCGACTGCCCGGATTTCTTCTTTGCCATGGGAGGATCGACGGTCGCGGCGTTGTGGGGAGCCGACTAAATGGCGTTGGCGTGAAGTATATTGTCACGATCACCTGAGCTCGTGCTCATAATGACTTTAAGCAATCTAACTACTATATATGATTTATATCCCATTCCCAAACTCAGACGTCTCGTCTCGTCAATGCTATACAGCACAAACGAGGAACTGCAATCACTTCCATCCAACGAACGACTCGAACAGCTCCTCAGCCGCGCGGCCATACTCGTTCAGCCCGCGCGTCCACATCGTGAACCACACACTCGCGAACACGACGCCGTAGGCACACCCCACCGCGACCTGTGGCCACGTGTGGTGTCCGAGCCACACGCGGGAGAGCGCGATCAAGGCCGCCCACGGTAGGACGATAGCGGGGACGAGGACGCGCGCCATCGCCCCAGCGGGCACGGAAGGGTGCAGAGGCAGGTAGATGGACGCTAGAGGTACGAATGTTGCGTAATAAGCAATCGTGGCCGAGTGCGTACTGGGCATTCTGTTGGGTGCGTCAATACTGCACAGCGAACGGACAACAGTTTGACGCACCCATATGTTTTCTTTGTCTGCCGAAGAGCAGGGCGAGGCTGCCGTATCCCTCGTTTCAGAATCTTCACTGAAATGACGCACGCCAGAGCGCCCGCACCTAGTTTATATAAGTACATGAGAACGACTGTCTTCTGGATTACGAGACTAGCACCTAGGTACGCAACGCACGCAGACCGCGTCAGCAGAATGGCAGTCGCTGTGAGCGCAGTTACAGTGAGATTGGTCTGTAGATAGGATAGTCCAGTCAGTCAGTGTCGACTGGCGGGAACTCGATCCTTACCCTGTCCAAGAAGGACAACCACCGGGGCCTCTCCCAGGATGCGGTGGATGATGGCATTGTTGGAATAGTCCCAGCGAGGCTTTAGGTTGGCAAGCTCCAGACAGAGAGAAGTCCTAGAAGTACATGGTGGTCGGACGTAGGCAACGGATAAACTGCCCATCATGAAGGCTTACGTAAATTGATCCATGCGACTGCGAGCTTCGTACTACACGACCATTCTGGGAGCTCAGGCAAGGCGAGCATGCGAGCCTGCCTGAGTGGATGAGAAAGAGTAGCGTATAGTCGGGACTAGCTCATTCGTGCGCCGTAAATGATTAGATTAGATTTGGCAGCGCACAGCCACCTGTCAAAGCTTGTCGACATCCTCACGAGATATTATTCTCGTTCCCGTTCCTCGCTATTCCGCATACGACGTACACTCCACCTTGTCAGTCCAGCCTGGAATATTTCCAACAGTCATGAAAAGGCAAGATTTAGATTCATGAAGAAATGTCGAGTCGACTGAAATATGTGCTTACTCCGTCACTCGCGATAACAATAGACATCGTACATAGTCCTGGTCATAATAATTAGACTTCCCTCCTCCAGAGTTGCGCACGGCTGCATGAGTCGTGCTGCACTAGAATTTGGCGAAGTTGGCCGAGACGTCCTCTTCTCCACTCGCCCTCTCATTGTCGCCCTATTTCCGGGTCAACAGCGATCTCTCGATAGGCTAAAAACCATGCGCGAACAGCTTTCGAAGGAGGTGGTTGAAGTCATTACCACGTTTGGTCCGAGGCTGTACGACGATTTCAACCAGGTTGGATTAGACTTCAACCTACAGTCCACGGTTTTAACTCCTTATTACAGTGGCGAATTCTGGTTCCGTCTGCCAGTGTCCCACGGTCCAGTGGCTTTGGCGTGGGGGGGGCGGAAACGGGGCGGTCGATGCTCAAGGTCTCGGTCTTACCCTCCTTATGATTTGGCTCGATGAACATTTGTTCGGTTGGTCTCGAAGTTCCAACCGTGGGACCAGTGCGTGGGCAGGCACCTCAACAGAGGCTAGTAGGATTGGTAGCCCGAACGACTCGGAGGAAGAAGACACGCGGATTCCTGCCGGTGTCCGTTGAACAAGCAGATAGCAAACCCTCCCGTCAAAGTTCCTACGCGGGACTTAGAACGTCTCAAAACCCTCGCTAGCAGCAGCGCAATTTCGCCCGCATCAGACAGATTGCACCGTTGTAATCCCAGGGAACGAAAAGCTAGTCTCTCCGATCGTGTCCCAGTAGAGCGTATTGCGGCTGTTGACCCATTAGAGCCCGGTTCGACGACGCTACACAGGATCTCAATGACGAGATTCTGATGAAGAAAAATAAAAGGACGACTACCTGATTTTTACTACTACTATGCAACTTGAACCAGTGTGACTTTTTTGAAATTGAAACTATACTAGTAGTTCGAAGTGCAAATCCGCTTAGCGTAGTCTTTTGCGACATACGGCACATTGGACTTTCAGATTCCGGTTACTGGTGTTGAGGGCAGGATAATGCAACTTTCAACTTTCAAATGCCAGCAGTAAATGTCATGGAGGGGCAAAAGAATTCTAGCGAGTAGCCCTTAGACGACTCTAGACAGACGTTTGATCGAAAAATCAAAGATTTTGCTTTGCCCCCGCGGTCAAAATCTCCACTCCCGTCTCCGTTATTCTGATTGGTGGTAAGGGTGAAGGTTAATCGAGAAAATCGACCAAGCACGCACAACAACGTCTCTTCAAACTGGGCGCTCCTTTTTCCATCCACTGTGGTTGCAGTCCAATTGTCCGGCCAATGTACATCTCCCCAGTTTGAGCCCAAGTTTATCATCTTACAGAGAGGATCAGCGGATTGTAAGAAGTCGGGACGCGGTTAATTTTACCGGTTCGATTGTGAAGACCTTGCCAATTATTGTGAATCAGGTTACTTCAATAGCAATTGAGTCACTCACCATCCCGGGCTTCATCGTTCCTACTGCCTTATTCTACCACGCGTATTAGTCAACCAGGCCACAGAACTCGAAAACAGGGACGAAGTACCTTGGCGTAATGTGGTACATTAGGAGCGCAATGGAAAAGACGGTGGATCCCATGTCCAGTATATGTCCGGACAGATGAACACCCGTTGGAACGAGCATGCGGCTCGCTGGGATGGCGTCAAGGGGAGGCAACTAACTGAGACAGGGTGGACTTGCATAATTTTCCCCAGATCGCGAAACAGTGCCCCCGGTTTACAGAGCTCAATCGCTTTGTCCAGGCATTCACGCGATGTTCGAATGAGTTTTGCCGACTCTTCGTCAATCTTGCCTACTGGATAGGTCGCATTGACGTCCCCGTGGAACCCTGTTGAGGTTGAGACAAATGCACAAAGGGAAACCGGCATAAAGTCACCCTGATAATATACACTGATGTCTGTGTGCAGTGGTCAGAATGAACCGCACCAAAAAGAGACGACTTACCGAGGTTGATAATGTCCCCTTCTTTCAACTTCCTCTGATCGGGAATACCGTGGCAAATAACTTCGTTGATTGATCTGGCGAAAGAGCTCACAAAATGCTGAACGAATATGAGTTGTGCGTACTAACGTGCAAACGGATTTTGGGAAATCACGGTAGTTCAGTGGAGAAGGATACGCGTTTCTTTCGATTGTAGCGGTGTGAACGAGCTCATCAATCTCGTCCGTAGTGATTCCTGGTCGCACAGCCGCTGCAGCGAGGTCAAGGATTTCACGGGACATCTGAAGATGAGTTCAGACTGAGACATACGAAATATGTCTCTAAAAGGTCGGCTGGACTCACCCGGCAGACGGTCCTCATTTTCTCGATCTCCTCTGCATTTAATATGTGAATAGGCTGTCCCGCAGCCCGCATCTCCGACTTGGGAATCCCTGTTCAATCCTCAGAGGTCCGTTCCTGCGACGCGAGGTTGAAATTGTTACCGTCCGTCACATAGTCTGGGAGTCGAATGTGCTCCGGGATTTGGCGTTTTGAAGAGAGGGGATACGCAGGTCGCATAGGCCCGGTAAAGTCGTAGCTTGGAAACGGATTGTAGGTTCCATCTGACGCACAAGGTTCAGGCTACGAACGGTGCTCTAGTTGACGAATAATACCCGTGTTGGCAGCGGGATCGTGCTTCGCCAGGTTGTGGATGATTTTATGGGTTTTCTAGAGCACCGTCAACGACTCGGGGCAGGAAGGAGCGCGGAAAAAAGACGCGCCCCTGTGGGGAGATCAGACGAAGGACCCGTAATTCGACAAGCGACTCACATCCTGACTTGAAGCATTCTTGACCGCAAAAGAATGATCCTCGAATTCCAAGCCTGGCACCACACATGTGAGAGGGGACGGACACAACAAGGGGAGGTCATTACTTGTTACAAGTTGGGCATTCCAGTCGGGAGGGCGGGTTGCCATTAGGGCATGCAGAACTCTGGCAAGAGGTCATGGTGCTGTGACGAGTCCAAGTAAATTACGGGTCCCGGCCCGATCCTTTGGTACGGATCACTTTTCGCGTGGACCGTAGTACTTAGCGACTGGTAGGCAACGGATGTCGTTACAATAGCTCATCATGAAGGCTTACATAAATGGGTCCGTGCTCTCCAACGACGACTGTGAGCTCCGCATCGGAATATTTCCAACAGGTGACATGAAAAGGCAAAATTTAGATTCACGAAGAAATATTGAGTCGACTGAAATATGTGCTTATACTCTGTCACTCGCGATAACAATAGACATCGTACATAGTCCCGGTCATAATAATTAGACTCCTCCCCCAGAGTTGCGCACGGCTGGTATAGTAAAGTGAGGATGATGGTATGTACAGTGTACGATGCGTGAAAGGATCGGAAAGCACTGAGGACAAACACAACTACTCTATAGATATCCGAGGGGCGAGGGCCGTGCCGCCATTGTATGAGCCTTGCTGCTGGCTCATGTTCCCTGCAGAGTTTTCCTTTGAGTAATTTGGTCTCGTCGGGACGGCTACATAAGGAGGAATGTTAATTACCGCTGAACAGCTCCAATTTGGTGACGACTGGTGTGTAAGACTGACCGTTGACTTTTGACGCTTGGAGTCCCCTATCGAAGTCGGCGAAGCAGCGTAGGCCGACGGCGAAGGTAGCAAAGAGAAGAATGAAAGCGACGATGGCTGAGAAAGAAAGGGTCAGCGATGTTCCGCTGCTGGAGGTATCACCTCGTGCTCACTAAAGATAGTCAAAGATGCCCGGGTCGTGGCGTATACATCCCTAGATGAAGGTTCGTAGATCCGTACCAATTTATACACTGCGTTGCTCATCAGTAATGCTCCGTGGTAGTTGGAACTAACGGCGTCTTACAAACTAAAAACAGTCTGTTAGATCGAACAGTAATAGTAGTTGGATTCGACTCACAGTAGCTGGAAGCAGCCAGCATCATCACAAGGGAGACGGTCATTAACCTTGGAAAGCAACGATAACAAATCAGATGTTGAATGCTTATACTGTGGAGCAAACTGACCACTTGATCTCCCGCTGCACGGCAGTGCCACACAGTGCAAGTAAAACGAGGACAACGGGGATAGCGGCCACCGTAACACCAAATTCGGCTGTGTTCTTCGCCAGGACGATGATCAGGAGCTGCAACCATATTCAATAACGGGTCAGAAACCGACAAAAGTGGACGGACCTGCATCGTTACACCAACGAAGAAGAAGAAGTCGAATTTGAGGAGGCAAAGCATGATCTGGTACCACTGGTACATTCCTGAGAGTGCGGTGAGGTGCTGTGCAGCGGAAATCAAGACAGAAACTTACTCTTCATTTTGGGGTTGGCGCCGACAACATGGAAAATGGCCCAACTTTTAACAATCATCAGTTCGGGTCTCCACCCTCGAAAAGAAGGGACTCACCCGAACTCGGAATACAACTCCTTGATCCAGAACATCATCACGAACCAGGCGCCGGCAATAACGCAAGGAACGACGATGAGGAAGGGCTTCACTGCCGCCCATAGTGTACCGGGTCCGGGGCAATTCTATTCAAGGGAAAAGTCAGCCAAGGTATGCAACTGTTGGGCTGTCATACGATTAGGTTGAAGTTGGTAGCACAATCGACTTTGTTGAGAAGAGCTGATTCGGTTTCGTGGATTTGGATAGCGGCAAAAACTATGAGGGCCATATGGAAGACTGGCGGGAATTTAGCACGAGGCCGACCTGAACAGTGGCGGGCGTACGTAGAATGCCGAGCAGCTGGATAACATTTCGCAGTCGTAGCGCATCGAAAGCCATGAGCAGTTCGAATATTCTGCACGGAGGTGAGGGGGCGAAAGAAGGGGAGAGTATGGACGGACTCGGCGAGCGCGAACAACGCTAGGTAGCATGGAAGAGTCTATATAGATTTGTCTCAGTGCGCGGCAAGAGAGGACCTGAAGAAACTGACCTTGTAGGGACCCACGAACTCGACGTTGACCTGGACCTATAGAGCGTATAAGCAGAGGGCGAAATGAAAACGTGTGAAGATCCGCGCCTTTCTGAAAATTACGGCGACCATGGCCAGAACGATGATAGCTTCTGCAGTGAATCTCAGTGCCGTCTAAGCTTCGGATCGCAGGATGGACTCACGAAGTGTGACTGCAAGTAGGAAATAAGGAGCAGTTGCAGTTGGGTAAACTCATGGGATGCTTACTTGTTAATATGAAGGCCTAGGGGAGAATGGTATGAGCTGAGTGAGAGGGAAGAGTCGGGGGACGCACCCGTTGGGCCCTGGTGGCCAACAGTGGCTCGACGGCCATTTGCAGAAGAAAAAAGTGGTGAACGGCGGAGAAAGAGTCTTGTGCGGGAGTCTGAGATGCTTGACGTTCTGTTTAAACTTGTTTGGGCGGCGATGCAAAACCAAGAGCCCGTGACGGCCGAGCCGCACAGCACAGCGCCCCGTCATTATGGGCGCTCACCAGCGCTCCCGTGGCAATAATAATCAAATTCAACTTGGATTAAGTAGTATGCGCCGACATCTCAAATGCCCTCCGCGGTCATGTGATTCATGCAAATCGTTAATTATCATGATTCATTATCATAATCGAGATCCTCAACGCGACACGGTACTCCTCCTCCCAAAGCTCTTCAACAGCGTCGTTCGCCGCAGGTTTTCTTCGTTCCTTGCATCTTTGAACCAGCAGCGAGCAGATGTGAGCTACACTCTTTTTCCAAGCACCCTCATTCACCTCCGAGACTGTATCCCGAAGCCCCGTCAAGGTGTCCCGCCACCGCTGCAAACTGTCGTCTGAATCATCCACCGGGACGTGCAAAAGTCGCAGTGCCGTGATCAGACGGTACGACACCGCCGGCGACCCATCAAGGGTCCAGTCTCTGCGACGCGCTGTGAGACGTAGCAAAGCAAGACAACTGAGGGCGTTACCCCCAATAGCCCGAGTCTTGCAGCATCTTTTTCTTGATGGCGCCGTCGTTTCCGTCGAACAGAGGCTCTACGATGTCTTGCACGTCGACTTCAGCACGAGCGTCATCCGGGGCGCAAGCGGCGACGAAGCCGTATTCAACAAATAGAGTCCGGTTGGGGTGTGCTCCATATGTGAGATGGAGCTCTTCGTCGGGGTTTGTCAGAGTGTGCGGAGAGAGCAAAGTCAACGGATCGCCGAGTCTCGGTATCGGGGGTGCATTGGACCTTTCCGCATCGGACAGACGCGTGGTCATACATGGGCCAGCGACGGTGTGGTTGGCAAAATCCAAGATCGGGCAAAGGGTGAGGTTGTCCGGGTGGGAGCGTGTACTCTTGATGCGATGATAAATGCAGCGCGTGTTTACTGATATTCTGGTCAGAAAGCGGGCTTGCAACTTGCGAGATGCTTGCCGTTGAGCCATGCCCAGAGAAAGTCTGCCTGGAGAGTGTCTTCCGGTCGATCTAGACGGACGTGCGGCTTCTGGGACAAAACACGTAAATTTTCTCGCTGGAATCTAAACTTAAGACAGAGCGAAACGGCGACAGATGAAGACCAACCACATATCCGCGGACGGTGTGCCAGTCATGGAGATACCGAGCATGCAGGCGGACCAACGCGCTGGCGACGCTGGGAGGAAGTTGGAGGGTGTCCGCAGCGTTTTTCACATGGCAGGTCAGCGGGTGGGAGTCGAATTCGGGTGGAAGAGTGGAGATGTACGGCCCAAAGAGAGGGTCGAGGGACTGAGAAGAATGGAGAGGGCGATACAGGCAGAGATGAAGTGCGATCAACTGGACGGCGTTCAGCCCGGGGAGGTAGTGGGGTGCGAGGGACCTGCTGTTGACCAGAGAGTGTGCGGGGATGGTGAAGAGCGGTGTCTTTGGGGGGATTTCTGCAACGGCAAATAGGCCTATCCCAGCACTGAGGGTTGCTCGCGGTTCAACCAGCAGGGACCCGATTTGCAGGGAATTGACGAGTGCGGTGAAACCGTCCATACGGCCCGGATTTCATCCATCCGGCCCGCCCTTTTTCACTCAATTGTCATGTCTGTCTTTAACGCGTCTCGTTTGCTCGGCAAAACCGTGCTAATCACTGGTGCCAGCTCGGGCATAGGCGCTGTAAGTTGCTTTCCCATCTCCCCCTCCATCTCACTCTGGTTTTTTTCTAGGCGACTGCAGTCCTTTTCGCAAAGGTAGCATCTTGTCTCGCTCTCCCACATTCCGTCCAAGTCTTCTAGGCCGGAACCAACATCCTTCTCCTCGCCCGCCGCGAGGAGGCCCTTAAGACCGTCCAACAGGCGTGTGTGGCCGCGCACAAGGAGTCAGGGCTCAAGGAAGGCGGTGAATTCGCCCCCATCCAGCTCGACGTATCCGACAAGGTCGCCGTCGCCGGCCTGTGGTCAAAGGTTCCGGCCTCCCTCCGCAACGTCGATATCCTCGGTGTGTCCGCGTCTCTGCGCCCAAATCGCGTCCATCTCATCCATCGCCAGTCAACAACGCGGGCTATGTCATCGGCCGCGACTACGTCGGCGACATCGATGAGTCCGTCATCGAAGGCATGTTCGCCACCAACGTCTTCGGTCTCATCGGCATGACCCAGCTGCTCGTCCGAGGTCCCCATGCCCCCCTCGCTCCTCGTCCACCGCTGACTTTTGCGCCAGACTTCAAAGCCAAGAAATCGGGGCATATCATCAACATCGGCTCCGTTGCAGGCCGCGAGCCGTACGTCGGAGGAAGCATCTATACCGCCACCAAGTTCGCCGTCAACGCGTTCACCGCGTCCATGATGAGAGAATTGGTCGACACAGTGCGTCCTGTCCCATAATTGATCTATGTCCCTCAATTGGCGCGACACAAGCCCATCCGTGTCACTGAGATCCAACCTGGTACGCCGATCCATCTGTGTTGCTTCTCAGGGCACTCACCGTGTAATAGGTATGGTCGAGACCGAGTTCTCCATCGTCCGTTTCGGTGGTGACACCACTGCCGCCAAGAGCGTATACGCAGGTCTCCAGCCCTGTGCGTGTGTCATACCACTCTCTCCATCCGTTGCTTATCCTTTCTTTTTAGTGACTGGCGAGGACATCGCAGAAGAAATCGTCTGGGCAGCATCTCGCCCCCCGCACGTCAACATCGCGGAAACCCTCGTCTTCCCTGTGAACCAAGCAAGCGCGGTTTTATCTTACCGTGCCCCCAACTAGAGAGAAAGACGTCGGAGAGCAAATGTATCTCATCATGTACAGAAATGAAACAAACGTTATCCTCAGGATCACCACCAAGCACAGATAATAAGGATAGTAATATAGATACACTCTAGCTCTTCTTCTTCGCCTTGGACCTCGTATTCTTGACCACGATGACAGGCAGCACCGATTCGTCGTCGTTGTCGTACACAAACTTCTTCACTACAACGTTCTCTTCCACAAGATCCTTGAGTGGCGACTCGGCGTTGGGATGGTTCCCGAGTGGATCCAACCGAAGCGCCTTAGGGAGTCAGCAAAACACAATACCAGAATAATGCACGACTCACCTTGGCGGTAGGGGCGAGGCAGCCCTTCTTGACCACATTTTCCTTCGGGCGCGCCTTGGTGCGCGGTTCGACCTCGTCCAGGAAAACTGCAGTGGAAAGCCCTCGATGCCACTTGACGCGTTTCTTCTCCACCTGCTCCTCCTCGTCGCTGGCACTACCAGACCGTGCCCGCTTCGCCGGACGTCCCACCTTCGGCGTCTCGTAATCCTCCTCGTCCCCAGGTCCCCTTCTATGGCGCCGCACCGGCGAACTATCCACGTCATCGCTGTACATATCCACCATGCTCAAATCCCCCGCATCGCTCAATCCGTCCGTCTCACTCAACCCTTCATCGCTCTTCCGCGCACGCCGCGCCGCGCGCGCCTTCCTCTGTGTGCTCTTCTCCTCCTGCTCCCTCTGCGCGATCGTTCGAATCTTCACCGCCGGGCTCTCCGGCCGCGCCCCCTCCTTCCGCACCACTTCCGTCTCCAACCTCGCCGCCAGATACTTCTGGTTCTTGGTGGTATTGGACGACGTCAGCGCCTTGAGCGCGACAGCGGTCATGCCGGCGAACACCCCGCTGCTAGGTAGCTCTTGCCTGTTAACCTTGCGTCGTGTAGGCAGCGGTTGCGCGGGCGCTGGCCCCACAGAGGTTGGGAATACAGATTTCCGAAGCCGGGTAGTGCGGCGCACAGACTCTAGTTCAGGAGGCGGAGAGGATGGGGGGTGGGGATCGCTCGAAAGCTCCGGCGGGGGTATGACGGGAGAAGAAAAAGAGGGGGAAGGCAGCGTATCAAATAAGACTGGCGCAGACTCGACCAGATCTGGAAGTTTGGACTCGGCTGCATCGACGGCTCCATTGGGGCGGGCATGTAAATCCACCATCCTGAATTTGGCCACAGGCGGTTTTTTTACTGGACTGGGCGCCGCCTGCACAGGAACGGGTTTGGGTGCGTGCTGCTTGCTGGGTCCAACCTGACGGAGGAGAACCACGGGACGGGGTTTGTTCTGAGGCGACGGTACACGTTTACGCTTAAGGTTACTTGGTCCAGCCTCAGCCGTCTTCATATCGTCGGAACTACTTCCACTGCCCGTTCTGGCTACCACCTTGGTCGTCCTCGACTGCGATAGCGGAATGTCAGAATGAGAAACATACAAATGCTAGAGACAGCGTACCGGAGGCAACCTAGCCGTCTCGGCTGCCTTGCGTGGAGCGGCAGCGGGTGCCTTGGCGTTTTTGTCGCTGCCGGGCGGCGCGGCAGGTCGAGCATAAGGCTTGGTTCCTATGCGTGGAATTCGACTAGTCGGTTGCTTCAGAATTGACCTCGGGACCTTTATAATACCTAGCACTGGGGAAGGCGCGAGTACTGCCTGAATTTCCCGGCGCCTTCCGCATTTGGAGAAAGAACCTTGTCTTCCGGAATTGGAGCAGACCGATCGGACCCGGAATGGCTGTCAGAGGGAAAGGGAGTTTTCCTTTCTTGATTGGGGCCGATGCTGCACGAGAAGGAGAGGAACGGGGTTTAGAAGTAGAGGCGCCAAAGTCGGAAGGTCCAACAGTGGTCGCGGTCCCGCTCCACGGCGGTCTGGGTTCCACAGATCCACTGCGTTCCCTTGACTTGCCGCGAGTGGGACTACCGAATCGCATTCCTTGCCATTTGCCTTGGCCATCTTGAGGCGGTGCTACAGTAACCCTGCGAGCGGGCGAGTCTTGAGGCGGGATGTGGAAGACAGGAGTCCGGGAGACCGTTCCGACGTCTAGATTATTCGTAAGGAGCTGAGCGCCCTTTTGCGGAGAGATTTGGCCACGAGCAACAGCCTGCTCGACGGGTATTCGTCGGGCAGGCGTTCTATTGGGGTCGTTCAGTGATGGCGTTTGGAATTGTATCCTATTGGGGGACCGTGGCTTAGCGTGACGCACGGGGCTCGAACGTATGGGGCTTGTCCTTCGAGCGGGCGTGGTGGGGGCAGGAAATACCGAAAAGGAAAAGGGAGGTTGCTGTTGTTCCCCTTCCTCGCGCACTGGGGAGGGTCTAGACGGTGTAAGCAATTGCGTGAGCAAAGTAGCAGAGCCGGGCGATAGAGAGCCTAATTGTCGCTGGAGAAGCGCCTGAGGGGTACCATTCGCCATGGCCTGTTTTCTCTCCCCTCTTTCTTTCCGTCGCTTCGTCTCCCAGTCTTCTTCCGACAGCGACATGCCTTTGGCGACATCCCCACTATTCTCATGCCTCGCCATCCTGGTCACTGATCTCATTCGCCACTGACATGTCTCTTTCCTTGCCGTTCCTCCGTTTCTTCTTTGTAAGGGCAACCGAAGGGGTGAGTTGTGCGCGAGTAGGAGAGTCTTCTTCATCACTGCTCGGTATTGGTACGAGATGCGCGTGTGGTGTGCCGCTGCGCCTGGGGCGCGTTGAACGGCGCAGTGGGGTCTGAGGGGCGTCGCCATCGGATGTTTGAGTATCGGCGGTGATCTCTTGAGGGGACGCGGAAGAGGCCGAATCCTTCGCGTCTCGAAATATCAAGGCGTCGGCGACCGCCCGTTCTTCAGCGGCCTCGGGTGTCGAGTCAGCGTCCTCTCTAGCTTTTCCCTTCAAAATCGCGCCTGCTGTTTCAGCTCGGGGGCGGGGAAACGGACACGTCCGGAATGTCCCGCGTAGAAGGACTCCAAGATGAAAGGAGCTCATCGACTGATGGAGTATGTGTATTTGGAGGAATGAAGGACGTGGAGGCGATAGGATGTGTTGATAGGAGGTCGGCGGACGTGGAAAACGAGTCGAAAGAGATTAGGTCAGGCTGTGGAGATGGTGGCGGCCGCGGAGAGAATGGTGATCCGCCGCGCGAGAGTGGATCTGGTATTATGAAGGGTATAGGGTGTGTTGGATATCTATCTGGAGTAGGGGGAGCAGAGTCGAGGTCTTGGACAGGAGTGGGCGGAGGCGACGGATTATCGTGTGCGCGGGTTATTCTGGACGCCAAAACCGAGGAAGGTTCTGAATCTCATGGTCTGCGATCCGTGCCAGTAAAAAATGGGGAGGGACTCACCATCCTGCTGCCAACGATCATTCTCCGGCGTTCCCGAGCGCGAACGGGAGAGATCGTCTTCGTCGTCTTCAGACTGATTGTCCCCCTCATCCTGGTCCGCGGGTCCCACAGATGGAGTTGGTATCGGAGAGGTCAGTCGAGGAGAACGTCGTAAGGGCGAAGGGGTGATGGGCTGGGTTACTGCGAGACCGACGCCGATGTATTTTTTCTCTGGGGACTTGAAAGGGCCAAAGTAAACTCTGGATTCATCGCTATCGTGGTCGATGGGGACAACCTGCGAGGGGTCTGAGTCGGTCATGGTAATGTGTGCAGCGCGTCGATGGGCATGCGACTGGGACGCGTTTCGTTCGTCGTCAACAACTCGACTGGCCACGTGCTACGTTTGTGGACACGCGACGCCAAACAGTCGAACAAAAATGATTTACACATGGATTTACAAGTTCAACGCAGACTGATGCGGGTCAAGAAATTTACACTATCGTGGCTTAAAATCACTGCGTTCACTGCCCGCCTCGCAACGCCGTACGAAAATAATCCACCTGTTCAGCGGACAGTCGGGGCTTGGTAGGAGTCGTGTTGGCTGATCGCGACCCTGAGGCCTTCGCTTCCTGTGGAGTGGACGATATGGAAAATGAACTGCACGAGGAAGTGGAAGGAACAGTCGTTTGTTTCAACGTGGTCTTGAGCTGCGTAGACCCTGTTAGTTGTGCAATCGCCGCAATCGATGCAGATTTACATCACTGTTTTCCTTTGTCAACATCTGGAGGGAACGTGCTTGCTGGTCTATCTTGTGCTTCATTTGCGTTAGAATGTCCTCAATACTGGAATCAACGTTGTGCCTGCCACTGCGCCGGTCATCGGGCGAAGACGAGCGACTAGCGAATCGGCGGCGTTTGTGGTCCCTGTCTCGCGAGGCTCCACGTCCGGACCGTGATTCTTCATTTTCCTTTTCGGCTGGACCTCGAGTTCTGGCCCTCTTCCTGTCATGCGACACCACAGAATCACTAGCCGCACTGTGTTTCAACGGTCCAGCCGCACTCGCTATGATCTCTTTCGCAGCGTATTCCCCTTCTGCTTTGAGCGTCGTCATCGCATCCTGCAGTCTGGCGTCGATAACTTGGGCCACTTCCGTTACGAACACGTCGAAAACCTGTTCCCAGACACCTCCCAGGGCTCTGAAACTCTCCTCGGCGCGATGTTTGCACTGTTCGTGCTTGAGCATAATATCAGCAAGAGTAGGTGCTACTGAGTGAGCCGCCGAGGGGGAGATTTTGGACAGTGCAGAGGATATGTCGGTATAGGTTTGAAGCTTCTGCCCCTCTCGTTCGTGAGCGGCAGTTTCTTGCATGACTTGGTTGGAGAGCCTGTTTAAGGTATTGTCGATACAAAATCGATGCGCCTGAAAGTGGGCTCTCACCTAGCGAGGCTCCGGAATAAGCCTACCAGTCTTTCCGTACCTTTCATTTCGTTTGAAAGTTGGGGCGGAGGAACCACCGAGGAGGAAGCCACATCCATCTTGGGAACCATCTCAGCAGATGCTGGACCACTCCATTTTGGATTCTGGGGAGAAGAAGATGGAAATTCGGCCTTAGGAGTCGCGGCGTCCTTTTCCCTGAGAACTACGCTGAGCTCTTCTGGCCTTCTTTTGAGCTCGTTGGATGTGAGATCCCCGCCGTGCTTGGTTGGCGCCTAATTCATTTATAGTGTCTCCGACATGAAAGGCAAGACGACATGGCTAACCTTGTTTCTATTGATGTCAAGCTCAGATTTCCTAGAACTATCTGATTCCGTCCTGCTATATTTCTTGGCGTATGGCCGAACAGGACTGATGCTTCGGTTCCTCGAATAACTCTTGTGACCTCGGTCTGCATTGCCAGCCGTGTCTCGATTGTCGTTGGTGCGGTGCCTATCGCGCTCACGTTGAACGTCACGATCGCGGTGGATCTTGCCCTCGGGTTCCGTCTGTACACGGTCGGTACGCATCGATTGGTCGTCCACCTCCACCTTGCAGCGGAGAAACAGGTCCGATTGAGACACCAAGGCTGGGCCACGGCCCTCGGCGGAGGCAGCAGACGGATTAGAACCACCCGCCCTGCCTACTTCTCTGTTTCTCTTGTTCGCAGATGAAACCTTGTTTAACAAGCGTGTGTCGACAAAGGGTTTAAGGCCCGGCCTGCTGCGGCATGAGAAAAGAAGAGCGAGAAATAGAATGCTTGCCAGTTTGAATCGTTCGGGTGGACGAAGCTGAAAGCATTGCACTCAGGATGCGGACGAAGGGAACGGCACAGGACTCCGTACCGGCAAGAATCTCCCTGATTACAGGTTGGGTGAATTGGGCGGCCGTCCTCCTCAAAATACTGATGGCGCGTTGAACGTTAGCCAGTGCCGAGATCAAACACTTACGCGACATCTATATTTCTTCGTCACGCTGGACATGATACCCGACGATAAGAACGAGTTCGAGCGACGATGCGAGTTTGCTAACGCTCGCTTAATTATTACAAGCACTGAGAGGAAGGGACAGAAGCAAAGTGCAATGTTTGTTGCGACCAAACACCCTGATTATGACGTGACAGCCACCTCTTCCGACGTCCTGGAGCTGGCTCTGCAGTCTGCCACCCCGTACCCTTTTGTTGCCCTTTTCATCGTTTTCCGAGTCGGGACCTATTTAGGTAACTGCTTTTCCGTTTTAGGACAGCACAGCTCCCGACGAGGGAAATTTTAAATACACTTTTATATAAAAAAACGGCAGAAAACGGGCTAGGAAACCAATTTGAGGTTCATCGCGTGTAAGAATTACTCCTCAATAGCTTTTAAATTTCATTCCATGGTCTCTGACGATACGGAATAGTGAAAAAATCGGTGTTCATTTCATTTCATTTCAAATTCTATTAACTTATGATGGGATTACTCGAAAAGGGCATCGAATCAGATCGAATCAGCAGCACAGCCGCATCCTTTAACCGATTCGCTTATCACTCTGGTAACTTAAGCGCCACGTCACGTCTGGCACGTACTATTCTTATGAGTCTGGGCGTCTTGCAGCTCGTTGCGCTTAGCGTCGGTCCTCATGGGTGCATTGTTTAGCCTGGCAGGCCGCAGGACTAAGTCACCTCTGCTTCATTTCTCCGACACCCCAGCTTCCGTCAAAATACGGCAGTCTGACGGTTCTACAACCACCGAATCCTTGAAGAATCTGGTGGAAGAAAGGTAAGTATGTCACAAGTCATCTTATTAGAACTCAATGTCCAGCATTATTTCTAGATGTCCTAGCCTCCGCTCCAAGTTCTCCCCAGTTTGGTGGCTTTTCAATGGACATCTCCAAACTTTATATTGTGTGCTTGGAGATTTCTCGAAAACGGATCGACTCCAGTACAATAGAATGTTTCTACGTCTCGTAGATGGCGGTACAATGTAAAGAGTCCACGTACCCCACTTGTTCGGAGATTGACCTTGTCCCAGCGGCCTGGATTTTGCTCCTGCAGACTCTTCTAAAGTCAGGGAGGATGCCCCCATTATCGTTGTACTTCATGGTTTGACTGGCGGTGAGTCTGCATACATCACTTGGTAGCGTCTAGATTGATCACCTCTTAGGTTCGTACGAATCGTACGTAAGAGCCATTCTGGAACCAGCTTGCCGAGCTGTTGAAAATGGGGGCTTAGGTTATAGAGCGGTGGTTATGAACTTTCGTGGTTGTGTGCGCCAGTCTCTTCTTCTCTCTGTGGGCTCCTTCAACTTACTAATCCATCCCAGGCGGGCGTTCCTATCACATCCCCTCAGCTCTATTCCGCTGGCCATACGGGCGACATTCGCGAGACTCTTGCCTATATATCCCAGCTCTATCCGAGAGCCTGTTTACTTGGTCTTGGGTTCTCGTTGGGAGCAAATGTCTTGACTCGCTATCTTGCGCAGGAGGGTGAAAAAAGCCGTCTGAGCGCAGGATGTGCTCTTGCATGCGTAAGCGAATTGTACCGTCATTTTATCCCGAAACCCACGTATTCACCAGCCCTGGGATCTTGCCAAAAATAATGATGGGTAAGACACCCTCTCTAGTCTCGCCATCTCTGACTGACGCGCGAGCTCCAGCTTAAGAAACAGCTTCCTTGGAAGGTTCTATTCGAAAGCCATGGCCACCAACCTAACCAACCTTGTCAAAAGACACCTCGACGCATTTTCCAAGTTTCCCGACCATATGATAGCCGAACATATTCCTACTGTGCTTAACCTTAAAGGGGCGCTTTTAGACGACTTCGACGACAACTTCACGCGGATAGTTGGAGGCGCACCACCCGATTTTCCTTTCCCCACAGCTCAAGATTGTGAGTGTTCTTTTCCGTTTAGCAATTCAAAAAATGACTGTCTCTGAGACTACAAGTGGGGTTCAAGCCATGATGTCGTACATGCGATACGTGTGCCATTCCTGGTAGGTCACAATACCGATACCTCTCCACTTCGGGGCGGAGAAGTCCAGTTCAACGTCTTACAATTTTCCCTTCTAGGCCATTGGTGCTGCCGACGATCCAGTGGTACAGCATATACCCATGAACGGAGGAGGCAACGGCATGGTCATCATGGCATTAACTGTTCGTAGCCACCTCCCTCCCTGTTTGCATGCTAACTTCGCGCGTTTTTTACAGGCTGCTGGCGGCCATTTAGGTTGGTTTCGAGCGGGTCCGACAGGAGCTGTTGAACGGTGGATTAAGGCCCCCGTCTTGGAGTGGATGTCGCTCATTGGCGATGTTGTGGCACCGACATCGCTGAAGGCTCCGCGTGTTTACTTAGAAGAAGGATATTATCGGGAAGAGGGCAGGGATGGTGGGTACCAGGAAATAGAAGGCGGTGGCGTGATTGAGGCAAGTTCTTGGGAAGGTGTAAACTTACAAGGCCTCTGAAAATAAGTACATTGGATGTATGTATACCTGTAGAACATCAATCACTGTCGCTAAATGTAATTCCTTCATCGTCGTCCTCGTCATCCTCCCTTCTTGTCCGCTCGTATTGGCTAATATCCACAGACACCGTACCTTCTTCCAACAAAGTATCCTCTTCCAAGTTCTTATTCCGTTCAAACAATTGGCGACCTGGGGTGAGGTTCAGAAATGTGCGAGGATAAGAAGAAATGGACCATCTACCAGATAAACGCCCAACGATCCTTCTGGTCTCTTCTCGTTCCTTGGGAGTGAAACCTCGCAGTTTCTCATCTTCACGAGCTTTCCTCGCCGCTGCTAGTTCTTGGTCAAATTTGATTTTCCAAGCTGTGAATGACTCTGGTGTGACGGGAGTTCCACGCGTTCGTGCTTCCTCCGCCTGAAAAAAATTGTAGCAGAGAATATTGCGGCGTACAAGAAGAAATACCTCCAGAGCTAACCGTTCCTTCTCCATTTCCGCCTTCCGTCTCTTCTCAGCTCTCGTTTTTACTAAGACCGATAGTTGCTCTCGGAGATGAGAAACAAGCGTGAAGGTCATGGCTATGCCGAGGTTCTCCTCTCCCTAAATAGAGAATTAATTGAGCTGCTTGCACTCGAACAACGCGAAAGAGCACGCGCCACCGCCCGAAGGTCTTTCAACAGGTCACTTATTTCAGAGTCTTCAATCTCCCCCTCACCTTCAATGGCGTGGAGAGACAGCTCTGGCAACACATCGGGATACTGAGGAGGGTATTGCACCTCAAGTGTTATTTTCACTGCGAAGAGATTAGGCTGGGTAGTGATATGCGGAGGTAGCGCACATTGTTCGCCCCCATCTTCCGAGTCGTAGTCCTCCGGTTCGACGTCAAGCTGGATAATGGTGTCCGATATTTCTTTACATGAGCCTCAGCCGTATTGTCCTGCGAAATGACCCGGCAAAACGAACTTGTTAGTTCTGATGGATAAATCGATTCAAGGACCTGTTTTACGACGGGTAAGACAAGATTTGGAGGGGCCGACAGGGTAACCTGACCTCGAATTCCTCGAGGAGAACATCGGATTCGGACATGACGTTTACGGTTGCCAATAAGTCTCAGCTTTGATTTGTTTGCGCAATCCATCAGCGTTCATTTTCCACCGTTTCTCCTTGGATTCGTCGTTTTATGCGTGGTACATGCTCTGTAGCTGTCCTGAATGTCTCTCAGGGTGGGTAGGTCTACAAGAGACAGGTTATTTCGCCTGAGACCGACGGAGACGATTCCCAGGCATGCAACGCGCCCATTGTGTATTCCCCCGCCCATGGAACGCTGCACCATGGCTTTGTTGGGTAGGCTAGGGACAGGGTGGAGTGGGTGAGGCTATGGGTTGGTTGGAATCCAGGCGCGTCTTCCTTTCTCTAATTCACCACCGTCATCACAATTCCAATGCACAAATTTCCACCGCCTGGAGCGTTCGGAGACCCGCGCGCGAAGCCCAACCATTTCGTGATGTCGCCCGACACGCACCGAGCGCACTGACGCCGTTCCGATTCCCCGCCTTGTCGTCGGACAAAACGTGCCCATTTGAAACGCGCGCACTTGAACGAAGGCGCGCGCGCGCCAGCTCTACATGCTTACCTATACCACCGAGACCCATGTACGACCAGAAACTTCGTCAGCTTGCCTGACAGTGACTAGGCGTGAGCGCCGTCGGTCCGCCGCCCGTCGGCGCGGGTCACGCGCGTGTTGACAAGGCTATATACATATCCCTCGCCGAAGCCTAATATTTATATTATAATGTTTACATACTGCGCTGCGAATAAATGACGCGCCGACCGCCGTGGTGATTAACCAGGCCATCCACGGTCCCTGTAATGACCCGGGCCTCTACCAGGTGGTGATGCTGCAGTACAGATGTGGACCACACTAGGAGGAAGAGGAGAAGGATACATACTGGTGCTTTGAGCAAACGAATCATGTATTGGCGAAAGCCAAACTTGAATCAACACAAAATCTTGATGTTTCCAGCTTTCACCCAACTATTGCCGCGCGCGTCCTGCCGATGTTTTAGCTCTCGCGCAGCCGTTCTCAATGTCCTCCCCGCCTCATCTTCCGTGAAAACGACGTATCAACATCCCCGTCCACCCACCGCGTACGCAGACATCACCATTCCTGACCAGCCAACGCGCGACGTCAAAAAGTCATGGAACAACGACGTAGGCAACGCCGTCACAGGGGAAAAGAAGACTGCAGCGGATATATGGAGAGAGCGGTCTCTCTATATCGTTCCGCAGCTTCGACTCCACCCCCCAACCGATGCGTACTACGGTTTGTTTGACTTAAACTTTGTCGAATGCTACTCAAGTCTCTTCAGGACGAAGTGTAAAGGTCAAAGGGACCTTTGCGGAGGCAGCCATAGAACTGGAGAGGATTTTGGCTCGCAACAAAGTGAAACAAACTATACGGGCAAATGACAGGCACGAGAAGAAGGGCGTGCGACGCCGGAGAATCAAAAGCCAACAGTGGCGACACCATTTCGCCAACCAGGTACGTCGTGTGCACATCCAAATCTTGAATCCTCGCTAATCCGCGGTTCTAGGTGCGGAAAAATGTGCAGCTCGTTCATAAAATGAGGCGGAGAGGTGTATGAAAGCCGAACACCCCCAACTCGCGGTAATCTTATACCATTGACGTCGATTAAGAGCCAATGTGATATCGAAGTGGGTGAACACATGCTCTGCATCTGCTATTAAGATTATCCCTCGCCAGGATCACTTTCATTTCCTTTCATTTCCGATGCTTGACTGGTCTAGGTTGTTTGTTCGACGTACCGTTTGAACTGATACATCTGCGGCGGCTGGGTCGACATCTCCTTGGATAACTCAGGATATCATTTTAGCTTGGGACACCAGAGCGGTCGCGTCTTTTATTTTCTAGAGGCACGACCTGATCATTGCCTCGTGGCGACCATGATGAGAATACTGCCCCCGCACCATTAAATTCAGTCACGCGAGACTCCCGAATTGCATCCTGCGCGGAGATTGATTGCGTTGTAGACGCTCCCAAGGCATGCACCGTTTTCTGCTGCATCGCGGATAGCCACGATCGAAGGCTAGGTCCTCGAATTTTCCTCGAGCACGGCATGTTCCGCTGGCCTCGCCTTCTTCGTTTGTAGTCGCGAAGAACGAGGCCGGCATGCAGCAGATGCGCATAAAATGGACTTGGGGGATACTATTGGGGAACCTAACCTTGCACCGATACCCCCATTAACGGTCATTCTGGAAATAAATGTGCTACAATGTGAGATATTGTCGTTACCTCCTGATTTTTCTTTCATTCCGCCTAGATCATCGACGGCCGGTCCCACGCTGTTTGTGGACACTTTGTTGCACTGGCTACCCGCCGCGAAGACTGTCTGCGACCAGATTGTTTGTTCAGTAGACGACACATGCATCTTGGTGTGTTCATAGCCACAATGTCGGTGTCTAAACGGACTTGTGACTCCGCCCAGGCCAATGTAGATCTGCCACTTGCATCCGACTCATGTGTGCGTTGCGTTATGCGGCCTTAAGCTTTCATTCTCATCGTTACAATAGCGCCGCCAGCTCTCAATCCTATTAGAAACAGCCCGACGCAATGCCCCCAGTGTGTTATGGTGGTCAGAGGGGGTTATTTACGAGGCTGAGGATGACATTGACAACGAGAATTATCCACATTAACGTGTATTAGTTGGTTTGACAAAAATTGGCGTGAAAATCCGACCTTAACCCGGACCGCTTCCTGATTGGGAAGTCACAGTATACGTATAGGTTTTGATTCCTTTTTTGTCTCCCTTGTTCCCTTGTTCACCCCTTGTTTGTGGGAGAACAAGGGCTCTCCGTTTATATATCTGCATTTGTGGTCTCATCATGGCACTCCCTCAGAACCCACCTCTACTTCCACATGACTGCTCGCGGTACAGACAATCTGAGGTGCTACCTTCGAGAGACGAAGCTACCCCAGATGACGAATGATGCTACGGCACCCAAGATGCCTCCCACTGGGCATAAAAGCCACCAAAACCATCTGAAGGTTCGACCTCAAGCGTGGAGAAGGCTCGAGAGTATCTACTCCTTCAACGACATATCGATGGATGATATAGTGGTGTCTTGTGAGTGGCTTTTCCGGGATATTTCAAACTTGACCGACCCTTCGGGAATCCAGGGATAGACTCTCATATTCCTGATACATCCCTGGGAGTAGAAGACGAAGACGCTTTGACCGGCGAGAGGCTCACTATCCCATGTCCTCCGGTATTCAACATTCCGTTCCATAACGAAAGACGACCGACAGATATCATGCGGTGCGTTGTAAGGTCGTCATAAACCGCCTATCTCATCATACATTGTAGACTATCTCCGTGGCTCGACAATCTCCCGCTCATGACTGTACAGCGCACGATACATCTATTATATCCCGAGACTCGTCCCTGGGGTTTCATTCTCAGCGATGAGAATGACAGCGACCGGAAAATCTTTCAGTACTTCATGTGGACTCTCTCTCCGGTTGATGGAGAAATGACCCCAGCAAGAGTTGCGGAGATTGGGCGCAAGTCTGTCGTGGTCGCCTTTCAACCACCTTGGATACTATCAGAGCAGGACATTAAGGAATTCTCACAATGCCGATCGGTCTGCCAAGCCACCCGTCTCCCCATGCAATATCTCATTCGTTTTCAGTTCCCTCCCTTTCGAGTGCCCGGCAACGCGTTTCCGACGCCGTTGGAGAGCAAAGAACGATTATGGGCAAAGGTTCGTTTCCTTCTCAACATTGCAATGTTTTTTTTTCACGGCGCCGGCAGATATGGGATGCTTGCGTCGCAAGGAACACGCCCTGGTTTGTCTTGACCTCATACAATCAGTGGGTATTTGGGGTCTTCTCCGCAGGCAAGGGTGTTGTCACCGTATTGAACCAACAAATTGACGTGCGGATTATGATTGTCTAGGATGGACAGCAGCCTTTGTCACCGGGGTCTGTGACTTCAACGCATATAGTCCCACCGTCATCGAATGGCTGACATTCTGGGTCGCATCTGCTATGCGTTTGAAAGGGTGGCGCGCGATTCCCAAGGTTTGTGAAGAACCGCCTTACCTTCCCCACCATTGTCCGTGTACGGTGTATGATGTAATGGGGCACAACCCCGAATCTGCCCTGGCTCTTTTTCTCCTGTGATATTCGCCAGGACACTGTCTCAAAACCTTGTTCTTTCATGTAGGTACCAGAACCAGTGTCCCTGGGTCCAGTCTCTATACCTCGCGCCAACAACGCTAACTTCGCGACTCCAGCCAATTCGGAGTCCAATTGGGACGGGAAGAGCCAAGGTACTTTCTCATTACATGATATTTTATGGAACGAGTATAATAATCCAACTTCCCAGATGCCGCGTCTTCAGCTGGCGCTCGTTCGATGTCACCAGTCTTTTCAGACGGTGGACTGCCCGGTTTACACGAAAATCGACCGATACACCAGATCGTTCAGGAATGGATACAAAGTAGGGGGGATTCCAACGGCGCGGTGCCCGAGATTGCCCCAAGGGTGCCTTCCCTGGCAGGGGATGATAATTTTGAACAAGCACTTACATATCACGGCGACTGGCTGGCGTGATAGGCAGTTTAATCGGCGATATCGTCCAAAATATCATTTACTCCTTTGTTTGCGGGAGTGCGGCCACCATGTGACGAGTTAGGAGTACGACCTGGGGCGATGTCTCCGGCCACACCAGGCGCCATTTGCGCCATTTGAGAGAAGGGGGCATACATTCTTGGACGCGGGGCGGTAGTCGGAGGGATCACCTATTGTGTGATTAGGTTTGTAAGCAGATGAATGCATAAATGGAGACACGAACTCCAACAACAGACGATAGGTGGGGGTGAGAAGTCTCAACGTCTTGTGCCTTGTAGAATTCAAGAAGGATACTCAACGCCTCTGGCCAGATAAATTGGTCACTAGTTTGAAAATGTTGGCGCTTGCAACCGACCTGAAACAGATGCCAATTCCGTAGTGCTAAAGGAAAAATGTTCGATGGCGAACCGAGTGGCATCGGGCGATGGTGGTTTATGAGAAGGCGGAGTAGGAAGGGATGATGTTGGCGCTGAAGAAGACACTCGAGCATCTAGAGAAAAAGAATTTGGCCCATCGACGACTCGCTGGGCCAAAACGTAACATGCAGTCGCAATTATCTGGGGTGGATAAAGAAGACAGAGGGGAGTGCGGAAGCTAGACAAACAAATCAAAAAGTGAGCAAAGGAGGAGATCTAGGAGCTAACGAGTCGTGTGCGAAACTCCAGGCACATTCTTGAACCATTGTGTCATCGTCGTGAGCGTCGAATAGGTCCACCAACTTGCTATGCGGACTTTCAACGACATAATCGAAACACAGCGCTTCCAATAGCACTTCCTCAGTGAGGAGAATTAACGCTTGGCATTGTTCCACTTCCTGAACAATCTACGTTGGGGACGGATTTGACTGAAAAAGGCTGGGGTTACCTTGCTTTCTGGTAAGACGTCCCGCCCCGTTATCTTGACCTGAGATATTCGTGCAACATCACGGAGCTTGCGGCCGCATTCCTCGGTCTTTGTAGCAAGGAATATGCACGATGCAGCGACGTCCTAAATAACACCGATTAATAAAGGAATCACCGACACTGACCACTGACCTGCCGGTGATGATCCTCCATCGAGTAGCGCATATAGAACCGGTGGAACCATGTGGCTGCGGTCAAGATCGCTGATGTAGGTCTTAAACAGAGCGTTGAACAGAAAGTCTACGATATGATTGGGCAACTGACAGGACCAGAGAAGAACCCAAGCGAAACAGGAACTCGATGCCTCTGGCCCGGTCATACATTTCTTTTTCGATAGGCCAGTTGGAAGGAGTCGCATGCAATGCAGACAAAGGGAAAAGCCATTGCAATTGGTTGTGCATTGGGCGGGTCACAATAATGTGACCCGGACGCGTGACAATCCTTAAATCGAACCAAGAAGCAGGGTGGTCGGTCTCTCTCTGGGTCAACATAACCATTTACCGCGGCCATTGGATCCACGCCGTTTACAATCACCTGAGTCGCTGCCGCCATCGATAATCACCCTCACTCTTTGCGTTATCGAACAGTTTTTCAGAACCCAAATTCGAATTCCATCTGGTGCCTTTAATTTTGCGGAAACACCCGCAGCACGCGTATGGTCGCATGCACTGTGTGCTCGTTTGTCTACTCCAAGACATGACTACTCAACGGATCACGGATCTCGCGCCTCGGTCTATCTCCCGGTACAGCGTGGACATCTTCCTGCAATCGTTAGAACTGTTATTCGTCAGTTGCCTCCCGTCTGCTCCGATGGCCACACGTACCATGCTGTTCGGGAAATTGATGGCTGTTTGGCAAGAAATGAACAAGTCTGCTGCCAGCAAAATACCCTACTCACTATTGCCAACATGCTAGACGGATTTCAATGTTTATGTCTGGAAGTAGACCGTGGCACTCACTCGAACTACAATTTGGCCCGCACTTCTTTGGATGCGCCGGACTGAATTTGCATCGGGCGCTCTCGCAGAGTATCTGGTCCTGCTGAGCCGCAACAAACACGTTCGAGCACTGAAATACACACCTCTTGGTTCGGCTTCGGGATTTTGGTCAGCATAAGACGCGGTTAAACGGCAAGTGCACGCACCACTTGGTATATGTGGCCACAGCCCGTATAGGTATGCTGAACTCTGTTACAAAATGAGGCCCTGACTGTCCGCCTTGGGGGAAAAACTTACTGGCGCCACCTGCACATCCTTGTTTCGGTGGTAGTCGAGGAGAGATAGAAATTGCAGCAAAACCACTTCGAACTGTGTGTTTTATAGCACCGGGAGCCACTCGGTATCTCTACGACAACAAAGAACGAGTCTTGATTGCGATATCTCAACTACCTCCGTTCGCCGACATCGTGCTCTTTGCTCGAGTGCAGCTCGTAGCTTCTAATTTTAATCACGATGACGAGGAGTCCCAGGCGGTTGGCTCCAACATTTGCCTGAGAACCATTCTCATCAGATCCTGCATGTCTATAGGCTATAGCTAATTGCTAAAAATCTAAAATCTACTCCGAGATCCGCTTGCGCGCTTTTGCTGTTCCACCAAGTACCGTGGGTCTTCTTGGGTTTGCTTCCGCGGAACCAATTTGAATAATGGAAATCTCATCGATTCTGCATGCAGCACGCGCAGGTGACACATGTTATATAGCTGAGAGCTTTCGTCCGTTCTTTATTTTTTAGCCGGTCGTTGCGGTTGGTCGGGTCAAGGCATATGACTACTCCCCCGACCCATTGTCACGTAGTGGCACCTTATAAAGGATTCGACTCGTTCGCTTGCTCACAATTCCGCCTTCCATCGATAAATGGATTCAAGGATATCAGATGGTTTGTGTAGAAGTAACGGCATATCGTCTACCGAATGCCAAGCAACATTCACCCGGCAAACATTCCAACCAAATAGGCTGATATCCCTGACGGCGTCATACTTCCAATATCAGAAAAAACCAAAGAGATGAGATCCGGCCTACAACCTCCGTCAGCAAAGGGTCGTAGATTAAAGGCTTCTACGTGCCTGGTGTAATCTACATCGGGATTATTTTTGGCAATCTCTTCTTGCGTTATGAACGGGGATAAGCCCTCGGAAACGGAGCCGGAATTGGGAGAGGCGGAGGAGGATGTAGTCTCCATTGCATTGGCGTGCTCAATGGGCGACGGGAAGGATAATATTTGAGGGTTGTGACTCGGTAGATCGTATTGCGACAGCGGAAATAAGCGATGGAACTTGTAACTAAGACGTAAAGTCGGTCAGGAAGGGATTTCGACAACGGGCCCCGAAAGACCAACCTTTCCGCCAGAGCGTAGAAGGGCTTGTTTGCTGCCTTGGCTATGATAGCGATGTTAAGGGAGCCAATTGCATTGATGAGACCGCCGCTTTCTACGACAGCCTCGGACCCAACGAGCACAAAATCCACTTTGTCCATCGCATACGCGACGGCAGAGTCCAGGATGACGGTACAGGGTATTCCGGCCGCAGTTAGTGCTTCTGCTGTTTTAATCCTGCAACAATTGAGAAGGCGTTAATATCTCTGGTGGAAGACACAAACCCAAGACCACGAGGCCGTGCCTCTGTGACAAATACTACGGTTACGGTCAGCTTTACCGTAGAGAGGCTCGGGACGCGGATTGGGTGCTAACCCGATATTCTTTTGCTTCTATGAGCCAACAGTAATGTCTCCATTACCACTCTCGAATACGAATGGGTCAAAATCTTCATAAAGATGGTTTAACGATTGGGAATCCGAGAAAGAAGATTCGGGGCCTTACCACGGAGTCGTTTTTAACGAAGTCGACTGCCAACTCGCCAATTTTCCGACGATATGTTAAAGCCTGGATAAAGGCAGGAGTCATTAGTGGGCTGCACTCTGGGCATAGAAATGTTGGTGCTGTACCTGGCGAACATAGGTTTCGCCTTGCTTGATGAGCTCCATTTTCAGGTCCGAGAAGCTCTTGACGCCATCTGCATGAAAATCGGGGCAGGAGACAGAAGTTTAGAGACTTACAGCCGAATCGTGGGGGAAGAGTGTGACAAAGGCGATAAAAAGCTCGCAGCCCGCATTAATACTAATCGGATTGGGAGAGTGCTGTTTCAGTGAATCCGAGCCCTATGAGAGAAAGATATCAGTATCAAGGGGATTGATTCATTTGCGTCGTCCAACCTCGTTTAGAGCTTTGACCAGTTCGAACATCGTCCCGGCTTGGAGATATTATTGAACAGAATAGTATCCACAGCGAGCACGTACCAGTGCTTGTGGCGCACAAGTCAATGAGAGACAGAATGGCAGCGAGGGGCGGAGATATCTCAAGTTCTGTATAAACTTTCATTGACGCTCAACTAGCATGCTCGTGGTGTACCCGGTCATCTTCAAGTTTGCGCTGATAAGTTGCCCATATATCCATTACAGCAAGTCGCGTCGGAATTCCACCGAAAACGAGAGAGTCGAGACGCGGAGTCAGAAATCGATTGTTTACAGCTGTTGATGGCACCGGGCCTTACCGGCCCGGGAAGAGGAGGTAACTGCAGTTGCCTTTAACCGCACCCTCAATTCACCCTCGAACGGTGGTTCGAGCGGTTCCTGAGAGTAAATCTACTGTGACGCCGATGAAAAAAGAGCGCAGTCCAAGGGATGTAACTTTGGCGCGTCGACGCGGCTTCCTGATTTCCCTCCACTCGTATACTTATAGTACTATTCGGTTTGACTCGAGGTGTGCTTTTCAGGTCTGTCAAATAGCCAATCAAGAAATTTGACGGAGACCCATCGAGTTAGCGGACCTGTCGTCTCATACGCATCTACGTCAGTACTTATTCAATCTTCATAGCAGCTCGGTTGTTGTCCAACTGCGTCAGTCAAAACTTGACTTTTTTTTTGTGATTGGCGCCGCGCCATCGGCTAATTTGCCTCCGTCCTTCACAATCACGTTTGCCCGGAGAATTCAAAATACGCGGAAAATGGTCGCGAAGGCACGCATGTCTCCATTGTTGAAGCGCTTTGGCCCTAGGCCCGGGCGCCTATCCGACGCTCAAAGCGTGGTCAAGTGCAATACGAAGGTCAAAGCGCGATTGATGGAAGTGCATTCTAGCTTTGGTTCGCGAACATTGAAGAAGAGAACAGAAGCTAGGAAGGCACCGACGGGCTGCCACGGACAAGCCAAAAGATTTTTTTCCGGCTACAGTTGAATGCGGTAATCTGTGATTTGCCGATCGTGCCGTTGCTGGGCGTCTGTGTTTCAATAAACTTTCGGGCTTTGGGCCCGCTTTGGCCCTCGTTTAGAGCGTTGCCAGGATAAAAAAAATAAGGCCGACGAACCTGGGAAAACAAGCGGGTTCCAGGCCAAGCTAGGATAAAAATTTGAAACTTGCCAGATCGCGGGAGTATGTAATTGCCATGTATGGACGAGATCTGGGCCAAAAGCGGGCGATTAGGACGGAAGTGGGACAAAATGGAGATGGTCGCCCTGAAATTCACATCCACGTTTTACGGTGTCGATGAGGCCCATTAGTTATTATAATTTTTGACGGCACGAAACCGACGGCGGGAGCCTCTTAAGGGAGAGACGCACCTGTCCGCCTCCTCCATCCCTCACCCCAAGTCCACCCGCCCCCCTCCCGCCCCCCCCGCCCACAGTACACACATTTAATACCTCGTATGTCCCTCTTTTCCCTGGCCCGCCGCCGTTCTCAATCTCCTCGGAAGCACATCTCCACCCGCTGCTCATTTTCCCACCGCCATGCAAGGAAAGCCTGCGCGGGCCGAGGTTGTTTTTTCAAGCGACGTCAAGAATATGGACGAGTGGGCCAGACGGACGCGCATCCCCCTCACCACCGCCAACGCCTTGGGAGTCACCTATAGCAGAGCGCATCGCCACCTAAATGCCCTCAAGCTCGACTTGATTCATCGCCACCGTTGGACTGAAGCAGCAGTGTCAGATCCTCGGATGCTTTTCTCGGTCGAGACCTCCTCTATCTGGCGTTCGTCCGTCGGCCTTCCGGCAGGCCCCGCACTGCGTCTGCAGCTTCCTGTCCACGCGTCATCATTTTTCTCGCCAGAACGACGCGTCCAGTGGCAGATGGTATTTCACAGCGACATATTCGAGTCCGTGCGGAAAATATGCCCTCCGATCAACGACATTCTAAACCTGGTTCAATGTCTTCTTACCGGCATCGTCACTCTGGTCTTCGAGGAGAATCTTCCACAGGGAATTTACCGAACGACGCGGGGCCTGCCGCCGGCGTCGTGGATCGCTGCGAACGAGCAGATGCTTGTTGAGATTTTTGGCGTGGCCCATTACAGGTGTGTCACGAGCGTGCAGGGGGGGAAGCGTGTTAATCTCGTTATAGGACTCTGCGCAAAGCCTGCAGCGACACTGCGACTGCATTCAAACTCGAAGTGGTCCCGTACAATCGCTAAACTCGTGATTGTTGTAAAGCCAAAGAAGGAGGTGCCACGAGGCATACTCCGTCTCAGCAAAAACGCTACCGTACGCTTTCATAATTCGCATTGCTTCCATCTCCCCATTTCTTGCATCCCTCTACACGCATACTGCATCTCCATATATTTTTTGGGTTTCTCGCATATAATTTAAACCACCGCACGTTCTCCAGCTCACATCCATCTTCCATGTATTTACAGCACCCGTTCCCGATAGATACTTACTATGATATTTTACACCTACCTTATGATCTTGCTACTTATATTGTTACCAAGTCGCTACTACTGTCCAGACGAAAAGTGATCCGTCCAATGCTTACCAAAGGATCGGACCCGTAATTTACTTGAACACCATGACCTCTTGCCAGAGTTCTGCATGCCCTAATGGCAACCCGCCCTCCCGACTGGAATGCCCAACTTGTAACAAGTAATGACCTCCCCTTGTTGTGTCCGTCCCCTCTCACATGTGTGGTGCCAGGCTTGGAATTCGAGGATCATTCTTTTGCGGTCAAGAATGCTTCAAGTCAGGATGTGAGTCGCTTGCCGAATTACGGGTCCTTCGTCTTATCTCCCCACAGGGGCGCGTCTTTTTTCCGCGCTCCTTCCTGCCCCGAGTCGTTGACGGTGCTCTAGAAAACCCATAAAATCATCCACAACCTGGCGAAGCACGATCCCGCTGCAAACACCGGTATTATTCGTCAACTAGAGCACCGTTCGTAGCCTGAACCTTGTGCGTCAGATGGAACCTACAATCCGTTTCCAAGCTACAACTTTACCGGGCCTATGCGACCTGCGTATCCCCTCTCTTCAAAGCGCCAGATCCCGGAGCACATACAACTCCCAGACTATGTGACGGACGGTAACAATTTCAACCTCGCGTCGCTGGAACGGACCTCTGAGGATTGAACAGGGATTCCCAAGTCGGAGATGCGGGCTGCGGGACAGCCTATTCATATATTAAATGCAGAGGAGATCGAGAAAATGAGGACCGTCTGCCGAGTGAGTCCAGCCGACCTTTTAGAGACATATTTCGTATGTCTCAGTCTGAATTCATCTTCAGATGTCCCGTGAGATCCTTGACCTCGCTGCAGCGGCTGTGCGACCAGGAATCACTACGGACGAGATAGATGAGCTCGTTCACACCGCTACAATCGAAAGAAACGCGTATCCTTCTCCACTGAACTACCGTAATTTCCCAAAATCTGTTTGCACGTTAGTACGCACAACTCATATTCGTTCAGCATTTTGTGAGCTCTTTCGCCAGATCAATCAACGAAGTTATTTGCCACGGTATTCCCGATCAGAGGAAGTTGAAAGAAGGGGACATTATCAACCTCGGTAAGTCGTCTCTTTTTGGTGCGGTTCATTCTGACCACTGCACACAGACATCAGTGTATATTATCAGGGTGACTTTATGCCGGTTTCCCTTTGTGCATTTGTCTCAACCTCAACAGGGTTCCACGGGGACGTCAATGCGACCTATCCAGTAGGCAAGATTGACGAAGAGTCGGCAAAACTCATTCGAACATCGCGTGAATGCCTGGACAAAGCGATTGAGCTCTGTAAACCGGGAGCACTGTTTCGCGATCTGGGGAAAATTATGCAAGTCCGCCCTGTCTCAGTTAGTTGTCTCCCCTTGACGCCATCCCAGCGAGCCGCATGCTCGTTCCAACGGGTGTTCACCTGTCCGGACATATACTGGACATGGGATCCACCGTCTTTTCCATGCCTCCGCTCCTAATATACCACATTACGCCAAGGTACTTCGTCCCTGTTTTTTGAGTTCTGTGACCTTGCTGGCTAATACGCGTGGTAGAATAAGGCAGTAGGAACGATGAAGCCTGGGATGGTGAGCGACTCAAGTGCTATTGAAGTAACCTGATTCACAATAATTGGCAAGGTCTTCACAATCGAACCGGTAAATTTAACCGCGTCCCGACTTCTTACAATCCACTGATCCTCTCTGTAAGATGATAAACTTGGGCTCAAACTGGGGAGATGTACATTGGCCAGACAATTGGACTGCAACCACAGTGGATGGAAAAAGGAGCGCCCAGTATGAAGAGACGTTGTTGTGCGTGCTTGGTCGATTTTCCCGATTAACCTTCACCCTAACCACCAATCAGAATAACGGAGACGGGAGTGGAGATTTTGACCGCGGGGGCAAAGCAAAATCTCTGATTTTTCGATCAAACGTCTGTCTAGAGTCGTCTAAGGGCTACTCGCTAGAATTCTTTTGCCCCTCCATGACATTTACTGCTGGCATTTGAAAGTTGAAAATTGCATTATCATGCCCTCAACACCAGTAACCGGAATCTGAAAGTCCAATGTGTCATATTTCGCAAAAGACCACCCTAGGCGGAGTCGCACTTGAAACTACTAATTCCGAAAAAGCCATACTAGTTCAAGTTGCATAGTAATAAAAATCAGGTAGTCGTCCTTTTATTTTTCTTCATCAGAATCTCGTCATTGAGGTCCTGTGTAGCGTCATCGAACGGCTCTAACGGGTCAACAGCCGCAATACGCTCTACTGGGACACGATCGGAGAGACTAGCTTTTCGTTCCCTGGGACTACAACGGTGCAATCCGTCTGATGCGGGCGAAATTGCGCTGCTGCTAGCGAGGGTTTTGAGACGTTGCAAGTCCGCGTAGGAACTTTGACGGGAGGATCTGTTATCTGCTTGATTAGCGGATACCGGCAGGAATCCGACGACATTCTCGTAGTCTCCTGTGTCTTCTTCCTCCGAGTCGTTCGGGCTACCAATCCTACTGGCCTCTGTTGAGGTGCCTGCCCACGCACTTGTCCCACGGTTGGAACTTCGAGACCAACCGAACAAACGTTCATCCAGCCAAGTCATAGGGTGGGTAAGACCGAGACCTTGAGCATCGACCGCCCCGTTTCCGCTCTTTCTACGCCAAAGCCCTGGAGTGCCACTGGACGGTGGGACACTGGCAGACGGAACCAGAATTCGCCACTGTAATAAGGAGTCAAAACCGTGGAGTGTATGTTGAAGTCTAACCCAACCTGGTTGAAATCGTCGTACATCCTCGGACCAAACGTGTTTATGACTTCAACCACCTCGTTCGAAAGTTGTTCGCGCATGGTTTTTAGTCTGCCGAGAGATCGTTGTTGACCCGGAAATAGGGCGACAATGAGAGGGCGAGTGGAGAAGAGGACGTCTCGGCCAGCTTCGCCAAATTTTAGTGCAGCATGACTCATGACAGGAACGCCGAAAAGAACCAGGAACGGAGCGAACACCTTCCACCTCATCGGGGCGCCTGCGCGAATAAGGAGGAGAGTGGCAATGAATGCGTACAGAACGTAGAGAACTGGAGCAACACCCAACGAAATGAGGATCTTCCATGTGGCTAACACATCACGGCCAGCAATCTTCACCGTAGATGCCGCAAGAGCCTCTAAAATGCATGGGAGTTAAAAAATTGTTCAGGAGATAAATCTCGTTCAACAAACCTTTAGCTTTTCTGCGGGAAATCACAGAAGCTAAGATAAACACGGGTGCGTTCAAAATTGTTCCAGGGAGTGCGAACGTCGTCCAAACGGTCAGGAGACAAATACGATACGCAAGGAGGCCTAGGATCTTCCATCCGGCCTTCTGAGCTCGCGGGACCTACGCACGAAGAAACCTTATAATGTGCCAATGTTGGACGCAAAGTAAACTGACCTGGTGATCTCTTAGGCCTAAATCTCGAACGAGGCGGTTATATTTAAGGACGTCTTTCCTAACTTTCTGGAGCTGGGGTTCTTCCTTGAAGTGAACGTAGCCTTCAAGTAACCGTCTGTTCAGTTCCACGGTTTGTCCCAATGTCAAATGCTGTCCTGGAGTCTTGTACAATCTCCTCACAGCTTGAATGAGCTAGAGATGGGAGATGAGGCGAGTAAAGAATCCAGGAGGTCTTGATTTACCATGAGAGTGTCGTAGTCTGGCGCTCGCACCGTAACCGTCTTCAGAGCGTCATAAATGAGGTCCAGAAATTTGGAAACAGCCTCTCTTTTCTTCGCACCCCCTTGTTTGAACATTTCAACTAGTTCCGAAGGCACATCAATGGCTCGTCCAAACTCGACCACTGAACGAGAGCGAAAACGGTGTGCGTGAAAGTATGCCAGGCCGACAGGAACGATCTTCACTCGAACATTTGAATCATTCGCCATGGCTCCGAGTGCCATGATTGACACCCCAGCTTTGAGCGGTAGGAGGTCTGTCCGATCATGGCTACCACCTGAGGTTCGTTAAGCAGGCGACAAAGGGAAGGGAGATCAGAAACCTTCTGGGAATATTCCGATACTACCACCACGATTCAGAGATTCATATACATGCTGATACATTTCTTGTTGGTCAATAAACGGCAGCTTCTTGAACTCCAACCCGGCTTGACCGAGTTCGCGTAGTTCGGCAACCTTTTCGCGAATTTTCATGGTTCCTTTTTCATTGCCGAACTCTTTCTTGATTCTGAGTTCTGTATCCGAGATAACTTCGGTCACTTCAGCGACGAGCGAATTCATCGACTTTGAGAGCATGATTTGCATGCGTGGAGTGAATTCTGACAAAAACCGCGTTTCGTACCCCAACACAACACATGGATCGTCAGACAGTCGTATAAGACCCGTTCCAGGACGGGCTGAGTCGGCCGCACGAGAAACGGGGATACTATCCATCAGGCGAATGAAGAACCCGACGGCTTTTCTCTCCTGCTCGATTGAATCAGAAAAAACCGGTCTGAGAACATGGAATCCGAAGCGCACCATGCTTTTCGCGGCCGCGAGAAACTGTACATGCCGCCCAGTTTCTCTGTATACTTCCAAACTGAGAAGGAGAGGGATCCAGAAACTGGATTCACATCAACGGCTTGTCGATACACAGGCAGCGAGAAAGAAATACTTGGTTGTTGTGCGGTGCGCCTACAAATATGACTGGACCATCGCGGGGAATATTGAAAGCACCTCTAGGTCGCACTTCGCGGAAGAATATTTGGGTTACAGTTCTCCAGAAGAGCATGACAGCATCGTAGGATAAGGATCCTCGAGGACGCTGACTCGGACGAGTGTCCATTGCCGCTGAAGACAAGTTAAAGAAAACGAGTCTTGAGGGAATCGGGCTGCGCTCTATTGAACCTAGAGCGCCGATCCAAAAGTACGTCATTCAGATGACACGAGCAAGTAGTACAAATACATGAATACAATACGATTAGTATCTGTTCTACGCATGCGAGGTATACATAAATGATGAGCGGAAAGCGTGTGTGGCTAGTTGAGTGATGTCCGTGGCGCGGAAGAACCGTTACTTTGAGTACTTGACCGGTACTGGAAAAGATTATGAAGCCTCGATAATTTGTCTTGGTTCCCGATGTTTTCCGCTGGAATGGGTTGTTTCGGCGACCGTGGTTGTGGAGGAGGCGGGGATGCAGGGCGGTGATTGGACTCCAGCTCTGAATACGGTGATTAGGAAAATAGGCAGCAAGGTAAGGTAGGGTACATACTTGACAGCGTGTCAGCGACTGCCACATCTCTTTCTTGGTCCTCTGCGGCTCTGCTAGCAAGGGCGCGGTTGATATACTTTCGGAAAGCAGCACCAGTTGACTCGAGCATCTTTTCCACTCGAGGCCGTTTGTGGGGATGAGCTTTTAAAAAGTGGTGGAGCTCGGTGATGCCCTCCTTGTGCAATGCACCGGTCGTTTCGCTGGAAATGTGGCCGATTATGACGAGTAGTTGTGCATCTGGATCGGGTTCCTCGGCATTTTCAGCGAACACGCCATTCTCCATGTGGCTGGAGGAGCTTGGGCTGGTTCGGTGACTGGGAGACGAATGGCGATGATCTCCAGATGCTACAGATGTCGCTTCCTGCGGCGATATCGGCCGACTAGAAGCTGGAGAAACCTGCTCGGCGGGAGCTCCGTTGCGGCGGACAGGCATGTCAGGAGCGGGACGAGAAGTTGAATTGAGGATCCGGTAAACATAAGGATACACAATTGTCGCGGAGGGGTCATCAAAGGAAGCGGATAGCAGGTCATAAACATCATCGCCGTAGAAGGCTGCAAGAGTTTCAGGCGAAAGTATATCGTGTAAGAGGAATACTGACCAACAACGTGCTGGATAATGACTTTGATCGTCCTTAACGGCATATCTCCACAAGGAACCTTATTTGTGGCTCGTGCTCGCCACTCATTAGGAGGCACCGATTGCAAAAAATGTTCTATGGATGGGAACAGTTCAACGGGATCGAGTCGTTCTTCGGCTAGGTCCTGGGGGATATTCCTGGCAAGTTTCCACACGCATTTTAAAACAAGTTCTGCGACCTTTGATTCCTTGGAATCGGGTGCTGTTCCGTTCCCGGGAAAGGGTTTTACGATTTGGAGGAGAAGTGCAAATAGCGCCCTAAAGAAAGGTCGGCGACGGCGAGGGCAAAGAAAAGTGTAGACTCACCGGAAAATGGACATCCTTCGTCCCGTCGCAAACAATCGTAAGACGATCATATTGATGAAGCGCGAAAGGTCCTTGACTTTCTTGACCGTGCTGTCGTCTGTTTCCAGAAGTCGTAGTGTCAGTTCCTCCAACAAGGACGTCAGAATATCAACTGTCAGAGATTCGGCTAGGAAAGCATGGTCACAGAAGGTATTGAGCGTCTGTATCAAGTGTTTGGCCAGCCGAAAGTTTTCCTCGGGCACAAGATCGTCTGGCCTATCAAAAACATGGGCCATCTGGAGGGTTATAGTCTCAATCAAGCCCTCGGTGTGCTCTGCCAATTCGCGATATTGAGGGGAGGAGGGGCCTGCATCGGGTCCGACCGCCAGGATCTTCTGAATTTTCTTCAGAGCATCGACGCTTCGCGTAGGATCGCTGCTGAGAATACTTGAAATGGTGATCGTGATGTTGTCCGAGTCTTCAGGTGCATCCGGCTCGGGTTCGTCTTGTAACTTGGAAGGACCCTGAGGGGGTGAAAACGCACGAGGTTCCTCTGGAGGAGTGGGTTCCCGCGGAGCACTGGAGGGGAATTTTGGACGGGGTAGTCCAAGACGTGACGGTAGCATGCTTTTGGGTCTGCCGATGCCAGTGGTAGGGGAGGAGGGGACGGCGCTATGCGTAATCGGTACGCGTGATGTACGTATAGGCGAAGCAGCGCGAGGGAGATTTGACGGAGCGGGTGAAGCCGAACGAAGGGGTTTCATCACAGATGGACTGGCAGAACGAGGGATTCCTCCAGTACGTGACGTTGTTGCAGGCGAACCCGGCCGAGGGATACCTGCAGCTAGACGACTGACTTGGGCAGGTGGTGCCGATACTTCTTGATTGCTGGGGCCAGCAACGCGACGTAACCGTTCTTCAAGCTGTGTTTTGTCTTTCGGCGGCAATGGACCAACCAAACCCCACACCTTCTCTCCTACAAGAGTATAACCCTCACTGTGGGATCGATATGAGTGTCAAGACACAACAGATAAGGCTTATGTCTACCTTAAGGCCCCAAGCGCTGATTTCCGAACCTGCGAATCCTTATCGGATATCATCTCGGCTATTATCGGGAACGCTTTGGAAGGTTCGCAGGCACCCATACCGGATTTCTTGAGAACCCCGCCCATTTCATCTAGGGTGCCCTGGCGCGTTTTGGCCACTTTCGATTTCAAACCATGATCGAGTAAAATCTGGAATACCCGGCTATATGCATAAACCCTGGGTAATTCCTGGATGATTTGTTGCACTCGAACCCGGACCGGTTCCCGAGCGTCGCCGAGCTTCAGAGAGTGTTTAGAACTAGGAAAGATAAGCCATAAGAAAATAACATACCTTGTAGACCACCGTAGGTATAAAGCACAATGCCTCGTTATCCGTCAACTGATAATTGACGCTTCGAAGGAACGCCAACACAGTTTCGACGACGTCTAAACACTTCGAAATCAGATTTGGCTGGGGCTCATGTAGCTTGATGGACGCGTATTTCAATGGAAGGTCAAAGTTGGCGAGGCAAACAGCTTCGACAGTTGCATCAGCGCCTTGGGCACTGGAAAACAAATCGCAAATCGTTGTCAGCCCGCTGATGTGGTCGTTGACTGCATTATGGTCGTGGCTAAATAGCCGAGCCACGAGGTCTTTCGACGTATGTGGCTCCATTTGAGTTTGCAGTAGATCAGCCAGATCCTTGCGAGTAGGCCCGCCTTCATTAACCCACTTGCTAGCATCCTTCCCCAATCGCGACCTCTTAGCATCGGCATTTGTGCCAGAGAATGGGAGGGAAAGAGATGGCGGGGGAGTCGAAGGTGCAGAGGGTTTCGCAGAGCTAACCCCTCCTGGCCGTCGGAGACCTCCAGCAGGTGTCTTGCTAGACCGGGAAGCAGGGAGTTCCACAGGCGTCTCCGCACGCGAATCCGGGCGGCTGCTGCTGCCCTGAGGCAATTTCCGGCGCACCCCGAGTTTGCTGCCGGCTTTGAGAGCAGCAGGAGCAGAGGAAGTTGTGGGTGACTCTGGAGGTGGGCTAACAGAAGTCGGCGCGACAGACACCGGTGCTGGTACAGCCTTGGATTTCTGAACAACGGGTTGTTGAGTAACAGCAGGGCGAGCTGCCTGAATTAGTGGTACGGCACTAGCGCGTGAAGCGGGTTTCAAACTGTTGGTTTGGTGCATCACGTGATCGAAGCCGACACAAGTGATTAACGCTGGCAGCAAAGCCTGGGCGCCTTTCCTAACATCACTGTTGCGGTCATCAAGTGAAGCAACAATGGGAGGTGTCCAGCTATTGAGGTCCAAACCCGTAAGGGGCTCATGTTCTCGGAACCAATCTGCAATCCAATGCAGTAAGGTGCCTTTCTGTAAAGGATTCGACGTTTCCAAAGCAGTGTGAAGCCCTTGAACCATGGAGTCGATACCCTCACATGCCGTGGCAATGGCAGTCAAGGTTTGGATAGCAGCTGCACGGATGGGAGCCTTTTGATCGGCTAGAACAGTAGCGACCGGCAGAACGAACAAGCGGCTGTGCTTCTCAAACGGCTTGCCCATCCCAGTGGCGATCCGGGCGACGATATCCAAGGCAAGGGTTTGAACGGCCTTGTTTGTATCCGTTACTCTCGCTTTCAAGACTGAGCCAATATCACCTTCGAACAAATATCAATTGGGTAGGTAACAGGATATCGAGGGAGCGTACCCATGCTAGACTTGAGTCGCTTGTTGCTCCCTTGATCCAAGATTGACTGGAATGCTTCCAATCCCTCCTTCTTCGTTTTCCATGAGTCGCTCTTAGAATCTGCGAGAATGGTAGTGCCTTTCAAAAGGCCATCCACCTCTACCCGAGGAAACAAATCGTCCAATGGGTCGGCCGAGCCTCCGCCCCCGTTGGATGTTGAAGATGACGCCACCATGCTTGCCAGATCCGCCGATGTTCTGCTTGGTTCCGGCGCGGAATTGCCTTCGACCTTGTCGAACTCGGCAGTGATAGTGTTAAGAAGTTGGGCATTCAGATCTTCCAAAAAGTCCTTGATACCTGGTTTATCATGTCAGTCAATTATTCGGCGGCTAGAAAAGGTAAACACACTGGACCCAGCAAATAATTTGACAGTGACGAGCGTCTTGGTGGCACTCGTTCGAACCGCAGCATTGGAGTTTTGCAGCGCTGTCTTTAGGAATTCAATGAGACTTCTCAGGGACACTCCCGCAATTCCAAACTCTAACAAGGCCGTATTAATCCAAGTGACCGCGTCAGCAAGAACCTTCGGGGCCTTTTGTTTGGATAGTGGTTCATACGCTGGAAAGAATGAAAAGGGTGATCATTGAACAGGTTAGAAGACATACCCTGATTAAGAACAAACTGGAGAGAAGTCTTCTCTGCGAAGACTAGAAGCGTATCTCCAGCAGGTTTCTTCAGCTTGAGGTCTCCAAGTTTCTCGGAAAGATGAGCAATGCAGAGGGCCGGGCACGATCTTCCAAAGGAAGGACATTGTTCTGCGAGCAAACTACAGATCGCGTAGATCTTCGCTGAAACCTGTGGGTCAAACTATGAGGTAAATTCACGGCGATGGGTCATACGAGCCTACCTGAAAATTCTTTTCGGCCCATCCTTTCTTTGCCAGAGCACGAATCACGACCTCGGCATCAACTTCATGTATCGCACCGTCGACCCAGGCCGTCATCTCGTCCAGCGCTGTCAGTCGCGTCTTCCAATTGGCATCGCCGAGGTCCTTCAGGATTCCGGGAGGTATAGTTTCAGACGCGAGGGCCTCTGCGTCTTCTGGTGTGTGTCTGTACTTGAAAGTGTCAAGAGCTGCCGGCGCTGACGGGGCTGCTTTGGATGGTTTGGTAGCAGAAGACGCAGGCGCTTTTTTGACTGGAGCCGCTGATGAAGGCCCGGCCGCTTGCGCTGGTGGTTTCTTCGCCTGCAAACGACGTCAGCACATGCAGAGAGGATTTATACTGATCGACTTGCTGGGGGCTTTGTTGCCGCTTTAGGGGCAGCCTTCTTTGGCGGTTCGTCATCCTCTGCGAGAGCAGGTTTGGGAGCCGGAGCTTTCTTCTTGGGTGGGGGCGCTGCGGCTGGTGGAGGTGGTGCCTTGGGTGGTGCAGCAGCTCCAGATTTGCATTTGACCGTGGCTCGCTCGAAGGCTTCTTTGACTTTTGCCTTGCGCATATCAGGGAGGCCATCCATCACTGGATTAAGCGGCCGTTCGCCAACCATCTTCATCAACGTTCCTAGACATGTCGCCGCCTCGGTCCTTGCACCCTCAAACCCGTCTTCAAGGAGAACGGCGAGAGTTTCGGCGAGAGGCTTGATTTGGGCCTGTTGAATGGGCGAAGAAGCTGCCGAAAGAGATCGCCCAAGAAACTTCAAAGTTCCTTCTTTAACTTGAGGATTTTTCGAACCGAGGGCTGTTCCAAGATCAGGGATGATATCGGCCAGCGTAGTCTAGTAAATGTTGGAATGGCGTTGGCTCGCAAGACAAGACAAAAACGCACCGACGAAAATACCGCGTCGAGCGCATCGCCGATTGAGTCGGTAACGTTGGCTTTCCTTTCCTTTAAACGTTCCAACATGGGAGCGACAACGGCCTCTCGATACCTGGCAAAAGATCCCAACATGGCTTTCGCCAGTGCCTCCATACAGGCGGCTGCAGTCATGACGCAATTGATGTTTGCGTCACTCTGAATTCGAACAGCCAAAGATTTTGACAGTTCTGATATTTCGGGACCATCCTTGATACGAGGCGTCGAGTTCAGGAGTGTGAGAAGCTCATCTAACACCTCCTTTCGCTCTTTCCACTTGGACGAACTGAGCAGTGCTTGTAGAGACGAAGGAAGTTTAATGTCGACGGGTTCCGCAAAGGCACGGGGATCGAGAGGAGCTGAAACAAAGTATTGAGTGTGCGGCAAGATTAGGACACGAGCAGGCCTTACCTGCTTCCTCCTCGCTCTCGACAGCGGCTTCCCCAGCATCACCCGCAGCTTCGACCTCTCGAGCATGGGCCCGGGTCAAGCGCTCGGGCTTTACAGTTCCCTTTCCACTACCGCCGGCCTCCATCGCATCAAACGCCTCTTTCAGTTCCTTGACTTGAACAGGTTTGAGGTCCGCGAGCCACGGCTCGATCCCGGGACCAAGATATTGATAAAGAACATGAGTGAGGTTGGTTCCTTCAGCACGCACAGTCTTATCGCTGTGGGAAAAGATCTTTGGAAGGGCTTTGAGTATTGGAGGAGGAGCAGTGGTTTGTATCCCAAACAGACTAAAATAGGTCGTCAGTGGTGGTGCATGCTTAGAGTACTTCGACAGTACCGAATGATCTCCTTCAGGGCTAAAACGCAGCCTGCGACCGTCTTCGGTTGTTTGGCAGAAAGGCCAGTAAGAATATCGGTCTGGACAAAATTTGAGCGATGTATGCCAGTGGAATCCACAAACACGTACCACTACTCCGGCGCCGCCATTCTCAACCTCCACGTACTGCAACGCGAGCTCTACTGCTTGCGTCTTCGTCCCCGCCCTTGTAGAGCCAAAACATTTATCAACCAAGGCAGGCACGACTGCATCGCGAGTTTTGGCAGCGGATTCCCCGGCGTATTTCACGAGCATTACGAGACATTCGACACCCTTTTCCTGTGCCACAGCATTGGAATCTGTGGCAATCTTCTTGAGCAAATCGGGGTTGTTGATATAAGGCCGGAAGGCAGGATCTGTGTCGGATCCGGTCGCTTGAAATATTTTGACCAGAGTTTCGTAGCCGCTGACGCGAGCTTTCCAGTTCTTGTGTGAGAGCCTGTCGGCCACGGGTAGGGTTGAGAAGTCCTCCTCGACGGGCGGCGGCCCATCCATGTTGGGCGACAGATGATAGAAACTTGAGTCCAAGTTGTAAACACGCGTTCACGTGCTCAAACTTCGAAGGCGCGAGATCTCGTTCGGTTCGATCACTGCGCCGTTTTGCTATTGATCGACTGTCGTCAATATTAATACCGCGAATTACAGACTGGCTCGAGTCTATGACTCGACTGACTACACTATCGATGCGCCAAAGCGGCTCCAACCATTTTCACAACCTCCAAAACCCCGCAGATACCTTCATCTGACATCTCCAATTCTCGCCGCATCTCTTGTGTCGCGAAATGTCGTTTGGCTGCTTCTTCACGCTCTGCCTGCAGTCCAAGGTTGTGGTACACCACTGAGAGGAAATATTGCACGTCCATCACGGCGCGATGCATTTCCAGGGTGAGAAAGTCTTGCTCGGCCTTGTTCAGATACGGAATTGCCTCCCTCAAAGCCTCAGCTATACACATAATTAGTAAATGAGCCCTGCGTCGAGAGTTGTGAAGACATGCCTGTGGAATCTCCTGCTACGATTATACATCGCGCCAAGGTGAAGCAAGCCAGACCGCGCTGTTCCAAGTCTTGTCCGGTAATAATCTAATAGTACTGGTTACGCGTTCGTCTATTGCATGGAACACCAGTCTTACTTGAGGCATAATCTCATCCAATATCCGGCGAGATCGTTTCGACATGCCATAGTCGAGGCCCTACGTCGGCCAACAGAATAAGACCAGTCCTGTATAGATTCAAACGGCCAAGAAATTCAGAGTGCCAGAGAGCTGTCAAGAGGCCATCTATGGCACTTGTTGCTTGGTCGCATTGCTTGCGTTCTACCTGTCAATACATATCTGCAGGATGGATATATGTCTTCTCACTCGCATCTGTATCACATCCCACAAAGGGTCTTGGATCTTGGACAATTTCAACCCTTCCGGAGCAAGCGAATAATGTCTCGGTTTGAACTCTCCCGGAGGTCGTCGCGGCAGTAAAATTTCCCGGTATGCTCGATCCTGACCTCTTAGGGAAGTGTGTGAGCAGAGTTACGTGCTGGACAACGGGTGACCATACCGTCGAGTAGCCCGTAATACAAGAATGTGCCAAACCTCTTGAGCCCACAAGCTGTAGTCCACCAGAGAAAGACCCCGCCAAACGCTAGGCTGCAGTAGGACGGAAAGACTTGTCTCGTAGTTCCCCTGTCGCGCTTCCTGCACTGTGTCAACTCGAAGACTGAGTAGATTAAAGGAAGAACGTATATACCCGATATGCTTGGTTAAGGATGACCGTGATGCGTTTGTTGTCTTCTCCGCCAAGGTCTGTGAACGCCATGACCAAATTCTCCTCAATGACAGCCAGCCGGTCGCATCCTACGCTTAGGTGTCAGTTCACATTGCCACGTGATAGAAACACCAGATGGACCTGCTGCACTCCACACGACCGACTGAACAGCGTGTTGTGCCCATTGTTCGCTATCAGGGGGGGCTACAGGGCGGCTATCAAACCAAAGATCGTACAGGCCCATGCCCTGTGTAATCTTGGCAAATGAAGCACTTAGAGGTTGTCCCTGGGATGATTCGTTGGTATAACAAGAGGTGTGGAAAGATATAAAGAAAACTGCACGTTTTCTTCGTCCATTAGTTTATATACGTCGTATAAAACTTCCAGGGGATGAAGATCTGCCTGGATTTCATTGAGCATAGGTCGCCGGTGCTCAATTGTCGGCGGAAGGCGATGCAACATGCTGGGAAAAAATTAGCAAGTATACCTTTATCGCAACGGTAAATTCGACCTTATGCAATGTTGCAGCGTCGATTTGTCGTTGCTAGTGCGTGCAACACCGATTGCCTCCGAAAGTAACTGCAGGGATCGGTAAACAGAGGAAGAGATGACTCGGTTTCTGCCCCAACCTTTCTAGCGGCAACATATTCCTGGCGAACATAATGCATTCGCACCAGGTTGAGCAATGCGTGGTGACGAAATCCACTTGCAGCAGTTTAGCAATGCCGCCGAACAATAGCGGAAGAAAACGTACGAATCGTTTTGCTCGTGAAAATGCTGTTCGAAGTACCTGCGTAAATTCTCAGTAGCAATGCTCTCATCCCCTGTTGCTAGGCTCTTCTCCCAGCTATTGATTTATTTAGTCAACCAACAAAAAGGGTAGCGTGATCCTACACTTGATACGCATCGGGTTGGGCCCATACCGTCTTGTCCGCAACCGTTCTGAAAATGTGGGTATCGCCTAAAGTACACGAATGTTATCTCAGGCACGAACGGCAGCTAAATACGAACTGTGCAATTGATCCTTGATTATGGGGACATCCGTAGGGGCGACGATCCCCCCACACCAGGCTTCGTATTCTTTCTGGAGTTTCCCAACGCCATAGAAGGACAACTTGAGGAAGCTAACAAAACACCGGCGGCAGAAATAGCCAAAGACAGACCGACGCAGCTAATTACGGCGAATATTACTTGAAAGTTATCACGGTGGCAGAGGGTTGTTACCAGCGTCGGCAACGCATCCTAAGTCAATGGTTAGGGTAATTGGCAACATTCGCGGCCCCCACGCACTTCTTCCCCATCGACCTTTTCCACAAACAACGATGGTAGACCTGCGCTTTACGGGTTAAGGGATGAGAATAGTTGTAGAGAGAACGCACCAGCAAAGAAGTTTGACATCTCTTCCGCTGAGGAAAGACCATTCCGCTAAGCTAAAGTCAGTACCGGAATGGATACTGTGCAATGGATCTCACGCAAGCGGCAAAGCTTTCAATCAACTGTCTAGGATAGTCCTCTTCTGATTTTGGCCCAGTCTCTAGTTCGAAGTACAGTTCTCCGAATGTTTTCGGCGGTGCGACCTAGTTTGAATGAGCGAATGAGCTGCAACGGGCGAAATGCCTGCGCGCCTCAACAACCTCATTCAGGAGGACGCGGTAGACATGGAGCAGAAATGTGGGGGGCAGTTTTCCTTCGTATTCCTTGCTATTTCTTAACGGAACCGCGCATGAATATTATTTTATCTACCTACCTTGAAAGTCAGGATAAAGAGGGTCAAGAGGACCAACGTGGTTCGGACGCAGAAGATGGTCAGTGGGAGGGACATCCATGGACGCGACGCTGCAGTAGGGGAGCCCGAATCCACTGCCCCTAGTCGATAGCTACTCTTGAGCTAATCCCTTTAATTATCGCGGTTGCTGCAAGGGAAGGCAAAGGCTCATGCCAAACATGCGTACACGCTTCTGCGAAACGCGAAATCTGAGTCCAAAAACGGCAGTTGCACCATGGCCCCCAAGACAGGCGGGAAAAGGTCTGCACCTCCTACGTTGGTAGGTACTTGTGAACCTATACATTCACTTCCTCACTTCCGCACTTAGGCCCCGTCGAAAAGACGCAAATTAGCACCCTCTACTCAAAAAGCCAAGCTCGCCGACGGACCCAAAAAATACACCATCAAGCCCAAAGAGAAGGGAAAAGAAAAGGCAGCAGACCGTGGGACCATTCCGATCCCCTCGTATGAAAGTGACGGCGAGTTGGACCTCTCTGACCAGGACCTTGACGTTCTGGAGGAATATGGCGGGGCAGCGTCCTTCTTGAACGCTCTTGATCAGACAGGCATCTCCCGGTGAGTGTCCGACAATGAATGCGCGTAATACCTTCTAACTTGGCTGCAGGAGTAAAAAGGAGACGGATCGGTTGCACCGTCTCAATAAACCGGCTAAAAAGGCGGTAGACACCGACGACCTTCCTTCTCTCGACTCTCACGACGAGGATGATGGTGATTGGAGCTCCGAAATTCCGTCGGATGATGAAGAGGGTCTCTCGGATGGAGGGGAGTCGGACGGTTCAATGTCGTCGTCCAGTGACCTGGGCTCGAACGCAGAAATGCCTTACGAGACCGCCCCACGAAAACGCAGACCGGAATGGGAGTCTTCCGCAGATCAAGGCATACAAAGGCTACCGATTAAATTGGCCGACGGCCGTATACAAAAAACCGGGGCCAAATTGAAGCAACTCTCTACTAGTGAAGACACGGAGGAAGAGAGCGAGGACGAGGACGTACCGGAGGCTCCACGGAGGGAAGATGTCTCTACGGGCGCGCGGTTCGGTCGCCCCGCGGTTGTGGACGTTATCGGCAACAAGTCGCGAGCGGCGCGAATACAAGGTGCCAAGGACCAAATTGCCGGCATTTGCCAGGACATTGTATCAGATCCCGAAAACAGTGTATGTTTTTGTGTGCATACGTCCTCGTCTTGACTTAAGATTGTCGGTAGCTTGGGCTTTTAAGACGCCTCCACACATTTTCACTCGCGGAAATCTCCACCCCAACTCACCCCGACCCGGTCGCCAATGATCTGATCATCCGGAAACTCGCGATTCTCTCCCAGCTCGCGGTGTTCAAGGATATTATCCCTGGGTACCGCATCCGTGCGCTCACAGAGAAGGAGAAGACGGAGAAGGTCAGCCAAATGGTTTCGCGCACGCGGGATTGGGAACAGGGCCTCGTCGTGGTGTACCAGACGTACCTTCGGGCGCTGGAAGCCGAGCTGAAAGGTGTGCCACATTCTTCTTAACCAGCGTCTTGCTTCAACCCGTCCCATAGCGCGCAGCGAACTCGCCGACATCGCGCTGAGCACCATGTGCACGCTAGTGACCGAATTGACGCACTTTAACTTTCGCGTCAATGTGATGAGCTGCATCGTAGCGCGTCTGAGTAAAAAATCGTGGGACAAGGTCCGTCCGCCTTTTACATTGTATTCTTTCCGTATTCCAAACATTCCCCAGTCGTCAGACCAATGCCTCGGCGCCATCATCAAAGTCTTTCGCGCGGATCTCACGGGGACCGCCTCTCTTGAAATTGTGCGGCTGATGAACCGGATGGTCAAGGAAAAACGGTTCAACATCCACCCGACGGTACTGTCGTGCCTGCTGCACCTGCGGTTGAAGACTGAGCTGGGTGTACGCGCGTCCGAGTCGCACACGGACAAGCCGGATCCAGTCAAGCGCAGCTCCTATGGTAAAGACGCCTCGCGACGCGCAAAGGGCAAGCCCACGGCACAGCCGCATTTGAGCAAGAAGGCGCGCAAGGCCCTTAAAGAAAAGAAGGAGATCGACCGCGAGTTCCGCGAGGCGGAGGCGGAGGTCGACAAGGAGGAGCGGGCGGTTACAGTATGTTTCATCGTTATGTGGGCGTCTTGCGAAGCAATGTTGATGATTGATTTTATAGCACACGGAGACGTTGAAGCTTCTTTTCGTGCTCTATTTCAGTATCATCAAGAACCCCCGTCCGACGCCGCTTCTCTCTGCTGCATTGCAGGGCATCTCCAAGTTCGCGCACCTGGTCAACATCGACTTTTTCAAGGACCTACTCAAGGTTCTCAAAGAACTCATTGCGCGCGAGGCGGATGACGACGAGGAGGTGGACGAGGCAGACGCGTCAAAGGTCGTGCAGCTTCGCCTGCAGTGCATCGTGACGGCATTTGAGCTTCTCTCCGGGCAAGGCGCGCTTCCCACCCATCTTTTTATTTTTTTCCTCCCCTAACCGCCAACACAGGCGAGGCGCTCAACATCGATCTGAGCGACTTTATCTCGCGGCTATACGCGCTAATCCTCCCGCTAAGCCTGGCGGACCCGGGTACAGGGCCAGCGGACATGCTCTTCCGCGCGCTCGACATCGTGTTCTCGCCTCGGACGTTCGGCGCGGCGGCGCCCCCGTGGCGCGCGGCCGCGTTCGCGAAGCGCCTGCTGACGGCGGCGCTGCACTGGCCCCCCGCGGCGGCGCTGCGCGCGCTCGACTTTGTCGGCGGGCTGCTGGCCAAGGACGTCAAGCTCGCGGCGCTGCTGTCGACGGAGGAGCGCGCGTTGGATGGGGCGTACCGCGCGGACGTCGACGACCCGCAGCTGTGCAACCCCTTCGGGACGTGCTTCTGGGAGCTCGTCGCGCTGGGCGGGCAGCACTGGGACCCGCGCGTGCGGGCGGAGGCGCAGAAGGTGATGGCGTTTACGCGCTCGTGAGGGTCGGCTCGGCAGCACTCGCGTTCTCGCGGCTTTGTGTACGCGACGCGGTGATCGAGAAGCGTGTCTCCTATGTAGCACAATGGAATATGAGTGCGCGATTCCGCAAAGGTCTTCGGAATCAGTCATCGGCGATCCGAAGATCCGGCGATTTCGCGAAGCGAGGCGCGTCGCGTCGCGTCGTCGGCTAAGTGTTATAATATAGATCTTCGTCGCGTAGATGCGGCCGCCGCGTCCAAGAAAAACAGCCGAAAAAAAACTACGTACGATGTCGTTAGCCGCAAGGAGAACGCGCTCTAGACCCCGACCCCAAGCCCGAGCTCGACTCCCGTAAATCACGATCTTCCCGCGACCCTGCGTCGTGTCAAGCAGCCACAAAAAAAAAAAAGGCCCAAAAAAGAGACGGCCCGCGCCGATGCGAGGATACCCCGTGCCCGTTGCGCGTGGGGTGTTCAATTTAAAATATCCCGCGCCTCCCACGCCGCGCACAGTGCCCCGAAGAAAATTTCAATTTCCGCGCGCACAAGACATTCAAGCAAGACGGGGGTTGTGATCCATTCAGTCCAATAGAAAGACACTACTAATGTTCCTGGGGTGATACGCTACACTATCTACAACTGGTCATACAGTCCCTGGGCACGATACATAATACACTATAATGGCAGATGAACGAAATGAGATGAGGCTGGCGGCGAAGACGAAGGGGGCGCCAGGAATGGGGTGGGAGGGCGAATGGAAGGGGGGGATCCTCGGAGGCAGGGGATTAATCTACACATCGAGCGATAGATAGGAATAGGATAGGATACTGGAAGACGGGCGGGGCCGGGCGAAGGGCTCGGAGCCTATGAACGTAGCGGGACGGGCGTGAGCGCAGACGACAACGAGGGCGTGTACGACGATGTCGGCGGGGGGTGCCCGTACGGCTGCGACTGCTGTGCATACGGACTGGGAGCGTAGTACGCGTGACTGGGTGGCGAATACGCCGGGGCCGATGAGGTCGGCGAGTACGAGGGCGCCGATGCGGGCGGCGAGTAGGCCGACGGGGCCGGCGCGTACGAGTAATGCGTCGTCGCGGGGGCGTACGACGCGTACACCGGCGACGGCGGGGGCTTTGCGTCGCCGGCGCTGGTGTATTTTTGGAAGCTGACGAGGTCGGCGGCCGGGAGTGTCGTGCGGCGGTCGAGCTCGTACACGACCAAGAGCAGGGTCGAGCCGTCGACGACGATCTGTTGCGTGAGTGACGTCTGCACGGACGCGTCGCACCAGCGTGCCCGGGTGAGAGCCGAGTCGGGGAGCGAGGCGACGACAGGTGCCGAGTTCGACGCTGCTCGGCTGGAGCGCGCCCTCCTCGTTTGAGATGCATTGGCCCGCGCCGTCGTACACGCGCGTAAACACCTTGGCCTGGGCAGGACCACAAGCCGGCGAGGCGCACGCTGGCAAAGAAGCCGTGGAGGTTGGCGGGGGCGCGCGTGTCGTCGACGGGCGGGATGGTGAGCCGCAGCCGCAGCACGAGCGGCGGGGTGCGCGCGGGCAGCGGCGCGGCGGGCGCGAGCTTGTCGATGTTGACGCTGAACGCAGTCATGCCGTCGGCGAGCAGGGTGAGACTTGTGGTGCGGTTCGGGTAGCGCACAGGGGCGACCGGGGGCGGCGCAAATGCGGCGGGGTAGGCCTTTTGGTGGACGCCATACGGATAGGGCGTGGAGAGGGTGGAAAAGGCGTTCGGGGGAGAGTCGAGGTCGGGCACGGAGGAGAGGGGGCTGCTGGGAGAGTAGGTGAGGCCTGGGAAGGTCTCCCCCGGGGACGGTGGGAAGTCGGCAAAGAAATCTGGGGGGGAGTTTGAGAGGTCGGAATTGTCGTCCTCGTCTGCGAGGGTGAGGAGCGTGGGGTGCTCCTCGACCTTGACGGGGTCCTGAAAGAGCTCCTCGCCGCCGGCTACTAGATGGTATTCTAAGGAGGGGCGGAATTAAAACGAGCGATCGAGGAGGGACGGAGGTAATACCTGGTTCCCCTTTCCACATATTTCGCAGGACCTGGATGTGGCTGGCGACTTGTTTCTTTGTGCGCACGATGCCGAGGTTCTGGAGGTAGTCGACGAGGAACTGGTTGCGCCAGCGGCTGCGGCCGCGCGAATACGTCGCCCAAGGGGAGTCCCAGTACTCGCGGAGGCCTGGGGAGTGTCAGAACTGGTGTGCAGCGCAGGGGAGACTGCGCATACCCTGGACAAAGATGGACTCGATGGCCTCTGGCCAGACGGCGGTGCCGCTGCCATCCTTGAGGAGCTTGCGGTGTTTGCGCTGGGGGGTGAGGGTCTTTGAGGAGCTGGGCGCAGAGTCGTCCATGGGGGGCAGAGGGAGAGACATGTCTGGTGTTCAGCCGGGTTCGCTAAATAGTTGGTGGTAAACGAGTCAGGGTAGATCCGATGTGACCTTTATTTGGTTATCCTGAGCCCAAGCAGCGGGTGTGACATTGACACCACACAAATCAGGCAATCTCAAAGGCCTGTCGGCGCGAGGGCCGCGGTGCCGTTCCCCGCGCCAGGCTGCTGGGCCGTTGCAGACGGATGTAGATGGAAGCGGTAGCACTGCAAAAGGCGAGGCTGACCCAAAATAACGGCTCCCTCTTTTTTCCGGGGTTGGCCTCCTGTGCGCGGAGATCTCGTCTAATCTAATCGCGAACGGGGTAGGCCTCCACTAGTGTTGTGGCTGGAGAGCCCACAAGACCAACGAACGCGCTCCAACGCGTCCCGGGGACCTAACCGCCGGAATAGTACACAGCATAGTCTCTGACATTTACGGACCATAAACGGCCCCGTCTCCTCGCCGGATCTCTCTTCCGCGTACGACACGGTGTCGTTTTTTGCAATAGAGAAATACCTCCGCGGTTTCTTCGGACTTGGATAGCAGATGTTGCAAAGTACTTTAAGGATCGACAGGCACAGGGGTGTATTAACACCAGTTCTAAACTCGACTTGGCAATGCGATTGATGGCGCATCAATGGGGCCCACTTGGAGGGCGTCGCGGTTAAAGTCGGCGTGCGCTCAAGATTGATGCGCCATCAAATGGTTAATGGAACATGTTCCATTAACCAAGTCGCTGCGTGCCTCGCAACGGGTCATTAAATGGTTAATGCGACAGGTTGCATTGAGCAGGGACTTGTACTTGTACGGTCATCTGATCCCATTCACCATGTCCCAGCTCTCGCTCACCCAGAAATGGCTGCGCGAGAACGTCGCCCCGTACGCCGCCGCCGACCGCGTGTTTGCTGACATCGACGCCGCCCTCGCACGCTTCCCGTCCCTGCGCCCAAAGTCGGACGTATACAGTGCGTCTCCCATTCGATCCGATAACTCGCTTTGACCTCCCCAGCCTACGACGACGGCCGCACCCAGCTCCTGCTCTGCGTCCACGGCCTCCTCCCCATCTCCTTCCGCGCCGCCGCCTACAACATCCCCATCGCCATCTGGCTCACCCGCGACTACCCCCGCGAGCCCCCGCTCCCGTATGTCGTCCCCACCGCCGACATGCTCGTCAAGCCCGGGCCCCACCTCGACGTCAGCGGCAGATCCACGATTGACTATGTCCAGCAGTGGGCCCGCAAGAGCGAGGGCTGCAGTCTCGCCGCCCTCGTCGACGCGATGCAGGCAGAGTTCTCGCGTGTGCCTCCGGTCTATGCAAAGCCGAGGGAGCAGCCACAACAGCAGCCCCAACCGCAGCCTCAACTGCACCCATCCCAGCAGCCACCGAGCCTCCCCCCAAAGCCACATACGCCACACGCTGCTCAGTACAGCGCACAGACGCCACACAGCTCACAGGCGCCACAGTACAGAACCCTGACGCCGCAGGCACCGCAGACACCGCAGTACAGCAGTCCGGCACCAGAGCAGCGGACGCACACCCCGCAATACCCGAATGACGGCCTGGCTGCACGCCCCCCACCGCCGCTGCCACCCCATCCCCGTCCGGATTCCGGCCCGCCCCAATATAGACCCGCGCCCGTGTCTGCGCCCCCGCCTGCGCCGCCACACTACCAAGCTCCGCCCGCCCCGTGGACGCCCGGCCATCCTCGGGGCCCCCCGCCCGCCCCGACCCCGCCCGGCCATCCCCAGTACGCCCCGCCACAGCCCCCGGCTCCCCCCGCGCCCGCGCCCCCCGCTCCCAATCTCCTAGACGAAGAGGCCCCCGAGCACCCCGTCCTCCACGCGCCCCAGGCCGTCCTCGCCGGCCCCGCCCCCCCGCGGCCGCCCAACCCCGAGCTCCTCCGCCTCCACGCCGCCGTGCACGCCAAGCTCTCCTCCGAGCTCGCGTCCCTCGCCCACGCCCTCGCCCTCGACGCCGACCGCCTCCGCGCCCACCAGGCCGACCTCCTCGCGGGCGAGCCCGCCATCCGCGACGAGATGGCCCGCCTCGACGCCGTGCGCGACGTCTGCCGCACCGCCGCCGCCCGCATGCGCGCCAGCGTCGAGGCCGGCGAGCGCAACGTCGCCGACCTCCGCGCCAAGAGCACCCCCGAGGTCGACGAGCTCGTCTGCTCTACCACCATCGTGCACAACCAGTCCGTCGTTCCTTTAATCCGCAACCATAAATAATTAACAGCCCTCCAGGCTGATCAACCTCGTCGCAGAGGACAACGCGATCGAGGACACCATCTACCACCTGTCCAAGGCCCTCAACAGCGGCCGCATCGACCTCGAGCGCTTTCTGCGGGTACGCACCCTTTGCTTGCTCTATTTTTGCCCGCTCACCAAACACACGCTAGTCCTGCCGCCTCCTCGCCGAGGAGCAATTTATGAAACGCGCCTTGATCGACAAGATCCAGGCCGGGATCCCAATGGGCCAGGGCGCCTCCGGCTACTAACCTCTTCGCTATTGTCTTGTCAGCTAAATGGGATTGCGGCCCGATCGCCCCTCGACCACAGATTCGCCTTTTGTGGAGTGCTTCCCGTCGGCTACTTCCCGTCGGCTACCGGACCTCACCTGTTCGTCCGTATGTCCGACATCGACATGTGCTCGAAAAGTGTATATGGTTGTGGACCCCGAGACGTAACATACAATATCCAGCTAGATACACGTCGTGTATAATAATTAATCACTCGATTCGTTTGCTCGGCGACGGCGCGCCGACCCAGCGCCACACGCGCATCTCGTCCCCGCCGCCGACCTCCTCCAGGTTCGCCCGCACGTTAGCGTTCCCCTCGACGACCCGCTCCACCTGCGCCCACAGCCGCGCGCGCGCGCCAACAGAGTGCTCGTCCGCGAGCACCACGTCCCGCAGCTGCACCGACGACAAAAACGGCTGCGCCGCCATCGCCGGGTCCGTGTGGTACGCGCGCTCCTGCGACCGCAGCGTGTTCAGCGCCGTCTGCACCAGCCCCGCGACCCGCTGCCCCTCCACCGCGCTCTGCGCACGCCGCGCCCGCGTAACTATGCCTCCGAGGATCAGCATGCCGAGCGCTGCACATCAAGCCCGCAATTAGATCCAGGCCTTCATCGGACATATCATGCGCCTACCGTAGACAGTGGCGCGCCACTCTTCCCAGACCGCCCGAGACTTGACAATCACCACGCAGTCCCATGTGAGGTGCGCCGTCTTGAGCGCGACGTACCGGTTACCGCTGAGGAAATCACATGTGAGCCGAGTACGAATTCGGCCGAAATTCAGAGCCGACCTTTTATCCTCGCTTTTCATTATGCCACCCCATAGGCTTAGCTCTTGGATGGCGTCGGAGTAAAGCCCATCGAACGCGGGGAGCATCTTGGCCTGTGATAAGACCGTCAGTCCACGCACGAGAAGAAAATGGCCAGAAACGCACAGGAGTTCTACTGCGCATCTCCTCCTTCAATTTCTCGACCTCTTTTCCCCAGCGCCGGGCCTCGCCACCATCCGCATCAGAAAAGGGTCCTGGCCCGCGCGAGCCCGCGCACACCCGCCGTCCACGGACTTGCCCCAGCTCCTTCTCCACCGCCTTGCCCAGCTTACCAATGTGGAGCTTCCGTTGCGGGTCTTCCACGCAGCGCGGCGGCAGCCCGACACTCCCCAGCCCCGGTAGCCCGTCCGTCGCGGTCCTCACCGTGTCCGGCGTGCGCTCCGCAGGGAGGAAAAACAGTAGCGGGTGCGGGCGGAGGAGGAACCCCGTGTCGCATGCGACACTGAACTGGGTGCACGTCCCGTGCTCGGGGCACGGCGTGCATGCGTCTGGGTGCGGGAGCAGCGCCGGCGGCGGGCACGGTGTACCGTCCACAAGAGTGGTGTTCTCGCGATTGCACACCTCGATAGACAGTCGCTCCGCGCGGAGCGCCTCCAGCGCCTGGTTGGTCGGGCGCCCAGCATCGCAGTAGCCGATCGTCGCCGACTCGGATTTGTACTTGAGCACAACACCCGACGACGCAAGGGTGAAGAGCAAGAACACGATGCGTGATAGAATATTCATGGCGCTCAGTTTCTTGGCCGCGGAGGACTGGCGGATTGCGACCTGATTCCCGCCTTCCGCGATCCGTCGGGAAATAACTGCATTGTGGTCTTCTTCGCCTTCATCCTCCTCATCAAACTCCTGGTCCCCGTCGCCAAATTCTTCGGTCGGGCCGTCGTCAGCAAAGTCGGTATCTCCGATATCTGTATCCTGTTGTTCTTCCTTCGGTTGCGGGTGCTCCTGCGGAACAAAGGTAGTTCTAGTAAATTTGGGGGCGACAATGCGCGATTCTCGCGTGACGCTCGCCGGAAGCTGAGGCTCGAATTTCGATTGCGGCGGAGAGTACATGAGCTCGTCTTTCATTCGGATTGGCGATGACGATGGGAGTAGCATTTCTGGGGGGGCAGACACTGAGCTGCGCGTTTTTCGGGGCACGACACTCTTGCGGGCTGGTTTTGACCGAGGGCGCGCAGGGGAAGATGATTCGGCCCCCGATTGGAAAACATTGTTGTCTTCCCAACCACTCTCATCCTGTACAAGAATATTAGAAACTTTGACTGGAGCTGAAAGGATCGCGTACCGCATGAGAAACGCGTCGAGCCTGTTCCCCGGCTGCTTGTGCCTTGAGCGTGGTAATCCTCGTTAGAAGCGAACAAGGTGACATCATTAACCAGTCATACCGTCTTCTTGCTTCTTCCAATCTTACGGACTGGCAGTTCCTCTTCTTCGGGTTCGCTTTCTTCTACCAGAACGGGCTCTACATGCTCCACTTTGCGTGATGGACCGCCGAGATTAGGCTGGGCCGATGACCGTCGACGTTTGGGCTATAGCAAAGAAAGTGAGGCTCTCACCACGCGCGAATGGAAAGAACATACGGGATCAGGACGAACAGGCGACACTTCTTGTTCCTGGGATGGCGCGCGGGAAAGTCGCCTGGATGAACGTCGCACCACGGGAGGCTGCCAGCCATGAGGCTTCGCGTGTCACTGAAAGAGAAAGAAAAGGAACGCACCTTGGGCGCACCACCAAGAGGCTCGCCAGTGTGGCCATCGGTTATCCCGTCGTCGCTGGCGATGCTGGCCTCTGCCTTGAGGCGTTCCTTCTTGAATTTGGAGGCCATTGGTTTTATCTCGGCGTTGAAAAGTGCGATGAGCTTTGGCTTGGAGTAGGGCGAAGGATAGACGACGTTGTGATAGCCCAGAACGCCGAGAAGCTGAGAGACGGTGAGCGACGCAGGCTCAAAGTCGGGCTCGAGGTAGTGGCCCTGGCTGATAATCTGTGCGGAGGTTAATCTAGACATGATGATGGTTCAAACCAAAGTTCACACGAAACAGTAAACACAAGTACAAACACCTCCCATCGCTCAATCCGGTAACCGATGTGGGACGTCCTCAAATGTCGGTCTGGTTGTCCAAGCAAGACCTCAACATGAAATCGCCGAAAATCCGAATTTTGCGCCCATGAATTTGCGTTGCACTTGGCTGCCTGCTCCCAAAGCCAAAGCCATACATGTTTCCAAGTGACAACTACATGAAAAAAAGCAATAAGAAACAAGAACTTTAACGTGCGTTTAGTTGACGCGTGCAAATGGGTAAGGAAAGCCAAATGCACGCGCACTAAGCCTGGGACCCGCGACAAGGGAGCACGAGGATAGAGACAAAGCTCTCACCCTTCCCCAGGAAATAGGTTGGCACGCTTCCACGCGCTGCCAGTGTCCAGCCTCGACAAAAACTCCGCACATACAACCGTGCCGTCTCAACGCTCTCTACATCTTCGTGACCTCGGAAGATCACCGTGTGCATGAGGCCGCCGGCCACTAATACAAAACACAACAAAAAACATGGTGGTGGCCGCGGAGAACAGGGAAGAAGAGGTCGAAGCCCTTAGAGATAGCCACCGATCTCGCCGTCTTCAGGACCTGTCTTGCGTCTTGAGGCAGGCTCCCGCCGAGGTCTTTAGTCGCGTAGCAAAGGGTCCCCCAACGGTCTTAGTATCTTGAACGCTTGAGGCGGATCTTGAGGAAAGCATCTTGAAGCGGTCTTGATCCTCGCGCGAGGTCGTAAGGCTTGAAGCCTTGATGTGCGTCTTGAATTCCTGCCCGTCTTGAGGGTTTTGACGATTTGAGGTGGGTTGAATATCTTGATCTTGAAGCCGTCTTGAAGCGCGTCTTGACGTCTTGATTCTTGACATCGTCCCACTGAGGTCTTGATTTTTGTGCTGTCTTGAGGAAGGCATCTTGGTGTGGGTCTTGAAGTCTTGGCGTCTTGAGGTGCGCCTTGAGGATCTTGATCTTGAAGTTTCTTGAAGCGGGTCTTGAGCTCTTGAGTCTTGACAGGCTCCCACTGAGGTCTCGAGTCCTGCGCTGTCTTGAGGAAGGCGTCTTGGGGTATGGGTCTTGAACTCTTGTCTGTCTTGAGCATCTTGATCTTGAAGTTGTCTTGAAGCAGGTCTTGATTCTTGCGCGGTCTTGAGGACGGGATCTTGAAGCTTGAAGGCTTGACGATCTGGACTTGAGGCCGTCTTGAAGGCTTGAGGTGGGTCTTGAATCTTGATCTTGAAGTCGCCTTGAAGGGGGTCTTGACGTCTTGATTCTTGACAGTCTCCCACTGAAGTCTTGAGCTCTTGCAACTTGCGCTTGACGGCATCTTGAAGCGAGTCTTGATCCTTGCGCGACAACTTGAGGCTTGAGGCGAATCTTGAATCTTGCGTGAGGTCTTGTCATTGAGCTTTAACTTGAAGACACCTTGAAGCGGGACTTGAGTTCTTGAGTCTTGACAGTCTCCCGCTGAGGTCTTGAAGTCTTCAATCTTGACGGTGTCTTGAATCTTGATCCTTGGACGAGTTCTTGAAGCTTGAAGGATTGAAGGTCTTGAAGCCTTGACAGTCTCCCACTGAGGTCTTGAACCACAGTCCTAGGCGGTCTTGAAGTCTTGTTGAGTCTTGTGCACGGCCATAGGCTTGGAATTGTCTTGATTCTTGATTCTTGCGGCGTCTTGAGTCTTGATGATCTTGATCTCAAGATGTCTTGAATCTTGAGGCGTCTTAACAGTATCCCACCGAGGTCTTGCATCTTGCCACCGCCAGACCGTAGCGTCGTCCTCATCGGTCTTGAAGCTCGAGCCTTGCGCGTGGGCCTAGGACTTGAAGACGTCTTGGCGAGTCTTGCGCGAGGTCTTGGCTTGGACTTGAAGGGTCGAGTCTTGAGCTTGAGGTACGGTTTGAGTCAGGACCAGATGGAAGATGGATGGATGGAACAACGATTCGTCGTCGTCGTCGCTGCCTGAAGACCTGTCAGCCACATCCATGAGCGTCAGCTGCCGGTGGAATAGAATGGGAGGTGCGAAGTACCAGAGAGAAAGAGGGCGGAAAATGTGGTGGCGGGTGCTGAAGCGAGGAGATGAAGAGACCATGTGTGGTGGATGGCGATTTCGCCCATGGCGAGGAGGACCCAACGCGCCAATCGTCAGCGAGCTCGAGCGCAACGGGAGGCAGGAATCACTCACTCACTCAACGCCTTACTCGCTTGACCTCTTGCGGCAGAGAGAAGAAAGGAGGGGAAGGGACGAAAATGCGAGATGATGGTGGTAGGAGAGAAGAAGGGAAGAGTGAGCGGAAAGTGGCTGACAAGAGCGTTTGGAATTGTGGCGGTGCTCGACTTGCGAGTTTCCCTCGGAACTCGGCTGGCATTTAGAAAATCTGCCCGCGTCCACTCCTTTACTTTCCTGAACGTATGCAAGAGCGCAGGCCGTTGGATGGGCGAGTGATGCGATTCAGTGTAATACGGTGTCCGGCGCGGTAGTACATCCAGTCTAGCTGTATTCAAATCATCTACCCGCTTTCCGAGTCTGACTTTGACGAAGTATGAGGCTGGAATGACGGACGACATCTCGCCATTGCTGATATGTCCCGGGCTTTCTCGCTTCGCCTTTGGGTTGGCGTCGAATCGGTCAAAGCCTCTCACGTGACCGCGATTTGACGCGCAGCCGGCGCCTTGACTGTAGTACGCATACGTGGACACTGGAGAAGCGCTAGGTGTCACTGGATCGAGGAAGAGGTGGATTAACGTCGGCCTCCAAGTCTTTGACAGCAGTATATATTTTTGTGTTTGAAGATATTTCTGCATGCTATTACCACTGAGTATGCCAATTACATTCCACCCGCGGCGTCTTCGTTCCTCCCCATTATTGCGTTTTTGCCGCAGACCAACGAGCGCGTGTTGAACATGGCATCCGGCGCCCCGAGCGGCAAAACGACGCACATCACCGCGCTGCTGCAGAACAAGGGAGTACCCAACGACGCGAACAAGGCGCTGATGAAGAGCCTTACTGTGAACGTGCACGCCTAGAATGCAAGAACGTCGTGGTGTGCTTGTAAGTACGAGCGTGAGTTCCCCCAAGGTGATGGGCGGCTTTGACCGTGTGCTGCTGCTAGACGCGCCGTGCAGTGGGACGGCGTCACCAGCAAGGAAGCAACTCGGAGCTTCGGGATAGTCGACCAGAACGAGACGGTCACTGATTTCGAAGTGCAGAGGCGCACGAAGTCGACGAAGGGAGGAGCAGTCGTCGCGGAGGACTTCGGGGTCAGTATTACTTTTTCAGCGGTTGATGAGGGCCGGTGGTGTCATTATTAGCACTGGAGCCGCGTACTAAATGTGCTGAGTGAATGTGCTGCACGATGTCTAAATCGCCAAATTGGATTCGAGTGGGGTTGGTTTGGTTGAAGCAAGGATTCCTGTTTTGATCACGGTATTGAACCCTGCTCGGAACCAGAATGTATCAAGGCCAGCATCGTCTGTTTCTGTAAGCTCTCCGCTGACCCTCACGCAGCCACCAACCATGTCCTCAATGTCTGCGAGCACCTTTGCGCTCTTCTCCCTGTGTCGGAGAAAACAAAGGTCGGTTCAGCCACACCAAATATAGCCGCGGTTTTAACCGTCCCCAGCCCCAAATTCTCCTCCTCGCTGGCGGCGTAGGTGGGTTAACACGCCATCGATATCGTCCACAATTAAAGTACGGACAGTCTCGTACAGAAACGACACAGATCGCGAGATCGCTTTCCGGCAAGAATCCAACTTCTACTATCTCTCGGGCTGCAATGTACCCTCCTCGTATCTCCTCGTGGCTTACCAACCCGGGACCTCACTCGACAAAACCCCCTCCGTTGAGCTCTTCATCCCAGAGGCGAACCTGGCCGATATGATGTGGAGCGTCCCGCCGCCGTCCCTCGCTGCTGCAGGCGAAACCCATGACGTCACCCGCGTAGACCATCCTGAAGCCCTGCCCGCCGCCATCCTCAAGCTCAGCAAGGCCTTGCCATCGGCTCTCTTCCACGTGCTCCCTCGTGGCTCGCCACTCTTCCCTACCGTCTCAGAGGAATACCTCCAGCCTGTGCTCGCCGCAGAGAACGAAGGCGGCGCGGTCACAGACTTTTATCTCCTCTCTGCTTTGCATCAAGCTCGGCTCATAAAGGATGCGCATGAAGTCGGGCTCATCCAGAAAGCGTGCGACATCAGTTCGCGCGCACACGAAGTTGTCATGCGCGTTTTGGGCGCTGCGGTCAAGGGCGGTATTGTCGCGGGGGCCGGAGCAGGTGTCGATCGTCCCCTCCTTCCGAATGAGTGGTTGATCGAGAAGGAGGCAGAGGCGGAGGCAATTTTTGTGGCGTCTTGTCGACGGGAAGGGTGCGTCGTTTCGACCCCTTATTGCCTCCGATTAATTATATAGACAGCGCGGTACACCAAGCTTACCTCCCCATCGTCGCAGCTTCTACTCGTGCGTCTACTCTGCACTACTGCTGCAACGGCGGCAACGACAAAGAGTTTGCATGGGGTCCGGTTGGGTCTCATGATCACCGCAACAGCAACTCATTATCCGCCGGAAAAGAGCTTAAACCACAGGTGCTGCTCATCGACGCTGGCTGCGAATGGACCTGCTATGCCGCCGATATTACACGTACTATGCCTGTCGGAAATGGCGGAAAGTTCACACCCGAAGCGAAGGCCATTTACGAGTTGGTTCTGGAAATGCAGAAGGTGCGGAGATTTCCGTTTTATATCAACCAATTGCTGATCAAATATAGGCTTGTATGGAAATCCTAAAGCCTGGCTTGCATTGGGATGCCGCGCATCTTCTCTCACACCGAGTTTTGGTTCGCGGATTCCAACGCCTGGGCATCTTCAAATCCCCATCCTCGCCCAATTCAGGCTCATGGACGTCTGAGGAAGCCATTCTCGCGAGCGGGGTGAGCGCCGCATTTTACCCGCACGGCCTTGGTCACAGTCTCGGCATGGACGTACACGATGTACCCAGCGCGTCGAAGCCTGCCGTGAATCTAACTATCATCCCCAACAACGCGGCTGTGGAACTGGGGCACGCGAGCTTCTACGAGTACCTGAGGCTCCGCGTCAAATTGGAAGCGGGGATGGTTGTCGTGCGTGCAGATTCAGTCCGATTCCTGGACGATGCTGATGTACATGCTACAGACGGTTGAACCGGGGATTTACTTCTCCCCGCATCTGCTCGCGCCCATTCGCGAGTCCCCCTTGATTGACCATGAAGTTCTGAAACGCTACGAAAGCGTAGGCGGGGTACGCATCGAGGATGTGGTCCACATAACGCCGGACGGTATGAAGAATCTCACAAAGGTGAAGAGCGACGTTGAATGGATTGAGGGGGTTTGTTCTGGAAAACTTTAATGAACGTAATGCGGAAATCAACTTGTACTGTATTTGTACCGCGCTGGGGTATCTCCCTTACCTGATCTGCTCCAAACCGTGTGGTCTCGTTATCCAGACAGAACTGAGAGTAGGTGTTTCGCCGCGATGGCATGAACGATAGAGGGCAAGTCATCCTTCATTCACGACAGAAAAATCGAACTGCGATATCCCGTCGTTTCAATAAAAGATGAACCTGGCGCAACGCCCCTGCGCCACACATGTCTGTAGTGGTATAATGCATTAGCATTCATTCTACAAACAAGCGAACGCGCTGCTTCTTGGGACTCATTAATATACTCGGCATTGACAACAAGCAGGCTGCGATCGCGCTACATGTTTCCCAGTGGTCCACAGACGAGTAAACAACGGTGGATTGTTCAATAAAATACAATCAACAAACCGACTACCCGGTCTTATTCCTACTTCTCTTTCCAACTTGCGCCTGGAAACCGCTCTTGATGGGATTCACACTTCGTCTACTGCCGCAGGACTCGCACGACATGAAGAAAATGCGGTTCTCCTTGGTCAGCAACGTATCGGGTGATTTGCACGTCTTGCATGTCACGTATTCCACTGTACAACAAGAGATCAAGAGCCAGCCAAGATCAAGAGAAGGGAAAGTATACCAATGTATCGCCGTAGGACGTTTTCAACCTGTTTCTGTTGGAATCTTCCTTTGATAACAAGTTGGCCTGCTCCGTCAACGGAGCCCGTGGTTCCCATTTCAGAAAAGAGGAATTGAATAACGTGTTCGGGCTGGGCACAAAATGGTAAGTCACCGGAGAGCAGAGAGTCGATTGTATCTTACCTGTCTGTGCATCTTCTTGCAAATATCAGTCACGTTCGCGAAAATACTCTTCTTGGTGCCTTCACGATGGATGGATGGTGGGGCGATCGTGTAACGTTTACCGGCGGAGGATGAGAGCAGAGAAGGGTTGGCAAGGTGAAGGGATTCGTAGAAACGACCCAAAAGCTGTTTACTCGATGTTAACAACATCCAAAGAAGTGGAATAAACCTCGCACTCACTTCCGGATACGTGTAGTCTCGGTCGCTTTTTAGCCATGCCTCATTTCCGGAGCCGAGACTGGATAGGGCTTCCCCAGTAGGCTGGGCGAAAGGATCATCTCCGAGGTCGGCATCGTCATCTAGATCGACCGCAGGCGTAGGGTCCACATCATCGTCATCCGCGGCTGCCGAGTCAGCGGTCGGAGTCGATTTGAGTTCCTTCTCGAATGCCTCCATGTCAAAGTTGGCCTTTTTCTTGGAAGATTTCTTTTTCTTCTTCAGATCTGAGAAGTCCAAATCTTCTACCGCTTCGCCCGAGGCCCCAGCGTCAGGAGTGCTGGCCACAGGGACGGGGGTAGACGTCCCAGAGTCGTCTCCCTGTAAAATTCGCCGGTTACACGCGCATTCAGACACAGCTTCGCGGCGAACATACGAAATCCATAGGAATCTCCTTCTTCTTCTTCTTCTTCTTGAGGTCACCGAACATGGCCTTGAATTCCTCCTCCTCAGCAGGCTTGGGCGCCTCCTCCCCGTTCAACTTCATCCGCTCATGAGTCGTGGAAGGGCCAAGATCAACAACCGCCCCGTCAGCGGTGGTGTCTTCGATCGTCTCGGGGGCAGGGGCAGTGGGATCTGCATCTGCACCGAGCGGATCGACGGTAAACTGCACTTGTTTCTTTTTGCGCTTCTTGAGCGATGGGTCGAACAGCGGTTCGGTCATTTTGGATGAGGTGAGGCGGAGGGAGAAAGTTTGTGACTCGGTGACCTCCCACGTCCAAATCAGGACTGCTATGTAATCAAATCGCGCGCAGGCCCGTAAACTAAAGCAACGCAGCGCGAAATAATGCTAGCGACAGGAAACGGGATCGGAAAATAGGTCAAAGTATAATAACCGAAGGACAAGGTTGACGAATAGAGGCACTATTTCACAGCTAAATTGAAAACGATAGACCGTTTCGATTTGCGAGCAAAGTTCGGGCCGGGAAGTTTGGCGTCCGACAACAGTTAGTGGAGCTCAGGTGGAGCTTGATGCATACAAATTGTGGTCGGCCCGAACTTTGCTCGAAAACGGTCTATCGTTTTCGACTTAGCTGTAACGATGCGTCGAATCCTTGGGATGCCGCTTATAATTCGCTTTACGGAATCATAGCAGGGTTTCAAGCGGTCGCTCCAAAATGAACTCGTCTTAGAATCCATGATTTTGCGGAGGTTTAAACCCGTTTATTTCCAGGGCCAAGGCACCAACGGCAGGAGGAGAAATTCAAATTACGCATACTTCGGTCTGAAAGGACCCTTGGTGCCGTACCACCGGCCCTTGACCTGCCCAACTCAGGTTAGAGATAATCGAGACTGTCAGTGAAACGGCCTACCATATAGTTCCAGTACGCCCATGGGAATAGGTCCTGGATTTGCGGTTAGATCCCGAAAGAAACGTAACATGTAAACTAATACATACCTTTTTAAAATGATAGAACAGCCTATGGGACCGCGTAAGAAGTTGCGGCATGTCAACCTGGTCAAGTACACACCTGTTACTTTTGGCTTGGTCAAACTGTGCGGCGAAAGTCTCCTTGGGCTCCAACCCGTATTTGAACTCAGCCAACATGAGCTCGTTGTAGCCCGTCAGGAGCTATATTGCGTGAGAATCTCAACTGGGCGCGGACATTCGAATGGACGGACCGGGCAACTAGTGTATCCGTCATAGGCGGCGGCGCTAACCTTTCCAGTGTCCACTACCGAAAATAGGTTCTCGCTGAGGACTGGCGCCTGCGCGGTGATGGCAGCAGCGGTCTTGGAAGTGGGAAGCGACGAGCAGTCACCCAGAGCCCATATGTTGCCAAAGTCGGGGTTGACGTGCCGCAGAGTGGCCGGGTCGACACTGACCCAGCCAGCGCTGTCAGCGAGGGGAGACGACTTGATGAAATCAGGGGGGCCCATGGGGGGAGTGACATGCAGCACGGTGTAATCGACGCTGACGGTCGACCCATCGCCCTGTTTGAACGTCGCCTTGTGGTTGGCATCGTCGATCGAAACGAGATTGTGGGTGAAAAAGCCGCCGACGCCGCGGCCGATGCGCAGTTCGTTCAGGGCGTCAGAGTACTTCTTGACGCTGAACATGGTGGGCATGCCCGTGTAAAAGTCGACGTGAACCTTGTTGCCACGGTTGGTCCTCCGATAGCGATCCCAGGCCATCCACATGATCTTTTGAGGAGCTGCGGCGGGCGGAAAAGGGTCAGGAATAATAGATGGTGCGAATAGATTTCAACGATACCTCCTGCGCATTTCACGACTCCTGCCGGCTGGGTGAATATCGCATTGCCGGACCGAAGGGCATCGATATCTGACCACACTTTGTCGCAGGTCTCGTATGAATAGATGGATGATACGCCAGACGTAGAATTCATCAGTGCCTGGGGCAAACCCTGGATGCCATCCCAGTTGATTTTGATTCCGGCAGCGACAACCAAAGAGTCATAAGAAATGCTACGCCCCGAAGCCGTCGTAACAGAGGAGGAAGTCGGGGAGAAGGTTTGTACGCGGTCCGAAATGAGAGTGATGTGGCTTGGAATGAGGGAGGACAAGGGCCGGACGAAGTCGGTTTTCTTTTTGAGGCCTGCGCCTACCAATGTCCTGCAAAGAAGTGATGAATTTGGCGGCGAAGAACAGACGCAAGGGGATCTACCATCCAGGCTATACACCCATGAGTATAAACATGTGAGGAGGAGGAAATCATGACGGGCCTGATAATAGTGATTATCCGCGGGGTCGATGATCGCGACGTCGCCCGCATTCAACGGCTTTCCGGCGGCCTTGAAACGGTCATAGATTTGGTTCGCGACTGACAGACCACCGCTGCCTGTGTTTGAGTTTTTTTTAAAACAATGGAAACGGCGGGATCGGTGGCTAGCGCACCTCCGCCAATAACTACGACCTTGAATTTGGCTGCGTCAGACGCGGAGCTCGCGAGTCGTGCGCCGAGATAGCGAGAAGGAAGCCTTGCAGCACGGGCGCCAAACATGGTGGGGAATGCGCGCAAGAGATGGTCTGGGCAAAGTCTTATGCGGTTCTGATGAACTCCGTGCGGCCGCGAGCCTGAGCAAGGTGCGATCGCGACGAGTCTGACAAAGCCAGAATTCCGAATTCCAAATTCACGAAGAACGGGACTTTCTTCAAGCTTCAAGCCCCAAGTCGAGCTTCAAGTTCTACAACCTTTGATCTGCGCGCCCAAGGCAGTCGTTCGGAGACTAGAGCCGGTGAAACAAGAAGGGAGCTTGGGAATCCGAATGGATATTCGATAGCACGCCGGCTGTTACAAACATCAATCTTGTCTTTCCCTTATTTACACCAGCTGAGCTGGGGTCTGGTCTTTGCCACTACATAGTACTTTCTCGCTTTCCGGTTTTCTTCCATGTCGAGTCGTCCCCGCGCTGGAGGTCTGCCGAGCGGACCTGGCCCCCGTTCCCGCTCTGTGGCGAGGACACGGGACGCCGATCGCGACAACGACAGCGATGGTGGCCGCGCCTCCCCACGGCCCTCTGCTCGCCAAGTCCGCCCCCAGAAGTCTACAACTACCCTCGCCCAAGGCAGATCAGACCCACCCCCCATGCCTTCCTCCCGCTCGCGCCGCAATCCCGACTCTTCATACGATACACGCTCAGACTCGAGATCTGGGACCAACCGCAGCAGCGATTCGACGACGTCGTCTGGCTCATCTTTCCTCGACCGGATGAAACAGACGGCCGGATATGCATCATCCCGCACAAGTTTCGAGGAGGACGAGTCAGATAAGCCCTCTGCTCGCTCTACGAGGAGCAGACCAGCAAGAAGAGACTCTTCCCCGCCTCCAGGCACGCGCCTTTGTCTGATATATGTACTCACACTGACGTTTGACCCGCAGAGAATGACACGCCCGGAGATGGATACACCCTATGGAGCAAGGTTGCCTCTGCGGCAGGCTCTCTCACCGTCAATGTGGGCAAGGCTTGGGCAACGAACATCACGACTTTTGCCGGCGAAGGTGATTTTATTCCATGAAACGCCGTCTCTTCCGTCTCACCGATTGGACATAGACACTCCGCCGGGGCAAGAGTCTCGTCTCACGCGCGCGATGAAGGCCTATCACCTCGAAAAGGCGCGGGATCCCACGGACCTTCCTGCGTGGTTGTTCGACGAGAAGGAGCGTCGTCGGCCGACGCCTGCGGCTGAACCCAGCCGGTCAAGACGCCGCGACGACGACGACTACGAGGCCGAGAAGACACGCGCAGAGCCGCCGCCATCACGGGGACTACGAGATATTTACGAGGCGGCTGCATCAAGCTCATCATCCACTCCCTCCGCCCGATCAACCCGAGGGGCACGTAGCTATGCGGATGACAGTCCAGCGCCGTCCAAGGCCACAGATCGGCTCAAGGCCATACGAGACGCGAAACGCACTGCCGTCGCCCCAGCAGCGGCCAGGGACGAGGAACGGGGACGTGATCCCCCCCGGGCTCAGCGGGAGCCAGAAGTGCCGCAGAGGCGTCGGGTAGGGCTGCCGTCTGGTCCTGTCTCTCGGCGACTTTAGTGATTGATGGAAGGTATTCGTTTCCACTTGGTTTCAATTGGTTCCACTGTATATTGTACTAGATCGGGAACAATACATGGTTGACGACAGAGAACCGAGCTGGCCGTGAGGGTTATTTGTCGAGGCCCTGTACTACAGTAAGTAGATCAAGGATTACCACGGTGGATTACTTCGAATATCATGAGCACCACTTGGATGATACTCGACGTTGCAGGGGAATCAATCAGAATCGGTTTGAAGCGGTTTCAGCTGAATGCGGCAACCCGCTGTCCTGGGCCACTGATGTGTGATGTGTTTCCAAGCAATCACCACCGCATGTCTTGCTCCCAATAAAAGCTCAGCGGCGACGTTTCCCCTTCCCACCCTCCCTTCTTCTCTCTTTCACGTTTCTTTCTCTCTCCTAGTCGAGTTGACTCGCTCCAACTTTCGTTCTTCCGAGGCAAGTCCTCCTCACTCCCCCGCCTCCTTCCCCGCTCACCTCCGTCCAGATCACCCTCTTTGACAGAGAATTTCCACTCGCATTCCTCCAGGGAGGCCATAGTATTCAGTCCTTCGACAACCACACCTCTACGGTCAACTAGTTAAATTTTACGATGGTCCTTATCGCACCTCTCGTCGGCGCCGCCGTCTTCCTTTCCGGCCTGGCTGCCGCCCTCCCCACGAGCGACTACAGCTCCTCGGGCTCGAGCAACGGCTACGGCTCCAGCGACTCTTCCAGCAACGGCTACGGCTCCAGCGGTTCGAGCAACAGCAACTACGGCGGCTCCAGCGAGTCGAGCAACAGCAACTACGGTGGCTCCAGCGGCTCGAGCAACTACGGCGGCTCCAGCGAGTCGAGCAGCTCCGGTGGCTCCAACTACAACAACCAGGACACCACCTCGAGCTCGATGATGATGGACACCACCTCCAGCTCGATGATGATGGACACCACCAGCACCATGATGATGGAGGACACCACCTCGACCAAGATGATGGAGGACACCACCTCGACCATGATGATGGAGGACACCACTTCCACCAAGATGATGGACGAGACCACCACCAGCTCGGCATACAGCTCGACCTCCACCTCCTACGGATCTGGCAGCACCTACTGGGGAGGAAGCGGTTACCAGGACTGTGTCAACCGTTCGTCTCCGCATTTTCCCGCTTATCCCACGCGCTGACATCCATCCAGAGTGCATCGCCCAGTTCGGCGGCGGCTCGACTGGCGGAGGCTCGTACCAGGCGACCGCCACTTCGGGCAGCGAGGGTAGCAAGGGCACCGGCAGCACCCACACTGTCATCGTCGCCCCGACCAAGGGTGTCTTCCGCATGATGCCGTTCGCCACCAACGCCTCCGTCGGAGACACCATCGAGTTCCACTGGGGCGCTGACGGCCACACTGTCACCCAGGGCTCTCAGCTCACCCCTTGCAACAAGAGCGGTTCCGCCACGCCCTTCGCCTCGGGTACCCACAACAAGAGCTTCGTCTGTAAGTACCCTTGTCCCAGCCTTCGTTTTTGTCGTCTAACGAGCATTCCTTTCCAGTCACCCAGGTCGTCAACGACACCAACCCCACCTTCTACTACTGCGCTACCCCCACTCACTGTGACAAGGGTATGTTCGGTATCATGTGAGTCCCGTCTTCGCCTTTCTCTGAACTGCATTCTTATACTACTCGTCAGCAACCCGACAATGGCTAGCCCTGGAGCGCCCTCGTCGCTCGGTGGAATGATGTCCTCCATGGCTGTCAACGTACGTTTCGTATGAATTTCCTGGCCTCGAAATACATCCTAACTTCCCGATTCCAGGACTCTGACATCTCTGCCTACGCCGCCTACAGCAGCAACGCCACTGCTTCCAACAACCAGGCCTCTGTGTGGGGATCCAACTTCGACATGAGCGCCATCCCCGCAGAGTCCCACAGCAGCTTCATCACCAACGTTCTGTACACCCGTGCTGCGCTCGCCATGAATCCCGAGGTCCTCCAGGCTGACAACTCTATCAACCTCGCTTCCGTCGCTGAGACCCCCCTCATGCTGCCCTTGGACCTCACCCCTGCTCTCAACGCCGCCGCCGCCGCCGCCGCTTCCGCTCCCGCTGCCCCTACGTCGACCAACGCACCCGTGAACGCCGCCGGTGCTGCTGCTGCAACTGATGCTACAACATCGCCCGCAGCTTCTGCACCTGCTGGCAACGGAGCTGGTTCGATTGCGTCGCCGAGATTCCTCGTTGGCGCTGTCGTGGTTCTTGCCACCATCTTCGCTCTGTAAAGAGTTTGACAAATCATGATGGACATCGTACGAACAATGCTCGCGTACTTAATGGGTCGTGCAGTGGACTGGACACTTTCACGTAGATTTAACTATACCGTTTCCGACTGTTGATACATACTATTCCCTTCCCTCGCGATTACGATCTCCCATACCTTATTAGCTTCGCACTCGAGACTAGCCTTCTCCAGGTGCTGTTAGGTAGTCAATGAAAGCGAATGCGAATCTTTTGACACCCCATAAAATACAAACTAAGTACACCGGTCAGCCAAAAATGTCGTCTATTTCGTCCCTCGCTCGTTTCTTTTTTGCCTTTCGTTGTTCAGCCTCGCCTATCCCGGTCCGCTTCACTTTTTTGACGACCACGTTTCGTTCCATTGAGGCGATCGCTGACAACGAGTGTTAGTTCGGCGCAATACCCATGCGGAGGCGGACGGAGGCGAACAAATTGGGATGTGGATAGTATTTAAATTTTCATGTGTTGTGTTGGCAAAGGGATCGGGATCCGGCGGGCGAACTTCTGAGTGGGGATCTTGACGCGGAATCGAAACACCGGTGTCCTCGTAAACGTCAGTGGATATTTGGACTGCCGCTACTCTTGCACCGGGTTGATCAGCCAGCGATGTCCGCCGGCGACTGAGAAGATTACGTCTCCGAGACCCTGGCTAAAAATGAAACTTGATGAATTTTTGGAAAGTTGCGCTATTTCTGTGCCCGCTTACATCCAGGGTGACCAGAATACGGTGAACGGCTTCCCAGATCAGTTCAAGAACATCGGCAAGCTCTGAAACCAAGCAGCTCATCCGTGATGCGATCCCACCGAGCGTCAGTATCAACTGAATGAACGCCCCGGTCTGCATGGCGAGTGTAAAGGATCTATCAATGGTCAACCAAAAATAAATGCCGGAGAGGCCGAACGGACTGGTAGGCTTGGGCGAGGCGTTCTCGCATCTGTGATTGGCCATGAGCAACAACCCCGCGGAAGAGATGATCAGATAGATGCCTTTTGGACCAAGGTAAAGGAGCCCGCAATTCGCTCCAAGATGTAGGAAACCGAGGCGGTGTCCGGATAATGGGACCATGAACCCTTTAATACCTTGGAACTTGGGAGTTGTATTTAGCGCATCCAGCTGAGGCGAATGTGATCCGCGCCTCACGTTTGTTGCAAATCTTCACCGAAGAATGAATAACGGAGAGAATCGACCAGGGACAGCAGGGATAGCTCTTCGACGCGATCACCATATCTTCGCATCTCAGCGACGCGCCGCCAAAACAGAGCAGGGCGGTGTTGATTTTTGCCTTTGTAATAGAGTCGGCGCAAAATTTGGAGTTCATCTGAGAGCGTAGCCAACACAGGCTGCAGACGACGGGCGCATGATTTGAGATCTTTCAGAGCAGCATCGATATTTGGGTGCAAGGTTGGGTCGAGAGATGCCTTTGCAGTGCGGGACAGCGCTGGTGGTCGGCGGGATCGTTGAATAGGGACAGACATTAGTCGATTAGTAAGCAGCCGCTCCCTTGCTTTGGTCTCAACCATCCACAGATTTTGAACGCGTGGTTGGACCTTACAAACGATATTCAGCCATCCTTATGGCGGCCTATTGGTCTTCGGCGTCCTCAAGCCCGACAATCGGTTGCGCATGTAGAAAAGAGCCGCCTTGCAGTGGCAGCCTTACTGCCAGTTCAATCCGTCTGTCTGCTCTCGTTTAGACCTCGCCTTTTTCCTTGAAATTATCATGTGCTGCACCGACTTGCGATGAGTCTGTGAAGAGAGGGACTCGGGTGACCCTGAAGACGGTTCAGTGGCCTCCCGCAAACGCCAAAAAAGAAGATAGTCGGCCGGATTTCGTCTTCCGTCGACAATGGCTGTAAATCCAAGTTCTTCACACAGAAAAAAAGAGACCCCCATCGTCTCTTCACTCCGACGCAGCCACTAGACTGCACGATACATAACTCTCTCGCGTCAATCTCTCCCCGTTAGGTGGAGATGATTCAATGCCTCCGGAGATTCGCAATGCCAAACCAAACCCCAAGAAACCGGCGCGCCCGAGGAATCCAGTGCGCCCAATATACGCAAAGTCAATAGCCGTATGTAGTCGCAATCCACTGATTTGACCTTGTCACGACGGCCACGCTTTTATTTCGACCGGTCTTAGATGCAAACGAAGTATGAGCATCGTAGAGTTCTCTCCAGCCATCTGTAGCAGCTAGTATAGTTCACAGATATTTACAGTATTTCCGCTCTGCTGCCCGTCCGCATTTGGACGCATACGCGTGACTGCTTGTTCGTCGACAGCTCTCATGGCGGCGCCTGGCCAAGATGCCAAGTTCTTCCAGCGGGGGAAGATAGAGGTCTGAAAGGGTGTCCACATCTGCTTTGGCACTGCGTGAACACCGTCCACAGGAATTCCGCGCTGAACTCCATGCCGCCGAGGCCAAGGACAAGAAATTCGTCAAACGCAAGACGGTCCTCAAGAAGATCGTTGCAAATATCACAATGGGAAACGACAGTCGGTACACGTTCTCTGCCCACCGCGGGCGGCGGTGTAAAGCTCACCTGTTGTCCAGTGTCGCCGTTGTTCACTGATGTCGTGCAGTGCCTAGGCACTCCACTTCTCGAAATAAAGAAGAGCACGTCGTTTGAAATCCTTCCAGTCCGCGACTTACCTGTGGGTCGTAGTGGTGTACCTGTTTCTCGTGAGCTATGGACGCTCGAAACCCGATCAAATACATCTTGTCATCCCCAACTTTCTTCAGGTATGTCATCATACATAGCTACTTCGTGTCGAGACAGACGTTGGAATTCACAGGACTGCAATGACCGCAATCCACTCATCCGCGCCCTGGCAATCAGGACAATGTCGTATATTCCCATTCCGGTCGTTACCGACGCTTTAAACGAGAACTTGCGACACTGTCTCAAGGATCGCGATCCATATGTTCGCAAGACGGCCGCTATCTGCGTCGCAAAGCTCTACGCAGCCGATCCTCGCAGAGCCGAGAAGGGTGGCTTTGTCGAAATGCTGCGAGACCTAATGCTCGACAGCAATGCTACCGTTGTCGCAAATGCTGTAGCGGCACTGTCTGAAATCGGAGATAGGCAAGACGGTGTGATATTTAAGCTCAATCTGGCCACCGCGAACAAGCTTCTCGCTGCCCTTGGAGAAAGCTCAGAGTGGGTCGTGATGCTTCGCGTCTCGTCTTTTCTAAAGACCTTTACTTTTGCAGATGGGGCCAAATATACATTCTCGACTCTTTACTCCGCTACGTGCCTGAAAGGCACGCCGACGCCGAAGTGATGGCTGAACGTATCATCATCCAGCTCCAGCACGCCAATTCTGCCGTCGTACTAACCACCATCAAGGCGCTCCTTTATTTGATGAATTATATGGAGAATCGAAGATTGATCGATTACATTTGCAAGAAAATGGGGCCTCCGCTGGGTGCGCGCCAACCTTGAGGCTTCCTACCGGTCACTGACTTTTTGGTTTCCAGTCACCCTTCTTTCCTCAGGACCAGAGGTTCAATATGTTGCTCTCCGAAACATATTGCTGATAATTCAACGACGGCCGGCAGTCCTAAAGAACGACGTCAAAGTCTTTTTTTGCAAATACAACGATCCGATATATGTCAAGCTTGCGAAACTCGAAATCATGTATCGGCTGGCGCGTGCAGAGAATGCGAACGAGGTCTTGGCCGAACTGCAAGAGTGCGTCCACCATTGCCTCTCCTGTAAAGTTGCTGACGTAGCATTTAGGTATGCCTCGGAGGTGGACATCGACTTCGTGCGCAAAGCTGTTCGGTCGGTAGGCCGGCTGGCAATCAAGGTCGAGGATGCGTCGGACGCTTGCATACAGGCCCTATTGGGCCTCATCGAAACCAAAGTCTCGTATGTTGTTCAGGAAGCCATCATCGTCATCAAGGATATCTTCCGGCGGTATCCTGGAAAGTACGAGGGTGTTATTCCGACCCTGTGCGAAAACCTCGATGCATTGGATGAACCTGAAGCCAAGGCAGCCATGGTATGGATATTGGGTCAATTTGCCAATAGAATCGACAATGCGGACGAACTTCTCGACGACCTGCTGTACACATTTCTGGACGAGAGTGTTGAGGTATGGATCTATCGTCGGACTGGGACTTGCAATTGACCTCTTGCTAGGTCCAATTGGCCCTGTTAACGGCTGCCGTGAAGCTCTTCATATACAAATCGAAATCCGACAAGGCAAAAGAACTGGTGTACAAAGTATTAAAATGGGCTACCGAAGATGTTGATAACCCTGATCTGCGAGATCGGGGATTTATGTATTGGAGGCTGCTCGCTATCAATCCTACTGTAGCCGGGGAAATCGTGCTGGCAGAAAAGCCAGCCATCACCACGGACTCCGACAGGATGGATAGAGGTGCCCTTGACCAACTACTTCTGCACACCGGAACGTTAGGCAGTATATACCACAAGGTGGGTTCCCTTCCTCATCTCTTATTCGTGAAACTTACTGGACCGTGGTTTAGAACCCCGAGGTGAGGCTACAGAGGTCAAGTCCTACATTGAAATTGACCTTTCCATGCGCAGACTTTTATACGGAATGCCACCGGCAAAGCTCTCAAGGATAGTCCTGCCTTGAACGCACACTCACGGGCAGTACTCGTCCCCGTTACTCGCACGCAACTCCCTCCGACCGTGGTGACTGTTTCTGGACCTGGACCGTCCGAGTCTCACGAGCGAACCGGGACCCCCCCTCCCCCCCTCCCTGACGCACCGGTACCGCCCAAACCAACGCCTCCCATACCACCAGAGGTGGGCGAGAGTTCCGGAGAGACCAGGGATGATGCGTACGACGAGGATGGCGAGGCAGATGTAGACGATGAGCCACGAGGACGGTCGAACAATGACCCTTATTCGAACCTCGATGGTGCATTTGGGAATTACCTCGCGGACCAGCCGCGGCCTATGAATGCAGGAGGAAGACAGGGTGACGATGACGATCTGTTGTTCTGACATGGGCGCAATTGGACTTATATTGCTTGTGTTGTATTTTTCGATTGCAAGGATGAGTATGAGTACAACATGTGTGGTAGGTCAGGAAGTTGGCAGCACGCTCTGAAGCGCGTGCGAAATTTGAGAGCGTGTAGTTTTAGGCCGTAAAGAGTTGTAATGCTGGAGGAACAGTTGGGCCTGTGGATGGGAGCATACGAAAGAGCACGACGGACCTCTCCGAGGCCATACATCCTGCGATGATAACTGATCCGGACGACTTGTTTATCCGTGATCTGGGCATCAGTTGACGAACCTGTAGGGTTGTGTACCACGACAGGGGGCTGCCCGCCCTGGACTACATGGATCGGAACATTGAAGGCACGACTCAAGGCCAGAATTTCCGGTTCGCCTCCCCATACAGCAGTGTCGCGTACGGAAGCGCAATATTGCTCGAACTCCAGGGGGGACATTAACCCTGCGTCTAGAGCGCCTGCACCATCCTCCCCGGCGGCGGAGGGTAAAAACGGGAGAAAATCATCCGGATGGGTGTAAATATACGTGGATGCCGCTACACGTGTATTGACATAGGACGCTTCCGTGGCCGGGATTATAGACAGAAGTTGAAGTTGGTCGGCGATGGCAGAAAAGAGACAGTGACCGTCTGGATTTATCTGTGAAATCTCCATGATACAAACCGGCGATGACACAGTTATCAAAGTTACCTCGTGAATTCGGAGGTTAAGCTCGTCGCAGACACGATTGATGTCTCTCTCTTCGTCTTTGGCTTCTTTCTGAAGCCTCGCTTCCGCCGCAGGATCGTCTACATAGTCTTGCGCCAGAGACGCGGCCTTTCGGGCCTGCGAGAATGAGGTTTGTTTCCAACAGCGTTGGATGAGTTACCTGGCGTGCTCTGAAGCGACTCTTGGGATCCTGCTTGGATGCGGCCTCGATCTGGTCAGCCTGTTTGTTGAGCTGCATGTCGTTGAGGACATTGGCGGATTCTTGTTTGACTGTTTCGTCGCGGGAATCCAACTGGGAAAGAAGCTGGTCCATGAGATCGTTATCGTCGTCTGTAGCTACAGAACGCTATGAACACAAGGAGAAATGGCGAAAGATGAGAACTAACGAGGGGGCATTGCAGGGAGTAGCGCAGCCGCTACTTTCTTCTTTTTTGCCATTTTGAAGACCAACTAGTTGCAATGACGTCGCACTATCTCGGCAGCCGCCCGGCCCGGGGGGTTACACGCTTCGCTTGGTCCACCATGTCAAACACCCGCGTTCCCTTGCTCTTCGTGAGGAGATCTCATTTTTAATCTATACAAATGATATATCGTATAGGGTACCATGACTATGGGGGAGGAGGGCGCCCCCGGCGCCGTGCGGAACTGGGATCTCTCCGAGGTACTTGTTATCTCGACCGCCGCTCCGCCATCTAAGTTGTGCGATTAGTGCGCCGATATTTTGGCCGCATTTTCCAGTTATGGCCACACAGAACTTGACACGGCACGCATGTACGGAGGAGGCACCACCGAAAAGGTTTGGACTGACTCTATTTAGTTTACCGTCCCATAACATGACGATTCCTATAGCTGTTATCTAAGCTGGACCTAGGCAACTCGTCGATCGATACGAAGTAAGCGGGCCTTATATACTGCCTCGTAGAACACGGTACGAATGAGCGCCAGGGTTTATCCAGACAACCCCGGAGATCATTCGCCAACCGCGTTGCGCTCAATCTTTTTCGCATCCCTGGACGCCCTGAATCGCAAGAGAGTCCGCGTGCTGTATCTGCATGCCCCTGACCGAAGGTAAGCAGGACGTTATTATAGGATCTTGGGTTCACTTGTCTCGCCAGCGTCCCGTTTGAAGAGACTCTTGAGGAGATGAATAAATTATACAACGAGGGATATTAGTGGGTCCTGCGCGTCTCACCGACCATCTACTAGTACTAACCTGTGACCAGCGAAATCTTTGGGCTTAGCAACTTTGCTTCCTGGGAGGCGAGCTTTATGCAGAGGAATGAAACAGGCAGGCCTGTTGACGCATCGGCAGGTAGCTGAAATTGTAAGCATTTGCAAAACGAAAGGCTGGATTGAACCGAAGATATACCAAGCGTACGTATCGAATCCATTCATCGTCGATTGAAACCTGATGGAAGTTTAGCATGTACAATGCTATCACCCGCGCAATTGAACCAGAACTCGTGCCGTGCTGCCGCAAGTTTGGCATACGACTTGTTGTATATAATCCACTCGCGTATGTTCCGCGTTTAACGTACCCGACTCCCATCTTGAACATATTTATCCAGGGGAGGCTTATTCGCTGGCAAGGTAATGTCCGCCGATGCGCCTGATACAGGTAGTATTTTTTAATAGTTGCCAGCTCCTCGCTTATAACAGGATGCAGGACGCTTCAATCCCGCGACCCCATCGGGCAAAATGTATCGCGATCGTTATTTGAAGAACGGAAACTTTGACGCCTTGAATCACCTAAAAGAGGTTGCAGTAAGACTCTTGACTTGTCCTCGGGTATACTTCCAGCCGACATTTCTCCAGGCTCAGCACAACCTTCGGCTTACAGAAATCGCGTTGAGGTGGTGCCAACACCACTCGGTGTTGGGTAAACAGATTTTATATTCCGGTTGAATCCTGCTAATCTGTTAATAGGGACAGAGGATGGAGTAATTCTCGGTGCGAGTAGTGCGGGCCAGTTGAAGCAAAACTGCGAGGATAGCGCCAAAGGACCCCTTCCAGATGCGATCGTAGCAGCGATCGACGAAGCCTGGGAGATTTCCCGAGGAACCGCCAGTACTTATTGGCGGTGAAATGGTGCATGATATATCTGTACTTGTGTAGTCTGGATAGCTTTGAGAAGCCCTAAGAGCTGTTGAATGTGGAAGCTGGACGTATGAAAGCTGTAAAAGCACTGCCCCCGATTAGGATAAGATGACGGAGATCACGTTTGTTCTTCATGGCCGATTCCTTTACCGACCTTGCGCCTCTAGGCCGCCGACTTTCCGAGCTTTCTCTCCAGATCCCGGGCTCTGACTCTCCCGCAATTTGGAAAGACATAGAAAGCACTGCACAGGCTTTAGCGAACGGTCTGCGAGTCAGAGATGGTGCAGGTGAGGGTCCGACCCCGACTTGCTGGCTCTTGTCTTATTTAACCTGCACGAAGTCGACAACCATACTGCGCTGGGACAGACTCCGCTCCCGCAAACTCTCACTACGTTATTTACATCTGCGCTCCATGGGTTAACTATCCCCGCCCTGCCGTACATCCCCGCTGTGTTTGAGCTTCTCAGAGTCTCTGCGAATTTGTGCATGGACCACGGCAAGCCAAATCAATTGCAGGTTCCTTTCCTTCCGCTAAATCTTACTTCGCAGATGAGAATCGAGGACAGCTGCTGGAAGCTGGCCTACCACAGGCGGTCGTGTCCCTGCTGGAAGGATACACAGAATCTATACCCAATCCTCCTACTGCCACGCCACTCCCGCTGACTATCCCGCACCTTAAAGTAGTGCGGACAGCGATTGGAGCTCTCTTGAACGCCAGTCTCAATTACGGTAAGTTGTCTGTACAATTCTGACCCACAAATTGAAACGTTGTATGCAGACCCCGTGAAATCTCGACTGCGATCCTTAGATTCGGGGTTGACCATCATGAAATTGTCCACCGCCATATACCCGCCTGCGGCTTGGCTCACCGCGGCACCTTCGAGTCCGGATGAGAACACGCCAGAGGCTCAGGAAGAGTCTTGGACCTTGCGCAGCGGAGTCTCAAGCTGGGCTTGGTGGACCATCGTAGACCTGAAAGAGGTCAAGGACGAGAGTAAGCTGCTTTATGGTGTACGGCTATCGCATCTAATCCTGTTTTGCTAGCGCTCCAAATATTCAACCCCGACGTCCTTCCTCTCCTTACGCCTGCTCTCGCTGCCTTCTGCCCTCCATACTCGTCGGGTTCTACTTTATTCAAAGCGGACTCTCCTATGTTCAACATGCTGCTTCATGCCGATTTTGAAGTTCTGGAAGAGTCATGCACTTTAATAGAGTCTCTATCACTCGACGTAGAGGATGTCCGACTGTCTTTGGCCCGAGGACTCAATTTCCCTTCAGAGCATGGTGGTGTTCCTTGCCTATGCACCATCCTGGATTTCATCGAAATGGGGGACTATCCGCCCTTTTGGCAAACGGCCTTCCCGGAAGTAGACCGGAAACGGCGTGAAAGGGTGTTTGACAACTGCAAGGCTGCGCTCATCAAGTCGGTCGTCGAGGTTGCGGGTGAAGAGCGCAATGAAGACGTCCTTTGGGATGAATCTGAGGATAACAAGCCAGGCGGTGAATTTGTGTGCAGAATGGTCCATTTACTCAAGAAATATGTTTCGGACATGGATCAAACAACCTCTGATACCGAGGTCGCCAAAGATTCCTACGCCGGACGGGATGATCTCGTTATATGTGCTAGCCTTTCCCTGGGCAACCTCGCGAGGAGAGGTGAGTTTTGTGCCACTTACACACGACACTCTCTTGACTGGCAACAGAAAAAAATTCCGTCGTGCTTCTGTCGCCTCCGCATTCTCTGGCGCCCTTCCTGACTTCTACGCACCTCCTTTCCTCGTCCACCGATATCAAAGTGAAGCATGGCGTTATAGGGCTTTTAAAACATCTAGCCCAGTCGTGTGCTCAATCAGCCGTAATCCACGATGCCCTTGTCAGTGCAGGAGTGGTAAAATCGGTTTCAAGGAGTGGTGTCTGGGATGAAAAGACCGACGAGATGGCCGACATTGTACAAGTCAGTGCCATCGGCATCGTCAAATACATGTGCAATGCAAGTGGTGAGTCCTCGCTCCATTTGTTTGAGGATTGTTCATTGAGTCTGTTCAAGTGGAGAACACCTTCGTTTTGGTTCTGCCAGGGGAAGACCACGCTTCTCCCACCGGACTTGCACAGATAATGGCCCTCGTCAAGCGAACAAAATCAACGCCGGTCCGGAGCGAAGGCACCCGTGTATTGGTGAATGTGATTAAATCCCTGTGGTCCAACGACCCGTCCACCGGTTCTGCCATGAGTGCGACTCTGCAGGGCATAAATACCCCCGACGCCCTTCTCGAAAATCAACAGAAGAGACACGAATCCATGCAGGCAGTCCTCACACCCGCGTGTGCGTTCGCACTGGCGAGTTTAGTGGGCCGCAGCGCGAAGTATCCTTTACTGGTCAACGAAGGAGTGGTTGCACTTAGTCTCATGAGCACGATCAAGGCAGGCGGTAAGCTTCGCAGACTTTCGTTGATCCAAAGGTCTTATTTCGCGACTAAAGGGCCCCTTGCACTCAGCGCGATACTTACTCCTTTGCCATTCGACGCGTCCCCTGCCGAACCCCCGTCAGCGACTCCGTCGGCAAGCAGCGAACTTACATCCGGCAGCGATGTAAGCTCGCCTGTGGTGACTACACCCTCTACTCGTGGACGGCTTCCGATCCCGCGCAATGCCCTGGATATGTTGATTGCTGTGCTAAAAAATGTCGACAACCCGGTGAATTTCCAGATGGAAGTTCGGGTCAATGTCTGCTCTTTCTTTGCGCAGCTGACGAAACACACCTCGGGTCCCGAGTTGGTGCGGGTGAAGGACAGCGTGCGGCCGGTTGTTGAGAATGTCTCGGAGAATCTCCAGAACGCGTCGAGTAAGGAAGAGATGCTGGTGAAGGCGACCAAGAAGTTGTTGGAGCTATGGGCTTAGTCCAAGGTGGGATGTAAAGATTTTGTACTATCTATTTTCCGTTTTGTTTGTATCGTTCTCCGCTCTAGTCGTGGGATTTGCCTTTGTGGTGACACTGAGAGTGGGCCAGAATGAACGTTAGTCCTCCTTGTTAGCGTAAGCTTTAACCGCATTCGGAAACATAAATTAAATTTGGTCGGCGTTTCACATGTTACTCGGACCCCGGCTCTCGGGTAACTATAGAGCGGGGAACTTGGAAAACCAAACTTGGTCCTGCTTAACTCAGTACATAATGGACTCTACGGTTACGGTCGATATTGACGCTAAATCCGGTGTTGCGACTATCACCCTTCAGCGCCCGGCCACTCTGAATGCTCTCACTGCCGAAGGCGACTCCTGCACTCCGACTACGAGTTCAGTCTAATGCTCTATTATAGACTACACGGCCTTTGCAAATGCCTTACGCGCTATAGACCAAAGGGAAGATGTGCTAGTTACTGTCTGGCAGGGTGCTGTGATTTCTTATGATCTTCTGAAGAGGATTTAACATTCAACTTCAGCGACTGGAAAATGGTTCTGTGCGTGAGTTGATTCAAAGTTGATTCCCAGTGGCCTTGCCCAAGATTTAACAATGCGACAGCGGCACGGACGTGCGAGGCAGTGGAACCAGGGTTCTCACCAGTCACCTGCGCGACAGTTTCCTTCAGGGTGTAGTTCGGACCACAACCGACTGTGGTCACGCAGTGAGTACAAATACCAGGGGCAAGCCGGTAATCTAAGCTGCTTAGCTTTACACCCATAGCAAGATTCTTGTTGCTGCGTTAAACGGCCCGGTTATGTATGTTATGCGTCTGCAACTTTCGTTATAAATCCCAAACTCACGATTTTGCAGGGGTACGAATCCTGCCCAGATTATTGTTTCTGTATATCTCACCGCATTGACATTCTAGGAATAGCTGCAGGTCGGTCGTTCATTTCAAAGTGCCTCTCAAAGCTAACCACTGTAATTACGATGGTCAGCGTTACTGGGACATTTTGACTTCATTTACTGTGAGTTGTGGTCGAAATTCACGGGAGGGACCCTCATTGTAATGCAGGCATGCCAAACGCATGGCTATCCGTCCCCTTCACATTTCTAGGTTATTCCGCATCTCTTCATCTTTGAGTACACTTGCTAAGATTCGTCCATATAGGCATCGTTGCTGAAGGGGGCTCTAGTGTCTCCTTCGTGAACCGCAGTAAGTGCTTTATGCTTGAATAATGACGTATTTTGATTCATATTATGTAGTGGGTCTGGCCAAGGTAGTATTTTTGGACAGACTGTTCACTGTGTCTAAATCTTTCGATGCAAGGCCAACGAGGTGCTTATCTGGGGCAGAAAAAAGGAAGCCCAAGAGCTCTATGAATGCGGGTTTATAAAGTAGGACCTCCTCCACGTCCTGTTTACTACATACTTATTGGATTGCAGTAAAATATTGCCCCTCCAGTCCGTGGATGCTTTTCACGCCGCAGTTCGAGCCATTATTTTGGAAGACTTGCGAGGACTCGATCCCACCGCCCTTCTAGTTGTGAAGAGGCTTATTCGCACGGGCTTGACTGAGAAGAATAGCCCGGACGCCGCAAATCTGAGAGAGAGCTACGGTTCGTGGAGGCATTTACTTCTTTGTTATTATCTTTTGAAGAAAAAGCCATTTGCTAGCTCAAGCCGAGAGATTTTCAAGGTATTTCTTCTTCCAAGGCAATGAATGTCGACTCAGCTTCTTACTAGTGGTATCCCGGCTAAACAATTCATGAGGATCGCAATGAAAGAAATAAAACATAAACTGTAATTTGAACTTGATGTGAATGTTATCGCTTCGATATGTGTCCTTGTTCTTGTGGTGATTCTAGTCAAGTATCTGAGTTGGTTCCTTGCCAAGTCCATCAGTTTGACAGCGCCCAACTGTCCAAGAGGGTCCAAGGCGGCGCATCAACGGACTGAGGGCAAGCGCCGAGCTACACTGGCATGTGCATGAGGCTCCATGCTGATCGCACTGAAATACATATGCGATTGCGGGTCCAAGTCTGTCCGAGTCTCCGTTCAAGTACCGGCGTAGGCAGGCAGGTAGGCACAGGCCGGCGCACTGGTTCCTGAACGAACCCGCCGACACGCGGAAGCGAGGAAGGAAACTTCGAAAAGGGGCGATCAGTGATGGGGAAATGATTGCCGCGATGTCCAGGAAAGCACAAAGTTCAAAACTTGGCCAACCAACTCTGGATGGATAGAACGGCCCAGAGTAAAAACGTTCAAGACCTTCAACATTTGCTCGAACATATGTCCCCCACCATGTCGACTTGGAGTCGACCTGAAAAATGCTCCGTCCCACCGGTCTGCCAATTTAGGCGACCTGCGGCTGATACATCAATGGCGTCTTATCCCCCTTGCCTTATGTAGAGTGCCAAGCTGTAGAAAGCTGTAGTGCTTTTACTTAAGACCTGTGCAAGACCTGTGTGCCGGTCTGCTGTTCTTTTTGGTTCGCCATGGACGACGAGAAAAAGCTCCACGACTCGGTCCCCAGCTTAGCCTCCAATACCTACTATCATGGCTCGGAGGAACTCAATGAACCGTCCGCGGAGGACAGCCTGCATCGCGGGCTCAAAGCACGACAAATTTCTATGATTGCTCTTGGGGGGGCCGTCGGAACGGGATTGATCATCGGGAGCGGTACTGCTTTGGCACGCGGTGGCCCTCTAGGTCTTTTCTTGGGATACAGGTATGCGTACATGCTTCCTATTCTGAAGACTACGTGACAAGGGCTTTTGTAAAGTTTCGTGGGAGGTGTCTGTTACCTAGGTTGGTCTCTGCTTTGTTTGCGACAGGATTTCAGCGATGATACACCCTCCTAGTTATGGTCGGACTTGGGGAAATGGCAGCCTACTTGCCTCACTCCAAGGGATTTGCCGGCTACGCAACAAGATTTGTCGACCCTGCGCTAGGTTCGTTGCTGTTACGGAATCAGAAAATCGGCGTTTAACGCTTCACCTTAGGATTTGCCCTCGGGTGGAATTATTTGCTCAAATACGTAAGCCTTTTCTGCATTTTAAGTTTTCATTTCGTGTTTGATACTTGTTTAGTTGATTGTGTACGTCGTCTTTGCAATGCAGGAAAGATGGATACATACCTGTATCCCAAAGCACGCCGAACAATATCAATGCGGCAGGCGTCGTCATAACTTATTGGGCTGGGGCACGAAAAGTGCCCACTGAAGCTTGGATGGGTGAGAGACGCTATTGCTTCATTATTCGAAATCTATCTCAACCTCTTCAGTCATATTCATCGTTTTCAGTACGGAGCGGGTACAGTTTCGCAAACATTATATTTACTTCTAAACTAGTTGCACTCGTCAATCTCCTCGGTGTTCGTGTCTTCGGCGAGCTGGAGTTCTGGTTCTCCAGCATCAAGGGTATTCCTCCGTTTTTACACGGTTTTTTTACTCAAAACGGACTTACACAATCAATAGTGATATCCTTAATCGGTCTTCTGTTGATGGGAATCATCATCGACCTGGGTCTGTTTATTCAATCAACTTGAAACCTCACTCCAGCTTATGCTTGGTAAAGGTGGTAACCCCAAACACGATCGCATTGGATTCAGATACTGGAAGGCACCTGATGGCCCGATGGCGCACTACCTCCTTTCCGTGGTGCACAGGGAATCTCTCTCGATATTCCTGGGGTTCTGGGCCGTGATGGTGAACTAGTCTATTTTTTTGGAGAGACTCCATTGTATCTAACTCATCGCTTGAAAGACCAATGCGTTATTTGCGTTCATTGGTGGGGGATCTGTTACTCCGTCCGTAAACCTTTCAGCTGATTTCTGCGCGTTTCTAGGCACAGAATTGATTGGGGTAGGATTGTGTTCCATTCGTTCGAGTTAGCGTATTCATAACGATTTCCTTCGTAGGTGACTGTCGGTGAAGTAAGATTGTTCTCTCCCCAGCACTGGTTGCCTTTACTGAGACACCGAACGCGTAGGCACAAAATCCCAGGCGCGTGCTCTACCTTTCAGTCACTATTTCTATGTTCTTACTTCCCGAGCAGGAAAAACATTCCCATAGCGATCCGACGTACCTTCTTCCGTATATTGGTATTCTACGTTGGTGGGGTCTTTGTCATCGGTCTAGTTGTACCTAGTACAGACACGACCCTTTTCACGGCTAACAAGGCAAAGACCGGAGGTTCGTGAACCCTTGTTACTTCTTGTGATTATTCTGATATCTTGGGAAATAGCGGCTGCCTCCCCTTTCATCGTCGGTAGGCTCTCCTCTCCTCTTTCGAGCCATCGGTCTTACACGCATGCATCCAGCCACTACTCTCGTTGGGATTCGCACCTTGAATCACGTCATCAATGCCGCAATCTTAGTTTTCGTCATGAGCGCTGCCAACTCAGATCTTTATATTGGATCTCGGACCCTCTACGGCTTGGCTGTTGAAGGTAGGTATTATCAGGATTTACGAGCACTGTATTGATGCTGGCCACGGTGCAGGGAAGGCTCCCAAGATTTTCCGTCGCGTCAATAGGCTGGGGGTACCCTACCCAGCATTGATGCTATGCACCGCGTTCTGTGCCCTCGTTTTTCTGAACGTATCTTCCTCGAGTGCAAAAGGTCGGATCTCTACTAGTATTCCCATTGCCCTAATCTCTGACATGTTGAATTTCTCAGTTTTCGGCTGGTCAGTCCGATCCCATACGTCTGACCAAACTAAACACTGAACAAATGTTCCCCTTGTTTCTTTGAATCTTTACCCCCTCTCTGGCGACCTTGTACACCTTTTGTTTCTCCTCGCTTCAACGCAATCACTTGCGAACCATAGGGTATGTCTTTTTCCAAACAGCTTTGATGTCTACTGATTTCTTGTGCAAAAGTTTGTTGCGTTGGTCAGTTGTCCTCCATGCATCTGAGCAAATGCTGAACCTGCGCGTTCAGGTTTCAACTTTCGGCGCTATCACTTGGATGTGTATCAGCATCTCCCACATGTGAGGACGCATTGCGGCTGCTCGGAATTCTCAGCTAATCCGCGCAGCTCGTTCATGCGTGCACTGAAAGCACAAGGCATTTCCCGGGATTCTCTGCCATACAAGGCACCATTCCAGCCTTACGGCAGTTGGTTTGCCCTCATCACCACCGGGATTATACTGTTTTTCAAGGGATTCGATACGTTTATGCCTTTCAAGGTGGACACCTTCATCACGTACGTTCTATTGAACCAGCTGTCGACAATTGGGCTGACTTCTGAATCTATACCCAGATCTTATATAGGTACATACTACCGTTTCATCCCTTTCTCCGCATTCTAAACGCACGCAGGAATCCCGGTCTTCGCAATTTTCTACTTCGGCTATAAATTCAGCTATGGGACAAAAACCATACCCTCTGAAAAGTTGATTTGGTGACAGGTCCAGGCCATTAATGAAGCCGAACAGAGATTCATCATGGAAGAAAAAGCTAAAGGTCCCCAAAGCTTTGTCGGGAAGTTGTGGGACAGCCTGTAGGCGGTACCGTACAACAGTAGGACCACACAGATTATCTTAGTTTGGAGAAATGCTTCCTGTCGACATGCCCGCGCGCCTCAATTCATTCAGACGCTAGGCGGCAATAGTCTAGGTTCACTTTTCACATGATAAACGTAGGTCGACCCTCCGCCGCGCCTATCGCTCTGTGGGCACTACGTGCATCTATGTGCTGCGAAGTAGCGGAAATGCTAGATGGCCTTCCAAGGTATCCTTCTATATTTCTTTCCCGATTTAATGCATTGTCCTCCCTTCGAAAACCAAAGTTCTTGTCGTGTGAATTCTGTGCACAGCCACATTATTGCAAGCAAAAACATGCCTCACACACCAAAAATTTACAGTTCAAGGAATATTTTGAAAGCCATATATCTTATAAACTACATACAAGTCGCCTCCAGTCCAACACGAAGCACCAAACTCTCAGTGAGCTCCAGCACGGGTTTCCCAATTGGGAATTTCCTTATCCGGAAGCCTGACCTACGGAATCAGACCATGTATCTGGTTTTTTCCCCCCTCCTAAGATCTAAAAAAAAAAAACTTGATATTATGGTCTGACTAGGGAGACTAAGGCGGCAAGGGTATAGCACTACTTTACTCGACATTTCGCCGTCTTTTCCTCCCCTTTCCGTCCCCATCTGTGTCGTCGCCGACATTCTCCATCTCATCCCAGACATCGTCATCTTCGGTTTCAAGTTCTGGAGCAGCTGATACAGATGCGACGCCATCCCACACAACGACTGTGGGCACGCTGGTCATAAATACCTTTTCGATGACCTGGCCCTTTTTGTCTTGACTTTGCCCTGCTTCAGGAGGAGGGGAGAATGAGGTATGGATGCGGGAATACCGGTCGAGTGACGTCGACACTAAGAGCGAAGGCGCAGGCGCTATTGACGTGACAGCTCCCGATAATCCTGTTCAACCCATTCAGCGGTGATACCAACACAGGCGCCTTCGTATGACCTTTATACGAGTAAATGACCCGCCCATTGCGCAGGTCTAATGAGAAGAGGTTGCAGCCATGATCACTGACAAAGGCCTCACTAATATCTGCGGTAAACATCTGGAAAGTGTGTGGGGCCGATAACATACTGTTCCGCATGCCCTTTCTCCATAACTTTAATTCCACCCATTTTCCCGATGCCTTTCCAGTTTGATACGGGACGACGAGCCCGTGTGTCATAGCGGCGCACATCTCCAAATTGGGTCCCAGTTAGAAGGTGATGCCTCGTAGATGAGGATAGGTAAGTCAAGGATGTTATTCGAACTGGTTGTCGCAGCCCCTACGAAGACAAATGAGTCGGAGGGACGGACAGATGGTGAGCCAGCACTGACGAGACCGTCATTTTGTATGTTCTTAGCCCGCCATATTTCACCCGCAAACAATGCGTCGCGTTTCCGCTTGATTCCTCGGAATCCGAAGGTGACGCTTGGTGTGGTGCCAACGCCCTTTCGGTATCCCAAACAGATAGTTCAACTTCATCTCCGCCATAAGCAAAGGTAGCCTGGTCAGAGGCGAGCCGCCAATCGCACAAGCGGCTTGGAAGGGAGCCAAGAATTTGCGGCTGCTCGTCTTCCTCTGTGGGGACCAACCGCAAAGCACCATTCGAGGTACACGAGTAGATGCCCCTTTTCGATGGTTGAGTGAGGTAGAAGAGGGGCGTATGCAGTAAACTGACTTGTCCGTGGCTTGCAGTCCTATGAACTTTTGGTCGGATTTGAGTCGAGTCTCTTTCCATTGATGTAACGGCTGGAGTTTGCTATTCTCCAAGATGAAGGCGTTAACTGACCCATCAGCATAAGCCGCGGCTACCTTGTACAGCAATAAGGTTATTGTGTGCTTTTTTCGCAAAAAACGTACCGATTTTGAAGTTGACGCAGTGGATGCGATGGAGAGAGCGGCAACAGATGAATTTGCCGAGTTCAGAAGGCTTATCTCCGATGGTGAGCCAACCTGGACCTGAAGAGATTTTATGTTTCCAAGTTCGTCGCCAGTCAAAAAAAGAGGCATGGACGCGGAGAGAGAATTGAATTTCAATTGGGTTCTATATTTGGATGATGGCACGTGCTTGAATCGCCTTGCTCCGAACTCGATGGATGGACCACTGAAGGAGCTTGCAAAGCTCGAAAAGTTAACCGCTGGGAAGGGGAAATCCCCCTCCATAGCTGATTCCTTGGACTCCCTTCTTTACTCCTTGCGCGAGGCCAGAGATGGTATCCAGGCCAGCCCAGCTCCTTCCGACCTCCTCCTTCAGCTCTCCCAGACGGTAGACCTGAAGAAGAAGGAGGTCGAAGACCGCCAGAGAGAAATCTACACTTCTATTTCTCGTTTCGGAAAGGCTCTGGATAAGGTCTGTGCCAACCAAGACTTATGCGCACCATGCCTACTGACTTGCACGCAGAAATTTACGGCGGCCCTCCCTTCTCACCCCAATGTCTTCACATCCCCTACTTCCGTGGCAGCTCTCGAGCGTACACTTGCTCTCCATTTTCTCAGAACTGGACAATTTGACACTGCTGGAATATTCCTTCAGGTTAGTTCTTGCATCTTTTGTTGCGTCAACTGCTGACACTTTCTAACAGGAAGCAAACTTAGATATTGCACCAGAGCTGCGTGCACAATTTATAGATTTGCATAGGATTCTGCAGGCGTTGCGCAATCGAGATATTGGTCCCGCTCTAGGGTGCGTTCACGATCCCTTGTGTTGGTTCCTGCTCACCCGCATTTCCAGATGGGTGGCCAAGAATCGGGGCTTCTTACGTGATCGCGCGTCTCCTCTCGAGTTCCATCTCCATCGTTCGCAGTACATCCGTCTTCTTCTTGCCACACATCCTCCAAATGCCATGCAGGCCATCTCATACGCAAAAGAAACCATGCAGTCATTCTATGCAGAGCACGAGGATGAATTTATGCCTCTTACCGCCTGCATTACATACCTCCCTCTCTCGAGATTGCAGACGTCACCCTACGCGTACCTCGCCTCACCATCATTGCACTTCGACTTGGAGCCGCTTTTTGCCAAAGAATATTGTGCCAGTCTTGGCATGAGTCGGCAGGTTCCGCTGCGGGTGGTCGGAGACATAGGCGGGGGTGGCGCCTTGGCCAGGATTGAGAAGGGGAGAAAGGTTATGCGTGAGAGAAAGAGCGAATGGAGTCAGGCTGATGAACTGCCCGTGCGTCTAATTTTCTCGTCGATTATTTTGATAACCAACAAATTTGCACTAGATTGAGATACCGCTACCTCCTGAGAACAGATATCATTCCATCTTTGCCTGTCCAGTTTCAAAGGAGCAGTCCACCGAACTGAACCCACCAATGATGATGGGTTGCGGGCATGTCGTCAACAAGGAAAGCCTACATAAACTGAGTAAACCGGGCGGGTGAGTCCCTTCACTTGATAAATTTGGTATGCGCTTATAGCTCCAGTTACGATCCCGTCGACAGACGGGTGAAATGCCCTTACTGTCCCGCGGAATCGACGCATGGGTCGGCGTTGAGAGTTCATTTCTGATTAATTATTTACTTTTCTGTATTACGCAAAAAACAACATGTACAAATAACAATAAATGTATTCCACGAGCATGTTCCTCGCGACATGTCGCGTCCTGAACGCGCCCATGACTTTCGCCATCTCACTTCCAAGCCATTCTTCATGTCGAGTTTTAGACCCACACGGGCTTCCCCTCCGCTTACAAGCTTGACTGATTCCCTCCTACAGTCTACGCTTTCTGCAGACCTCTCTCGTTCCTCGACCATTTCAATCCGCGAACTAGTCGGCCTCTCCCAAGAGGAGGTAGAACTTTTGGATGCCATCGTTACTCGAGCAGGACCTTCCGCGACGACATTTCCTGCCGTGTTTACCGCGTACAACGCGGTTTTGAAGGAGCGCGGCCTAGACCCGGCTGAGGTCGTGTTGTATAGCAAAATATTGAAGTTAGGAACGCTGAAGGGAAGCAAATTGGGGAGAGAAATGGAGGATGGTCAAAGCTCCAGCAGGGTACGGTCGCCCCCCTCCAGCTTCACACCTCCCTGCCAGAGATGGCGTCCCAAAGCCGTCCAAGAACGCGCCATCGCGCACGAAACACGTGGATCTTACTCCAGAGGGCGCCTCGCTACGTAGACTCGTTGGTTCTGCACTTCGCATGAGAATGAGAGCACGAATATCGGCTCCGACGAAGACCAGGTCGGCATCGACGTGCCACAGTATCATACGCTGAACCGGCCTGCTGCAAGGCGCCCGGCTTCTCCGAATTCCTCGGAAGCGACTTCTGCTAGCTTAGATCCCCGCAACTATCTACTCCTCGCCCCATCTTCCCGTTCTCGTCCAATGCCACCGTCTAGGCCACAGATATGGGACGCGGACACTTCAGATGTCACTGAACACCATGGTGCCCCTTCGACCACCCCTCCGTCATATCATGCCGCTGTTCGCGACTCTGCACCAGCCAAAAGGTCAACCACCGCACATTCAGCGGTGAAGCGTCCTCCCTCGGCGTCTCTTGCAACGGCACGCCAACTTGTTGCTAAGGCTAGGGAACGCAAAGGTAGTGTGGTGAATGAAGATGACGCCTGGAACAAAATCAAAATGCTTCAGGATGAAAAACACGCCGATGCCTTCCGGCAAGACAGACTTCTGGAGCGGTGTTGGGAAGTTTGGAGGCAAGGGTTTCAGTGGATAATTGTGGGTTTGTTGATTTGATTCTACGCTGCATATTAAAGCCACCGACAGACAACTGACCAACAAATTGGTGAAGCTAGAGATCATGTCATTCTCCGACTATGCATTCATCGATGGCGAACTCGCACCGCTGAATCTCGCCAACTCGTTGGCCGGGTCGATGGGCTGGCGAATAGCCGAGATCTTGCGGCGGCTTTCAGAAAGTGGAGGAAAAAAGCCAAGGAAAGGCAGCAGGCAAGATGGCGCGCTTCGATGCGGGCGAAAATGAAACTCATTCGTGACAAGCGAGAGTTCAAGATGATGGGAGACTTCTTCGCCAAGTGGAGGCAACGCCACAGATCACATCTCGCGGACCAGCATTATTCTGCATCCCTCGTCCTCCGGTATTATCGGTGCTGGAAGAACGGAGTTGCCAATTTAGATCATCTTGATGATGTTGCTGAAGAGCTCTCGCGAGTTGTCGAAGGTGGTGTCCTAGAGCGATTCTGGTATCGCTGGAAGCATGAATCTCAACTCCAACTTGCGCACAAGATGGTAACGAATAGTATTGGCCTGAGAGTTAAGACTGAGGTGATGGATGTATGGAGAGGGCGAATGTGGGCACAGATCCGCTGCAACTCTTCCCGAGCGTTTGCTAACGCATTCGCAGGCGGGACAACCACATTGCTGATGCATATTACGACATTGTCTTGAAAAGGGGGGTAATTAGATCTTGGAAGGCAGCCCGGGACAGAATACGGGTACGTGCTCTATTCGACCCATTTGATGGAATTAACCTTCAACAGGTCATGGAAAACCGCGCGACTCAACATGTGGCGCTTCAAGACCGATTCTTGTTGCGTGCTGTGTATGTGATTTTGAGGACGCGTTATCAAGGCCGAAGACTTGCGACCATCGCCGACGTCAGGCGGTTGAAGGCGGCCTGGGTGGTATGGAAAACCCGACTGCGGCAGCACAAGGATCGCGAAGGTTCATCACACATCTCATTTACTACCTCAATCTGACATTTGTGAAGACCGCGCTCTTGCTTTTTCCCTGAGAATTCCCTCCCCGTTGGCCAATGCATGGCTCCAAAAATGGTATCAAGTGCACTCCAGCCACAAGAATTCGCAATCATTTGCTACATTTCACTATTCCGATTCCTTGCGCCGTAAAACTTTATTATCCTGGCGGATCAAGTTGCGTAGCCAGCACAAAGTGATGAGCAAGGCCCGGGCTGTGGACAAATTTCTCGTTATCCGGTCTGCCTGGCGCATACTGAGGGCCAAGTTCGCCGAACGTATGCGTCAGCACACCTTCAAGGCCCTCGAGCTGCGCAGAACCCAGAATCTTTTCTATGGTGCGGAAACTCCTCGTTCAAAATTTTAATTCTGATCTGTGTATAGAGTGGTTTAAAAGAGCGCATTACCGACGTGCTCAGAGATTGGCAGAGGAGGGGATTCGGGACCGGGTTACCAAGGTCAGGGTAGAGTTCGACTCGTTTTGCATTGTCCACTCATCCCTTATACACAGCGAATACTGAGTACCGCCCTGGCCCGCTGGACGAATCATACCATCGACGTGAAAAATCGGGAATTGCAAGCCACCATAGATCGTGATGCATGGTTGGTCAAAATCGCGTTCAAAAAGTGGAAGAGCATCCGAGGCCGTCACGCTGAAGAAATCAGTTTGATGGAAAGTTATCAATTCGTGAAGCGAGAAGGCGCATTTTTTTTGTGGCTTCTGTTTGGTTGGTTCTGATGCTCTAACAGAAAATATCCGGAAGATTTTCCACCGCTGGCTTTCTGCGGCACGGACAAACCGTCATCGACGTCTTACCTTGGAGCGGAAGGAGGCGGAGATCAAGTTTGGTCTCATCTCTGTTGCATGGGACAAGTGGAGAGATCGGTTCAAGCACAAACGACTACAGCCGATTGTAAGTCGTCGACATTTCAAACGGACATTTCCCTTAAGTTCTTTTCAGGAATACGATCTTATTTTGCAAGGCCACAAGAATACGCTGTTCCGGGCATTTTCCATATGGCATTCCAAGACGAAGGTAGAATGAATATGCTGTGTCCGAGCACCCATTTACTGACTTCTCCAGTCGTTGCCCGCCATCCGTTTTAATGCCTCCCGAATCAAAGCCAGATGTTGGGGTATCTGGCTCGAAGCCCTACCCCGTGCATTGCAAACCAAGACGGCGCGAGAAATGGAGAGAAAGGCTGTCCTATGTGAGTGCTTCGTGTTTTCTAGTCACGAAACGGTGCTGAGATGCGATGGAGCCAAATTTCTCGACAAGTGGTTGCAAGCACACCGGACCAAGATGACCCTCAAAACTGTCGCGTATGTAGCTGTCACATCTTTGCACGTATGCCGCTGACAATCCTAATAGTCGCGCAAGATATTTGCGTCTTCCTCCCGCCCCAACTCGTCCAGCTCATATCAACTCCCGACCTGCCCCAACTCCGGCGCCAGTTATATCCCGAAGCATGTTTCCTCGTCGGGCTGTGCGAACGGAGGAGCAAAGCAGCGACGACGGGCAGGAGGCTGGACCGAGTCGTCGCCAAAAGCACTTGGCGGGCCCACGGAGTCTTCGTTCGGACACCAGTCCACCTCGGCGTTCGCAATCAAGATTCTCAATCCCTGCAACGCGCGCGTCCAGCCCTGCCCGTTCGTCGTTTGGGCTGCGATTAGGTAGAGACATGGCGGCTTTTCCCGCAAAACCCGCAAGCTCTATTGCAGGAGGCGAACGGCGCGGCAGGCTTCTGCCCGAACTACGTCACATTCAACGCAGACGCAAGAGTCCGTCTGAGGACTCACGAGCAAGAGAGCCTCCATAACATCGACATGACCTATCCCCCTCCGTCGTATTTATTCGTTTATATTATTGCAGTTCCTTGTATGTTATGACCATGTATATGTCTTTTTTTGGGGGGTGCATCCGTTGGCAGGGTTCCACGATCACGAGTTGCGATAGTACTGCCATCCTACCCAATTCGCAATGACGAAATAGGCGGTGGTTGGGATGAGTAGGATGAAGAAATACTTGTAATGTGTGTCGTTGGCGAGCGCATCAAGGATCTACTAATGTCAGGGGAATTGTAGCGTCGTCTGCGGAGTAGGCTCACCCAAATACCACTGAGCGGCAAGAAGGGGCTCAAGAGAATGGCATAGCTCCCGACGCAGAAAAACAGAGCAACGAGCAGTAAAAGGAAATGACCAGAGTTCATTCGCGTTACTGTTGTTTGTCTCGCACGCAACTAGCATACTGCAACCGGGTTTTGTTACTACCATGTCCTCAGAATCACCATTGGACCCGCCCGCCAACGAGCAACGCGCTGAACACGGGCGCGACGACGAGCAGCCCGCGCAGGAGAACCCAGCGGATTCGCTTCTTGACGCGGCTGGGTCTGTGCTCTGCTGCTTAGCGCCGATCTGAGTCTGATCTATCGCAGACGGTCTGAAGCCCGCTCCATCTCGCCCACCCTGCCGGAGATACCTGGGGCGAGCCTGGAGCTTGACCTCGACTCGATCCTGAATGCGTCGAACCCGGAGTAAGTACTGTCTATGGGGTCTGCGGACGTGTGACGAACGCTGCCCAGATCTGAGAAGGTGAAGAAGCGGGCGAGCAACGTGCTGAAGCTTTCGCAAGAGAACGAAAAGCTGAAGGAGGAGCTCAAGGTACTGCATAGCACGGCTGATGTGTGACTATTTTACTGAACTCAGCAAGGCCATGTCGGACCGACTGGAGGCGGCGGAGAGGCGACGAGAGCAGCTGGCGAAGAGACAACAGCAGGTTATGGAGCCGCCGTCGAGCTAGGTGGACTGGCACACTAATAATGTATTCCCTGTATTATACCCTATGACGTAACGGAGATGGTATCCCCGTAGGAAAAGTTACAACACACTCCAGTCTTTCTCTCTTGACCACCATGGCAAACCGTAGACCCTCAGAGCGCAGGCCCTCAGATCGCAGGGGCTCGGGCATGTCCTCTCGTCGTCCCTCCATCGACCCATGGAGGCTCATTCCCATGGACAAGTACCTCACCCCGTTCATCGATGCTCCACACCCTGATCACCGTCCTCCAGAGCGATCCACATCAGCGGGTCCGATGATTTCAATGTCCTCTTCATCGGCGCAGGAAACATCATGTTCGGTCCGTGCTGCTCTGTTACTCTCCACCCGCGTCTGATCGCGTCCAGGCTCCGACGAGGGCCCTTGGAACCACTCCTTCCGCTTCGAACAGTACGCTGCGTTGGGATCTTTATAATTACAGAAATAACTTTGAGCCCAGCAAACTCGGCCGGCGTCTCAAGGTCGTGGCTCTCATCGACCCTGCCATCGACCGCGCAACAGCCGTGTTGCAGAAGAAATGCGACTCTTTCGTCGTGTCTGCGTACCAGGACACCCGTGTCTTCAAGACCCTCGAGGACTTTGTCAAGAACATGTCTCCCAGGGACCGTCCGCGCGCCGTCATCGTCGGCAGTCCGCCCATGTTCCGCGGCGCCCTTACCCCTGGACGCGACATTGAGATGCAGATCCTCAAGTTCTTCCCCGGTGTTGCGATGTTCATCGAGAAGCCCATCGCCACCGGCCCACAGCATGAAATTGACGATGCATTCACCATTGCAAAGACCATCTCCGACTCCAAAACCGTCTGCTCAGTCGGGTCCGCGTCCTTGTCGACGAGCAGCGAACACATTCTCACTCGCTATTCACAGTTACATGCTGCGGTACCTAAAGGCCGTTCAGATGATGAAGCAAATTATCGAGGAAAATAACCTCACTGTAATGGCCACCGTTGCCCGCTATGCTTGCGCATACGAGGCTATCGCCAAGCCCGATTGGTGGGATAAGTCCAAGAGGTGCCCATAATTTTCTTGCCTGTGATAGATACTCACCGTTCTCCAGTGCCGGACCTATTGTAGAGCAAGGAACGCATTTCTGCGACTTGTCCCGCTACTTCGGAGGTGAAGTCGACATCTCGACAGTAAACGCCCACTCCCTGGAGTGGGATGAGAATGCGGGACAGCTCTCCAAGATGTCCATCGATGAAAGCAAGATTGCACCTGCAAACAGGATTCCGCGCGTCACTGCCGCCACATGGTACGTAAATATGGTTGTAGCCCGAACTTGAATTGACAATTTCATTTTATAGGAAGTATGATAGCGGGGCAGTCGGTAGTTTCACCCACGTTGTGGCCCTGCAAGGCACCAACTACAGCTGCGAGCTAGAGGTCTACGCAGATGGATACTCACTCAAGTGGGTCTTGAACTTCTCGGCAGCCGTCGATGTTAATTCGATCCAGGCTGGTCAACCCATACGTTCAACCTACGCTTTATATCCGCAAGCCAGGCGATGATCACGAACAGACGATTAGGTTCCCCGATGACGATCCTTTCTTCTCGGAGGTTTCCAACTTGATCGACGTCATCGAGGATATCGAGGAAGACCCAGAGGCCGCTCAAATCTTGAGCACCTACGAAGGTATATTTTTATTGCGATAACATAAGTTGGCTCATCCGTATCCCGTGCAGACGCTGTTAGGACGTATGAACTTACGTGGGCCATCCGCGAAGCCAGCGAACGCTCTCGTGAGGCTAAGCTCCAGGCAAGTGCTGAGGCCGGAAAAGCTCAGAAGGCGGCTGCAGCCGCCGCGTAGACAAACAGAAAGGCATTATGATCGGACATGTATTGATAGTGGATAGAAGCCAAGGATCGAAATTTCAGCTGCTTTCAGTCACTTGGGCACTTTTTTCTTCCAGCTTTCGCCTTCTCTCCATTTTGGCCTTCTCGCGTTTGGCCTGGGCCTCCCATTCTTCTTGCAAGTGAGTCTTGAGGGCCGGGATGTTTTTCAAGGCGGTATTGCATCGCCAACAAACCAGATCCTCTTTGAGCATTGACTCGTAATGCTTCGTGTCGAGCTTGGCCATCTACACCGACATAAATTATAGATTGGATTGGATGGAACGGTGTGAAGACGATTAAGAACAGGGGACTCACTGCAGAATAGTATGACGGCTCGGCATCAAACCACGACAAGACCTCGTCAATGTCCAAGAAAAATCCAAGCTTGGGATGGAAGGAGTTGTAGTGTTTCTTGTTCTTCATCCGGTCTGAGTGCAAGTCATCCGACAGCACATGAAGATGCAGGTGGCTGGCGGTCTTCTAAACGACCCGACGCGTGTAAATAGGGGTGTATTGAACGTACTCCATCGACGGCGCGCCGTGAAAGCCCGTCCAGATGTCCCACTTGAATCCGTAGCGGCCGAGCATCTCTTCTTCGATTTCGGCCTTCATCGAACGAGGAACGAGTCAGATTATAGATACGGTGAAAGGTCTGTCAAGGGAGACTACCCGCAGCGTCTGGGCATCGTCGCGCAACGCGGTTATGACCTGCTTCGCGCGCGCCTTGTCGCCGCTGAGCAGCTTCCGTAGGTTCGAAAGCTCAGATACTGTGGACGGCTCTTGCACGCGTGGAAGGATGAGAAAATGGAAGATCGCTTGTGAAAGTGGAGGTAAACGCGATGCGGGTTTCGGTTAATAGGCTTGCGAGACTAACCCTTTGGAAAGGTATCATAGATTGTCAGGTTGGAGGGACTGTGCGAGAAGAGGACAGAGGGTGGTAGTTTGGAAGGGTTCGTTTGGGCGTATGTTCGCAGAATAGTTAGATTGAAGGACATGTGGACGCTGTAAGTACAAGGACGCGCCGGTGTGGCACGCGAGCTATAGTAGCTGCAAGAGACTAAAGAGCACGGAAGCTCCTGGCAAACACGCGCACACCGATGTAGATGCCTTCATCCGAAACATCGTTCTCCCCTCATTGGGAGGTGCTTCTGTGGCGGAATGTCAACAGCGTCATCGTTCACCATGTCGTTTGGAAGCGGTTAATTAGATATGTATGTATCCATGGAGATGTCTCCAGGAAAATTCCGCCCGGAGGAGCCCAATCGACGTAATACACTGCAGGAACCGACCAAGTACTAATTAACCTTGCAAGGTAAGCCGCCATACCTCCACATCGTCCCAATCTTCCTTGTCCCATTTGATACCGCTCTTTACCAATGCCTTCGAGACCTTTCGGGGAGCTACACGATTAACCGTGAACCCCCATACGCTTGCCTCTTCCAATGCCCGATCAATAACGGCAGGATCGCGTCGTTCGAGGGAAATGAAAACCATGGGCGCACGGGAGGAAGACAAGGCAGCCGCCGATAGCGTGCAAAGCGCGTGGAGCGTCCGTAGAAAAGGCGTTACGAGAGCCAGATCATAGATTGTGTCCGCAGATACAATGAGATCGAACGGGTATGGAAGTTGTTGTTCCGCTGAAGGAGAGCAAACTGGAGAAGCGATTATCGTCGGGTGGTCCCACAGCCAACGATCCGGAGGGACGGTCCAGTCGAGCTCGCGTACGAGAATTTCTCCTGAGCCTGGGGAGAGCTGCGAGATGTTGTTCTCGATATTTTTCGCGAGACATTTCGTAATCACCCAGGGCAAGTCCGTGACTACGACCGCGCTGCAGCCGAGGTTCGAGAGACAGAGGCTCGTCAGACCGATTCCGCCCCCCAGCTCGATTGCTCGCATCCCTGAGGAGGTATGAAAAATGGCCGGGAATCCTGCTTCGGTGAAGACGGATCTTCACCTTGTTTGACCACCCCGGAGTAAGCCAAATACGCGGAAAGACACTGAGCACCAAGCCAGAGGGCTGTCCCGTTTGAAACCCCATCGTCGGATTGGGCGAGCTGAAAGACGGTGGATGCAAATGGACAAACCAGGAGCTTTGCATGCTTTGTGGTTGAAGCAGGGAGCATTAGCACCGCTTGTTTGCATCTGTTGCAACGAACATAGTTTCCGAGCACCGTGCAACAGCGTGCAACCCCGCCTGCGCCGTCTTATCAGAGTCCATCTCTGTCCTGACCCAGCGAGCGCCTAATGAAGGCCTTCTTCTCTCGTCTGCACATCGGCAGCAGCACAAAGGAAAAGGATAGAGACGTCCCTGTCGTCCAGAAGGAAAAGTTCCCTCCTTTACGCTCCTGGCCTCCAGAGCAACCCCAGCGGTCAACATCGACCCCCACGTCCTACACCTCAACGGCCTTCAAGCCACTTCCAGAGCTCGTCCCTACATTTTCCTCAAAGGTCGAAGACGATCCTTCATCATCTTCGGCATCCACTCCAACCCCACCTGCCTCATCTCCCACCCCAACCCCCCCTCCGCCGAACAATGGCGCCGCGTCTCCTCCTCCTGCTCGGTCCAACTCACCCCGCGCCGAGCCAGACTCTACTGGACGGAGTTCGAGGAAGACAAACACGAGTGTGGTTACCACAACGGCTAGCGACGTTCAGAAAAAGGTCGCGTTCAGATCTCCCCCGCCTACGCCGTCTAATCTCGATCGCACCTTGCCTGAGGCGCCCGGAAACACCACTGCCTCGAGCGTGCCATTGAAAACCTCCGTGTCACGTTTCCAGGCTGCTCATGGCAAGGAACCTCGTGGCTCTACTTCAACGGGCGCGTCGTCCTCCAAAACAGACCTCGCAACCTCCCCCAAGACTGCCAAAGCGGCATCTACTCGCACCGCATCCCCGTACCTCCAGAAAACCGGAGACCCTGGGTCCAGCCAATCCCTTCGTTCCGGGACGCCTTATTCTTCCATGTCCAATACCACGAGTGGCAGCCGGATATTAGCTGCACAGTCCTGGAGCGAGGTCACAGAGGAAGACCTTGTGTCCAACATCGGATCGCGAGAGCGGACGCGACAAGAGGTCCTCTTTGAAATTATCTCGAGCGAAGAGAGGTGAGTCTGATCCGCCCCTTCCGCAGCCATCCTTATTTCTTGGCCAGATATGTTCAAGAGCTAGTCAAGATGAAAGACACGTTCATTGACCCAATGCTACATCCCTTCTCAGCTCCCACTCCCCAATTATCATCTACTCCCAACCTGGAATATGATTATTATCGGGCCGAGTCGCCTATGGAGTCCAACGATCATTTGCCTCCCATTGCCGCTCGATTCATGTCCCCCAGTCCGACCATTCCGCACCCAGAAGCCTCTCCTAGCTCCCAATCGCACAAGGATACCCCGAATATCGACGGGGAATCCCTCGACACGGACGAGGAAGACGAAGGTGTTGACCAGATTGGGAAGGGCTATGCGTTGTCGAGCCGGCAGCAACAAAAACAAAACCATCCACGATCACCATACCGTTCTAATGGCCCCAAACCGGGCAACAAGTCGGTCCCATTTCCTACCCGATCCCACCATTCGTTACCTCCTCCACCACGCACGAATCAGCTCACGGGATCCACCCATTCCCTCGGCCGGCAGTCTTCGGTTGTTGAACGAGAGCGAAATTATAGCCAGGGTCAGTCTTCGATGGCTGATCGGAAGGGCACCACCACCCCGAAGCCTGGCATGTTACGCAAGTTCAAAAAGAGTCAAACGACCAACGATAGCATATTCGGAACTGCCGTCGCTCCTCATCAGCTCCCCGACGACCTGCGGATATGTCTTGAAGTGGTCGACAGTGGGGTATTCGATGGCCACAAGCGACTTTCGGAGGCATTGAAGAAACGGTACGATGACCAGTTCCCACTGGTTCGCTCCCTCGCGGACGTTTTTGTGTCGAATGTAGCTCAATTCTTCGATTCGCTAATACCAAACGCTGACATTCTGATTAGTCAGACATCTTCCACGGCTATGCGACTTATGTGCTTCATTTGGAACGTGCACTGGAGCAAGTTGATGACGCCCTCTCAAATGTCACGACCAAAAAACCGAAGAAACAAGATGCTGGCGAATGGCAAAAAGTATGCAAGTTCTTGCAAAAGCTCGAGGAGAATGCATGCGAGAAGGGGGAAACAGGTCTAGCCATTACGCTGTCAAAGCCATTCCAGCGTCTGCTGAAATATCCCCTCCTCTTCCAAAACCTCCTTTTCCACACGGACCCGAGTACTTTCGAGTACGAGAGTACGCTGCAGATGGTTGCGGAGGTGGAAACCATCGTACGAAGTATCGAGGATGAAAAGATACAGAAAGAGGAGCGCGATAAGACCCGAGATGTTTTCGCGCGAATCGAGGGGCTTGACAAGGTCAGGCAGCTGGCTTTGCCGAAGCCATCCCGAGTTCTTATAGAAGAGCGACAATGTACACAAGGCGCTAGTGGACTGGGTAGTCCTCCGAAGCCTTCCTCTCCCCCACCTGTATCGAGCAACAAGGGAGTGAGAGGCAAGTCCTCTTTCAAGAGGCTCAGCGATGTGTTGCACACTGGGTCGGGTATTGGAGGCAAGAAGGATTTATGGTTCGTTGTTTTCAACGACGTTGTGCTGCAATGCCAGCGAACTGGGACCACATCACTGCCTTTGGTCGCAGCAACATATTCCCGCACGAACTCTTTGCCTGAGCTTCAAGGGCGATCCAAGTACGCCACCACGGGCCGGAGAAACTCACACACCAAACCTCGTAATTTATATAAATTTATAAAGGTTTGTGGACCGTTCTCAAACGATTTCAAACTGATGTCTCTCCTTGTAGATTGAAACATGGGCAATTGGTGATGTGGTTCAGCCGAGAGAAGGTGTTGTTTCCATGGAAGAGTGTGTAGAATCGTATCTGTCCAAATTTCGTACTCATTTAGCTTCCAGCGTCGCGCGGTCTCGAGCGCAGGTGCATACTAATCAACCCAGAATCGTCCCACTGCCGGACGACGACGAGGATGGCGCTATCGACTCGGACGACTCGGATAGGAAGAGCAAAATGAGCTTTTCCTATTGGGGCGCTGATAAAATCACGGTTCAAAAGCCCATCATCAAAGGCCGAGTCGGCCCTACTCCTAGGCGAGCGGGGACCGGTTCGTCGTACGGGCGGGAATCGTCCGCCAATGCCAAATTTGGTACCCGTCTGGTATCCGGCGATACATCTCCGACTCCTCGTCCTGCCAGCCGCCGGACACAAGCCGGCACTCCCACTGCCCGCCGACAGACTGCCACAGATGACAGCAACGTAAACTATGCGAAATCGACCATTACGCCGGCACGGCCAGAGTGGAATACCAGCACACGGTCACCCGTGCCCAGTGCGGGAGCAGCAAAACGCTCTCGGAATACGTCGCAGACGAGTGCTGCGGTCAGCTCTACTCGCTTGGCCAACGCAAAGGGGCTAGCGTCGCCTGCTCCATCCGAGGATTCTGGGGTAGGCCTATACCGTCAGATGCTTGCCAACGACCCATCTCTGAACCATGCATGAAGTGATATAGACTCTGTGTGCTCTAATTATATATCCAGATCTATACGATATCCCTTACTCTATTATCGGTCAGTATTCATGCTTTTCTCACTATTCTGCGCTGCTTTGCATAGTTGTTCAAGACACACAATACCACAATACCACTCTCCTTCCTAATGCTCACGCTTACGACTGTCACGAACGAAAACCCGCTCATTTTGCACTTCCATCTATTTACGTTCTAGATATAGCTGTATCACCATGCCCCTCACTCATTTTGGATTTTACATTAACTTGTTTCATATGCTGCATTATGGATACTGACGCTCCGGCCAGATGGGTCTGAAGCGCAGCCCCAGTCGCCCCGAGGTATCCACCTGTAAAAGAACAGTCGGTATACTACGATCTCACGAAGGAAACTTGGCATACCGAACTGCAGTACTTGCAGCAGCTTCAGACGGAAAGGATTCTAGGGAGATGACAGGTAAGAAAATCATAGCACAGTACAAGATTGGCATTTTCTACCGTCGAAAAGCTGGCGGATGAAATAGGCTTCTTTTGTAGACGGTGCATCCGCTGCCCATCGCTCGCTCCCTTTGGCAAACGCTTCATCCGAGACCACTGATTCAGCGTAGTCTTTGATTCTAGCAAATCGGCTATGTCAGGCATTTGTGCGAAAAATTGCTGCAAGTTGCCATACCCATCGATCCACGAGTATCCGACACCGTCCGAGAACTGTTCCTTTTGTCTCCAAAGAATAGAGGCGGGAAGATAAGGCTATCGGGTTATTTGCATGATGAATATCCGGCAACAAAAATGGATGTTTGTTACCTTGCCGTCAAGGGACACATCGAAAGCCTTGCGGAGGATGTACTTTTCCGACGTCAGAACAACATCTTTGACATGGACTATTGCTTATTTACCTTTTCCATCTTCGGCCGACCATCCTCGTCGACCTGTTGGTCTGCCCCTTTGCTGAACATCTTCTCAGTTGGGTTGATGTTCATGGCCACCTCGAGGAAAGCCTTATCGAGAAAAGGCACGCGCGCCTCGAGCCCCCAGGCCATGGTCGACCTGGAATACGGGCTCATCAGATCAACTTCACGAGTTTGAATTTAGACGTACTTGTTCGCTCGGAGACAATCGGAAGTGTGGAGGTTTTTAACACGCTTAACAGTTTCTTGATGAAATGTAGTGCTGTCGGGGGCAGCATGGAAGTACAGATAGCCTATACAGTTATCAGGAGACGGATCAATACAAGGGTCAAATATTACCTCCAAGGATCTCGTCGCTCCCCTCTCCGCTGAGGACCATCTTGACACCCATAGCTTTGATTTTGCGGCTCAGAAGGTACATCGGTGTACTGGCTCGCACGGTGGTAACATCATATGTTTCAAGATGATATATCACTTCCGGGATCGCATCCAAACCCTCTTGAACGGTAAAAGTGTACTCGTGGTGGACTGTTCCAAGGTAATGGGCAGCTTTTCTAGCGGCCAGCAGATCTGGGGAATTTTCAAGGCCGATAGAAAACGAGTGCAGCTGTGGCCATGCGGCCAGGGTCGCTTGCGAGGCATCAGCCGCTGTTCACAGACGGTGCAGAATATCAAACGTACCTTGTTCGTCCACTAGCCCCGTGGGTGTTGTGTTCCCGCTCGTGGCAGATTGCAGCTTCCGTTTGCGGATTTCGTATTGCGCCTGCGCGGCCTTTTCGGTCTCGCGCGCAGCGATGGCCGCAATTAGGCTGCTATCAAGACCGCCACTGAGGAGCACACCGTAAGGGACCTCGGACATGAGCCTTTTACGAACTGCAGCCTCCAGGGTTTCGCGAAGGAGAGTCAAGTCTGCCGGGGATGAAGGAATGGTAGCGTCTGGTCCTTCAGCATCGCCGTTCCACCAAGAAGGCTTATAGTATCGCGTAGTAGAGTTGTCTTTGCTGTCATAGACATGGCCCGGGGGGAATGAAATTATCTTATCGCATTCATCGACGAGAGCTTTGAGCTCGGAGGCAAAAAATACAGCCCCAGGACGTTTAGAGCTCCATCCCTGGTACAAGGTGGTAATTCCGACCGCGTCGCGGGCTGCAATTATTCTGGATGGAGACACAGATTCGTCGAGTAGGACGAACGAGAACATGCCGTCGAGCATGCCGCACAGGTCTTTGTCGTACTTTTTGTACTAGAAGGAGGTGAACACGAGAGCATGACCTGGAGGGGAAATATTCACCAAGGGAAGAATAACTTCGCAGTCCGAGTGGGTCTTGAATTTGGTATCTGGTCCAAGGGTATCGCGCAGGGCAATGTGGTTGTAAATTTCACCATTGACGGTCAGAATGACCTTTCCATCTTGGCTGATCAAAGGTTGGGCTCCGGTGTCTTTTGGTATAAATCAAGGACCTGTAATGGGCATCGGGGATTGACTGACCAACACCCACGATCGCGAGACGTTCGTGAACGAGGATACCATCTTTGCCGACGAAGCATCCCGACCAATCGGGACCACGATGGCGTAGACGCTTTGAGCAGGCGATGAATCGGGCCCTGTCGGTGGCTGGCTTTTCGATGCCATGTACTGCGAAGATACCACACATGAGAGTAGTGAGTCAAGTTGAGTCAATAAAAGTTGTCTAGATAAGATTGTCAATCATGATTCATCGGTGATTCGGACCGGGCGTGTACGACCGGACAGTTGGAGGCCAGCGCTGCTAGATAACGTATGCGACCTTTCAGGCCTTGCAGTGAAATGTAGCCTTGGGAATTATATTGAATACTAAGCTTGGCTATACGAATACTAAGCTTGGCCATACGTGGCGGGAAACAGCGCCGCAGTTTGTTGACATCCGTGGCTTACGACACTCCGCGTCTACTCCTGCTTTCTCCGCCCATGTCGCCGCGCCGAAGAAACCCCCCCCGCCGAAGAAACGCGCCCGTGGATGTTGACGCCGAGGAGGCTCTTGACCTCGCAACTGCCCAGTCCGAAAATGTCTTTTTATTCGTCCCCAATCTCATTGGCAAGTCCGCGTCTACCGTCTAGTCCTTCGCGCTCAGTCCCTCTGAACCAGGCTACCTCCGTATCATTCTCGCCGCCGTGTCCTTACATTACATGAGCTATCATCCCGTTCGTTGCACGATCACATATTGCGTCTCGTGTCTGCTCGATGCCGTCGATGGCCAGGCTGCTCGCGCCCTCGGCCAAACCTCCAAGTTTGGCGCCGTCCTCGACATGGTCACTGACCGGTGCGCTCTTCCATACTTAGGCACCATCTGCGATACCAACCGTGCCCAGATGCACGACGTCCTGTCTTTTGTGTTATCTGTCCTCGGCATACCCCGATTACGCGCTGTGCTTCCAGTTCCTCATCGCACTTGATTTCAGCAGCCATTATATGCACATGTACAGGTGAGAGTCCCCCGTCTATCGTTCATCACACGGCGTTCATCCTGTCGTACAGCTCTCTTGTAACCGGTTCGCGCAGTCACAAGCTTGTAACTGGAGACGTTAGCAAAATTCTTTGGTGGTATTACAACGACCCAGTGCGTAGCCAGCCCGTCTCCTCGCATGTTTCGTGGACTGAATAGATGCAGTTTACTCTATTTGTGGTCTGCGCCGGGAACGAACTCTTCTTCGTCTCCCTCTACCTCATGAAATGGACTGTGACCCCCATTGGCCTACCGACGAATTTACTCTCTACTCTAACATATGCTGGGCTGTTCGCGTTGCTCAGCGGCCCGGTATTCATTACCAAGAATGTGATCAACGTCGTCCAGCTGTGGAAGGCATCGAAAATCCTGGTCGGGGTTGATATTGCGGAGAGAAAAAAGGCCAGGGAGGACAGTCGGCGCAGAGCACAATGAAGTTGCGGACGGGGATCCCACTACATAATTTTTATCCTACATTTTTCGGCGTCGATTTTGCGTCAATTATAAAGCTTTAGAGATCACGTGCCGTGTCCGAGTCCGTTCCGAATCCGAATCCGAATCCGTGCACGACTCGAGTCGACCAGCACTGGATGCGTTCTTCTCAGGCACTTATCCAACGCTCAAGGTCGCTGTTCAAAGCCTCCAGGGCACCGTTAACGCGCTCTCTGCTTCCTTCCCCTCCGCCGCGGTCTAAAAAAGACCCGCTTTCACGGCCCGCGCCATACAGCAAACGCCTCTCTTCCACCACTCCCGTCTCCACCAGCGAGCCGCCGCCACTAGAATCACCTAGCGATGCCCCAGAAACAGCAGTAAATGCAGCAAAACCATCGGATCCTCCAGCAGAGGAGCCCGAGAAATCTCGGACGAAAGTCGAAGACGCCGCCCAAGGAACCCCCAGAGGAATTGCCTGAAGGATTGGCGTTGGAGATTCTCTGGCGCCCCGAATCCGATCCAGGTCCATCCAATCGAGGAGCGCTGCCCCCGCCCGAGATATTTGACGAGGCCCTGCACAATCTGCACATCACGTTGCACCCTCAGACTCAGCATAAAGCAACATGTGCGTCGCGTTCTTCCACATTCTTCTCGCTTTCCTTGAGAAATACTTCCAGACCCTTCGCCTCTTGGCCCAATCTTGGAGCCAACATTGGCTCTCTACTGCCCAATAGGTACGTCACTGTTGAATTTCTTTTGGTTGATATTCAGGACGTATCACTTTGTCACAGAGGGAGGCGAGTATGTTATTGATGCAACCGTTCGGGAGCTAGCGCGGCGTACGAATGCCGAGGTTCTCGTGCTTGATGCTGTACAATTGGCGGCGGGCGAATGGGGCGCGTTTGGCAAAGGTGTGTCCGGTGGAAATGCATAATTACAACGTTGACCTCGGTTCTAGCTGCTAACTCACTTCAGTTGTCTCGAAATCCACTCCATTTTCGTTCCTCTACAAGTTCCCGGCCATTTTCGCCGGATGAAGATGATGACGACGGAGACTCTTCATCGTTCAACCCCCCTCAGATGACTTTTGCCTTGCTTAGCATGCAATCCGCCCGCGCCCTTGTACCACCGTCGCGACGCGACGGTCCGCCCAGCAAACTTCAACTTTTCTTTGACGCCGTTGTCAACACCCCTTCACCGGAGGAACAACCTGAGCAGATTAGACCAAGACTTGTTTATATCCGCGGTAGTTCCATATCCTCCCATTTTTCTCATCGAGTTGATGTTTTCTTCTCAAGATTTTCCAACCCTGGCTCCGTCTTCATCTGCTTGGTATCCACCCCTTCTGTCTTCTGTGCGTTCTCGCCGTCGACGAACCACTTCCCGGTCGACGACTCCAACAACTCATCCCATGACAATCATATTTGGCATGACCCCGTCACTCGTTCCTTCACCGTCTGCTGCTCCCAGTGTACCTCCAACAACCCCCAATCGCATGACTGCTCAGCGGGTCCCTACCACTACCGCTTCCGCTGCCAGACAACAGGAAACACACTGGGGTGAAGATGAAGCGAGCGATAGGGCTAGAGACAGACGCCTCCGCGAGCGTCTACGAAGGTGGGAGCAGGGAGACGGCCTCCAGGACGAATTCCCCAAACTATCCGCTGTGCATGACGGAGAAGGCGGTAGCGAGCAAGGGCCCCTCCTCCTCAATCTTGGCGGTGCGGCCGCCCTCCTGCACCCCGGCGCTTCCGGAACCGCGACTCTAGTTCCGAGTCGGATTCGCTGTTCTTCAGAACATCCATCTTGGTCCCTGGCGTGCGCTCGCTTGTCGAAGAGCGGGCTTGCAGAGTCACGCGACGACGAGAAATCAACGAACTAACCATGCGCATGGGTGTTGGTGCTGTCGGGGGCGTCATTGACAAAGAAGGGGCCGGTACTTCAGTCTCCGGCGCCTCGCGGGAAGGTGCAGTAGATGTCGATCTCGACTCATCGACCGAACCTCCATCGATTCCCATGAACAATGCGAAGCATGACATGTGGGAAGATTGGGGAGACAGAATAGAGGTCTGGTCCACAGTGAGGGCAGTTGCTGACCGCGCTGTCGGACAAGCTGTGGCGTCGACGGGTAAAACCGAGAAGCGGACGTTAGACCCGACTCCTGTTAACTGGACGGCCATTAATAGCGCATGGGCAGCGCATCGGGCGAGCCGCACCTTACGCAGGACCTGGATGAAAGAAGCTTCTAGTACTTCTAAGTCTGGCCGAGCACAAGACGCCGAGGAGGATGGGGAGGACGAGAACAAAGATGAGGGCCTCGACGAATTGATAGAGCGCGTGAAGAACGATCCAGACCTGGATCTTCACGAGCAGCGGCTATTATCATCTATCGTCAATTCAGGTGAGTGTGCTTTGAACTTTTTTTTTCTGTTAACTTTGTTAACTTGTGGCAGCCTCTATGCCGACCTCGTTTAGCCAAGTACATCTGCCAGCGCACACTATTGACTCTGTGCGCACGATTGTGTCGCTTCCTCTCCTGCATCCGCAGGCTTTCCAGCAGGGCATCTTGAAGGAACATGGGATGTCCGTTCTCTCTCTCTTTGCTTCGGACACCGAATGACATGGTCGGCAGGTCGGGAATGCTGCTATTTGGGCCCCCTGGCACGGGGAAGACACTCGTCGTCCGCGCTCTTGCCAAGGAGGCCGGCTGCAGTGAGGATTCTTTGTTTTCAGCTTTTTACGCGGCTCATTGTCCCTGATAGCGATGATGGCTATCTCGCCCTCCGACGTTATGGATATGTATGTTGGAGAGGGTGAGAAGCTCGTCAAGGCAGTTTTCTCCCTGGCGCGCAGGATCGCTCCCTGTGTGGTCTTCTTGGATGAAATCGACGCCCTCTTTGGCGCCCGGTTGTCCGGGCGCGACAGCGGAGGTGCAATTGCGCACCGGGCTGTATTGACAGAGTTCATGCAAGAGATGGATGGATTGAGGTCTTCCAAGGACGACAATGTCATCGTTATAGGAGCGACGAATCGTCCCTTTGACCTGGATGACGCCGTCCTGAGAAGGCTTCCGCGGCGGTTACTCGTTGATTTGCCAGGCGAACCAGAGCGCGAAGGTTAGCTTATTTCCGCCACGAGTCTCGTCGTCGCTCAAGTGGTGTCTTCCAGAAATCCTCAAGATTTTACTGCGTGATGAGACATTGGGTTCTGATCTGGATCCTAAAAGTATCGCTAAGAAGACCGATGGCTTTTCTGGATCAGATCTTAAACGTTGGTTCCACACGCTAAATTATGGTTCACGTTTTAATCTCCTTTCATCCAGACCTTTGTGTTTCTGCCGCTCTGGACGCTGTCAAGGAGCACGTCGTTGTTCCGTGGGCTTCGTCGTCCGGACCTGCACCCCAAAATACTTCCGAGGGCTCTGTAGTCTCCGGTGGGACACTGCACGAGACAGATTCTGTGGAGAATCCCTCGGTAACTCTGGTTGACGACGGGACGAAGACATCTCCGAATGACTCCGCTGCCGATGCTGTTCCCCCTCCTACAACAGTTCCGCGGATACTACACCTTCGCCACTTCACCAAGGCTTTGAAGGAGATCACCCCTTCATCTTCTGAAGGTTTAGGTAGTCTCGCAGACCTCAGAAAATGGAACGAGGAATTCGGTGAGGGGAGGGGTAACAAGAAGCGACAACAGGTATGGGGCAAGGGTAGATTTGGTTTCACGGACAACACCAATGTCTCGGATGGGCGGGTACTTCCAGTGGATGGTGACCAACGGTAGAATTAATAGACTGCCCTAAACTAAACTTAAACACCACGGGTCGGTGGATCCAACACTACAATAGAGGGGAATTGTCGACATTGAATTGAGAATCAACGGCGTGAGCCACGACGCTTCCCCGGCGCCTTGACCGGGGTATCCGAGTCTTCCTCTTCCTCTTCTTCATCGACGTCCATGCTGTTATTTTTACCCTTGCCCTTGCGGCTTTGCTGGGTTCTTGGCTGCGAAGGCTCCTGGTCATCCATATCCTCATCATCCTGTTCATCATCGCTGTTTTCCACGGTCTTTCTGACGCGTCTTGTTCTATCGTCCCCCTCTTGCGCGGCCCCTTCGCCAATTGCCTTCATGCTGCCCGGATCGGCTGGCCAATCCTTATTACAAGTTGTACACTTGCGATTCTTAACCATATATTTCGTGAAACAATGGTAGTGCATCCGAACTTGACAATTCTGGGTGGGGCAGGCCACGCCCTTTGTGGTCATCTTGTTCGTTTGTCAAAAAATGTGTTTCAAGGGCAAGGTTCAGGCAAACCTCGGAGCAGATCACACATTCGTGGATTTCGTCTGGATACGTTGACGTGAGATAGGGTTGGAGCTCGAGCAATGCACGCGGGGAGAGAGAGTATCGTCCGCGTCTGCCTATGAGGTTAGAATATATCGAACGGATTAGGTAGCAGGGACTTGCTTGCTTTTCAGCAACCACCCTTTCGCTACGAAGCTGGCCAGTACGACCTCAGCCTGGCTCTTGCTCATGTTTGATTTCGGTTTGAGGGAACTAATTTCGCGTAAAGCAGCCAGGGAAGATATTGAGTATGATTCTCGGGGAGCCAGCATAATTTGTTCGACCTTCAGAAAGGTATAAGACCCGATATGGTGTCATGGGAAAGCGTACCATCGCCTTAAAAAACGCGATCTCGCCGGGCGTGTAGTCTGTGGCCATCTGGGCTATATCATCATCCTTGCGATTTACCTCAACCACCGCTCAGCCTGGACAGATTTGATCCTCACGAAAAAGACGCTCACAATCGCATACATTACGCGGCCACTCGTTTCTTCTTGCATATGCCGAAACTCGAGGTCGAGTGGGTCAAGAGATTCGTTGACTTGGACCATAAAGGCTTCCCATTCGTCCTGCGACCCAGAATGAGGGATATCGAGCTTATTGTCTGCCGCTACACCAACGTCGAGGAATGTTCGGCGACGCGAAAAAGGTACTCACCCATCACGGCTTCCTTCGATTGGGCCCAGAGGGTTTGAGCTAGTTTTCCGGATAGAACGCCACGAGAGAGGACGGCCTGAAGAAAGAGGCGCTGCACATCGTGAGGGCTCACTGCCGCCATTGAGTGGGAGTTAGGTGGTCGCGGTTGAGGACAGAACGCGTAAACAGCGCGTCACGGTGCCAAACAAATATTTGGAATTATAGCCGACCTGAGCACAATAAAATGATGGAACGCCGTATATATCCACACAATAATGCCTATCAAATTTTTGGAACCCGCAACGTCTTGCTGACCATGGCAGCGGCCCATAGAGCAATCACAACGCTGACAACATGGAGCTCTCCCCACCCGCCAGCTTCCCCCCACAAAGTAAGAGTTCCCCAGGGGATGCCTTGTTGTCCCTCGATCCATCCCTGCTTTGTCCAATATGCGAGTACAGCTACGAGGGCCAAAGAGGAGGGAATCGGAAGTCCTTCAAAATATTTCGCCTTTCCAGCTTCGTCTTTTGGAACGAGAGCGACTGTCGCATTGAAGCGAGCGAGACGGGCGAGGCCACAGCATATGAATCCTGTGAGGACGACCGTGTCCAGACGGGTTCGTAAACCCACGACAAAAGCCAACAAGGAGGGAGCGACACCAAATGATATCTGATGCAGAGTAAGATGAGTTATAAAGTAAGGAGAACACGGCGCACCAGATCCGCCAAGCTGTCGAGCTCCTGGCCGAGCATGCTGCTTGACTTTCTCCATCTGGCGACTTTTCCATCCAAAAAGTCGAACATGAGCCCGGCGAGGGGGGATGAGAGGGCGAACCACAGATAAGTGATGTCGTTAGTGAGCATATAGTGTGCCGAAGAGAAGATGGAGCAGGAGCCGCAAACACCATTCATGATGGTGACAAGATCTGCGAGCCGAAAGTTTCTGAGGGCACCGTGTTAGCGCTGAACGACGGCGTACTTGCGACAGGTGGACCTAACGAGTGAGAAATGGCCGTCAGAATCCTGGTATTGCTGGAGAGCCTCCGCCTTCAGTTTGGACATGTCAGGGGAAGACGCCTCGCTCGAAGACACCTGGTTTGAAGAACGCTTTCGAGTGCTCATAGTGGTAGGAGGAGAGGAGCTGTGGTACTATTGAGTTACGTAATCAATGCCTGCGCCTTCTCCTCCTGCGCCTTCATCAGTTCCATGCTCTTTGCTGCGTATTGGTTGGGGTGCGTGACGCTCTCACCCCCACCCACTCCCTCCCCCTTCTTCACCCCGCTCGACGAGTGCGTCAATTCGAACACTCGTGTGCACGCGACATGGAAATGCTGCCCCTTCACTATGTTCATCACTTCATACAGGTCAGTTGACGTCAGGCCCAGCGGTCCATACGTAGAGAGCAGCGCAGACTGAAGATTCTCCTGCGAGAAGTGTCTGTATGGACACCCGGGATCCCCTCCCGATGTCAGTATCTGTTGGCAACTGCAGCCTAGTCAGACAACATCGGTATTCTTCCACTGAACGGACTTGCTTTTTGGCGGGATAGTTCGCCCGTTTCCCTTCTAATCCATACGAGTGTCGGATGTTATACTTGTACATTTTATTGAATGTGTCGTCATTGATCCTGTCGAACGACTTTCTCCAGAATATGATCGCTTCTTCCACAGACAGACCCAAAACCTGACAGGGTTAGTCGAGCAGAGATGTATGGGTCGACTATTTACCTTCAAAAACAAGCCATACTGCAGCCTTCCAAAGTGGTTCAGACGGTGGTCGTGCCTCAATCTTTGATGTGAGTTCCGCATGCACATCGGGAAATGTTTCGCTGCGAGGTCATCGACCATTTCAGCCTTGATTGCTTCCCCATTCATGTCTGCGGGAGCGGCACTCCATTCCGACGAGACGCCTGCCAAGAATCCTGTAGATAAATTATCGAGGATGCCGCCTAAACGCGTATCTTCGTCGAGACGCGGCATATATCTTGCTGTTGCCTAAATCATATCTTGTTTAGAACACACATACGGAGTCGGACCAGGACCTACGAGTAGATCTCTTTCCAGATGAGTCTCGAACTCCTGATAGACAATGCTGGATTGCTCCCGACTCGGTACGTATGCCCACCCGCCTTTGAGGAAGACTTTCCGCTTGTCAACAAGATCTGGGACACGCGTCCATCGCACCTAAGAATCATGGGTTCAGTTCAGAATCGAGCAGATTCCTGACTTTGGCTCACTTTATAGTATCTGTCGGATTCAAAAGAATCGCCTCGACCGTGATACGATAAAAGTTCTTGTCGATATCTGTCCTTTTCGGCTTTGTCCACCTAGAAAATTATGTAGCGTTCGAATGGACACGGACGCGTCAACTCACGGCGATCCAATTAAAATCTCGCGAATTCAAGAATAGCTCTCGTTCTGTGCTATCATCCGATTCATAGCGGATCTTGAATAGCGTGGTCTCTGCTTTCACGAACCGTCGTCGGAGTTCCTCCCTGAAGGAAGTCAACAGGGAGTAGTATAGTTTGTATGAACAACTCACGAGCGACAGAACGCCAATCTTAAAACGAAATGACCTAGATGGTCGATTCGCCGTTGTGATTCTCTGTCTGCACCGATGGCGACTGACGACTTGAGTGGGAGGTACTTCTCGCACTGGGTAGCAGTGACAGTCTTAGTTTCTTCCCAAGTGCGATTGCGGGCAGCAGATGATTCGATCTCTGCAAGGATACGCAGTCTGTCCAGTGCAGAGGTTTCGAATTCCTCGACAGAGACATCATAAAGTGGCGGTTTATCGTAACTTGTGTGTGCATTAGCAAGCTCGTGTACGGTTTACCACGCGACATACAAGTTGAGCCTGTGTGGATATTTTGCGCCTTGAACTTCGACCTGGATTTTATCTTTGCCTCCGATAGCGGACGAGCGCTCCTCGATCTTGAACATGAGAGGCAGATGAGAGATGGGACGAATCACAAACGCGTGACGTCACGCGCTTGGTAACGTGCATTATACAGGCATGATTGGATGCCAATTCGATTAATGTAAAGAATTATGGAACTAATATACAGCATATGCAGTAGGAGAGCAATTTGAAAGCATGAAAAAGGATTAAAGATGGGGATATCAGGCATCACTTGAGTCGGTGGTTGGTGGCTCGGCGGACTGAGTAGGCAGAGGTTGCGCTTTCTTTGTGCGCGCGGGCCGTGAACGTTTCGTCTCTTCCAAAGGATCTTCTGCAACATCAAATACGACGCCGGGCCGCATTCGTCTCGGTTTCCCGCGCGCCTTAACTTCAGACTCTTCTTGATTCCTCCAGTCTTGCGTTGCAATTCGCGGGTCGCGCTGAGGTGGAGACTGCGTCGGTATCTGACTACTTTGCATCGACGCTGTTGGGGACCCCATCACGGTGTTCGGCTAAGTGACCTCGCAGTCGGAAAGTGGGCCAATAATTAACAATGAAATAGCTTACTGCAGTTCCATCTTCAGCATCCATGGAAGCGGTGGATATTCTGCGGTTCCTTTTATTTGTTAGATACCGGAATGGGGTGGTGAACACCCGAGAATTTGGGCTTTTCCGGTCGGATATCGGCAATGCAGGGTTGGGGATTGTGATGGGAGGGGGGATTTTATTCTTGGACTTGCGATCTGAGTCTGCTGGGTGAGCGGTCTCCTGGGGAGCGACGACCTCCGGGCTCAAGTGAGCCCCACCATCCTTGGCCGAAGGAGCAGGGTGTCTCACGTCAAATGCAGGCGTCTGCGATTGTTGTGCTGCTTTCGAGCGAAACATCCCGAAGATGCCTTTTTTTCTTGTCTCGGAAGAAAAAGATGCTGGGATAGAGTTACGAGAAGCAGACCGGTGCAATACAGAAGGGGCAAGAGAAGACGGGGTCTTAAGAAGGGATTCGTCAGACGGTGCCCGGGGCACAGTGCGCGAATTACTGGAGGAACCTGGTGTAAGAGAAGAGCGGGTGCTCGACTGCGGGAGAAGGGCTGGAGGCACCTCGGGCATCGGATGCAGAGTCGAAGGTGACGCTGCGGATCGGCTGGATGGTCGGACTGGTGGGATATTAGACGGTACAGGTAACGCCTGGTTATTCGGAAATGGACGAGTGGACGCGGAAGGAGGAAGCCGGGACCCCTCACTGTGACTAAGAGAAGACATAGGGGGGGGAGCATTCGGGGCCATGAGCGGGCCGTCGTAGGTTTGTGGTTTACCCGTGGACTGGAAGGTGGTGGAAGCACTTCGGTGGTCTCTGTGAGCGGCCTTATCTCCCAAAAAGGAAGACGATTGCGGTACGTTCAGAGCAAAGGAAGAAGGCTCGTGTCTCCCTGCGTGTTGAACATCTGGGGGTATGATGTGAGGTTGGGACCGAGATGTCGAAGGTGTTTGAGATGCAGCATTTTGGGCTTTGTCATTTGAGCGAGATGGATTGGACGAATGAGTAAGAAGGACTGGAGACGGGCTGGACGTATGTCTCGACGAGTCTTTGGAGGGTGTCTTCATAACCGCAATGGGATCTTTTTTGGGACGAGAAGATGGCCGATGAACTCGATCGACATCGCGAACATCGTCCGCAGCTCTGGTCACACCCCCGCGTGATGTGCGATCCACAGAATCGGATTGCGAAACGTGGGGTCTCTTCGATGAACCCGCAGGGGCTGGATTAGAAAGTGATGGAGTTTCTGCCGGCTTCTCGCTTTTGGCAGTAAACTTCAACGGGGTCGAGGATGTCCCCGCCGTGTACACCTGCACAGGAGGTTGGGCAAAAGCATATAGCTGAGAGGTAGGATTCCAATCGGGCGGTTTGGCAGTTTGGTAGAACGTCGGAGGAGTAGACGCCTGCTTGACCCGCAATTCAGGTGGTAGCCCTCGAGCTTGGACCTTTTCGTCGCTCCGCGAAGCAGAGTGCTTGTCCGTAAGCAAATCTCGAAGTTGGGTTTTCAGAACATCCGGCTGATTTATCACTGGTCGTGCCTGAACATTGCTGCTCTCGACTGGTCGACCGTGCGCATGCGACTTTTCATCTCGTTTCTGTACGGGTTGCGCTCCGACAGGGGGTTGCGATGCCACAACATGTGAATTCGCTGGACGTCGGGTGGACGTTGAGGTGCCCCCAGTACCTTGGCTTGATTGCTGAGGAGCATATATCTGGGGGAGCGATGACTTTTCAACAACCGCTCGCCTCGCTGCTGCTGCAGGGTTCGCCACCTGTTGAGAAACATGTGGTTGTTCTGAAGACCGCGCTTCAAATCCGGCAACTAACTGCGAAACCTTCGGGGTGGTAGAACGATCTGGGAGATGTGGATAGTCGGACGTGCGAGTTGCGGTAGCTGGTGCATAAATCAGGGGAAGATTGGATTTGTCTCGACGCAGCGGCGTTTCTGGACGCAGGATCTGAGGGCCCACTGTGGCACCCGACCCTTGCCCATGCAGAGCGCCAGTAGGGAGTGGAGGGTTTTGGCGGTGAACGGATGATGCCACAGTGGCGGGAGGACGATCTACCGCAGGCGGATCATTACGAGATCGAAGGGAGTGAAGTGCGGCTTGTTGGGATGCAGTGGCCATTGGTCGGGAGGAAAATTCATTCGGTTGGGTAGCAGCTGGACGCGACCGGGACTCTTGCGGTGCTGGTGTGCTAAAACCATAGGGATGACTCCCGATAGCATTATCACTGGCATGACGGCGATATTCGGGATGCCCAGTCGGCAGACCTTCCACGGAAAATTGAGGCTGAGAGTAAACGTTAGAATAAGATCAGGTGAACGACGGATACTAACGACTTTCGTGGGAGTGCTCTCCGCTCTAATTTTCGTGGGAGGGATTGTTGCGGTACTAGCATTTGGCACGGTTTGAGGAAGTTTTTGAGACGACTTTGATCGCGAAAAGGGCCAAAGACCTTTCGACTGTGTATAGCTGTTTAGAATTTCGACGGATTTCGTGAAGAAGACCCCTTGCCTCTTTGATTTTTTTGTCGATCGTCGGTGGAGGTTCGGGCAGGACAGCCGGTGGTTTCGATTGCCGTTTTGCATTGGCCATTGCGGTGCCTCGCAAGAAATTCCTTCCCCGTTTCTGGATGTAAAATATCAACAGTTATAGAAAGAAGAAAGATGAAAACGATGAGACGACACACAAGGGTTCCATGATCAGTATCGCTCTCTGATAACCCCGGTTGGCCTTCGTCAGGTCGTCTGGGATGACTTGGGGGAAGGTAAACCGGCATGCGGGGGATTTGAGGTGTATGTTTCCCGCTCGAACTGGATGCGGCCGTAGGTTGCACGGGAAACCCCGCTCTAGAACCAGCAGGAAAAGGTATCGCCTCTTGTTGAGGTTTATTCGTCTATTGTATGACATGAATGGGTGGACGCAGGATATAGTAGAATATATACCTCTCTCGATCGAGGACGTCGGTAACCTGCAGATGATAAAGGGCGCTGAATCGAGCTATCTGAGCTGTCTCCCTCCTCAACTCGCGGGTTTTGTCTTGATTCTTTTCGACTACTTTTGTCTCGGTAGTTTTCTGTATGTGAGTCCCCGACTTTGCTATCTCTTCTCTTCCGAGTCTCTGAAGGTTCTCTCGTTCTGTGTTTTGGCCTCTTCACCTCACCATCTTCCCTCTTCTGTTCCCTCATCGACGAAGAAGAAGATGGGCGAGGCGCCCGGATTCCATCGTCCTTCTCGCTGTGTTTCCTAGACGAGGATGGGCGCCCTGGCGCGGGCGCGGGCGCGGGCGCGGGCGCGGGCGCGGGCGCAGGCGCAGGCGCAGGAACTGTTCTTGAGCCCCGACCATTGACATCGTTGCGTCTTTTGTCTTCCCGCGCTTTCGATGTGGGAGGTTGAGAAGATGACGCAGGAGCCGCCGCGAACGATTGGGGGTACTGCGGGTGTGGATATGGGTAAGGGACGTAGCCGAGTCTAGAATCTGGGCGGTCCAAACCGCCGGGCGGGTAGTATTGCGGGGGAAACGGTTGAGTCTGGGCGGGATTACTAGGGTAGTAGAAGCCCGGTACAGTCGCATATTTATAGGCAGAAGAAGCGGGTACCGAAGACGCGTCTGCACGGGCGCGACTTGAACTGCGATGCTTTTCGCCACTGGGGCGGACACCGCCTTGGGCGCTAGCATTTATCCACCCAGTTGGTGCAGGAGGCCGCGGCGCAGCGCGAGTGTCGGGTGGGGGAAGCCACACTTTGTACTGGTCATTCGTCGGCGCGTTCGGGTTGGGTCGAGTGTCCTGTCTACGTTGGAAGAAATTCTTCATGCGGAGCGAAGGGCGAAGGGAGGACCCTTCTTATATGGCGAAGACAATCTGCTGAAAGACAGAACAAGCAGGCCGTCGACATGAGGCGAAACTGGTCAATGGGCGCCCCGCTTACAGCACAGCAACCGGGGTCCTAAACAAAACCAACTACTCCGGGATCGACAAAACTAATAACCTCTTCGTAAATGCTCATTCTCTGCCCTAAGCCTCTGGTTTTCTTCCCGCAGTTCTCTCAGATCCCCGACATACTCGTCCATTAGTTCCCGCAACTCCTTCTTCCAACCGCGCCCCATTTTGAGCAAGTCGAGGTGGAGCCCTACCATCTCAGACCTTTGTTCCTGCTGAAAGTCAACCATAACGTCGCGCACTATGGTACGCAGCAGGTCGTGTGCTGACGTGCTTCCACTGGCCGGAGATGTTGGAATGGCGTTCCTTAATGGAGACGGTGCCCACGAGGCCGAATTCAGTCCAACTGACGAGGGTCTCCTGGGTGAGATCTGCATCGACAGACTCCGCTCGCGTTCGCGTTCCCTCACGCCCTCTTCCGGCAAGTTCTCGTCATTCCCGTCCTTGAAGATAACCGTCTTTCCTTTGCCCTTCCCGTGCCCCTTTGAGCGGTTGTCTCCAGCCTCAATCCAACGAGTGAGCTCGGGAGTTCCTATTGCTGGGCCTTTCTTCCCGATGGGCAGCGGGGTCACCGGGTCCGCGTTGACACTCGGCAAATCTGGGGATGGAGTTCGACTATCTAACCTGACTGCAAAGCTTGCAGGCAAGCTCGGAACAGGCGGCACGGAAGACCTTTGGGAGGCGGAGGAACCGGGACGCGACGCTGACGATCCTGACCGTGACCTCGCGGATTTGGTGGAGATGGATTCAACAACTAGGCGACTTGTCGACGAGACCGTTCGAGGACGAGCATCGGGCTCGACAACCGCCGCCGCGAACCGCGCGGATGTGGATTCCGTTGTCGACGTCTTCCGCGTCCTTGAGGTAGCGGAGAGGCGAGAAAGCATGGGACCAGCAGATGTGCTCTCGGTATTTTTTGAGGACGGTAGTTGTCCGATACCCAACCTCGTGCTATTGCCCTGGGGGTCGCGAATAGGGGAGAATATCTTTGGATTGGCATCAGGGACAGTCCTGGGTGAAAGTGCGACTCGTTGTTGCGTGGGCAATGCCGACGACCTGCGAACGGGTGATGCACCAGACCCACTTCGTGCAGTACGCCCTTTTGAAGGGGATGATGTGGCTTTGGGAAGCGTCTTGGCTGATGCTACCGTGGCTGCAACTGCCGAGGCTCGACGAGCAGGATTGCTCCCTTCACCGGAACCAGAGACTTTGGTTCCCGTAGCGGTGGGTTTGGTGACAGATTCCGTGCTTCCCTTGGACTTTTTCTGTTTTTCGCCGTTAGACGACTGTAATGCAAAAGACACCACACGCTTACTTGCACAGTCATGGTCTCCACCCGACACCCGCTGTCACTGACGACAACAGTCTTGGGTGGCTTGTCTAGAGCTCGGAGATCCATAATCAGAAGTTTTCCGTGTTCTGTTCCCAAATAAATGGAGGCTCCTTCGGGAGAAAATGCGATGGAGGTCAATGGTACTTTAAGACTGAGGGTGCGAAAGAGCCTGGTGGAATTTTGAATGCATCAGTCCGCCGTTCAAAAAATAAAGATGAAACATACGCCTTTTCTTTATCCAGGTCGACCAAACCGACATTTCCGCTGGCACTAGCGACCGCCACCAAAGTCTTCGAAAATGGGCTGCATGCCACAGACACTATGTCACCCGTGCTCGCGTCGTGCATGGGGATGGCCTTTAAAGGGCCCGAGGGACGCGTCGTGTCATATACGAGGAGCTGCTTACCCACCCCGAGAAGAAGTCTCGTGCGGGAATGGGGATGAAATGCGCATGTCGTTATTCGGTGACCAGCTAAATTGAGACCACGAAGAACGGTGTGGGAGCCAAGCAAGAGATTGTGGACGTGGGCGGCCCCCGCGGATGTGGATGCTAGCAATTCATTCGACAGGGCCAATGAAGTTATGGGGGCTTTGTGAGAGTCGAATGTCTGGATGATCTTTGTCCCCTCGAGGAGATGGACCTTGTCGGCGGTGGCGAAAGCCAATGATGACTTGGTTTTGCAAACGAGATGGGCGATGGATTCGGGGGATGTATAAATGTCTGCCAACGTATTGAGGGCCGGGTTGTACTGATGGATTGTGTTGGGTGAGGACAGGAAAAGATAGAGGTTGTCGGGCGACCATGCACTGGCTGTACACGGAGCAAGGAGGGAGAGACACGACGGAAGAGACGAGGGAGGGCGTCTGAGAGCTTGCGGATCGACGAGAGAGAGTTGTTGGGTGGTTATAATGGCTAACATCGCTGAAGGGATGTGGCCTTGCCAATGCCAACCTTGGGTAAGCTTGCACACGTGATCGCGGTCCTTTAATTAATTCATTCGTCTGAGTTTGAACTCCTCTGCTATGTCCAAATTGGATTTCTGGCGATTCCTAACAAGTGCAAACTTAGTAAGCCAGGAAGTTAGCCAAAGGACTCGAAGGCACCACAACATTGCTTCACCGTTTCTCCCAACCGTTTCTCCTTCCCTCTCCTTTTATCGCACATACTGGCCCTGCCAACTAATCTTATTAAGGCTGGAATGGTCCGTCGGTTTTTCCTATCTTTCCGTCACTTTTGACCGAGCTTTCGGCGCTTTGTGCAGACCGGTACCATGGATGCTTTAGACGAGAAGCTGAATGGCGCGCCTCCGATGGACACTGACGAGGTTGTGTCTGTCCGAGATCGTCAGTCTCCCTTCCCTGGTTGTGTGCGGCAATAACTGAGTTGGTGTCGTCATCGTTTCACAGACGAGGCATTCGCGGCCAAGCATATGCCAGAGCTCGGCCAGGACGTCAAGGACTTCCAGGTGTATACATGGCGACTAAACAACTGGAAGAGATTGGACAAGAAGCTTACGAGTGATGAGTTCGAGTGCGGGGGCCACAAATGGTGAGTATCCAGGTCTATCAATGCCGAACCGTCCTTGAATCTCCAGGCGCATATTACTCTTTCCGTTTGGAAACTCCAATGCACCGCCAAATGATACGGTTTCTGTATATCTGGATTATGCAGAGCCCAAGAAAGCTCCAGAGGGCTGGCATGCCTGTGCTCAATTCGCTCTTGTGATCTCTAACATTCATGATCCCACGGTCTTCACCGTCAGCCGTATGTTTCCCTTATCCAAGCGCACCTTCTAGGCTGACCATTACCCTAAATTTAGACGCTCAACACCGGTTCATTGCTGAGGAATCAGATTGGGGTTTCACTCGCTTTAGCGAGCTGCGCAAACTGCTTCAGCCGCAAGAGGGCCACAGTAGACCCACTATTGAAGAGGATGCTGCAGATATCACCGTTTATGTTCGTGTGCTGGAAGACCCGACGGGCGTACTCTGGCACAATTTCGTAAAGTAAGGGAATCCGAATTTATGCCACATCAATACTCTTCTCATACTCCTCAGCTATGATTCCAAAAAGGAGACTGGCTGCGTTGGCTTGAAGAACCAAGGCGCCACTTGCTACATGAACTCTCTACTGCAATCCCTCTATTGTACACGCTATTTTCGCCGGGTGTGTAATCCGCTCTGGATTCCTATATCCACGCCCTCAACGTTGCTTCTAGGCTGTCTATCAAATACCAACGGAGGACGATCTACCGACGGAGAGTGTTGCACTCGCTTTGCAACGAGTGTTCTACCACCTGCAGACGTCGGACCAGCCTGTCGGTGAGTTGGCTCTCCTTTATTATACATCCAGTCTTTTAACTTTAGACTAGGCACGACCGAGCTGACAAAGTCGTTCGGTTGGAAGTCCCTCGATTCCTTCCTGCAACACGATGTTCAGGAATTCAATCGCGTTCTTCAGGACAAACTTGAATCCAAGATGAAGGCACACTCTATCTATTCATCCCTAGAAAATCATTGTTAAACCTTACCGTTGCAGGGCACCATAGCCGAAGGAGCGATAGCCAAGCTTTTCGTGGGGAAAATGAAAAGCTACATCAAGTGTGTTAATGTAGATTACGAGTCGTCGAGGATTGAGGAGTTCAACGGTGCGTTCACTCGTGGCTGTACTTACATGTTCTCACATCAGCGTAGACATCCAACTCAATGTGAAGGGTATGAAGAACCTGTACGAGTCTTTCAAGGACTATGTGGCGGTCGAAATGCTTGACGGCGAGAACAAATACCAAGCCGAGGGCCTAGGCCTACAAGATGCAAAGAAGGGGATTATCTTCGAGTCATTCCCACCTGTCCTCCATCTGCAACTCAAGCGGTTCGAGTACGACATGCAGCGGGATGCCATGGTCAAGGTGAACGACCGTCACGAATTTCCTTTTGAAATCGACCTCGGCGAATTCTTGGACTCGAGCGCGGACCGATCAAAGCCGTGGGTATATAAATTACACGGAGTTCTCGTTCATTCCGGAGATCTTCACGGCGGCCACTATTTTGCTCTCATCAAGCCCGACCGTGAAACTCGATGGCTCAAATACGACGACGACCGAGTGACGCCAGTCACTGACAAGGAAGTCCTGGAGGAGAACTATGGCGGCGAAGCATTCAATGGCCTACCCCCCACAGCCCAACGCAACCAGGTCCGGGCCATGAAGCGCTTCACCAACGCGTATATGTTGGTATATATTCGCGAGTCTGCCATAGACGAAGTGCTTGCCCCTTTCACCGACGAAGACACTCCCCCTCATCTCAGTACGTCGAAATTGGCCAGCGGATTACCTGGGATTCTGATGTATAGTGTGCAGAACGAAGGCTAGACGAGGAACGACTTCAACTCGAGGCGAAGAAGCGAGAACGAGAAGAGCAACACCTCTTTTTAACCGCTAAGGTATGTATCAGCAACTCGCCTTGGACCTCGTCTCTTACGTCCCGTAGGTCATTACAGATGACACATTTTCTCGCCACGAAGGTTTCGACTTGGCAACGTTTGATGAGAAGAACTGGCCCCCATCTGACCTGCCGAGTTTCCGCGTATTGAAGCAGGAAACATACAGTACCTTCAAGAGTCGTGTTGCGCAACACTTCAGTTATCCTGAAAACCAAATTCGTCTATGGGTCCTGGTGAATCGGCAGAACAAGACTGTACGACCAGACACGCATATTCCCGAGAACGAGCCAACACTAAGCAAGTCTTCCTTCCCTTTCATTTTCTTGCGCACTAATGCTTTGTATCGTTTCTCAGCCGTCGAAGTCATTCGGAACAACATGGCTGCGAGACAGAATGATCTGCGCCTGTACCTTGACATCATTCCTGACCCCTCCAAAGTGAGTAGTTTTTTTGGTCAATGATACACCACTGACATCTCCATATTTGAAGCCCGATCCGCCTTCACAATCGATAATGGTTTTCTTAAAACATTTCGACACGTCTAAGCAGACCCTACTGGGTGCAGGCAAAGCTTATATGCTGCGGACGAGTAAAGTCAGCGAGCTTGCACATGTCATCAACGAGCGAATGCGATGGACGCCTGGCACCCCGCTCAAGCTTTATGAGGCAGGTTCCATACGGCACTCCTGCGCGGGCATTGTCCTTATACGTTTTCAAGGAAATCAAACCGGGCATGATTGAACTTATGAAGCCAAAGATGTCGTTTGCCCAGAGCGAAATCCAAGACGGCGATGTTATCTGCTTCCAGGTTGATCTGCCTGAGAAGGAGTGAGTCTCCATCGAACTACGCAAACAAAAATTAACCTCCACTAGATCACACGACCTCGAAAGCCAGGGTTTACACTCCAATCCAATTCACTTCTACGATTTCCTGCAGAACCGTGTCATGATTGTCTTCCGACCCAAGTTCGAAGACGCCGACCATGATCATCCCGAGTTCAGTCTGGTCCTCAGCAAGAAACAGAATTATGATACGGTTTGTGCGACTTTAGGTTAGCTATCAGATGTAACTTATGTGATATGCCCAGATGTCGACGAAGGCTGGAGATCATCTGCGGCACGATCCTATCAAGCTGCGATTCACGACAACACATGCCACCAATGGTACACCAAAGTCTGTACTCAAACGGTCACTTAACCAGAGTATTGCGGAGATCATGGCGCCCAACTACATCAATCCGACGACAACAGTTATTCTTTATGAAAAACTGGACGTTAGTATTGTAGAGTTAGAGACCAAGCGGAGTCTCAAGGTCGTGTGGACTGGTATTCACAACAAGGAGGAGGCAACACATCCTTTCCTCCTGCCCAAGACCAGCATGGTCAATGACCTTGCCGACCACATTTCAAAGCTGGTAACTTTGACGCCCACAGGCTCCCAGAAGATTCGTGTCTTTGAGATATCCAAAGACGGGAAGACTCAGAAGGAGTTTACTGGAACTGAAATGATCGGAAATATTCCAGACCCTGTGGAGCTCTATGCTGAGGTGCGCAAGAAAGCCTATCGTTCTGGTTGACCTCATTTCGTCTTTAGGAAATTCCTATGGAGGAACTTGAAGCGGACGATTCAGACAAAGTAATCGGCGTGTTTCACTTCACGAAGGAGTTATCACGGACGCATGGTGTACCTTTCAAATTCGTGGTCAAGCGGGTATGTCTCTTTAAAACGTACCTGACTACCCATTGATATTTCGATCTAGGGGGAGAAATTCGCTGACACGAAGAAGCGACTGCAAGCTCGGATCGGCGCCTCTGACAAGGACTTGGCTAAATACCGTTTCGCTATTATCCAAGTCTCCACATTCAAGCAACCGTCGTATATTGAAGATGGTGAGTGAGATCGCTCAGATTTACGATCGTTCTGAACTAGGAAACGATAGAAGACACAATATACGATCACCAATTCGCCCCGGAAGACGTTCTGGGTTTGGACCACGCCGACAAGTCGGGGAAGACGCGAATTGGAGCCGGTGGCGCTGGACTGACGATTCGAGGTTGAGCGCTGAGCAACATGTCCAGCTGATCTTTTTATGTCGGGAACCTTTCGCCCCATCTCATTCTCATTTCAATTGTTGTCCACACTGTACTTTTCTCCTATTACAACAGATTTCCCCCAGCTCTGTGACTAGATGTAACATGAATTATTTCGGAGGAAATCGAACATTGCTAGAACAGGGGCGACGCCAACGTGGCATCGGAAAGTAATTTATTTCCGCTTTTTACCCTTCTTTGCCTGTGAAAACGCAATACTAAGGACAAGATTCAGGGAAGACAGATGTTGGAACATACAGATGACTTGGATGGTGTGCGCGCGGATGGGGAAGTCACGGATTCACCGTCGCTCGAAGCGTGGCCATTGGAAGACTTGGCTGGCGTCTGAGGTACAGAAGAAGGCTGAAGTGCGGAAGGCGCGGCGGGCAGGATTTGTGCAGGCCCTGCAGCAGTGTTCGTTTTCATACCATATTTCACTTCTGTATACAAATAAGCTCTTGTGGTGAGGTAAGCTACGCATATAACATACCAAGGGCCCGCTTTGTATCTTCGGACGACTCGAACAAACTCCGCATCTTCTCATTCGCAATCATTTCGTTGGCGGTGGGGAAGATGACCTGACCCCATCCTTCCACAAATGTGTTTGCCTCTGCAACGACCTCCATGATCTCAGCCTCGAGTTCTTTCTCAGCTGCCAGCAGACTGTTCCAGAGATCATCCCCAATAGATCCTTTCTGGAGTAGGTTCTGGAGTGCAGGCTTGTCTTCGCGTAGACGAAGGACACGTTGCACGTCAGCCATTGCTCGGCGAACCAGGGCGGATTTCAGTAACGAGTCCGAGGCGGGGGGGTTCGTTTTTTGGAGGAGAGTGACATAGGCGTTGCGCTCTGCGTGCGAAGGAAAGTACGGTGGTAGGGATTTGGCTGAGCAAACGCGTGAGTAAGCCGCGAGAGAAGAAATGGCAATGAGAACGTACAGGCGGCATTTCGGCGATAAATGTAGCTAAATACCCCCAGGCCACCGAACACGATGATGATGTACAGTACGGGGACGAGGACAGACGCCATGGTCTTGCAAAGGTGTTCAGCTGGCGGGAAGTAGGATTATATAAATAAGAAACAACAAACATTGTCATGGTTTATTAGTACGCGACTCCCGGGCCGGGAGCAAGCCAGTTCGGAAGCCCTGGCAGTCCTGTGATAATTGAGCATCTTGTACCGGTACCACGATTATGCTTCCCCGTGCGCGCCTGTTGGTCTCGCTGTCTCGCTCTGGCGCGTCCAAGCGCTTCGCGTCGACCAAGGTAACCTCCGCGGTACATCTGCTGTCCGATCTGTGTTTAGTTTCTCGATAGTCTCTGAAAGAAACCCTGGAAGAAGTTATTCCTGGAAAGCAGGAGCAACTCAAGAAACTGGTATATACCGGCCACTCTGTGTCTTTCTTTCTGTCATAACGACCTTGCTATGCTATTCAGAAAACTGAACATGCCCAAACGGTGGTCGGAGACGTCAAGGTACGTGGTTTAGCAACCTGGATGCTTCAAGTCACTCAGGACTCATCCAGGTGGAGAACATAATTGGAGGTATGCGTGGAATCAAAGCCATGCTGTGGGAGGCATCCGTTCTGGACCCAAATGAGGTATAGCAACCACCTGATATATAACTTCGGTCAAGTAATCGTACGCGTGCAGGGCATTAGATTCCATGGTCTCAGCATCCCGGATTGTCAGAAGGTACTTCCCCCCGCTCCCGGAGGCAAGGAGATCATCGCAGAGAGCATGCTGTGGCTTTTGTTGACGGGCCAAGTCCCAACGGAAACTCAAACTCGCCAACTGTCTCAAGAATTGGCAGAGAAGGGTAGATCTTCCTCCCTTCGTTGAGAAGCTCATCGACTCGTAAGTGACTAATTCCCCCACTTCCAATAATTCAACGTACGTGTCGTAGCTTCCCTGCTACCCTCCATCCGATGACACAGCTCGGTATGGGTGTGGCGGCGCTTGAATCATGACAGCTTGTTTCAAGCAGCATACGAAAAGGGCATCAAGAAATCCGAGTACTGGACGCATACCTTGGACGACTGTATCAACTTGATCGCGCGACTCCCTACCCTTGCTGCGCGCATTTATCGCAATGTTTACAACCCCGGAACACCCATGCCTGCTCTCAACAAGGACCTGGATCTTGTCGGTACGAGAGCGTTATTTTCAGCTTTCTCCGTCTAAATAATACAGGCAACTATTCCACGCTCCTTGGATTCGGGGACAACCACAGCCTGACCGAGTATCTCCGGTTATACATTGCGCTTCACGGTGACCATGAAGGTGGTAATGCATCTGCACACACAGCTCGTAAATCTTTTTTTGTTGTTGTGGTGGTGTTTTGTACTCAATCTCACCAGATTTGGTGGGCTCGACGCTTTCCGACCCGTACTTGTCGTACTCTGCGGCACTGTTCGCCCTCGCTGGGCCATTGCACGGGTGAGCTGATCTCTTTCAAACACGTGTTTGAAGCTCAGCGCTTGCGCTGCAGACTTGCGAACCAGGAAGTGCTGCGATGGCAGTTTGCCATGCAAAAGGAACTCGGAAACGATGTTTCTCACGAACAAATCAAAGAATACCTCTGGAAGACGCTCAAGAGTGGCCAAGTCGTCCCTGGGTGCGCGAGGCTTTTGCCTATTTCTGGCGCCCTCTGACAGAATTTCCTAGCTACGGCCACGGTGTGCTGCGTAATCCCGACCCGCGCTTCATCGCCCTCCAAGAATTCTGTGATGCCCGACCTGAGCTGCAAGAGAGCTCCATCATCCAGCTCGTGAAAAAGGTGCGCGCGCTGCTGTTGTCAGGGTCGCCGGCGACTAACAATACGCAGACGTACGAAGTGGCTCCCGGAGTGTTGAAGGAGCACGGAAAGGTAGCCTCGACAATCCTGCACCTGCCGTCGATTTACAGCTTTCCAGACAAAAAATCCGTACCCGAACGTGGACGCGACATCTGGTAAGTGTCGTCGAATCATCGCCATGTAAAGTACTGAAATTGGTCTGTTCCTAGGATGCGTCCTGTACCACTACGGGCTCACAGAGTTCAAGGCAAGTACCAAATTACCCGGTGTTCGGCGAATCTAACTTTAGGGACGACAGTACTACACCGTCATTTTCGGTGTTTCGCGAGGTGCGCTGAACTTACGCGGTCTCGTAGCTTCGTGTGCTGAATATGATGTCTAGCATTGGGCGCTCTCACGCAGCTGGTGTGGGCGCGAGGTAAGTCACATCAACTTCTCCATCTCATATTTGGTTGGTATAACCATGATCTTTATAGCTCTGGGTTTGCCGCTCGAAAGGCCCAAATGTGAGCGGTTCCATGCAACGAAATGACTTTTGACTGACCTCCGGGCAGCGCTTTCCATGGACGCGTTGGAGAAGCTGATAAAGTGAGGAAGCTGCGCATCCGAGAGTGGCGAGACCCGATGGCGTTTAGGACATTATATCATTTGGAACAACGCAGAATGGGGTATCTTTTAGTTTTAGTACACTAGCAAAACATCGGCCGACCTTGGCCAACCAGCAAGGCAGAAAGAAAGAGAAAAAGGGATAAAGAAACTACATCTGTCCGTCTTGCCCAGAAACGAGGAAGAAAAGATGAAATGGTATCTTGGATAGCGCACGCGACTAGAACCTCCGGCCAGGCTGCATCTGTTGCTGTTGCTGTTGCATCGGCTGTTGCTGCATCTGCTGTTGCATCTGCGGCGGCGGGGGCCCGCGGGGAACGTATCCCGCGGGCGGCGGACCCTGCGCGGGGGGCATGCCGTTCCGCATTGGCATCATCTGCCCGCCCTGGGGCGCCCCCTGCCGCATGGGGCCAGGACCAGGTCCGGGACCGTAGCCGGGCTGAGGAGGACCGTAAGGACCCTGTCCGGGAGGTGGGCCGGGACGCTGTTGAGGGCCGGGTGGGGGGCGGCCACCGGGCATGGGAATGGACTGCGAGTGCTGAGGAGGGGGTGGGCGCTGCTGCATCGGCATCGGCTGGCCACCGGGGCCCGGGGGCGGTCGTTGCTGAGGAGGGAAGCCGCCGGGCCCGGGAGGGGGTCGCTGTTGGGGCGGGAAGCCGCCTGGACCTGGAGGAGGACGAGGGCCACCCTGCAGCATTGGGCCCTGTTGCATCGGGGGACCACCTTGCTGCATTGGAGGACCGCCTTGCTGCATTGGAGGGCCGCCTTGCTGCATTGGAGGACCGCCTTGTTGCATTGGAGGACCGCCTTGTTGCTGCATCGGAGGTCCACCGGGACCTGGAGGGCCGCCTGGCCCCGGCGGAGGGCGCTGCATCATCGGGGGACCGCCGGGGCCTGGCGGTGGACGCTGCTGCTGGGGCGGCGGACCCTGCCGCTGAATTGATCCACCGGAGCGGGGTAATGGCGCGCCCGCGCCAGGGGGACCATTCGCGGGTCCCGGATCACGTAGCGACACGGGACCGCCGGGGGGACCGCCGGAGGGACCGCCTGGGTTTTTGTCGGCTGCTTTCATAATTTCATCGCTGGGCTAAAGTTAGCATAGAGTTGCTTCGGAGACAGCTGACGCGTACTCGAGGAGATTGAGTGCGGCGCAAAGCACGACCCACTCGACGCAGTCCTCGTTTCCTTCGCCGAGAGTCTGCCAGACGGCCTTTTCCTCGGGGGTCTTGCCCGTGATGCTGATGCGGGTGCCGCCGCCGTTTGGGCCGGGAGGATTCTTCTGAATCTTGCCAAACTCGATGCGCTTGGGGGGTATATTATGACCCGCGTAGGCGAAATAGAACATGCTCCAGAAGGCTGCGTTGGGGTTCGGCTTTGAGACCTGAAAGAGAGGGAGGTCGGGCGAGTCTGGGGAGGGCAGCGAGAGCTTGTATATGGGGGAGATGACGCCGGTGTTGGCGATGGACCACTTTAGATTGCGCGAGGCTTCGCAGCGCACGACGCGGGAAGCGGCGGTGGAATGGCCTGGATCGGACGCGGATCCCTTGCCGGCGAGCTCCTTTGGCCGGGGTGGGAAGAGCTTTGCGACGCAGAGATCGCCTTGAGGGGAAGGGGTCAAGAGATAGTTTTCGGCATTCTGGGAAGGGGTTAGACGGGCAACAGAAAGGACGGAGAACGCACAAAGTTTGTATGCAGATACGAGTAGAGGATATTGGAGGGCTGGCCTGGGACGAGTGAGCGACACAGGGACGAGAACTGATGGAAAGACATACCATGGGGGGTGACGATAAGGGTGGGGAGATGGTTGGGTATGGGTGGGTGAGTGGGGGAGGTATAGACTGCATAGATTGCTGGGGAGGGTGAGGGAGGATCTGCAGGAGAGCGTAACTACTTACCTGCCATGGTGGATTGAGAGAGAGTTAAATATAGACCGGATCTGCAACCGCCTTATTACGAGTGAGAGAGTGCCAGGTGGCGGGAATATTAATGGGGGGATATGGTGGGGCCCGTGCACTCTACTGGGTAATATACGCGCCTGCTACGCGCTTGTTGGGCGGGAAGGGGACAGGAAACGGTTGCAATGAGAGACGAGGTCACATCGGTCACATCTAACATCTATATTCTTGCGTCGACCTGGTTCAGCTTTCCGATGAAGGGGCTCAAAAAAAACCTCAACCTCGTCCGTGGCCGTCGTTGTTGTCCTTCGTGCACTGATCTCCCCCGCTAGCTCAACCGAAAGAGTTCCCAGGACTCGAGCTCGTCCAAGAAGGACAGCAAGTCAAACTCATCATCATCCGCGCCTCCACCCCCACCTCCCAACACACAGAAGCCTCTCCCCACCCCCATCGTCAACGGAAATACACAAACCGCGTCGTCTCAGCCACCCGCCCCGTCTACCCCCGACCGCAGACACCAACCCGATGCTAATGGCACTCCCCCCCCGCCTATAGTTGTTGTCAGCGCTGACGCGGCCCCAGACGCACAGTACCGCACAAACCAGCCCGGAACTCCAGAGCGATCCGCTCTCGGTGGCCTCGACCTCCCCGGGCCACCCCGCGCAAACCTCTCCAACATGTCTCGCCTCCGCGCCAATGCAAAGGACACCATCCCCATCGTAGGGAAGCCCCCTCGCAAGCAGCGCAGCAGCCGCTTCGTTATCACCGAGAAGGTCGATATCGAGCGCCTCCCGCCGTTCATGGGTCAGTCTGCGTCTCCCGCGTCTCACGTCTTCTCACTCGCACCCAGAAACTCCCCCCAGCGAGCGCCCACAGCTGTTCATCAAGAAACTCCACCAGTGTCGCGTCCTGTTCGACTTCAACGACGCCAGCGCCGAGCTCAAGGGCAAGCAGGTCAAAGCCCAGGCCTTGCACGAGATGCTCGATTATATCACCACTCAACGCGGTGTTATCACCGAGACCGTATACCCAGAGGTGGTTGGCATGGTTCGCGTCTCTCTCTCCGTTCGCCGAAATTTGGCTCACGTCTCCCTAGTTTGCGACCAACCTATTCCGCTCCATACCCCCTCCCGTAAATCCTACGGGGGATGCTTTCGACCCAGAAGAAGATGAACCCGTCCTCGAGCTCGCTTGGCCCCATCTCCAGATCGTCTACGAATTCTTCCTCCGATTCGTCGAGAGCCCCGACTTCAACACCAATATGGCCAAGCGATACATCGACCAACCGTTTGTGCTCAACCTCCTCGAACTCTTCGACTCGGAGGATCCGCGGGAGCGCGATTTTCTCAAGACCACTTTGCACCGAATCTACGGCAAATTCTTGAACCTCCGTGCTTTCATCCGGCGGTCGATCAATAACGTCTTTTTCCACTTTGTCTACGAGACAGAGCGACACAATGGGATCGCCGAGCTGTTGGAGATTCTGGGCTCCATCATCAATGGCTTTGCACTACCGCTCAAGGAAGAGCACAAGACGTTCCTCACCCGCGTCCTCATTCCGTTGCACAAGGTCAAGAGCCTCTCGCTCTACCATCCACAGCTCGCCTACTGCGTGGTCCAGTTCCTCGAGAAGGACCCTGCGTTGGCCGAGGAAGTGATGATGGGATTGCTTAAGTACTGGCCAAAGGTCAACTCTCCCAAAGAGGTCATGTTCCTCAACGAGGTTGAGGAGGTCCTGGACGTCACGGATCCCGTCGAATTCCAGAAGATACAAGTGCCCCTCTTCCAGCAACTGGCGCGGTGCATCAACAGCCAGCACTTCCAGGTCGCGGAACGGGCACTATTGTACTGGAATAACGAGTACGTTGTCAATCTGATGAGCGACAACCTCGCCGTTATCCTACCCATCGTGTTCCCCGCCCTGTATACGAATTCCAAGTCCCACTGGAATCGGTGAGTTGAACAATCTCTCTGAAACCACGCTCTCTAACGTTTCGCAGGACGATCCACGGCATGGTGTACAATGCACTCAAGCTTTTCATGGAGATCAACCCGGACCTCTTCGACGACTCGATGCATCAGTACAAGCAAAGGAAAATAGAGTTTGTGATTTTCTTGCCCGCGGTTTTCTACGAGCCAACGCCCAACTGCTAGGGACCAGGAGAATGCGGTTCATCGCTATCATGCATGGCAAAAAATGCGAGAAATAGCACTACAGAATGCGCCGGGCGGCAAGCTACCGCCCGGGTACGTCGAGATACCTCACGCGCCGCCGCCGCCACCCCCGGCGGCTGACGATACCGACATTATGGACCTGTCGATGGAGCTGAACGCAGCCTCCATCGAAGACGTGCCCGGCGATCTGGATGAGCATGGGCTAGAGAGAGTTCCGATGGCTGACCCAGGTTTGGACGTACGTCGTTAACACCATCCATACCCTCCCTGTTTACGAGGCATAAATCTGAGAAATCGTTGTGTAGCGGTCATTCCCGGAGGTACATCCCGCCGAAGCGCCGTCGGCCGGGGGTCAGCTCCCGCATATGCGCCGTAAGTCGGTGCTGCCAGGTACGCCGCCCGATTGCTGTGGCCAGATCAGTGATTGAATGATTAATTGTGTAGTCGACCCGACGGTTATGCGCGACCTGCAGGCGCATCGCAGTCTGGACAACGGCCTTTCATGAGCGGGCGCGCGCGCTCGCTGTCAAAGACGGCGGGTGTAAAACAATTGTTGCGATATCGATCCTTATTTCTTTTTGTCGAGGAATGTACATAACCCGTCTGTTACTGACGCCATGCATGATCATTTGTCTCTAGTTTTAGCGTACCAACTGTTTTATTCCATGCAATACATGATGCGGCGAGAATGGTGTAGAATGAGGCCGAACAGGGCCGAACCGTCGACGCGTTTTCGTCACTGATGCAAGGTCACGTGTCCTTCTGGAATGTGAACGAAGGCCGTAGAAAATTCAAATGATTCGTATATAAAATTTTGAAAATCGCCAGAAGCTGCACTTGTCTTTCTCCACCACTCCAAACGAAAATCGCCTTGTGTCTTTCAACCACCAATCCAGATGTCTTCATCAAAGGCTATTGGAATCGATTTGGGAACCACCTACTCGTATGTACTCTTCTGCTCCCTTGCCTGCCAGTTTTCTGACTGTCTTCCAGCTGTGTCGGTGTCTGGCAAAACGATCGGGTTGAGATCATCGCCAACGACCAGGGTAACCGCACCACCCCCTCGTATGTCTCCTTCTCGGACAACGAGCGTCTCATCGGCGATGCCGCAAAAAATCAAGTCGCGATGAACCCCATAAACACGTATGTTTTTTTCAACCATTTTTCATTCGTCGATGCTAACTCGCCTTGCAGTGTCTTCGATGCCAAGCGACTCATCGGCCGCAAGTTCGAGGACAGCGAGGTCCAGGCCGACATGAAGCATTTCCCCTTCACTGTCTTCAGCAAGGGGGGCAAGCCCTACATCCGCGTAGAGTACCGCGGCGAGCAAAAAGAATTCGTATGTCTCTTTTTTTTTTATCTTTCTGTTTTGCATGCTGACTGGCTGGTATCAAGTCCCCCGAAGAGATCTCTTCGATGGTCCTCCTTAAGATGAAGGAGACCGCCGAGTCGTACCTCGGAATCACCATCAACAACGCCGTCGTCACTGTCCCTGCCTACTTCAACGACTCGCAGCGTCAAGCTACCAAGGACGCCGGTACCATCTCGGGCATGAACGTCCTGCGGATCATCAACGAGCCCACCGCCGCCGCCATCGCCTACGGTCTCGACAAGAAGGTCGTCGGCGAGCGTAACGTCCTCATCTTCGATCTCGGAGGAGGAACCTTCGATGTGTCCCTGCTGACCATCGAGGAGGGAATCTTCGAGGTGAAGGCCACCGCCGGTGACACTCACTTGGGTGGTGAGGACTTTGACAACCGGCTCGTCAACCACTTCGCCCAGGAGTTCAAGCGGAAGAACAAGAAGGGTATGTGTTTAGTCCTTTTGTTACTCGAGCTGTATATTGATTTCTCTTCGCCAGATCTGTCCTCCAACCTCCGCGCCCTCCGTCGTCTCCGTACCGCCTGCGAGCGTGCTAAGCGTACCCTCTCCTCCGCCGCGCAGACCTCCATCGAGATCGACTCCCTCTTCGAGGGCATCGACTTCTACACCTCCCTCACCCGTGCCCGATTCGAGGAGCTCTGCCAGGATCTCTTCCGGAGCACCCTTGAGCCCGTCGAGAAGGTCCTCCGGGACTCGAAGATCGACAAGGCCAACGTCCACGAGATCGTCCTCGTCGGCGGCTCCACCCGTATCCCCCGTATCGTCAAGCTCGTGTCGGACTTCTTCAACGGCAAGGAGCCCAACAAGAGCATCAACCCCGACGAGGCCGTCGCCTACGGTGCCGCCGTCCAGGCCGCCATCCTCTCCGGTGACACCTCGGAGAAGACCCAGGACCTCCTCCTCCTCGATGTCGCCCCCCTCTCCCTCGGTATCGAGACCGCCGGTGGTGTGATGACTGCGCTCATCAAGCGCAACACCACCGTCCCCACCAAGAAGTCCGAAACCTTCTCGACCTACTCCGACAACCAGCCCGGTGTCCTCATCCAGGTTTACGAGGGTGAGCGTGCCCGCACCAAGGACAACAACCTCCTCGGCAAATTCGAGCTCTCCGGCATCCCCCCCGCGCCCCGTGGTGTGCCTCAAGTCGAGGTTACCTTCGACATCGACGCCAACGGTATCCTCAACGTCTCCGCGGCCGACAAGACCACCGGCAAGTCGAGCCGCATCACCATCACCAACGACAAAGGTCGTCTGTCGAAGGAGGATATCGAGCGGATGGTTGACGAGGCCGAGAGGTACAAGGGTATGTCTATTTCTTCCGCGTGCGTTCCAAACATATAACTAACTGTTTTCTCTTGCAGCTGAGGACGAGGCCGCCGCCGCCCGCATAACGTCCAAGAACGCTCTCGAGTCGTACGCATACAACCTGCGGAACTCCATCAACGACGAGAAGCTCGCGGACAAGTTCGAGGCCGCCGACAAGACGAAGCTCGAGAGCGCCGTCAACGACACCATTAAATGGCTCGACGCGTCGCAGGAGGGTTCGAAGGAGGAGTACGAGGAGAAGCAGAAGGAGCTGGAGGCCATCGCCAACCCCATCATGCAAAAACTGTACGGTGCGGGTGGTGCACCCGGCGGCGGATTCCCCGGAGGCGAAGGGTTCCCGGGCGGGGCTGGCGGTGCTCCCGGCGGGTTCCCTGGCGGCGCGTCAGAGGACGGTCCCAGCGTTGAGGAGGTCGACTAATCTCCTTGCCCTCGTTTCCTCTAGCCTCCTCTCCTCGCGGTGGACATGTTACAAATCACGACCTACATTGTATAACCTCTCGCCTTACTAGACAATGCACAATATTTTCTGTACACTAGTCTCATATTAACAAACTTTGAAGTTCAACTTCTTCCATAAGTTTCATTTCGCGAGATATGTATTGTGAGACAGGGAGCCTGAGCTAGATTGTCGGGACAACGTCTTGCAGAGGATGAAATGACCATTCAGAAGGACCACCGTCTTCGCTTGAAGCGTTGAATGCCTGAATTGGCGAGTCAGTCTTTGCTCCGCGCTGATTGCCGAGACGCGACCAAACAGGCTTGACAGGTAAGAAAGAACATCTCGCGATTTCCAGTCTCAGACACGGCTTGACTTGAATCGAAGTCGAATGTGCAAATCAGTTGGCAGAACCTACTGGCACATGCTTGCTGCTAAACGACTAATACACGAATCTCGATGAAAAGAAACAGATTTTTAACGTGCGTTTACTTTAGTTGACACGCGCCAAATACGCGCGCACTAAGCCTGGGACCTGCGACAAGGGAGCACGAGGATGGAGTCAACACTCTCACCCATCCCCCAGGAAATAGGTTGGCACGCATCTGCGCGCTGCCAGTGTTCAGCCTCGACAAAAATTCCGCGCATACACAATCGTGCCGTCTCAACGCTCTCCACATATCCGGGGCCTCGGAAAATCACCGCGCACATGGGGCCGCCAACCACTGGTACAAAACGCAACGCGAGACATGGTGTGGTCACGGAATACAGAAATGAAGAGGCCAACAGACTCACCTCTCGTCCTGGATTGGTCTTACGACTTGAGCCAGGCTCTCCCCGAGGTCTTTAGTCGCCGAGCGAAGGATGCCCCAAAGTTTTCGTGTCTTGAAGTAAGCCTTGACGCAAATCTTTTGCGCTTGCGGATCTTGAAGACGCAAGGCGTCTTGAGGATCTTGATCTTGAAGTCGTTCTGAGTCTTGACAGTCTCCCACTGAGCGGTCTTGAGGAAGGGTCTTGAAGGTGTCTTGAAGGGTTGACGATCTTGGACTTGTGGCCGTTTCGAAGGTTTGAGGACGCTCTTGAAGCTTGAATCTTGAACTTGGAGTCATCTGGAAGCGGGTCTTGACGTCTTAATTCTTGACAGTCTCCCACTTGAAGTCTTGAGCTCTTGCAACTTGCACTTGACGGCGTCTTGAAGCTTCAAGGCTTGACGATCTTGGTCTTAAGGCCGTCTTGAAGGCTTGAGGTGAGCCTTGAATCTTGAACTTGAAAGGATCTTGAGGCGGACCTTGATGTCTTTATTGTCGACAGTCTCCCACTGAGGTCTTGAGCTCTTGTTACTTGCGCTTGACGACATCTTGAAAGCTTGAAGCAAGTCTTGAGCTCTTGAGTCTTGAGAGTCTCCCACTGAGGTCTTGAAGTCCTGAATCTTGACGGCGTCTTGAGGCTCGATCGTTGCATAACATCTTCGAGGCTTGAAGACTTGAAGATGTTTGAACTTGAAGGTGAATCTATCTTGAACTTGAAGACGGGGCTTGAGTCTTGAAGCTTGAAGCCTTGAAAGTCTCCCACTGAAGTCTTGAACCACACCGCCAGGGCGTCCTAGCGGTCTTGAAGCCTTGGCAAGTCTTGCGCGCGACCATGGGCTTGAATGCATCTTGGGTCTTGATTCTTGCGGCGGCATGATCCTTGCGAGGTCTTGAGGATCCTGATCTCGTCTTGAGTCTTGAGGCGTCTTGACAGTATCCCAAGGTCTTGCATCTTGCCGCCGCGAGAGCGTCGCGTCGTCCTCATTGGTCTTGGAGCTCGAGTCTTGCGCGTGCACCTAGGACTTGAAGGCGTCTTGGCGAGTCTTGCGAGAGGTCTTGGCTTGCACTTAGACTGTTGAGCTTGAGGTACGACTTGAGTATTGACGGTCTCCCATCGAGGTCTTGAACCACCCTGTCGCTGAGCGTCGTCCCGGAATCCCGCGTTCCGGACTCATTGCTTAGTCTTGAAGAAAGTCGACTTGCCGAGGCCCGACTCGTCGTTCGTCGGCGGCGGTGGTCTTGAAGCTCGCTTGACCTAACTTGCCCTTAAACGGTCTTACGTGGGCTTGAAGGAGCAGATGGAGGGTGGATGGACGGAACGAGTCGTCGTCGCCGCCGTCGCTTGAAGACCTGCCAGTCACATCCATGAGCGTCAGCCGCCGGGGAAATAGAATGGGAGTGGGACGTACGAGAGTGAGAGAGGGCTGTGAATGCGGTGATGAGGGATGAAGCCCGGAGATGAAGAAGGCATATGGGGTAGACGACGACCTCGCCCACGGCGAGGAGGACCTAAACGCGCGCATCGTCTGCGAGCTCGAGCACACCGCGTTACATCACTTACTCATCACTCAAGCACCCGACGCCTCCTCGCTTGGCCTCTTGCCCTACGGGAGGAAGGGAGGGAAAATGGCAGAAAAGCGAGATGATGGTGGTAGGAAGGAAGGAGGGAAGAATGGGCGGAAAGTGGCTGACAAGCGTTGGAATTGTGGCGGTGCTCCACTTCGAGTTTCCGCGCTTTTGGAACGTCTGCGAGCCCCGTCCACTTTTCTGGAGAGGAATGCGTGTAAAAGTGAGCAGTTTTCTCCTGGCGGGCAAGTTGATTCAGAGTACCGTACAGTGTCACGGTGCCTCGCCGTTCCCAACTCGAGCGTCCTCCTTTGAACGTCCTCCAAGCCCGACAACAACTTAATTGATTCGAAATCATAATAATGAAGGACGGGAATGCGAGGCACTGGCAGTCGCCTCGTCGCCTCGGCAGTTCAAGAAGTGCTCTCGGTCAAAGCGGTTCACGTGACCGCGACTTTCATCCCCCGCGCTCAAAACCAACTCAAAACTAGGATTTGGATCCAGTGGATAAAGGACTCAGTTGCCCCGAACGCGTGGTCCGTAAGCCAGCAATTGAATTCGGAGCTCCGGGTCGGAAGCACATCTTATTCCACAACAATTTCTCCACGAATGACGAATCGGATGCTCACTGCATATTATTTGATCACTCTCAGTAACGCGGTTTAGTAAAGCGGTTGACGGACATCATGGTTTTGCACGAGCTAGGTCAGTGACTGTCTCCCGAAAGGATTATAGTCACGGTGCTGCTGATTTTAGTGGTGTTGGTCCAGGAGACGATCACGATTGGCTCGGTATCCATCCCGACCATCCTATGGATTCAGGGTTAGTTACCGTACGCATTGAACCATCCTAGCGAGTAAACTCATCAGATTCAAAATGCTGACACCAAACATACCGGTTTGGAGGAGAGGAGGAGGAGGATATATTACTATTGCAGGAAAACACTGCCAGGGTCAAATGTCTCCCGCCATTGACCAAACCGGCAGACGGTGGGAATCGAATTTAACGCATGGTCCAGAGGACACTCAAAAGAACGCATTGTTTGGCCTTGGTACAGTCCTGCAGGCTCAATGCGGCGTGGTTCGTAAACTCGGAAAACACGTAGAAAGATTGCGTGTCTGGTTTCAGACCCGAGACTTTCGAATTTCACGGTAGAGCTGATTAACTCTACATCCCAACTCGTGAAAGCTTGGGCGCTATTGATAGGTTTGCCCGGCGGCGAAGTGAAAATTTGGTAGGAGACGCAGAGTCCAGACAGGAATACTCTGATCGGTCTAGCGGAACGCGCGAATCCAAATTAAAACAGACGTATTGAATGGATCGACCAGATAAACAGGTCGACCGATGGCCGACAGTCTCCGACAGTTTCGGGCAATGAACCTCAGGCGTCAGGCTCGGGACGCTGATGGTCGAATAAGGGCAGATTGTCCCAGCGTCAGCCGTGGTGGTGATTAGACTGCTGGGCATTGCGGTGTGTACAAGGAACGATCGGCGAGGATGTTTTATAATCTGGCATTACGCTATATATGTAAGCCAACCTAGGCCAGCCAAGGCTGTGACCGGATTCGCAATGGATTCGAACAAGATTCGACTGGGATTAGAGCCGCTGCAAGACTCTGAGTTGTGAGGTTCTGGAGTGACGGCGATAAAACAAATTCCCACTTGGCCGCTTGGGCATAAAAGTCATCCTACCGCAAAGGACCATCGGGATCGACGATATGATCAGCCGGATCAAACCTGGGGAAATTAACGGATCACGCCTCTAAGTGCGCACTTCCCTGTGTACCCAGGTGTACACTATGGTCTTTCGAAGCTGAGGGCCTGGGTTGATATGGTTTCTGGATATGTTAAGATGTTTTTTTGGCAGGAATCGCAACCGTGGCATATATACGGCATCAATCCACCAGGTCCGCCCGTTGTCCGCCCGGCTCCGTCACAGCCTCTTTGCCACATATACCGCTTTGGGATAGAGCTCGGGCGGACATGATATCGCCGAAGACGCTTATGGATCCGAAGTTAGCTAAAGTTGGGGAAATTCTGACACCGAATGTGGAACTCACGTTGCAAAGAAAAATCCAGAGGTCTTGATGCCGCAGCTTGTTGGTCGCTTGCTTGTTCATCCAGAAGTCACGTTACCCCCCCGACTCCGCCGCCCAAACGGGTTTAGTTCTGCGATCGATCTGTCGTCAGCCTCCGTTCCAGATGGCTTCAGCAACTTTTCCGGCAACTTTTCCAGTCGCGTTGAAAGTGCGGGTCCTCCAGGACCTCTTTCTTCTCCTAGACGGGCAAACTAGATGTTATTTCTCCAGGTGTTCAGCAAGAGCCTCAAAATGTGCGAATACCATCACTGATAACGCATGTACAAGATGATTGGCGCCGGATGTTTGACAGACTCCGGGATCCTCACTTTGTAATCGTTGATTATTAGTTGTAATTCCCGCCCTTCCCGGACAAGGTCGCCCAGGCATTTCTAGTTCTCGGGCGTACCGAGGAATTTTGCAAATTCCAGCGAACATGTATTCGGCCCGCTTTTGTTATACGAACGGCATCCAGCCCACATACTACTTAAGAGCTCAAACTCGTTCAAGTTCTATTCCTGCCACCGAAGGAGAACCCCTGTGATCCACCTCTCCGCTGCGACGGTTGTCTAGCTGGTCCCCGCTCGCGTATATATCAAGTACCCGTTTGCCCGCAGGTGAGCGCTTATACTCGTTCTTTCGCTTGCCATGTATTAATACTTGAATGCCCGTCAGTCTCAACGTGCTTTCCTCCAATCGCGTCGTATTTCCACATGCCTTTGGTCCAGTTTTCGAATGCTTCAGACGATAGTGACAGTCTCGATGGCCAACCCTATATTAGGCAACGAACAGATATTGGACGGCCTTCACGAGCTCGAGATGGGTCTTCCAAGTCGTGCGTCATCTCATGTATCAATGCCACACTCCTCAATATTTTTTAAAAAGCCCTGGAGCTTGTATTCACTGCAAGTCACTAAAAGTTAGTTATTTGAACGACACATAAACCCCACCATTTATGTTGGTACTAGGTTCGATGCGAATTTAGCCCCAATGAAACGGTCTGCCAACGATGGTACGTCGTGTTTGTGTAATACACCAACTGCTTTAAAAGCGTGCTCTCAGCCAAGCGGGAAATTATGAATGTCTCGCTCGTAGTCGCAAGAAGCGTAAACCAGCACCGTCAGGAGCCCAGTGACTCGCCTCTCGAATGTCACTCACTCAGAATGTAGGACTCACGAAGACCTGGTCGAAAGATCCTACGATCAGGATCGTCAAATACAAATCTTACTCGGGCAGTTCGACCAGATGAGGCGTAAATCCAAGGTTCAGGCGTTGATGGGCGGTGGACATTACGATAGTAAGGTCACTTCGATTCCTTTTGAACCTTCTAACAACCTACAGGGCCGAAGACCCTCGACTTCCAGACCCTAAACTCCTCCCCCGAACACGCAGCAGTGTCTTACTTCTCCCGAGGTAGATAGCCTTGAGTGCGATTTTTGTGATTAGATACTAATTTGTGGGCGACAAGGCAACGGCAACCTCGGTCACTTGACTGTCCCGCCCATAGTCAAGTGCTGTTGCCTATATCCTGCGGAGATTATGGATCTATTTGCCATGTAGGTCCTTGCGATTTCCCTCGGGATTAGGTTTCTTACCAGGCCTTGTAGCTTTTTTCAGCGAATAAATGTATGTCCAGGTACATCAAATACCGATGAGTACACTCAAAAATAACCAGCCGTTTTTCTCTATCTTGGACCAAGAGCTGCACGGCAACCCGGCCGGCGTGATATGGACATCCCCCTTTCTTTTCACCATCAGCAAGTCAAGTCCTCTGATGCTCCGTTCACCCTCCGTCTAACCTGTTCACAGTTTGTGCTACAGCGTCTCGTTTCTACACTCTGAGGCCCGACTTGTATCCGAAGGCGCATGGTTTCGCGCGTGATGCCGCTTCCGCAGCCTTGATCGGGGGATCCACCGGCGTGGATATATGCCAGGCATATCTAATCCTAGCTGTCTACCCCATCCCGAAGAAGAAATTTGTGGATGATCGGAGTTGGTAATTCATCAGAACTCCCTTCAATCCATTACGCTCAATTGCCCCCCTCCTAGGTTGTTTATGGGGGTTGCCATCAGGTTGAATCTCTGCTCCTTTCCGCCTGCTCGACAACTCTGACCGTTTGACAGGATGGCCATCGAACTTGGGCTTAACCAACCGAATCCCCCCACATGCGACGAGCGAGAAAGACTCAACCGAACTAGAACTTGGTTGAACTGCTATTGTGTGGATGCCTCCCATGCAATCCAGTTTGGCAAGATGCCGATGCTCGGTCTCGACGATTATGTCGCACGGACCTCGCAAGAGTGGTACCAGTCGTCATCATTAAATCTGAACAGTCCCTTTGATGTACACCTCTGTGCCTACGTCAGCATTATCTTGCTCATGGCAAAATGGCGGAGGACCGTTGAGGAGAGGAAGAAGGTAGGGCACGCTGTTATTATTCAACGCAGCCGCTTATCTGTGAATCAGAAACCGGACATCATTGCCTCAGCCATTGAAGCACAAAACAAATTGTCGCAAGAGTTGTCGCACTGGGTTAAGCGCTTCGAACGAGAGTTGATCACCCACCGTGCGCATCACACTCACGTTCTGTACCTGATCTAATTGCAATATACAGCGCTTCCGATTTGCGCCTACCGAGGGAATACAACTCAAATGTAAATGTCACCACGCCTCTCGATTTGCAACTCTTAAATGTGTTTCCAGGATCACTGCCTACCTGCGTCTGGTTATTCTGGCGGATGGTTTTCAGCATGCTACGAAGCAGGGGCTTTCACGGGATTCAGATATCCTTCGGCTCTCTGTTGATGCGGCTCAGACTGTGATCCAAATAGCGCTCGATAGGCTATACCCTACGGGCAACCTCCGTTACGCCATGGATGCCAACTTTCTTTATGTTTCCTTTGCGTCGGCGTTCTTGGTCAATGTAAGAATACCCGACGAATGGAACTGCTCCAATACTGAACTATCCATGCAGTTACTTCGCCCGAAATTCCTCCCGCTTTTGAAAGAGGATACGCAACAAAACATTGTTCGCCTTGTGAGCAGGTTGATCGATGTTCTTGGGTCCGACGGCGTTGCCCTAGACGGCAGACATACTCCTGCACTTTACTCTCCGGTTCCTTTCCTCTCTTCTGGCCAAGTACAATGTTTTCCCACTGCGCGATCCGGATTCACCGCCGACCAGCGAGGCGAAGTTCTATCCTCAGTTTGGGATAGACCGCACCGACTCACCCCCACTGTATTCCTGGCCCGATATTGCATACAGTGATAATGTATCACCCCTCGCGTCGGAAGGGTCAGATGAATTCTCTGTCTATCAACGGTCTGGGGATCCGGACATGGACTTTTCTCTGAATCACTTTATTCGGACAGTGAATGGGGAGCAGGCTGATGGGGCTGGGTACGGACAATCTAGAACTTTATCAGAGGCATGGGATCCAACTTGGGGGCGGGCGGGCTATGTGTAACTTCCCGAGCGAGCTATATTCCTTTGTTTTCTGTAGCTTTAGCGCTTATATACCATCATTACATAATACATACCAGTTTACTCTGCTGAGCAAGAGGTCGCAGATCGGCTTATCCGGGCACGCAGGGCGACAAGTGGCTCGCGAGCGCAGAGGCATTGCTCTCATTACCTCCTTTCCGCATTTGGGGGAGAAGGGTCTTGCACGTGATTTGATGGGTGTGCCCGATAAGCCGTCTTGCTGCTGAGCGTGCCATGGAAGCGTCCTGGCCAAGAGCTAGTGGGCAGTCTCTCAAGTTTGTCCATTACTCGTGGTAGATCCCGACCTAAATGGATTCAGGCAGGTGTATACAAAGCTATTCGCGTCCAGAACCCCCCTCTCAAGAATCCGAGATGCTGCGTTAGCAGATCGCCTATTCACGTTAGATACCTTGGAGGTCCCTGGCCGCAGCTTAGCGTGGAAGGTGCCACTGTTCTAACCATTGCCCTTCCTCAATCATAATCGTTATCAGCTCTTTCTGCTACTTCCAGATGAACCATTGCAGCCTTTGCCAGATGTCGAGGCAACCCCTCCTCTACATTCCCTGCGCACTTCACGGAAGCAGTATACGAGACTCCTGACGGAGCACATGCGTGCCCCGGATGGCAGTTATGAGGAAGGCTTCGTGGTCCCAGGATCCTCCATATCGCCTGAGCGACAAGCCTCCGCCAGCAACCTCGAAACAAACAATCCACTCAGCTTGCATAACGAGGTCCATTTTTTTCGTGTCTGCAAATTCTGACATCTCAATGGGGCAAATAGAATCCTTGGAAAGAGTGGTTCACCTCAGTGTCATTGCGGGAGACGATTCTACAAGATGTTGAAAGGACTTTCCCTGAAATTGCATTCTTTCGGGAACCCGAGGTCAATTCTATTCCTCTTGATACTCGCAAACTCATGTAGCTCGAGCAGGTCCAGCTCCAACTAACCAACATTCTCTTTATCTATTCAACTGTTACGAATCCTGCCGTTGGATATCGCCAAGGTGGATTTAGTTATAACCAATTTAATCAAGGATCCTCACATTCCCACTGGCTACAGGCATGCACGAGTTGCTGGCACCGCTGTTCTACGCCGTGGATTACGATTCCACAGAAGATGCCGCGGAGGTCGAGAGCGATGCTCCAATGCATGAATTCTGCTCAAGGACATGGGTGGCCGCCGATGCATGGGCTTTATTCGAGGCCGTGATGCGCGGGGCATCAAGGTGGTACGAGTGGCAAGAGCCCCCTGCGGCGTCCAGAGTGAATCCTTCGCCCTTTACCACTCACGTCAACATTCCCGTTGGACCAGTTGACATCAAGCCTTATATAACACCGGTCGTTGAAGACTGCAATCGTATTCAGTCCAACCTTCTTCGAACGACGGACCCACTTCTATGGAAACACATGCAAGCGGCGGGCATCGAACCTCAGATTTACGGAATTCGGTGGCTCCGACTCCTCTACACACGCGAATTTGACATGCGCTCCGCCATGAAACTCTGGGATGGACTATTTGCTTGCGATCCCACATTTGGATTGGCTCCTTGGATCTGTGTAGCTATGCTGATACGAATCCGGAATGAGTGTAAGGACCAGCCGATTTTCACCCGATCGCCCATCTGATAATTTTTTGGAAGTAATACCCTCAGATTACAGCGGCCAACTCACAAGTTTGCTGCGATATCCTTCTCACCCGACTCCGGACGGGCCTCATCATACCAGCATCCTGCTGAGACAGGCCTTGGCCTTGCAGATGTCTCCCAACCAAGCGACGGGGAATGCTTTGGTCCTTGAAAATCGAAATTTCTTGAATATTTCAATTGAGGTTCCAGAGCCGCCGCCGCCGCCTCAACGACGAGGGGCCCGTAGCGGTCGAGACAAGACACCAGTTGCATCCGGCTCGACTTCATCTGGTCCTAGGACCAGCGTTGACTCCCGCCAGCAACCGACCCCGCAAATGGGATTGGAGGTCTTTGCTCGTGGTTTATTGGAGCGGGGCGAAAGTCTCGGTATTAATAAAACCCTTATGAGCGCGGTTCCTGAACTAAGAGTGGGTCTGTTTCAATATCATTTCTAATATTTGACTAATCTGCCCAAGCGTAACCTTTCCGAATTGGCTGCCTCATTCGTGCGATCTCCTACAGCTCCGTCGTTTCCTATGGTCGACGAGCGGCCACCAGAGGAACGCCCTCCTTGGGAGCCAAAGTCTCGACTTGAGATTGAACGAGAGGTCGCGTTACTTCATTCAACAAATAGACGGTTGGCCGAATCCTTGGGCTGGGCTGTGGACGTGTTGCTGCAAGACGAGACAGCGAGCAAAGATTTGCAGCGTTTGCAGAGCTCCAAGCGGGAAGCCCTAGAAGCCATTTCGTATGTCAGGGACATACTCACAAGTAACCTGACCGAGATTGAGAACGAACGGCTCTTCGGGGAGGAAGAAACCGCCAGGCGGAAGAAAGCCTTTCAAGACAAGTCGAAAAAGCCTTCACCCGGTTCGATTGTAGATGTGCCGCAGCCTGCAGCCCCTACTCCTGTTCCGGTCATTGACTCTCGTCCCAAGGTGGGGAGCCCGGCAGCCTACCCGCCCTCAGCGATTGCTGGCAGTTTTGGGCCTCCGGCACCCTCAAATTCCGCACTATCGCCGACTTCTCCCTCTACCCTTGCGCCTTGGCACTACACCCGCTCCAATTTTTCCGCGGGAACGCTTCCCTCAGCATCCCTTCCCCGTATACCACCTCCGACATCCGCGACCATTCGGAGACCACCGGAGGCCAGTCGGGACGCACCGCGTCCCTCTCCGCCGCGGCGACCCCCAAGCAAAACTGAGCACGATCCACTGGGTGTTTTATAGTCTGTCTGTATTAATTAGAGAATGTTTGTTACCTGTACCAGCGAATAAAGCGTCGATTTTGTTTTGCGTCCAATGCGAGTGCGAATCACATGAATGTGATTGGATGTGTGACGGAAGCGGGAGTTATCGGACCGACGTGCTGAGCTCGTTGTCACCTTGAACCATGTTCAGAAAAAGTCTTCCGCGGACTCTCTGGCAGTCTGCGCGGTCTTTCCAGTCCTCAGCACCAGCCAGGAAGGTTGTCGGAACAAATCCAGTCAAGGCTGAAGAGGTCAAGGTAAAGATGCCCTCAAATGGCGGGTAGCGTGTCGCCTTAACTCTCTCCGATTCATAGTCATGGGCTTCGGGCAAGTACCCTCTGATTGAACATGAATACGATGCTATCGTCGTGTAAGTCGTCTATCGTGCAGTCTTATTTTGATTCTGACGGGGAGTAGTGGGGCTGGTGGTGCTGGCCTCCGAGCCGCGTTTGGATTGGCGGAGGCGGGCTTCAACACAGCCTGTATCACGAAACTCTTCCCCACCCGAAGCCACACCGTCGCGGCTCAGGTACAGTTCGTATTTTGCTTTGCATCACAGTTGGCTGAGTCGTCACCAGGGTGGTATCAACGCTGCACTCGGAGTGCGTTCCTCGTTTTTATCATAGCTATGCTTCCTGACAGTATCTCTCCCTAGAACATGACCGAGGACGATTGGCGATGGCACATGTACGATACAGTATGTTCCCAATTTGTCCATTCCTTGCACGTATATCAACCTTTCGTTAGGTGAAAGGTTCTGACTGGCTCGGAGACCAGGACGCCATTCATTACATGTGCCGCGAGGCACCGCGCACCGTTATCGAGGTCCGAACCGTGCCAATTAGCTCTCGGTGCACCCCTGACTCTGGTTTACATAGCTCGAACACTTTGGGGTCCCTTTTTCGCGCACGAAAGAAGGCAAGATATACCAACGAGCATTTGGAGGACAATCTTTGAAGTACGGAAAGGGCGGGCAAGCTTATCGGTGCGCCGCCGCTGCGGATCGTACTGGCCACGCTCTTTTGCACACGCTCTACGGCCAATCTCTCCGCCACAATACCAACTTTTTCATCGAATACTTTGCTCTTGATTTGATCATGCAAGACGGCGAATGTGTTGGTGTCATTGCTCTCAACATGGAGGATGGTACCCTTCACCGATTCCGGGCACACAAGACTGTCCTGGCAACTGGAGGGTATGGACGTGCGTACTTCAGCTGTACGAGTGCCCACACCTGCTCCGGCGACGGCAATGCGATGGTTGTCCGTGCTGGACTTCCGCTGCAAGATTTGGAATTCGTGCAATTCCATCCCACTGGTATATATGGCTCTGGCTGCCTAATTACTGAAGGTTAGAGCCTTAACACGCCGTATAGCAAATCTAACAATCAACAGGCTCTCGCGGGGAGGGAGGATATCTCCTAAACTCTGAGGGGGAACGGTTCATGGAACGTTACGCACCGACGGCAAAAGATCTGGCTTCCCGCGATGTCGTTTCTCGCAGCATGACAATCGAAATTCGTGAAGGTCGCGGTGTTGGACCGGACAAAGATCACATCTACTTGCAGCTTAGCCATTTGCCTCCGGAGGTTCTTCACGAACGGTTGCCCGGCATCTCAGAGACGGCTTCCATTTTCTCTGGTGTCGACGTCACAAAGGAGCCCATCCCTGTCCTGCCGACCGTCCACTATAACAGTATGTTATAGAACTCGGCACTTATTTCATCATCCTGACCTCTACTTTCAGTGGGCGGCATTCCCACCAAGTACACCGGCGAAGTCCTGACAGTCGACGCACAAGGCAAAGACCAGGTCGTTCCCGGCTTATACGCTGCGGGTGAGGCCGCCTGTGTTTCTGTCCACGGCGCGAATCGCCTCGGTGCAAACTCTCTTTTGGACATTGTCGTGTTCGGCCGTGCATGTGCGCACCACATCAAAGACACTCTTACGCCCGGAAAACCCCACAAGGCTATTCCTGAGGAGGCCGGCATAGAAAGCATCGAATTCATGGATAAGATCAGGTAAACTCCGAAAATCAATGATTTGGTGGCATGCTGAACTCGAATAGAAAGTCAGATGGGCCGGAGTCGACGGCTAAAGTCAGGCTCGATATGCAGAAGGCCATGCAGTCCGATGCTGCCGTGTTCAGGTCGGTCCTTTTTATGCCTTGATCGCCCCGTCCTCACCACACGAATGCTTGTTAATAATCAGGACTCAGCAAACCTTGGATGAAGGTGTCGAGAAGCTCCGAGCCATCTACAAGAGCTACGATAATGTTGGTATTAAGGACAGGAGCATGATCTGGAACACGTACGCGAATCCAAAAGCACTACTTACTTTTTTTAACGCCGAAATTCACAGGGATCTCGTCGAAACACTCGAGCTCCGCAACATCTTGCAATGCGCTGTTCAAACCGTCACTGCCGCAGCTGCTCGCCAAGAATCCCGTGGTGCTCACGCTCGTGAAGATTTCCCTGACGTTCGCACTGTCCTCGTTTGTTTGCTTTCCTCACTGACCTCGCTTTCAGCGTGACGACGAGAAATGGATGAAGCACACCCTGACTTTCCAACGCGATCATTCAAAACCCGACGTCGAGCTACAATACCGCGCAGTGATTGGTACCACTCTCGACGAGAACGAGTGCAAGGCTGTCCCACCGTTCAAGCGTGTGTACTAGAAAGCGTTCCTTAGCTTACGCTTGTACCTTCGAATAAATTATGGAAGCAGTAGTCGGATTATAACACAATGAGTACATCAGGGTAAGGGCACATCCAAAGCGTGCCGAGCAAACATGACTTCTGGAAAATATCTCGCCCGGGTCGTCCTTCCCCCAAAGAACCGACCATCCAGCTCACGAACAGTTTTCCAAGCCCCCACGGGACCGCCGAACAGTACAAAAATTCGCACCGCATCCTCGGGATTAGCGGGAGGAGGATTGACGCGGTGTACAACCACCCGCTCCACGACCCCATTCTTGGAACATTCATCGCCTGTAGAAAAGTTAAGTCCTGCACAACAAAAGAGAGCTGAGTTCCGTACCGATTTCTTCACTCAAGTCGTCATCAAGGTCTTCCACGCCGACCATGTTGGTGAGAACAACGACCCGGCTTGGCTCGCCGAAGCGCTCTCTGTCTTCTCTCGTCTTTGCGTCCTCGTTGTTATTAATAATCTTGCCCATAACACCTTTCCCAGTCGGCGCCGAGCCACCTTGAGGTTTGCCCTTGCTGCTCTTACCCTGCGAGACCTGTTCCACTGTCAGGGCGTTCACAATGCCGGAACCGTCGACGCCCAATCCTTGGCCTGCAATTCGTGACTGGTCAACGCAAGCGTCAGACATGAGAACGACGAGCTCTGACCCTCCTTGTGGCCCCATTTGGCCATTAAACGTGCAGCAAACCCATGCGGGTCGGGTCTGCGTCCACTGATAAGCCCGATGCGCAATGGAACGAGGATCTACTCACTTTTTTGCCGGAGGCTCGACGCTCGGGGGTGCGGATTCCGATGCGCCGGCCAATGCGCCAAGCCGTGCAGCGATGGCGGCAGCGGCTTTCACGCGGGCGTCCAAAGTAGCTGCCATCGACGGCGGGGGGCCCGGGGGCGGGGGCGGGACAGAGGGCGGTGCGAATGGATTGTAGGCCAATGTTGGCGGGGAGAGGGAGCGGTGTACAGGCGGGGGTGGCGGTGGGGGGCGGCTGAGCGAGGCCATCGCGACGCGCCTGAGATACGCTTCGTCACCCGTCTCTGCTGCCGGCAGTGGCGTAGGGGCTTCACGGACGGACAGTCCAGGCATGGCGTCCTCGTCAGCCGGGGGGTAGTCAGGGGACGGACGGGGGCGGTGGTGGAGGCCTCGCGGCCGACATCGCCAGGCGGCGCTGAAACGCCTCATCTCCGGTCAGATCGACGGGTGGCGCAGCGGGAGCACCCAGACCGCGCTTCTCGTCTTCCGCTCTCGACCAGTGATCAATAGTCTCTTCATACCGACCTACCAAAAAGAAAACGGTCATTAATGGGGAAAGCATCGAAGCACGGAACCACTTGCCCGTTTTCTTGGGGCGTTCGTCGTCGTCAGACCCGGTGCCATCACTGTCCGAGTAGCTGCCGTCACGTCTACCGCGTTTGCGGGCTTCGCGCCGCTGCTCCTCCACAAGCCGCTCGCGCCGATCAATGCGGTCTTTCTGCTTCCACACCTTGAACTCGTTGTAGTCGTTCGGGCGGAGCGGGTCGTACGGCTCGGTGGGATCCCACACCGAGATCGAGGGCGCATTCTTGTTCTAAGGGGGACCCATAGGCGGAGTAGAATGTAGGAGGGATGATCACGCACCTTCCTGCCCCTGCCCTTGCCGGCGCCCTTCTTTTTGTTGTGCGACGCCTTGTACCCGTTCACATCCTCATCCAGCACCATGGACGGGGGCTTGACCTTCTTGCCCCACCCCTGGCTCTGGCACAGGGTCCTTCGGGGCCTCGACCAGTGCCGGCGGCGCGAACACAATGGCCGTGGACGAGACGACCGCCGAGGGCAGACGTCGATGTCAGGGCGGCACCGACGGGCAGCCGCGCGGCCACCGGCTTTGATTTTTGCGCTGCGGTGCGGCGGACAGGCGCAAACGCGAGCGACGCAGACCACCCTTCGGAGTGACACGAAGATCGGATTCAATAAACGAATTCTCGGTCTGCATATGCGCAACAGATGAAAGTACCGGCTGTGGCCTTTCCAGAGGCAGCTCCTGGTCCCGAATCACCAGCGACATTTTGAGGGAGGGCAACGGGTTCCGCTGCAACGTGTGGGGCGGGTAGAGTAGGTTCCACAAGAGTTGGGGCGGTAACTGGGGAGGATTGGGGGATGGAGGAGGAGGGGGAGGGGACGGTGGTGCCGGTGGAGAAGGTGAGCCCACCATACAACCCACCTGCTCGACTGGACATTGCAAAGGAAGATAATTTTATTTGTACATGTAATTTCCACTGCTTTAGTATCTACTTGCCATAGACCGCCTCTGAGCCAGCCTGTTTCACTTCCTCGTTGCCCGTAGCATGCCCATACGCCATCTTAGCACTCCCAGCGGCAACCTGCGCAGCTCTTGCCGCAATTCCGGGCTCAGCAATCGTCGACGTGTTTTGGCTCCCTGGTTGCACTGTTGCGTGCGCCCATCCATCGTCTACACTCGCGTTAAAAATCATCAACTCCTACGAAAATGCGAGCCTTACCGTCATTTGAATCCGGCCGCAGCGGATGCACGTTGGTCGACTCAATTATTCCGGGCTCGCCCTCGACGACGCCGGCCGTCTCTTTGAACAGACGCTTCGCTTGCTTGTCTCCTTCAAAATTAGGGCCGGCGCCTGCCCCACGCTCCTCCGACGTTGGATTAGTTACCTAGGCTGCGTCAACACCACAGGAAGCGCAAGGTGAACGAACATGCTTACGAAATTAGTTTCCATCGGGTTGGTGGGCATGGAGGATGAAGTTGGGTTTGCGACACCTATACAGAGATGTGAGCTTCATGTTGACGAGGCGCGGACGAACACTTACCGGGGTATACACCGACGCCCTGTCAAGGTGCGAGTTTAGATTGAATGAACCCTACTTCGAGGAAGACTGCTCACCTGCGCACCGATAGGCATGTTCTTGTCGTTCAAAGCCATTATTTTTCAAGATGTTGTAGATGAGTTGAGAAGAATTGCGATAGTGTGCAGGGCTGTCCTTGCGCCATGTATTATACCTCTACAAAATGGGGATTGACGTCACTGCGGTCAATTCTGACGAGCATTTGGAGTCGAATGCACTAGTGCTCGGAATGCTCCCACACCTGCGTATCCACAGCCTCAACTTTCAAGACGCGTCTCGGGACTTTGCGGCAGCAAAAGAGGCGACTTCGTTATTCAGGGGAAAATCTTATAATAAATCCTTGTTGGAATGTGACCATCTTTGCAGCTCTACTCCTCCGTGTCTCTTTCACTCTCTTGCAACTGCCGTAGTGGGATCTGCTTCGTGCATGCGCCGCTTCAAGCGACTAGTAACGCGAGAAAGAGTTGGCCCACAACGGCCTGCTTCCCATTCCATACACCGTGCATCAATCAGCGTTCATATAAAGGCAAAGATCTCTGCCCCTCCTCCCCAGCCCTACAATACAAATTTTCTACTAACCACACCCTACATCGCTACCGTTAACATACTTTTATTTACCAACACATACGATATGCGCGCTACCACCGGTTGTATCTATCCGGGGAAAAATATCTATCCTTTGCCTGTTTGCTGAGAACATGCACCGCGAACGAGCCTGCGTCTATCATAGCCCATCCATTGTTAACGCGCTGCTTCGAGTTGGGCGGTATTGGCAGCGGTGGTTGTACGCTGAGCAGCTGACGGAGGATAAATTTGGGCAAGTAACCCCATAAATGGGAGGAGCTAACCGTTTTTCGAACGACGCGAACGAGAGATTCTATTGCGCCTTTATTTTCTGTCCCTTCTTTGACCTGTGGGGCTGTCAGAAATCGTCGCGCGAGATGAGATGGGTGGGCGGCGACCTGTGCCATTACGATCCAGTTCCAGAGGCTGCCTGGGACTTCATACATGGATTCGCCGTGGTAAGTACCGCCGCGCTTGCGGCGACCCTGGGGCTCGCGGTGGGGAAGCGCGGGTCCTTCGGGGAGACTCCGGGGCTGGGAGACGATGAGAGTAGTGGGGTCGAGGAGCGGAGACTGGACAAGCTGGGCATGGAGATCTTTTATGGGCTGGGGAGCATCGGGAGGGAGCGGGGGTGGGTCGGAGAGGTGGAGATGGGGCGGGGCTGCGCGTGCAGGAAAGCCTTCTGCGAGGAACCACGGGACAGAGGAGAGTAGCCGTCTACAGTACATCTAGTGAGAGTAGTCGGATGGAATAAACGTCAAGCTCACAAGCGCCCAAGTCTAAAATCACATGCACTCACAGCTCTCCTCCTCCTGAATCCAGGATGGGTATTCGTTCTACGGTCGTCGTCTGTGTCACCAGCTTTCTCTTGGGTAAGTCCTCTCTTCTCCTCCCCCCACCCCACCCATCCTCACCGTCGATAGGCTCTCTTTTCACCCACTGGATCGCCGACTCATTGACCCTCTGGAAGTCTCCTGTAACAGATGAACATCTGTGGACAGCTGCCCTCTACTATTCTATCCTCACAAAGGGGCCCCCCATCATATCCTACTTCCTCGCGGCCGTCGTCGCCCTAGGCGGCGTCACAATTCTATGGAGTCTCGGCGACGGCGAGGCAGGCAACATAATGTTTGACGGTGGAAGCATCTGTCAGTCCATCTTGCGTCCTTCCCGCCATTCTCTGACCCTTCCCAGTCTTGTTTTCTACAACAGTCGTGCTCTATCTCTCCTCCGTGGTTCCCAGTAGGGTCCCTCCGCATTTCATGCGCGTCTTATTCGGCTATCACCGCCTACAGTCATCCTAGCAAAATTCTCCACGCTACCTACCCACCAGCTCAAAGACCCATTCCCGGGCTCCTTGCGCTCCGCGACCCTCGGCCTCGCGTCCAACCATCTCATGTGCAGCGTCGCGCTGACCGGAGTCCTCGTCCTTCAAGCAGGCCGCTTTTGGGCGGAACGTTCGGACCACGCAGACATAGCCGAACTGCGCCGCGAGGCTGCCCTCCTCAAAGGCAGGCAGTCCCGCGCCAAAACACCTGACGTCAAATCTTGAGTTGGGGAGCTATCGCCATTAACGTATACTCTGCAATGTATTATAATAATATTCGAGGAGGCAATGCATTGTCCGCAGCCCGTTTACAGCTCGCAGTCGTACAGCTCCGTCATCTATGATTCCTCGTCCTTTACAATATCTTCCTTGCGAGGCTTGGAGTTTTTGATCTCCCTGCCTTGACCCAGGAGTGACTCGGCATCGTCGTCCATAACGATCCCTGTCCAACAAAGTCAATGGCTAACTAAAACGGGAAGGAATGAACACACCGAGCCCCTCTTCTCTTACCAATCCCAGGACGTGCTCCAGCTCCACCTAAATATTGTTAGTTAACAACCCGCCAAGGTCGGGGGCAGACTTACAAAGCCGTCTTTATCCACATCTAATTTTTGAATGACAGCCTGGCCGACCTCGTCGTCCGGCTTGTGCTTTGATCACGGCCAGCGCTTTCTCTAGGTCTTCCACGGATATCCGACCTTGGGCATCCGCGGAGATCAACTGCAGCGAACTTCCCACGCGGGAGTCGTATTCTTCCAGCTGCGAGTCGATTTTCGTGAGCATGGAGCGGATGCGCTTCGTCAGTGCGCCAGAGGGCGACTTTCGGGTCCTGCCGCGGAAAATTGTGAGACTGTGTTCAGCGAAACAAGGCGAACAGTACCTCTTCGGCCTGCAAATTTTCTTCCATCAGGCCCCGCAACTCGTCCCGCTCCTTGAGAACACTGGACTTGGTCGAGAGAATCGACATGGCTTCGCTGAGTTCCTTCAGTTGTTCAGTGGTCATGCGCGCGTTGTCTTCCTCCAGTTCGGGGAGGAGCTGGGGAGGTATGTTAACGATTAACTTGGGGTAGCATATTTAAATTACCTCAGAGTCAGGCAGGAGAGACTGGGCAGTGCGAGCTTCCAGTTCGTCCGTCTCTCTCTTTGCGCGTCGCGCGTCTTCCTCCTTCTGTTCTTGCTCCTCTTCGTCCTCGATTAGCTCCTCTTGTTGCTGCAGCACCTCGAGTTTCTGCTTGTAGCTGGCCTTGTCCGAGTCAACCTCGAGCTCGGCTTCGTTAAGCTAAAAGATTCCTCGGTCAACACAAATAAATGGGAGAAACGCATACAACAAACCAAGTTGTCAGGCAAGCCGCTCAGCACGCTCTCCAAACTCGCAATGACAGCGGTCTTCCCGTCCTGGGACTCCCCCGGCTTCTTGTCGAAGTAGAACGCCCGTCCGAGCACCAAGAGAACGCCCGATACCCGATTGTGAAGATGCAGTTGGATCCAAGTCGTGAGCTCCTCCCGTAGGCGCGCAGGGGAGACTCCACCGGTTCGGATTCCACGCGACTGGCAAGCATGTTGGAGCTCGGACGTTGAGAGCTCGTCCACGCCCTCAGAGTCGATGAGCTGGTCATCCCGCCGGAGATCCATAAGCCGCGAACGGATCGTGCCGCGGAGGAAATTGTCCGTGCCGAACGCGTTGAGGCCCATGTAGCGCGACATGGACACCAGCTGCGGCCGAGATAGATTGTCCAGGGTCAGGTCATCGTCGAACAATTTAGCGACGCTGATGACGTCCGCTGCTGACGGCGATTCTCCGGTTGAGCGTACCTATTTATGTTCAGCCGAGAAAATGAGGGCGTAGGAGGGATTCGCACCTTGCGGAAGAACTCCTTGAACGCATCGCTTCCAACTATATGCGCGTTTGCCTTTAGTCCGGATTCACGCAGCGTCTCTTGTAGGAATTTGGCCATATCCAGCCGGACACGGAGCAGTTTACGCTGTTTCTCCTCCTTTAGACGCCCCAAAGATCATCAATTCCGATTTGCAAGCTATTTCTCACAACAACACTCACAGCCGCGTATTTGTCTTCGAATGTAGATGGCAGCATGTTGGGGAAGAGTTTGAGCGCGACGGGTAGAAGCAGTTCCATGAAGGGTACGACAATAAACACAGCGAACGGGACAAGGCGCAGAAGATCCTGCGTCGTGCGCTTCAACTGCAGCCACAAATTTATTAGCTTAAGTTGTATATGACTGACGAACTCGTGCCTGCCGTCTTTCTCGGCGCGTGAGCGCCTCTCCGTGCAGAATCTTCCACTGGAGGCGAGCAGAAATGCGCACTTCAGACACGAGAAGCTTGGATCCGTGCCAGTAGTGTGCGGCTTCGTGCTTGACCTTTTTCCAGGCGCGAGCTAACAGCGGGCCCTTTGGGGGTTCCTTGGTCGCGGGTGGGCTCGGTTTGACATCGGCAACTTTTGTCGGGTCAGCGGGCACCGAGGTCGACGATGGGGGCGTGGATTTGGAGCTTTGGAAGCGGCGGGTGCGTAGGAGCGCGCCCGAAGACCGAGAAATGACAGGACGCAAGGCAAGCGAGGAAATTAGGTGTGAAGTAGCGGCAGGGAGATGGGTCCTATGGGAGCGCGCAAGGAGGGCTGGGGATGGACGAGGAAGCCATAAAGACATGCACGAAATTATTGAAAGAGGCAAGAATTTTGTGACATATGCTTTCGGCAAAATCGGCGGTGGCAGGCCCGATTGGGATCCCATCATGCGGAGTCTTAATTGAGCGGCATTTCCGAGCTTCAGTTTCTTTCTGACGACCATGTCTGTTGACCTCCACGATCCGTCAAGCCCAGCCTACAAGAAGGTACACCGACATCGTGCTGCTTCAATCGCAATAATTCATACTATGAACAGGCAAAGCGCCAATATCTAAACTCGACACGGAACAGGAAAACGGTAGAATTAGATTGGACCCCGTTCAGAGCCGCCGAGAAACGTTTTAAGGTAAGTCGGTCTGGGATGCGGTCATTGAATCCGCGGCCAATGCATGAGGGAACAGGCCCGATTCCCGCCACCCGACCTGTCCGATGTTCTCGATCTCGCTCTTCTGGATGATGCACGAACGTTCGAGGTTCAGGCTGGGATCTGGAAAGGCGCTAGCGACACCCTAGATTACCGAGAACTTACTCCCAAGGCGGCCTCTGCGAATATAAAAGCTTTTGTGACACCTCGCATCCCAGGTGCCGGATTTCCTGTGTGATATTCACAGGAGTCTTGTATTCATGCCAATCCCAGGACTCGTTCTGCTCCCTGGATTCTTATCTCCTGAGAAGCAGAGAGAGCTCGTGCGGTGGTCTCTCGTAGATCATGCACGGCATCCTAACGAGACCAACCTGGATATCCACTACATTCTCCCGAAGGAGGGTCTGTGGAACGTGTCTGAGCGTGGAAGAGGCGATCCCAGCCAAGATATATGTGTGCAGCCTCGCGCGTCTACCTCTGAACTGCCTGCGACAGAAGAAACTTCGGGTCCACGGCAACTGGTGAATAACACGCCTGCGACGCCAGATAACTTTTCAGCTCTCTCAGCGACGCCGAAACCTCCGTCGGCACCCTCGACGACTGTGCCGCCCATGCCTGCTTCTGCGCTTATGCGCAAGTTGCGCTGGGCAAACATCGGATGGGTGCCGACATTCCCGTCACAACCTCTCGTCTATTCTGATTATTTTGCATGACAGTATTATCACTGGGGTACGAAGCAGTACGATTTCACGAAGGGGAAGGGCAAAGTAGACGATGTCCTTGCGGATGTCTGTCGGCACGCGGTGAACTCTGTAGACTGGGCGCAGGTGTATGGCCCGTCCGATACCGCAGACTGGGGCGAATCCGGACCAGAGTGGAAAACATGGAGCGAGGATTATGGTACGAATACGTATCCATTCTTAAATCTTACTCGACTTTTGCCACAGAACCTGACGCTGGCATCGTCAACTTCTATCAGACAAAAGTGGGTGTCGGCAAAGATCCAGAGGTCATTTGAATTTTAATAAGATTGCAGGATACTCTTATGGCCCATGTAGACCGTTCAGAAGTATGCGCAACCTCGCCGCTCGTTTCCATATCGTAATTCTTATTTTTATTCTCCCCCGGGCCGGGCTAACTCGAGCCCAGGCTAGGGAATGCTGCGGTGTTCCTAATCGGCGGCCTAACTCGGGATACTGAACCTGTTCCCATCCTTCTTCGCTCGGGCGATGTTGTGATCATGTCTGGCCCCGCGTGCCGACGCGCATTCCATGGTCAGTCTGCAATATTTTTCCCCCTCCAAGTGTCCTCATTCGGGTCAAGGCGTACCGCGAATCTTAGAGAACACACTTCCCTGCCATTTAGCGGCGCAGCTTGATGAACCGCAGTGGGCCCCTTTTGCGGAATTCCTTGGGACGACGCGCATAAACATCAACGTCCGACAAGTCTTTCCAAAGGGATTCGATCCTATGCAGTTTGGCGGATGAGCAGACTAGACGGCGACCTTGTAGACCACGATAGATCCATCTAGAGTACCTCGGGCTGTATCCGGCCCCATAATTAAGTAACGTGATATGACGATGCCGCCGGGGATATACAACCCAGACTGTGCAAAGTCACTCGCAGCACTGGCATTGCGCAGCCCATAAGATGGTGGAGGATCCAGAAGAATTCCATTCGTCCTCCTTTGATAGCGCCTTGTCTACCCTCTCCGTGCGTACCCTCAACATCTGCGCTGTAGCTCCGAGTTCTCATTTAGGAGTGTGCTGCCAGTCAGGCTCAATGGTTGAGATTAAGCGGACTGACGACCTCCACTCGCCCTTGGCTGATATGACACTGGAGGACACCAAATACCGGTTGGTCTACACCAAATCCAAGGTCTACGTCAATCCCACAGCATACGCGCGAGACAACATCCCTGGATTTGTGGCTCTCGTGAAACGCGTACGTGCACCCGAGTATTGTCGGCTCACCTCTCAAAGGCCATTCCAGGAAGCTGCAAATCCCACATATCTGCTTGCGTGGATACCAGAAACCCTGCTCAACGAGAAGGGTTCGACCGAATGGGATAAGTTCGCCAAAGTCGAGGAGCATTCTGTGTTAGACGAGGAGGATGAGGGTGCGTGTGCGCTCATTCTTCCTCGAGCTACACCTGACACCCTGCGCAAGACGTCGTCCTAATTGACCTTCCGACTCAGCGACCAGAATCCTATGCATTCTCCGTCCCGCTGACATCCATCTACTCGCTCATCGTGCATGCGCCGACGCTTTCCTCGTGGTGTACGTATCTCGGACCTTTCCCGGCACCCGTACTCACCCAATTTGCAGACGGATCTGTTGGTATCAACCTGATTAACGGCGACACACTCCCTACCCTCCACTTTCACGACGACGAATCCCGTTCATTTACACTGCCCCCGCCCCCTGTCAAGAAGAGGAATAGTGTGACCTCTTATCCCCCGCCGCCGTCCACTTCTCCGGCAGCTGCCAGTCCACGGCCAAGTAATTCATGGGGTGGCGAGCAGTTACTCGCGCGCCTCCGGTCGTACTCGCATCTCCTTCGCTCCACCCTACAACCTTCACTGTTCCTTGTCGGTACGTTTCTCTTCCTTCTATTTTATTTTGCAATTCTTTATTTTGTATCCAGACCCATCTCGAGCTGACATGGAAGCGCATTCAACGCAGCTCTTTGCCGACGATGCAGTTGATGACATATTGGCTCACTCGTCGTACGCAAATTCGCACTCCCCCATACCTGCACATCGACGGCCACGACCCCTGTCATCGCCCCCGGGTGCTTTATCCCCAAATCCCTATTCGCACCGCTCATCTGTCCTACACCGTTCTCTCGCCTCGCCGGCTTCCAATGCCCAGTCATCGTCGCAGGCTCGTACCGCTCTTTTGCAATCGTTCTCCAACATCACGAGAGCCACGCGACATGCGGCACAAAATATCCTCTCGCATCCGCTCGCAAAACCGATCGTTCCGCACCTTCCAGATCCCGTCAGGAGTCTGGTCAACGCGAATGGCGAGTGGGAGTGGGGTAGCTGGGTGGACAAGAGCGGCGTAGGCGAATTTGAGAGCGCGCGGGTGTACCTAGCGCGATGGGCGCGTATTGTTGCAGAGGAAGGTGAGCGGGCACGGCGACGCGAGGCCCAGTCCCTGCCCTCGTCCTCTGCGGCCGGTCTGGTGGAGGAGACATCCTCTTTGGGTATCTTCGAGCTGCTACACTCCACTTCTAATCTGCCTACGCCGAGATCCTCCCGAGATCCGGAACACCCCGTGGATGAAAAGACTTGGGGTGGCTGGTTCGCAGAGGATGGGCGGCCAAACGTGCGATTCGAGCACATGAAGCGGGAGATATTTAGACGAGGCATAGATCCAAAAGGCGCGCTGAGACAACGGGTGTGGCCATTTGTGTTGGGTGTCCTTGAGTGGGATGTTACCGACGAGGAGAGGGCAGAGAAGTGGGAGAAGAAGAGGTAATAGGTCGTCCTGCATTGACCCATGCTAAGCTGACGAACCACATCTAGGAAGCTGTATCATGCTACCAAGGATGAGTGGTGCGGGGTTCCCGAAGTTTTTGACCGCGCGGACACTTTGGAGGTAGCGAAAAATCCTGCACGGCCCGCTTTTATTGATTTCTTTCAGGAACGACACCGAATCGATGTCGATTGCCGTAGAACCGATAGAACGCAGCCTCTGTTCTCTACCCCTACTCCAAGTCCGTCAGCGTCGAAAACCACGGAAATGGATGACGAGAAGGAAAGGAGCAAACGCTATTCCACGATTTCTCCCGAAATAGGCCGACATCGGGTCGCAGTCGCCCACCAACGAACATATTGACCGACTTGCCGGAATCCTGCTGACATATAATTTCTACGAGAAGGAGCTCGGTTCGTTATAGATTTTCGGGATGTCCTCTGCGTTCACTGCTGACTTTAGGATCCGAAGGTTATGTCCAAGGAATGTCGGACTTGTGCGCGCCGGTGTACGTCGTTATGGCCGCGGACGAAGAGCTGACGTTCTGGTGTTTCGTGGAATTTATGAATCGGATGGTGAGAGCTTCGACAGATGGGTGGTTCTAACGCTGATGAACTCGTGTGATAGAAACAAAACTTCCTCCGGGACCAGAGCGGGATGAAGAAACAGCTGCTAACACTTCAAGAACTCATCGGCGTGATGGATCCCGAGCTTTACCGCCATTTAGGTGCGTTGGCTGACTGTTGGCGAAGCCAGGACTAACTCCACCGACAGAGAAAACTGACGGATTAAATCTCTTCTTTTGCTTCCGGTGCGGATGGCTAGTTATTCCACCCATTTCCCCACTAACACGCGCCATAGCTGGGTCCTCATTGCCTTTAAGAGGGAATTTCCCTTTGACGATGTCCTGCGCTTGTGGGAAGTGCTGTGGACAGATTATTATAGCAACGAATTTATGCTTTTCGTTGCTCTTGCTGTTCTCGAATCCCATCGGGATGTCATCCTCCGCTATCTAGTCGAGGTATGCAGAATTCTGTCTGCTATTCTCCTTGACTTTGGCTGACGGCTTGACGGCAGTTTGATGAGATTCTCAAGGTTTGCTCATTTTTTATTTCCGGTTTAACATGGGATTGACCTGGGACATAGTACTGCAACGAGTTGAGCATGACCATCGAACTCGACACCACGCTTGCCCAAGCCGAGGTGCTGTTCCTTTCGTTTGCGCAATTGGTGGCGGACATTGATCGTCGGCGCGCCGACGAACAAACTCCGTCTACAAACGGGTTGCGCCGCCGCGGACCACTGGGGAGCGTAGCTCCAGAGACGACGGTCAGCATGCCGGTGCTATCCGAGAACCTACGGGGGCTATTGAAGGCAGGGCGGGAGTAAATTGTATCCCTCATCATTCTGTTGTACACGCAATTGTAACGAATAGCCATATAATGCACACACGGATAACTCTTCTCATTTTTTCACATCGTGTCTCGTCGATTAATTTTAGACGTCAAGGTCATGATGATCAGGGCTGCCGGTACATGGCAGCCGTGTAGGTGGTGGTATAGTATAGCGTCATCATCTACTGCCCCCACTGGCATCGGCGGACCTGTAGGAGCGTCGTATGTTCCAAGGACATGGTCGGGCTCCTTGGAACACTCACGGCTGGGCGTCGTTGGAGGTGCCGTCGCTGACTTCTTCCGTGCGGGTGGCGACGAGCCTCAATGTGCGATCGAAACCGTGATTAGACTGCATGAGAAGGGGGAAAATTTTGAGAGGGAAGATCACAGGGGAGGTGGCATCGTACTAGATCTCGCCAGGTCTCCTCCTCGTCGTTCTCGGTCTGCAGCTGGTATATCTGCAGGAATCCCTTGAAGCTGCAAGAATGCTCATTGGCGCGAACGCGGGGGCACAGGACGGACACGCACGTCAGCTCACCGGAGTCGGTCACGTCGAGGAACTCTACGAGCTCTTCCTTTGTTTCCTGGGAGAAGGGGGCGCCGTTGGTGTCGCGGGCCCAGGCATCGAGGCCCTCTTGGGAGAGGTACGCGCCCTCTGGGGGCACGAGCAGGACGCGGTTATCTGCGGCCAGCGGCACGGGTGCAGGGGGGACGCAGTATTTTCCGAAGATGTGCTTGAGGCATACTTCAAGCTGACGGGGATGTTGTAGCAAGGAAAGGAAGACAAAGGGATAGCAGGAGGCCAACCTGGTCGGAGATGCCGCCTTCACCGTCGAGCAGCTGGACGCCCGTGTTGTTCCTGCGGCCCTGCACTCGACTGGGCTCTGGCGTCTCAGAACGCGACATGCCCGCGACGAAACTGCTTTGCGCGTTGGAGGTGGTCAGTCACAGTGACCGTGACTCGCCTTCCCTTGCTCTCCACCATGTCCCGCGCAGAGCCGCTGTCCATCGAGTCGCTGCTGCAGAAGCAGAAGCAGGAGAAGGAGGCTGCCTCCAAGGTATGCGCATCCTCTTCCTCGCCTTGCACCCGCCGTTCAACCGAGACTCACAGCCCAAATTCCTTTCTAAAGAGGAGCGCGCGACGCTCGCCATCGCCAAACGCGCGCAGGAAATCCGCGAGCAGAAGGAAAAGGACGAGGCCACGCGCAAGGACCGCGCGGCGCTCGAACAGGAGGCCGACGAATTGCGGATGAGGGAGCGCAGCCAGTCGTCGAACCGCTACGGCCGGAGTCAGTTTCTTTCCTTCTCTTCCGCGAACACGTTTTGTGACCAGGCTGCTACTCTACAGACGATGATAGATATTCGCACCCCGACCGCGACCGCGACAACCGCCACGGCCGGCGCGACAATCGCCGCGGACCCCCACCTGCTCCCCCCTCCCGCCGCCGTCCGCTCCCCCTCCCGGTCCCGCCCCGCGACGGCTACCAGAACGTTCCAACGGGTCCGCGCGCCGACCGCGGCAAGGGCGGCGCCGCGCTGATGCCCCCGCCGCCCGTCCCTGCGCACGCCAGCGGCGCGCACGGCACGCTCCCCGAGCCCACAGCGCCCTACGCGCCGCCCATGACCGATACGGACCGCGCGGCGATTCGCTCGCGCTACCTTGGCGTTGACAAGAAGAAGCGCAAGATGCGCAAGATCATCGACCGCAAGTTTGTGTTTGACTGGGACAACCAGGATGACACGATGGCGGAGGACTCGCCCGCGGCGGTGGGAAGTCAGCGGCAGGGCGCGCAGGTCATGTTTGGGCGCGGGCGGCTCGCGGGGATGGACGACGGGGGCGGGACGGGACCCCGAAAGACCTCGGGTAATGGCGCTGCTGATACTAGTCACCTCGCTGATGCCATGGAACGCAGGAAGGCGGCAAAGGCGGGGTTGGACGAGAGGCATTGGACAGAGAAACCGTTAGAGGAGATGAAGGAGCGCGACTGGCGTATTTTCAGAGAGGATTTCAGCATCTCTGCGCGAGGTTCGTACTGGCCGTTTCTGTCTACTCTTTTGACTGAGCAATCACAGGTGGACAAATCCCACATCCTCTCCGGTCGTGGACCGAATCCGACATTCCCAAGACCATCCTCGAGTGCATTGATGAGATTGGATATAAAGAGCCATCTGCTATTCAACGTCAAGCGATCCCCATCGGTCTGCAGAATCGCGATATCATTGGGATCGCTGAAACAGGTATGCGGCCCGGGATCTTGTGGATATGCAAACTAATCTTTGAAAGGTTCCGGCAAGACGGCTGCGTTCGTGATCCCGATGCTGGCCTTTATTGAAAAACTTGCTCCATTTACGGACGACAACCGGCATCTAGGGCCGTATGCGCTCATCTTGGCGCCAACGCGTGAGTTGGCGCAGCAAATTGAATCCGAGGCACGCAAGTTCGCCACGCCGCTTGGTTTCAAGTGTGTTTCAATCGTCGGTGGAGTAAGTAGATTTCTATTTATGTATTTTTGGCGTGGCGCTCATTAACCTTAGCGCGCGGTGGAGGAACAGCAATTCAATTTGCGGGAGGGGGCGGAGATTATCATCGCGACGCCCGGGCGACTCAAGGATGTAATTGAGCGACACGTCCTGGTACTGTCGCAGTGCCGGTACGTGGTGATGGACGAGGCAGACCGGATGGTGCATCTCGGGTTTGAGGTTGACCTGACATTTATCTTGGACGCGCTCCCGGTGGAGACGATGCAGGGGGAGGACGCGGGGGAGCAGATGGACGTGGACGGGGAGACAATGATCAAGCGCGGACGGACGCGGGTGACGACGCTGTTCTCTGCAACGATGCCCGCGGCGGTAGAGCGGCTCGCGCGCAAGTACCTGCGGAAGCCCGCCGTGATTACGATCGGCGAGGCTGGGCGTGCGGTGGACACGGTGGAACAGCGGGTGGAGTTTGTAAGCGGGGACGAGAAGAAGAAGTGGGTGGCTTGGAATTTTCTTGTCTTGATCCGAGTGCTGACACACGGTTGGCAGGCAAAAGCTGCTCGAGATTCTGAACAGCGGCGCGTACGCGGCGCCGATTATTGTGTTTGTGAACCAGAAGAAGACTGCCGACATGGTTGCCAAGGATCTTGCGCGAGCGAACGTGAGTGGCTCGGCGTGGGCTGACCCTTGGCTGACTATTTTAAATTGGGCACTCGCATGGACAGTGGAGCGCGGCGACGCTGCATTCGGGCAAAAACCAAGAGCAGCGAGAGGCGTCCCTGCAGTCACTGCGGAACGGGGACTGCGATGTGCTGGTTGCGACGGATCTGGCGGGACGGGGTATCGATGTGCAGGACGTGAGCCTGGTGATCAATTTCCAGATGGCGTCGACCATCGAGGCATACGTGCACCGAATCGGTACGCGAGCGGTCGGGGGAGGGTGGGGCCGTCTGATCTGACGATTTGAATTACAGGACGCACGGGCCGGGCGGGCAAGCAGGGCGTGGCGATAACATTCCTGACCAACGACGACGACGAGGTGATGTACGTTCGCGGCGTGTTTACTGTTTAGGCGAATTACTTATGGTGGTTCCAGGTACGACCTCAAGAACGGTAAAGGCTGATGTTTTTATGATTTGATGCGCTGCATGGACTGATTTGATGAACAGAGATATCGAAGAGCCCGGTGAGCAAGGTGCCGCTGGAGCTGGCCAAGCACGAGTCGGCGCAACATCGAGTGTCGCGGGAGATGAAGCGGAAGAGGGACGCCGACGACCTTGGGTAGAGTCGGCCGAGGGACAGCCGTACTGCTATGTTTGGAGTAGGATGATTGTATGTTTGTTGCGCAATGGAAATATGCACATGTCCTTAGTCCTCTCCGTTTAGTCATTTGTCCGTTTCTCTCTCTCTCTGTCCCATGGAGGACCCACTCCCTCTCAAGTCCAATGTATGCCCTCAAAGCCCTTGCAAGCCCTGCTAACCCCAGTTATCCCTCCTAGACCCTCCACATCCCGCTCCCCGCCCCCGCAATGGCCCAGGTCCCCTCCGATACCTCCCCCACCTCCCGCTCCCGCTTCCGCTTCGCGCGCAAGCAGAGCATCGGCGCATTCCCCTCCGTTATGCCACCCGCTCCGTCTCCCTCCGCCGCCAATCCTGCAGCCCCCGGATCGTCCAAGCACGGCCCGCTCCACGACCTCAAGCGATTCCTCAACAACCACATCCCCCACTCCCCCGCGTCCGCAGAGCCCTCCCCCGTGCTCGCAACACCCAAGGGAGCATACTTTGACGGCCCAGCCCCCTCGCCGCGGCCACAAAGTCTCGCGAGCGCGAATGCCTCAAAGTCGACCTTCCGCGAGAGCAAGCTCGGTTCGCTCATGCGCAAGGACAAGGACAAGGACGTAAAACCACCGCCCATCAAACAGAGCAAGGATCGAACCCCGTCTCCCACCCGCGACGAAAAACCCTACTCCCGCTCCCCCACCGCAACCACCGCCACCACCCGCTCTGACCTCGAGGGCCCCGCCAGCCACAAGCTCCCACTCACCTCCCGCGCGTCCGTGCACTCCTCCGCGTCCCACCCACCCATCCACTCGCTTCACGACGCAACCCAAGCCCATCTTGCCAAGAAGTACGGCAAGTGGGGTCGTGTCCTGGGCAGCGGCGCTGGCGGCACCGTCCGCCTCATAAAGGGCAGCACAAAGTCGGGCGGCTCCATCTTTGCCGTAAAGCAGTTTCGTCCAAAGCGCGCCGGCGAGAGCGAGAAGGAGTACCAGAAAAAGGTCACCGCAGAGTTCTGCGTCGGCTCCACCCTCAAGCACCCCAACATCATCGCGACCGTCGACATTGTCTCGGACCACGGCCACTACTACGAGGCGAGTCGCCCTACGCTGATTATTCATGATTCCAAATTAATCGCCCTGCGCAGGTCATGGAATATGCTCCATTTGATCTCTTCAGTGTCGTCATGTCCGGCAAGATGTGCCGTCCCGAAATCTACTGTGTGTTTCGCCAGGTCTGCGAGGGCGTAGAGTACCTCCACGAGATGGGCCTTGCCCACCGCGATCTCAAGCTCGACAACTGCGTCATGACCACCGACAACGTCGTCAAGCTCATCGATTTCGGCACCGCGACCGTCTTTCACTATCCCGGCAAAGCCCTCACCCCCGCCACCGGCATCGTGGGGAGTGATCCGTATCTTGCCCCCGAAGTCCTGAGCGGCGAGCCGTACGATCCGCGAAAGACCGATGTGTGGAGCGTCGCCATCATGTTCATGTGCATGGTCCTCCGCCGCTTTCCGTGGAAGATCCCGAATCCAAAGACGGACCCGAGCTTCAAGGCCTTTGTCAATGCCCACCCCGATCTGTCGCTCAAGCCGCCACCCCGGGTCAAGAAGGAAGAGCCGGGGGAAAACCAGCCCAAACGCGGAATGACCATGCCTGCGGCTTCGTCATCCTTGACACCGCATGTCCGCGAGCGCGCCGCCAGCACCGGCTCGCCCCATCTCCAAGGCGTCGCCCCCGATCCCTCGAGCACGCGTAATTCGTCCGAGACCACCTCCATCCTCAGCTCCACCGACCGCGATTCGGGATCCACCTCCCTTACCGAGCCCCCGTCGCGCCTCACGACGCACAGCGGCTCGTCGGTGCTGGCCCTGCCCGAGGTGGGCGCCGTGAGCCAGCGGCGGATCCAGCTGCAGAGCGCGCAGCCCGTGTTCAAGAGCACGGCGACCCTGCCGGTCATCGGGAGCATGGGTCTGCTCACGGTAGATGGGCCTGCCGAGCCGGAGATGGATCCGTCCGTACTGACCTTTGCGCGCCCCGGAAACTCGACTGAGTCGTTGCCTCTCAGTCCGCGCGAGCACTACACGGAGCTGACCTTTCCATCAACGCCGACGACGCACATGGACGAGCTGCCAACGCCGCGTGTGGGGACGATGCCCCTGGGTGTGCCGATGCCTCCGCCGCGGGCCCGCGCGGCAACGTTCAACGCCTTTCACTCGACGCCAGTCAAGCAGGCCGCGGGCGTCGCCACGGCGGTCATCTCCAGCGAGCTGTCGGCCGAGCCTGAGGCGGTCGCGGAGCCGGACATCAAGAAGCCCACGGCGACGCCGCAGAAGCGGCAGCGGACGGACAGCGTGACGACGTTCCACGGCGGCGGCGCCGAGTCGATCTTTCGGCTGCTGCCGCGCGAGACGCGCCCCGCGCTGCGGCGGATGCTATTCGTCGAGCCGTCGGCAAGGTGCACGCTGACGGACCTGCTCAAGGGCAAGGGCAAGTCGAGCAGCCTGCTGTGCGGGTGCCACATCCACGCGGACGGGTCGAGCGCGGTGAGCGGGGTGGACACGTCGGGAGGACCGTGCGCGGACCACGACTGCGACCCGGAAGACGAGGACGACGGGGACGAGTGGCTGCGCAGCATCGAGCCGTGCTCGCGCGAGGGCGTGGTGCCGAAGCACATGCATATCAAGGTCACCGTCGACGAGAAGCAAGGCAAGCGGCGGTTCTTTTAGTCGTCTGGCCACAGGGAATGGAATGGAACCAGGAGTGGAACGGATACTCTTCTGCGGATGGACACGAAAGAGGCGGGTTTTCTCAATTTTCGTTCCTTGCTCCCCCTCCCGCCGCTTCCGCCCTCACCTTCTATCCTTATTCGTCGCTTCTCCACTATACATGCATACCATCTCTTTTTCATTTATTCACATACTATACTACCTTACACCGACCCCCGCGGCGCACCTTTTTTTCATGTCGTCGCGTCCGCCGACCTCTTTTCCGAGGGAAACCGGACCAAAGTTCACCCGTACATATTCCTTTTATCTATTCGCCGCTTATTAGACACCAGTGCTCTGTAATTCTGTACGTATTCACTCGGTAAAGCGAAACATAAATTTGGACGGCGCACGGCTGCGATTGTATACCATCAGGAGGATCTATAAAATACATCATGAGCTGTCTACAAAACCTCGTCGACCTCGCGGCGGCGGTCAGCTGCATCATTCTCATCTTGCTTCTCATCCCCGTTTTTCTTTTTATTCGTGAATTTACCTGGCAGCGGGCCACCCATTTTGATATCATACCCCGCTTCGCGCAGGATTTGGAGGATCCGATCGGCGCCTTGCTCCGCGGCCGCGTCGAGCGCGTCTTGGTCCGCGCCCTCGAGCGAGGCGTCCTCCATAAACTGGACGACGACGTTGCCGTCGCCGTCATCGAGCAGCTCGATCTCGCCCGACGGCCAGTACATCTCCTTGAGCGTTTCGAGCACCTTGAGCCGCGCGTCGGCGTACTTGCCCCCCGCAAGTGCGCCGCCGTCCTTGAGCTTGGACGCCGGGGGCGGCAGCACGGGTTTGCGGCGCGGCATCTTGAGCGGGTAGTGCATGTCGGGGAGGAAGGCGGCGTCGGAGCGGTCGGGCAGGTCGCCCACGACGATCTCGCGGCACGAGATGGACGCCTGCTCGCCCGCGTCCTTGCTCGACATGAAGCCCGGCTCGCCGCAAAGCCGCGGGGTGTGCACGACCAACACGTACGAGCATGTCTTGGCCTCCTTGACGAACACGATCGTGTCCGTTGTTGTCATGGAGCAATGGAACTGGGGTCGCGTCGCGTCGTTAGCATCCGGGTACCCAGGGAGTTAATCACGACGGCATCGCACCTGGACTTCCACTTCGCGGGGTTTGCTGCCAGAGGGGGTAATGATGTGAGGGAGGAACGCGAGTGGGGATATCGCGGGACGCGTACCCTGTCTTGTCGCAGATCGTGCCGTCACCCCAGCGTTGGACGAGGTAACGCGAGCCTGCACTGCGCGCGAGCTCGAGGTTCGCGGCGAGCGCGTCTTGCTGAGCGACGGTGAGGTCGGCGCCGGGCTCGGGCGTCGGCGGGGCGCGGCCGAGGGTGTACGACTCCCACTGCGGTGCGCGGTTAATAAAACATGCGAATTGAATAGAAAAAGTGTGCTTGCATCAGGGTCTTCTTCCGGGTGATGGGGACCTGCGCGGGGAGTGAGGGAAGATCTACGGGGGAGGGGGGTTCCCACGTACCGGGGGGAGGGGGACGTGCCTGGATCAGTTCGCGGAATTGGCGAATTTCTTTATTGTGACAGTACGAGTACGTGAACCATGGTTGCCGAAGCTTCGACATAATTAAATCAGTCATGAGATGCGGAACAATGCGAGGAGCCACACGTAGAGACAGGTATCGGTGAGCGGCAGGAGGAGGGACCAGCTGTGGGCGGGGGTGGGGTCGTCTTCGGGGTCGTCTTCGGGCGGGGGCGTGTCAAGGGGCTTCGGGATGAGACAGAGATACTCGTCGCGGGGCCCCATTTTGAGGTGTTGGAGAGTATAGTCATCAGACGCGTCGGGGGCCTGTGAAGCGAGCTCAATGCAGGGAACTCGATGCAAGACCAACGGCACGGACTGCAGTCAGCGACACGTCCTCGTCCGCGACGCCAAAGGAGACCTGGTCGTCGCCGTTGCCCAGGGACGGAGGGTGCCAGTAGTCGTCCCAGGGCTGGTCGAGAAACTCGCGCACACCGCCGCGCAGACCATTGGCGAGCCAACGCTGTGCGGTGTCGTTTGCGAGGGGGAGATGGTTGAGAAATTCGACGCGGTACTTTGGGAAGGCGAATGGGTCGTCTGGGACTGCCTGGAGGATGCGGGCAGTGGCGAGTGGGAGAAGGAGGAGCAGGGAATTCATGAACACGTATGGTGGACCCCGGGGACTGCTAGAAGTGTATTTCAAGAAGGTATAGTCCTTTGCTGATGGTCCAGTGCAGTCCCAGTCTGTACACCGTTCCCGGGGTCCCTTCGAAATTGCAGCTCCGCGGCGGAGATTATTTTACCATATGCCAACGTCTCTCGCTGCAGATCTGCATCGCAAATTTATCCGACCCCTGGGACAGCCGAACTGGGCCACCATGTGGACGTGATATTCCCTGGGGGGAGGTGACAAGCTGATGAGCCGATATCAGAATAATGGTTTGCTGGCGTCTGCTTGAGAAAAGCCTTCTGTAAAGTCTTCTGTTACGTGACTGAGGAACAAAAGTCTATGCACACCAGCCACTGCTGATATAAAATCCTGATTTCATCCTTCTATATTCGGCACTCGAATTATCATTAAAGCCGGCCCATCCAGCTTTTTCGCCGCTTTCCCTCTTCCCTCTTCTGCACCTTATATCCCCCATGCCGTCCTCCCCGCGCGACGAGCATGAAGATCCCCCCAAGGATGAGCTCGACGACAAGGAGGCCGCCGCCGATGCAGAGGGTCAGCATCGCGTTTTCTTATCGCCTTCCCCCGCCGTCCTACGCGTCGCTCCCAGCTCACACCGTCCCCGATTCCACAGGAGATTCCGCAGAGCCCACCGTGAAGCGGGGACGCGGTCGTCCCAAAGGCAGCAAAAATAAGAAGGTCCCTGCCGCCCCGTCCGGAGAAGCGTCCTCGTCGGCGCCCCCACGGAAGCGTGGCCGCCCCCCCAAGGTACCCGCGCGTCCCAGGTCACGCGTCGTCTGCTCATCGCGCTTTTCTTCCCAGGACAAGAAAGACGAAGATGGAAAGGAAGACGAGTCCGGGGGCGAGGAGGAGCCCACCCCGAAGCGGAAGCGAGGCCGTCCCCCCAAGGCCCCCGTCCCTGCTGACCCCGACGCGCAGCCAAAGAAGCGCGGTCGGCCACCGAAGAAAGCAGTCGAGAAACCCGCGTCCGCATCAGCCGCCTAGTTCGGCCAACCTCCATCCACTCCAATCCTTCTCCTCGCTTTCGATCGCGCGTCGCCCCAACCCTCTGCATTACGACCTTCACGATTACCCATATTCTACGGCCGTTTCTGCACTACCTGAACTTTACTTCTTTTTTTTTTCTTGTCCCGCTTGCGCTACACACACACACAACTTGTCCTTGTTCATTCCTCGTCGCTTATGTATGTACATATGAATATACTGGTCCCCTGGAAGAGTCTGAGAAAAACCCCGGGTACACATGTTGAAAAGAAGCATCCGTCCTGTCGAAAAGCATTTTGATTCAGCCGCAACTCGTCCTCACGGAATAAAGTGACTTGCATAATATTTCGCCGACAACACTGATCTTCGCCCCACGTAGCTACATACAGGGGAGATTTCCGTAAAGAACCTTTCACGGGACAGCCCATTCAGAGTCATCTCTGCAGACGGATTTGGCGTGAGAAGCCTAGCCACACCAGACGCATCACGCCAACTCCCGCAGCTCCTAATACACCCGTCCCCACCCACCCGAGCGCCGATAAAATGCGCGACTGGCGTTCCGCCCGCCGCTTGGCTGTAGCGTAGCTGACGTCCGGCCGGAACGTCACCATCGTGTACAGCGGAAGCCACCCCGAAATCTCGGACGCAAAAGGCACCCGGGAGAGCAGGGGGACCATGGAAGACAGCGAAATATTTGCGCGCGCAGTCAGCGAGTATAGAAGCGCATCCACCGTCTTCCGGAACATGTACGAGGGCGTTGTCACAGAGTGCCGCATTTCCACACTAGATAGAAAAGTCGTAATTAATATTTTAATCACCGCGAGCTCGGATGAGCGCAGCGACGCACTAATTCGCCATCGCCAGATCGCAGATAGCCAGTAGGTCGTCATGCCGGCTTCCAGAGTATTTTGCAAGCGCACCAGCCAGTTTCTTGTCTACGTGGCCGGGGTTAACAAATTCCGATGTCGTCGCCTCGACTTGAGCCTGCCCCAAAAGATTGTCTAGGACCCGGACGTCTTCCAGGCCGCAGTTCAAACCTTGGCCGTAAAATGGAACCATGGAATGCGCGGCGTCTCCCAGGACAATTGCCCGGTCCAGGTAGTGATAAGGATTTGACTGGATATTTTTTGGCTCGGTCAAAACGGCGCGCGTGGGCCAAATTAATACATACATACCTTGGTGCAAATTAACGGACTTCTGGGGTTCTGCGCCCAGTCGTTGGCGAGGTTGTTCTCGCCGATAAGCTCCAGCGCATCCGGAAAGTATTTTTTAAACCATGCCAAAAAGGTTTCGCGGTCGACGAGCGGGTCGAGTTCGGCAGTGGGTGCGAAAAGAGTGCACGTAAACGAGTAATCCTGAGAAGATTTGAGAAGGATGGCGTGCGCTGTGACGTGAGCATACTTTGTTTGGTAGCGCGATAAACATGAATGAATGGCGAGGCCAAATGTGGAGGTGACCCGGATCAAGGACAAAAGCTGGCTGCCCCTTGCTGTCTCGGCCTGCCGGCATCTTGAGTTCGATATACTCATCTCTCAGATATTCTTGCTGGAAATCCATTCTAATACGTGAAACGGAATCATTTGCAGGCATCAGCGTGGGTGCGGTGTCGTGTAAAAAAAATGCTGCACATGCCTTACCACCTTCATCATCTGGCGCCGAATCACGGAGTAGCTGCCATCTGCGCCGACACAGAAATCGAATTCGACGGATCGGGGTACGCCACTAGCCACGTCTAGAACCGTCATGGTTTTCTTGTCAAAGTCGACAAACTGCACTTTGTGCTCGAAAAATATGCGGATATTCGGCGCGGCCGCCGCCTCGTCCAGTAGACTTTCATTGAGAAGGGCGCGGTCAATCGAGTTTATGCACTAGCAGAGGAGAAAAACAACAGGCGGGATCAGCTGCTAGCACGATTGTATCCGATTGGAAAAAAAGAAGGGGCAGCTGTGAAGAAAAAATCGGACCTGTCCATCTCTGTCATACAATTGGCTATCTTGAGCGCCGTTTGGATGATGTATCATGCGGCCTTTCATGGGAATGACGGTTTTCAAGAACCGCTGCGCCGCAAGGGGGTCAATAACCTGAATAGCAGCGAGTCCCCGGTGCGAAATGGCAAGGTTTATAGATCGGAGCCGTCCAGGTCCCTTGGAAGACGGGGCACGCAAGTCTAGATAAGCGGGACAGTTGAGCCATTTGCGGATTCTTCTTGTGAGTCTACGACTCACCGGGCCGTCCTTCGAAGAGATCGACGTCCCAGCCACGCTTCGCGAGAGAAATTGCAGCAAGACATCCAACAGGGCCCTCCTCCGACGACAGCAGCTTTCCTAACGCGTGAAGACATGGCTTAAGAAACAAAAGGATGATTAGTAGTAACTCCATATCCCAATCTGGACGCCGGATCGGCTGACAGACCATCTTCCCTTATACGGACAGTGGTATCTGATCAAGTCTGCCCATGTCCTCACCACTTTCCGATGAGTTTGTGCTGCCCACGAACAAGGGGATAGGTGCCACTGCTCATCCAGAGCCAGGTCCGTTGCTGTTCGCATGTATTGCTCACCACAGGCCTTGAATCCATCCGTAGACAGCATCTGCACATACCTCTGCGGAAATTCGCTGGGACCATTGTCGACGCGGTCTAAATCCCTCGTCCAGGAAGAACTGAATGCATGGGGCACTTGGTAAACATCCGTTGATGCTGTCACCTTAGTTTGTGATATTAACACGCTCGTAGCGCGGTCACGGGCCATTTCAGCACTCATCCTCATGGTCGGGGCTGGGTCGCCTTTTGCGACCATATTACCCCGCTTTTCGCAGATTTAGTAGGCAAGTCGACCGAACTAAAACTTCAAATTACTCGCAACTTAGGCCGATGCCACAGGCGCAAAGGAGAAGGAAGTCGCGTGCATGGGAACCTTGACCGCAAATCTGCATCTTATGATGGATTCGTTCTACAAGCCTACCCCCGAACGGTACAAGATCCTATGCGAAGCGCGGGCCTTTCCTTCGGATCAGGTTAGCAGCGACCGTACTATCTTCCTCGCTATGAAATCTGATTCATTTCCAGTACGCTTTCGCTTCACAAGCCCTTGCCCATGGTCTCGATCCCGCGAAAGCTGTCCTCGAAATGTCTCCGCGGCCAGGGGAATACACCCTTCGGGAACAAGACATTCTTGACACTATCGCGCGTGAAGGCCCTTCCATCGCCCTTGTCATTTTCAGTGGCGTCCAGTACTACACAGGCCAATGGTTCCCTATGCAATCTATAACCCGCGCAGCGCAAGCCCAGGTACATTATCTTTACGTTGTGTTTTAAAGTTGCGTAACTCTCTAATTGATGGATGCCAAGTAGGGGTGTATATGCGGCTGGGATCTCGCCCATGCTGCCGGAAACGTACCTCTCTCTCTGCATGATTGGGGCGTTGATTTCGCTGTTTGGTGTACCTACAAGTATGTTAATGCTGGCCCTGGTTCCATTGCCGGCCTTTACGTGCACGAGAAATGGAAGGAGACAGAGCTTCCAAAGCAAGTCATTTTAATTTGTATTAATCGTTTCGTCTCCTAAACCCGACCCTAGATTCGCCGGATGGTGGGGCCACGATCCGGCCACCCGGTTCGCGATGCCTCCCAAGTTTTCACCGATCGAGGGCGCGCAGGGATTCCAACAATCAAATCCATCCATACTCGCTTGCGCCTCGTTGTTGGGCTCTCTTCAGATTTTCAAAGATGCAGGCATGATGCAGCCGCTGCGGGAGCGATCCGTGCAGCTCACCGCTGCACTGGAAAAACTTCTGATGCAGTCTAAACATTTTGTCCCAGTCAACGAGGCTCCGACCCGACGATCGGACAAGCCCGCATTCACGATTATCACTCCGACTGATCCGAACAGTCGAGGAGCGCAGCTGTCGCTTTTGTTTCTTCCCAGTGGCGTGATGCAAAATATTCACGATGCACTGACCAGTCTCGGGGTCATCGGGGACGAGCGAAAGCCCGACGTCATACGACTTGCTCCTGCTCCCTTGTTCAACACGCTCAAGGACTGCGAGCAAGGTGCGTTGTTACTAGAACGTGTTTTTGATAATCTTGCATAAATTCTGTATGCATGGTCTCCAAATGCACGAGTCTCAGAACCCGGCGTGGGACGGAAAACATCACTCTTGAGGTGTGACAATTGATTTCTGCTCGATGGAGACAAACAACATCCGTCGAGATCAGTCGGAGATGAACTTGGAATTCAAGCCCCGAACAAGTATGAATCAGCATCTACTTGTCGTTGAACGACGACTACACTCGGACGAAAACTCGAGAAAAAGAAACAAGCTTTTTAACGTGCGTTTAGTTGACGCACGCGAATGGTGGGAATGCCAAATGCGCGCGCACTAAGCCTGGGACCCGCGACAAGGGAGCACGAGGATGGAGTCAGAACTCTCACCCTTCCCCCAGGAAATAGGTTGGCACGCATCCGCGCGCTGCCAGTATTCAGCCTCGACAAAAACTCCGCGCATACAATCGTGCCGTCTCGACGCTCTCCACATCTCCGTGGCCTCGGAAAATCACCGCGCACATGGGGTCGCCAACCACTGGTACAAAACGGGACACGAGACATGGGGTGGTCGCGGAATACAGAGAGGAAGAGGCCAAGAGACTCACCTCTCGTCCTGGATTGGTCTTGCGTCTTGAGGCAGGCTCCCCCCGAGGTCTTTAGTCGCCGAGCGAAGGATCCCCTAAAGGTGTTCGTGTCTTGAAGTTCTTGAAGCCTTGACGCAAATCTTGATCGTTGCGCTTGAGGATCTTGAAGACGTCTTGATTCTTGACAGTCTCCCATCGAGGTCTTGAATCTTGCGCTGTTTTGAGGAAGCCGTCTCAAGTCTTGTTTCTTGCGCTGACCTGAGGATCTTGAAGACTCTTGAGGCGACTCTTGCATCTTGAACTTGAAGTCGTCTTGAAGCGGCCAGTCTTGAGTTCTTGAGTCTTGACAGTCTCCCACTGTGGTCTTGCACGGTCTTGAGGAAGGGTCTTGAAGGTGTCTTGAAGGTTTGACGATCTCAGACTTGTGGTCGTCTTGAAGGTTGAGGAGGCTCTTGAATCTTGACCTTGAAGTCGTCTTGAAGTGGGTCTTGACGTCTTGATCCTTGAAAGTCTCCCACTGAGGTCTTGAATCTCGCGCTGTCTTGATTTGGCTCTTGAAGGGATGTTGAAGCTTGAAGGCTTGACGATCTTGAACTTGAGGCCGTCTTGAAGGCTCGAGGTGGGTATTGAATCTTGAACTTGAATAAATCTTGAGGCGTATTGATGTCTTGATTCTCGACAGGTTCCCACTGAGGTCTTGAGCTGGCGTCTTGATCCTTGCGCGACAACCTGAAGCTTGAGGCGAATGTTGATTGTACGAAGCCTCGAGTCTTGAACTTGAAGACGTCTTGAAGTGGATCTTGATCTATGCGATATCTTGAGCATCCTGGACTTGCCCCTGTCTTGAAGCGGGACTGGAGTTCTTGAGTCTTGACAGTAGTCTTCAAGTCTCCAATCTTGACAGCGTCTTGAATGTTGGTCCTTGCAAGAGGTCTCGAAGCTTGAAGGTCTTGCTTGCAGCCTTGACAGAACCACGCCGCCGGGGCATCCTAGCGGTCTTGAAGCCTTGGCGAGTCTTGCGCACGACCATGGGCTTGAAGATCTCTTGATTCCTGACTCTTGCGAGGTCTTGAGGGTCTTGATCTCGAGATGTCTTGATTCTTGAGGCGTCTTGACGGTATCCCACCAAGATCTTGCATCTCGCCGCCACGAGACCATCGCGTCATCTTCGTCGTCTTGAAGCTCGAGTCTTGCGCGTGGGCCTAGGACTTGAAGGCATCTCGGCGAGTCTTGCGCGAGGTCTTCGCTTGCACTTGAGGTGGAGCTTGAGGTATGGCTTGAGTCTTGAAGAGTCTTGCGTCGTCCTCGTCGTCTTAAAGCTCGAGTCTCGCACGTGGCCCAGGGCTTGAAGGCGTCTTGGCGAGTCTTGCGCGAGGTCTTCGCTTGCACTTGAAGTGTCGAGCTTGAGGTACGGCTTGAGTCTTGACGGCCTCCCACCGAGGTCTTGAACCACGCTGTCGCTTGCGCGTCATTCCGGCGTCCTGCGGTCTTGACTCGTTACTCGGTCTTGAAGAAAGTTGACTTGTCGGCCCAGCTCGTCGTCGTCGTCGTCGGCGGCGGCGGCGGTCTTAAAGTTCACTCGGTCTTGCGCGGTCTTGCATGGGCTCGGAGGAGCAAATGAAGGGTGGATGGGTGGAGCGAGTCGTCGTCGTCGCTGCCTAAAGACCTGTCTGCCACATCCATGAGCGTCGGCCACCGGGGGAATAGAATGGGAGCGAGACGTACGAGAGAGAGAGAGAGCTGGGAATGTGGCGATGAGGGGCGAAGTGAGGAGACGAAGAGGTCATATACACTGGACGACGACCTCGCCCACGGCGAGGACGACCCAACGCGCGAATCGGAATCGTCAGCGAGCTCGAGCACACCGCGTTACATCACTCACTCGCTCAAGCACCCCACGCCTCCTCGTCTGGCCTCTTGTGGCAGGGGAGGAAGCGAGGGGAAAGGGCGGGAAATCGAGATGATGGTGGTAGGAGAGAAGGAGGGAAGAATGGGCGGAAAGTGGCTGACACGCGTTGGAATTGTGGCGGTGCTCCACTTCGAGTTTCCCCCCCCTCGGAACTCGGCTGGTGCTTTTGAGTGTCTGCGCCCCCGCTTTGCTGTAGAGACCTGCGTGCAACAGCGAGCGGCATTCTCTTGGCGGGCGAGTAGATTCAGAGTAGTACTGCACATACAATTGCAGCCTCGCCATATGGCATTTCTCCATATCCGTCGTTCAAGCCGGACAAAACTGTAATTCCGAATCATGCGCATTGAAGGATGGCGGAATTGCGAGGCAGTCGCCTCGTCGTCAGCAGTTCACGTTTGGCGAGGACTCGAGTGCTCCGTTAAAGCGACTCACGTGACCGCGTTTTTGGTTCCGGCGCGTCTCGCACTCTCCAGGCCAATGGACAAAGGAACCGCATGCGCCGGACTGGGCACTCAAATTACCAGAATCGATTCAGACCTTCGATGCAAGTATCCCGTCGGGAAACGCGTCTTCACTCCATATAACGTATCTTATTCCATAGCACGGTAGCAATATTGCCGTCAATACTTCGCACTGAGAACATAAATATAACTACTGCAGCCCCTCTACAAACATGCAGATGATCTTAACAAACTCCGGGGATCTCACGACGTCGTCGTGGTCCACGTCGAGTTGATCGAAGCTGGTCGCGACGTGCGCATCGGCCGCAGCGTCGTACAGCTTGCGCAGATGCGCGTGAACGGCCTCGCTCTGGGGCATGTCCACGAGGGTGTCGCCGGAGGAGTGAATCACAAGCCACTTGATGTTCGAGGCCGCGTGCAAGGGCAGCGCGGTGGTCGATGCATCGGCGAAGGATGGCAGGTCACCAAAGGCGGGTGCGATGAACCAGTTGCGGGTTTCTGGGAAGCGCGCGATGAAGAGGTCGAGGTCGTAGAGGCCCTCGGACAGCGCGATGCCCCGGACACGCTCGAGGAGGGTCGGCGGCGGCGTGAGCGTCGGGAAGAATTTGGATGAGTCGAGGAATATCGACGTCAAAATGTGGGCGCCGGCGCTGTGGCCCTCGAGGGATATGGAGCGGCCGGCGGGGTTGAACGTGTCCGGGACGCCATCCCAGGTGGTGATGAAGACGAGGAAGCGCAGGATGTCCTCTGCATGGCGCGGATGGCGGAAGTCGTTGTGCTGGGTGGTGAGGCGGTAGTTGGGCACGAGGACGGGGCAGTGGGACGCTGTGGCGAGGCTGCGAGCGAGGGCGCGGTGGTCAGCCTTGTCCTCGCTGGCAGGGGGTCGGCAATGCGTCAAGAGCGAGAAGAACGAAGGGCTCACGCGCGCCAGGCGCCACCGTGCACAAACACCACCATCCCACTATTTTTGGGCGAGTCTAGGTCCACATACAGGTCAAACTGCAGCAGAGGGCTGGACTCGGCGCTGTAGGGAATGTCCGATATTTCGCGCAGCTCGGTCATGGTAGTAGATATCTAAGATATCTCTCTCTCTATAAGATTACACCTCGCTCTTTATAACAGTACAAGCCTGAGAGCGCGCCTCGCCTCGCCTCGGAGCCGCCCTGACTCGCTGCCGTCGGCAACGCCCGAGCGGAGTTTCAAAGCTCGGTGCTCCACGGGGAGGTTCACACGCCGGATCTTCGGATGACGCGCAAGTAGTGATGTCACTTCCGTCGCTCGTATAAAACCCAACAAAGTTGACATCAACCTTACAGTTCTCTACTACCCTCATAACCCACCACCTCCACCCTCCATCCTCACACTACCATGGTATGCTCTCCACCACCACCTCCCACCCTTCCCGCTAACCCCGCCCCCAGGCTTTCACCGCTTCAGATATCTGCAAAATCATCGCAGCAATCATCCTGCCCCCTCTTGGTGTCGCCCTCGAGCGCGGCTGCGGAGCTGACCTCCTCATCAACATCCTGTTGACAATCCTCGGCTTCATGTACGTGCCCTCGTCCGTCTTTCCTCTTCCTTCTCTGACCTCGTCGCTCCAGCCCCGGGATCATCCATGCCCTCTACATCATTCTCAAATACTGAGAACGTCTGACGGACGGACAGTGACGGACTTTATGACACTTATTGACGTGGATGCTAGTCTACATGTACTTTCTGTTCAACTATAATACGAATCCACGCATTCAGAAATCGTCCCATTCAACAACTCTAAATTACTCGCTCTCGCTCCCGCTCCCGCTTCCGCTCCCGCTCTCGCTCTCCTGCTCGTCAAACTGCTGGATCATGCGTGCCCCAACCGCCCAGCACCGCTTCACGTTCTCCGCAGTCGGCCCCACGAGGTCGGCGCCCTTGGCAGCCGGCAGCGCGTACCACGCCCGGATGTCATCCTCGTCCACAATATCCGCCTGATACAGCTCCGCCAAAATCTGCCCAAACAGCGGAAACCGCTCAGATGACGCGCAGTGCATCTAAAACACGCGTGCGTTCAGCGATCGCAAGTCCCAATTCATCAAATCCACGCGTACCTGAAGCGCCTCGACCGTCTCCACCGCGTCCACGCCCCCAATTTTGTCGATCAGCTCGCCCCACCGTCCAATAACGCGGCTGATCTCCTTGCGCTGCGGCAGCGCCCCATCGACGATCCGGATGTCCTCCACAATCGCAGCCACCACCGCCTCGCGCACTCGCGACAGCGGCACGTTGCTCGCCATCCGCAGCGTCTTGAGCTCCACCGCCGCGTTGTCCACCGAGTGCCCTTCGGCAAATGCACGTTCGAGCGACTGCGCGACCTCGATCCGGAACTCGGACTCTTGCATGGTCCCTGCGGGGAGCATTACGTCGGGCGTCGCGGGCGTCTCCATGTCCGATGACATCCCGAACCCGTCTTGCGAATCGTACTCGGAACTCTCGTCGCTCTCCCCGTCCGACGAATCCGAGCCCTCGTCCGACAGCTCCAGGTCCGACCCGTCGTCACCTGCGACGAGCATGAGTCAAAGAACGCGAAGCCCAGCCATCATGCCCACCTATTTGTCTGAAGCGCTGGTTTTTGTAGCTTGCGATACCATCTTCGTCGTCCTCCTCGGATGGTCCCCGCGGCCACACGATGGCGTTCGAGTCTTTCCCTAATATCGACGATGCTCCGTCCTGATCTACGCAAACAATCAGCCCAGGCGGATGAAACAACCGAGCCACGCACTCGCTTCGATTTCCTCCATGTCCGAATCTTCGTCTTCGTCGGAGTCCTCTTCCTCTGCCGAATTGTCCCGCCTTTTCGACAACCGCTCAAACGGGTCGAGCACCGCCAGGGGACCGACCACCACGCCGTCGCCCACCAAGCACCCCTTCTCTATCCGTGTCTTCTCCTTGATAGTGACCCCCGCGCCAATAATGCTGCGTTTAATAACGCACTGCGCGCCGATGACCGTCCCGTCGAAAATGTACGACCCGTCGATGACAGTCCCCGCCCCAATGACACAGTTCTGCCCGATGACCGAGCCAATGATCTGCGCATTCTCCAGCACCTTCGTCGACGCGCCTATCAGCGTGTTGTTCCCAATTTTGCACGTCCTAATTGATGTAAGCTAGCCGCCAAGCGCGCAGGAACGAACGAGCGACGCACCGTGCCAGGGCGACCGAATTGTCGGTGGCGATGTACTTGTTGCCCCGCGTGTGCTGATAGACATGCCCGCCGGGATGATTGTCGTCGGGCACGAGGGGAAACGTCCACCGCGAAAGGATGTCTTTGCTGCATGGGAATGGTCAATAGTCTACCCAATACGGGTCCAGCATATTCACCTGATGGCCTCGTAGCTCTTTGTATCCTTGACGCGGGCGGCGTACCCGTCCTTTGCGACATAGCAATATATGTTTTTCATGAGCAGATCCGACGTCAGCACGCCGTGTAAAAAGTCCCTCCGGATGTCTTCGTAGTCAAAGTTGTCCTGGAACAGCGAAGGGACCTGCCGGCGACTGAGCAGGGATGCCAACAAAAATTAGTGCACGAACCTCAACCGAGCACACATCTATTGAACAATCGATGAGGTCGTTGCGGATGTCAATCTCGGGGTGCGCCTCGAGCAGTTCGCGAGGGATCCGCGTCATGGTCGTCGAGGGGTACGCAGAGACGGGTTCGTAATGCAGGCATTCAGACGTCTCTGCGTCCAGCACAAATACCGACGAGTCGCCTTGCGCTCTGCAGAACATTCAATAAACCAAACAATTTGCATCCAAAGGACACTCCAACCTCGTCCGATGCGTGGCCCCGCTCTCCTTCACGACCATAGTCATGATCGCGTCCTTGTTCGTCTTCCGCCGCTCCTTGTGCACGCGCACGACCTCGTCGATCCGGATGTTGCTCACCAGGTCGCCCATGACGAGCACAAAGTCGCTCGTCACCAGCCCGCGCGTGTACACGTCCCGCATGGCGTCCCCCGCCGAGAACGTCTCCTTCGCCGTCATAATGGGCACGATCTTGATCCCCGACCCCGGCCGCGACCACTTGGACTCTCTGCGCAAGGACGTGAGACGACGCGCCGCGCACGCGCAGACGCAGATGGGCTCACCGGATTGCGTCCTTGACCTGCTCGGCGTGCGAGCGGCATATCACAAAGATCTCCTGCACGCCCGCGAGTGCGAGGCTCTCGAACGTCCAATCCAGCAGCGGCGCATTGCATATCGGTAGGAGACACTAGCAGCGCCTGGTCAAGCAGAAGAAACACTAGCATCGAAGGGGCATACTCGAGGTTTACGCGTTGTGAGAGGGCGAAAGCGTTTGTCGAAGCTGTCGGCTAGAATGACGGCCTGGAGGACCTGGAATGCGGCGCACGCGTGGATCGGTTGGCAAGCAGGCAGACGGCACACATGGTTTTCCGAACCTCTTCCTCTTCGTCTATCAGTTTTTCTTTTCCGCTTGCAGCCTTGGGTGCCATTAGATCGAAGAGCAACTTTTATGACTCTGCCATGGCTGACGTAATTCCCATGCCACAAAAAAATCCCTGGGTCATACATAAATCGCGGCTACGTCTACAATCTAACATGTCTACCCTCCTCACGACTTGTTCTTTTTGCGCTTCTTCGTTTCGCGCGTATCAGCCGTTCCCTCGACTCTATTGGCTTTGCCCGCCTTCTTGTTGACGACTCGCATAAGCGCGCGCTTGGTCTCACCATCCGGGAAACTCGACAGGTCGAAATACGTGATTGCGTATTCGAGCAGCCTGAGCAAAGGTCAACCCACAAAAGACGACCAGCAACTAAACGAGACACACCATTCCGGTCGGATTTCAGTTACTGTTCGAATGTACGGCCGCGTGGTCAAAACAAACTCGTTGAAGATGACCCATTCGGGCTGCGTATCCATCCCGCATGACGGGTGAAGCGCTACGACCTGAAGAGGGTGTGAGTGAACAGAGTAGGCGGCTAGCGAGGCGAGAACACAAACCTGGTTGTCCTTTACCGTCAGATAGTTCCCCTTCTCGCCCTCCTTGTGCGCAACCTGCATGAAGAACCCACACACAAGCGCTTGCCGCACATTGGTGTACAGTTTGTTTTGGTCGCTGAGGGTGACGATCTCGACCTCGTAGCGCTCCATCGTCCGCTCCAGCTGCTTGCGGACATTGTCCGCCTGGGCCAGAGCACGAGCAGACAAGTAGTGCGACCATGTCCAATTTTTATCGTGCATGTCTGCGAGATGTCAGTCGTGTCCTTCTCACTGCCAAGTAGACTCTTACTGGTTGCATACTCGTTGTACACGTTGAGCATGGTCAGATGGTCGCCATCGGGTACAGCCAGCAGAGCCTTTGCGGCATCTGCCTCTCTCCGTTGGTTATTTGGCCGTAACCACACGTTCGGGACTGCAAGTCAATGAGCAATTGGACACGATGACTAGCTTAATACTCACCAGACAACATCGCCGTGATGGTCAACATTTCGTTGCTACACCTGAACTCTGGGCTCACAATGAGCATTTTAGCCAGCTGAAATAAGTCAGTAACCACGTGAAATGCAAGAGTACTAAATTACCTGTGGATCAAGAGGGAATTCCGCCATGATTCCGCCGAGGGTGGTAAGGTTGCCCTCATTGTCGAGCGCAGCCAGGTAATTAAGCAACTCGAGCGCTCTCATAAGAGTTTCGGGAGCAGGCGCGTCGACATAGTCAAAGCGCACGAGATCCTGTAAAATAGAATTAGCATCAAGCTGAGTTGCAGTTGCAATAATAATAACCTTGATCCCAAGCTTAACCAACTCCAACACAACATTACTCAGGTTACTCCTGAGAATTTCTGGATGCGTCTGCTCCTCGAGCTCGTTCATGAAGTCCTTCTCCGTATACAACCGGAAACATTTTCCGGGCCTCGTCCGCCCCGCGCGCCCCGCTCTCTGCTGTGCAGAGGCCTTCGATATAGGGCTGACCAACAGACTCTCCACCCGGATACGCGGGTTGTAGACCTTCTGTTTCGAGAACCCGGGGTCAACCACGTAGACGATTCCGTCGATCGTCAACGACGTCTCGGCAATGTTGGTGGACACGACGATCTTGCGACCGGCCGGGCCGCCCGACGTTCGCGCCGCAGGCGCTGCGTCGAATATGCGCTGCTGCTGCTGCGGGGGAAGGGAGGAGTACAGCGGTATACATATCAGCGGTCCAACCGAGTCCGGGTCTTGGTTGATGAGGTCGTCGGCCTCGAGTTTGATTTTCCGGCACGCGTCTTCAATCTCTTCCTCTCCGGTGAGGAAGAGTAGTACATCTCCCGGATCCTCCGCACGATGTATCATCAGCACCGTACGGATCGCCGCCTCCACATAATCGGGCTCGGGCTCCTGGGTGTAGAAGACCTGCGAACAAATTTATCATTGAGCCTTCATACTGTGATTATTATCTAAAACTCACCTCGACGGGGAACGTTCTACCCGGCACTTTGAACAGCGGGGCAGCCTTCCGTCGATTTGATACTAAAGTACTTCTGGAACTTGACAGCATCGAGCGTGGCGGACATGATGATGATCTTGAGATCAGCGCGTTTTTTTGCCAGGGCCTTGAGCAGACCCATGAGAACGTCCGTTGCAAGCGTGCGTTCGTGCGCCTCATCCAGAATGATCGTCGAGTAGCGTTCCAGGTTGGGGTCGTTCATCGCTTCGCGGAGCAGCATACCATCAGTCATGTATTTGAGGAAGGTCGTCCCAGGCTCCGTCATGTCCTCGAACCGGATGGAATACCCGACCTGGCGCCCAAGTTGCACTGCAGGACCAGTCAGCGCCGTACAGCAGAGAGATAGGCCGCGCACCATCCATCTCGTCCGCGACACGCTTCGCAACAGACATCGCCGCCACCCGCCGCGGTTGCGTACAGGCTACCATTTTCCCTTTTGTGTGTGGCAAATCCGAGAACGCGACGAATTGGGGGATCCTAAGCGCGTGTAAGCGAAAGATTCAAGAGCGGTGTAGCATTCCCGACGCACTGGGTGGTCTTCCCCGAGCCAGTCTCGCCAACCATGACAATAATCTGATTATTCGTGAACTGTGCGGACCATTAGCTCACGCCAAAGAGGGAGCAGCCGCGAGAAGGAGGAGGGGTCGGCCTATACCTAGAGGCAACAGATCTCAACCCCTCCTCACTCGCACTTTACGCGTAGCACGCACCATTTTGAAAAAGTCGTCCATTTGCGCGAAAACGGGTAGTTTCTTTCGGGCCTCCAGGATTTTTCTGTACTGTGCCGAGTGGGGCTGTTTTGTGAAAGGATTTACATCATGTTCCTGGTTCAAGATGAGTTGGAATCGCCCAAGACATGACGGCCGCGCGTACCAATGCTTTTCGGACTTGGTCGCCATTGACCTTGCGCGGTAGAAAGCCATAGAGAGGCTCCTTGACGCCCACCGCAGTCGAGTTGGATCCCGAAGGGCCAGCACCGCGTTGCGTGGGGTGGTGGTGCGCAAGGTATGGGTTATCTCTCGGCGCGGTCCCCGACATGAAGGTTTCGAAAAAGTAGTGCACGTGATCATCACACGGCGCAATTCAAGATGTCAGAAATGACTTGCAATGCGATGCGGAGGCGCTATGCGACTCATTTATTTCTTATTGCGCGGGGCCGCGAGGTTTTTTTTCCAAAAGAAGGCAGAATCATTTTACGATAAAACGATTACAAAAAGCGACATAGAAGCAGGGGTGATCCTAAAAAGAAAGTATGGGTATCCAATCAAACCAATGGATCGAGAATAGGAAACGATTAAGTGGAATGCGGAGGAGGCTGTCGTGGCTATTCGTCAAAAAAGGTTGAAACGAAACCTGACCCGGTGTATCGTAAGGAGAAGCTATGGAATCCACGAGGCGTAATCATGGGGAGGTGGGGTAGGAATGGTTCAAGAGAGAAGTGAGAGAGAAATGCTCATGACGGTCGTTCATTATAAGAGATGGTTCCAGCAAGACGAGGGCGTTTATGCGGCGGCAGCGACGACGGGAGCCGGGGTGGGCTCAGCCGGAGCAGCCACTGCGGGTGCGGGCTCCTCAACAGCGGCGGCGGGGGCCTCGACGGCAGCGGGGGTCTCTTCAACGGGGGCAGCGGCGGTCTCGGCGGCAGGGGCCTCCTCCGACGCAGGGTTCTCGAGGGGGGCGATCGGGGTGGGCTCATCGATCTTGGGGGGGTGCTCGTCAACCTTGGGCTGGGTCGAAACCTCGGTCTTGGGCTTGGGCTTGAAGAAGTCCCCGACGCGGGCTGACAGACGACGGCCGACTTTGGCAGCCTTGGGGGTCTTCTCCTCCTTCTGTGAAGCGAGTGAGACTCGTGTGACGAGGTCAAGGCTGCGGACACACCTTCTCTTCCTTAACCTCCTCCTTCGGTGCCTCGGCAGCAACTTCCGGGGCAGCCTCAGCGGGAGCGGCAGTCTCGCTGAGCAAAGATAAGGGTGTGTTGGAACAGGCGAGGTGGAAAAACGCACGTCTCCTTGACAGCCTCGACCGGGGCCTCCTCGACCTTGACGGGCTCGGCGGCGATGACGGCAGGGGCCTCGACAGGGGCCTCCTCAACCTTGGCGGGCTCTTCAACGGTGGGGGCAGCGGCGACCTGATGAACGAGTGAGCACAAATAAGCGTTTAGGTGAAAGGGAAACGTACCTCGGGCTCCTCCTTCTTCTTCTCCTTTTTGGGGCTCTTGGGGGTCTTAACCTTCTTCTCGGCCTTGGTCTTTTCGTTCTTGAAAGGGGCCAGGAGCTTGGCGAGCAGGCTGGGGCTCTTGGGGCGCTCCTCCTTCTTGGTGGCTGCCTCAGCCTAAAGGGGATTTAGCGGAGGAGCGAAAGAGGACAAAAACGGCGTACAGGGGCAGCCTCCTTGGCCTCCTCCGCAGGTGCCTCGGTGGCAGCAGCCTCGGGCTCAGTGGGGGCCGCGGCGACGGCGGGGGTCTCCTCGGCGGCAACCGGAGCTGGGGTCTCCTGAGGAAAAGATAAGGCGGGGAGACGTGAAAATGGGACGAGATCGTACCTCGACCTTGGGCTCGACGGCTGCGGTCTCCTGGGAATGGGTAAGCGACGTGAAACAGATATAAGACAAAGAGAAAATGATGTACGGGAGCGGGGGTGGCCGCTTCAACCTTGGGGGCCTCGACGGCGGGCTCAGGAACGGCGGCAGGGGCCTCGACGGGCTTGACCTCCTCAACGGGGGCGGGTGCAGCAACGACTTCAGGGGTAGACATTACGGGAGAGCTGTGGAAGATAAGGGTGAGCGGGTGGAGGGAGGAGGAGAGAAGGGAGGGAAGGGTAGTTACATTGAAAGGTATTAAGTGGTAGAGAGAGGAAGATGTGGGAGCTACGCAGCCTGTTGACCCGCTGGGAGGTGATAGAGTAAAAGAGGAAGGCGTGAGGAAAATCCACGAAGTCGGAGTTTTAAAGCAGGGAACCGTCGGAGTTTCAAAGAATAGAACCGATCACTTCCGGCTTCGATTCCTGATCGTCCAGGTGGAAGACAACCAACAGACAGGGATGAGGAGCCGCATATCTGCAACGCTCTCCTAGGACACCTCTACCTTTATCCATCCATCCGGGACAACTACAGCACCCTTGAGCATTAACTACGAACAACCTTGATAAGATCTTGACAATGACTCGCGAAACACGCCCTCACGTGTACCTTGCAATTGTCTGCTTCACCCCATCTCGCCGTCTGCTCTTGTTCTCTGTTCATTCTACTCTGCCATTGTCCACTGTCAACCCTGCGCCCACCGCGACTAACCCCGGAAAATACATCTTAAGCGAACGCTCAATGCGTGTGATGGACTTGTCGGCTCCACTGCGTCATATCTCATTGTTCTTAGTATAAAGGCGAGGCCAAATCTTTTTTGTCCCTACTCCACGACCTCTTCACGCCCCTCGACATGTTCGCACTCGGTCTGTTAACCCCCGTGCTCTTGTTCATTTCCTTCCTGCTTCTCCTCCTCGTCACGCTCTCCGTCCCGATAATCAAGACTATTTCCCTCTTCACTCTGTCAGCCCAAGCGTCCTCCAGCCTATTCGATAGCTCCGCAAGTGCCTCGGTCAAGTTTGGAGCATTCGGCTACTGTGTCTCTGAGATCGACGTCTCGTAAGCATCCTCCCTCAATTCCCTCCACACCCCCGCTGACCGGAGCAACAGCCTCATTGGCATCGATCACACCACCGCTGCAGAGTGTTCCAAGCGCCACCTGGGGTACACCTTCGATGGCACTGTTGCAAAGGCTCTGTAAGTCGCCTGCTAGCAGCACCCTATCCTGTGCTAACCTAGTGTAGGCATGTCAGCGGGTTCGAAAACCTAATCTCCAAGTCCCTCACGGGCGTCCTAGTGCTGCACCCCATCGGTAGGTCCCCGACCAAGTAACTCTCTAACCCCCGCTAATCTCCATTCCGCGCCAGTTGTCGCACTGACCTTTGTCACACTTCTAATCTCGCTCTTCATGCTCCGCCGAGGCGCCAATGGGACTTCTCGCCTCCCATCCTTGCTCGCGCTCGGCATGGGCCTCCTCACCGCCGTGCTCACCACCATAGTCTTCCTTATCGACGTTATCCTCGTTGCCGTCGTCCGCAAGCACGTGCACAACGACACTGACGGCGTCCTCACCCTTACCTGGGGCAGCGCTGTCTGGCTCACCCTGACCGCAACTATCCTCCTTTGGATGGCCAACGTCGGATCGTGTGCCGGCGTGTGTGGCGGAAATAGACGTCGCACGTAAGATTAACCTTTTTCATTATGTATCCCCGCAACCGCTGATGTCACATTTAGGACGGATGATGCGGAGAAGTACTGAACAATGACTCGAGAACAAGGAAACAACTGTATCAATAGAAACTTACGATACCCTTATATGACGGTCCATGGACGACCCTACGCTCTCTTACCACTGTTGCCTGAAAACAAGGCTGTAATCACTGAATGAAGAATATATCCAAACAATTTTTTGGAATATCTCTGCCTCAGGAACCGCAAAATATAAGAAAAGTTGCAGCACGCGATCACAATTTATCAGAGCACGCCATGGGCGAATTTTGATAAGAAACGGGAGTAGTGACAAACGGGGGAACGCCCGAACGCCTGATGGCACGCGCTTTTGTGAGCGGCGGCGGCCTTCGCCCTCATCCGCCAAGTATGGACGCATTCTACGTCGCCACCTTCAAGTCGACATCCGTCTATGTTATACGCACATATGGCTACAACCGGTGCGCGAATACGAGGCGGGCTGCACGACGCCGCGGCGCGACTCGCGACCGACTCGACGCGGGCCACAACAGTGTCTGACGTGCCCTGTTCATTGACATCCGCGGGGTTGCAAACGATTTGCAGTTGTAGGCAATGCCGCACATGGTAATCATGGGTATGCTGTGGCCGGACCAGTAGTGATAATAAATGTGCATTTCCGGTGTCTCTACGCGATACATGCACTGAAGCTCCCAGTAATTTAAACGGGAAGGTGGCTCGCGCTTTATGCTCGTCGGCTTCGAATTCAATTTCTAGACTGGAGAGCCGAGATGCGCCGGAATCAAAACGCGGTCACGTGAGCCGCTTTGATGGAAAGCACTTGAGTCCTCGCCAAACTTGGACTGCTGACGACGAGGCGACTGCCTCGCAATTCCGCCATCCTTCAATGCGCATGATTCGGAATCACAGTCTTGTCCGAGTTGAAGGACGGATATTGAGAAATGAATATGGCGAGGCTGGATGTATGTACAGTACAGACTACTCTGAACCTACTTTTGCCCGCCGGAGGAACGCCGCTCGCTTACGCACCCAGTCCTTCCAGCAAAGCGGACGGGGCCGCAGACCGTTCAAAAGTACCAGCCGAGTTCCGAGGAGGGGGAACTCGAAGTGGAGCACCGCCACAATTCCAACGCTTGTCAGCCACTTTCCGCCCACTCTTCCCTCCTTCTCTCCTACCACCATCATCTCGCTTTCAGGCCCTTTCCCCTCCCTTCATCCACTGCCACAGCAGGCCAAACGAGCAAGGCGTCGAGTACTTGAGTGAGTGAATGCTGCCTCCCGTTGCGCTCGAGCTCGCTGACGATTCCGATTCGCGCGTTGGGTCGTCCTCGCCGTGGGCGAGGTCGTCGGCCAGCGTATATGATCTCTTCGTCTCCTCAATTCGCCTCTCACCACCACATTCCCAGCCCTCTCTCTCTCTCGTACGTCTCGCTCCCATTCTATTCCACCGGCGGCTAACGCTCATGATGTGGCTAACAGGTCTTTAGGCACCGACGACGACGACTCGCTCCACCCATTCACCCTTCCTTCGTTCCTTCAAGCCCATGCAAGACCGTGCAAGACCAAGCTACGTCAAGCGAACTTCAAGACCGCCGACGACGACGAGCTGGGCCGCAAGTTAACTTTCTTCAAGACCAAGTAACGAGTCAAGAGCGTGGGACGCCGGAACGACGCTCAGCAATAGTGTGGCTCAAGACGTCGGTGGGAGACCATCAAGACTCAAGCCGTACCTCAAGTGCAAGCCAAGATCTCGCCCAAGACTCGCCAAGACGCCTTCAAGTCCTAAGCCCATGCGCAAGACTCGAGCTTCAAGACCGATGAGGACGACGCGAGGGTCTCGTGGCAGCAGACCTTGGTGGGATACTTTCAATACGCTTCAAGACTCAAGACATCTCGACATCAAGATCCTCAAGCCCCAAGACGCCGCAAGAATCAAGAATCAAGACACCTTCAAGCCCATGGTCGCGCGCAAGACTCGCCAAGACGCCTTCAACTTCCAGGACCAAGCACAAGACTCGACCTTCAAGACCGATGAGGACGGCGCTCCAAGAACTTGATGGGATACTGTCAAGTCTCAAGATTCAAGAGCTCTTGACATCAAGACCTCGCAAGAATCAAGACGCCGCAAGAATCAAGAATAAAGACACCTTCAAGGCCATGGCCGTGCGCAAGACTTGCCAAGGCTTCAAGACAGCTAGGACGCCCCGGCGGTGTGGTTCAAGACCTCAGTGGGAGACGGTCAAGGTTTCAAGACTCTGAAGTCTTTAAGCTTCAAGACCTCGTGCAAGGATCAAGATTCATGACGCTGTCAAGACTCAAGAACTCAAGTCCCGCTTCAAGGCAGCGTCAAGACCCGTGTCAAGATGCATCCAAGTTCAAGACTCAATGCCTCGCACAAGTCACATAAGAATCAAGAATCGCCTCAAGCCTCAAGTTGTCGCGCAAGGATCGAGACTCGCTTCAAGCCTTCAAGACACCGTCAAGCTTCAAGCCTCTTTCAAGACCCCTTCCTCTTCAAGACCGCGCAAGAATCAAGACCTCGGTGGGAGACTGGCGAAAATCAAGACGTCAAGGCCCGCCTCAAGATCTTTTCAAGTCCAAGATTCAAGCCTTCAAGTCCAAGATCTCAAGCTTCAAGGCCCCTTCCTCTTCAAGCCCGCGCAAGAATCAAGACCTCAGTGGGAAACTGTCAACAATCAAGACCTCAAGACCCGCGTCAAGATCCAAGACCGCGTAAGAATCAAGCCCTCATCATGGGAGACTGTGTATCAAGACGACCTCAAGATCAAGATTCTCAAAAGGCAAGATTCCGCTTCAAGATCACTTCAAGATCAAGATCCGCAAGACCCGCCTCAAGACAGCGCAAGTCTCAAAACCTCAGTGGGAGACTGTCAAGGATCAAGACGTCAAGACCCGCTTCAACATCAAGATCCTCGGGACGCAAGACTCAAGAGGTCTTCAAGTTAGCGCAAGAAACAAGACCCGCATCAAGACACCTTCCTCAAGACAACGCGAGACTCAAGATCTCAGTAGGAGACTGTCAAGACTCAAGAACTCAAGACTCGCGGCTTCAAGAAGACTTCAAGCTCAAGATGTAAGAGTCGCCTTAAGACGTCTTCAAGATCCTCAGGTCAGCGCAAGAAACAAGACTTGCATCAAGACGGCTTCCTCAAAACAGCGCAAGACTCAAAACCTCAGTGGGAGACTGTCAAGACGTTTTTAAGATCCTCAAGCGCAACGATCAAGATTTGCATCAAGGCTTCAAGAACTTCAAGACACGAACACCGTTGGGGGATCCTCCGCTAGGCGACTAAAGACCTCGGGGGGAGCCTGCCTCAACACGCAAGACCAATCCAGGACGAGAGGTGAGTCTCTTGGCCTCTTCCTCTCTGTATTCCGCGACCACCCCATGTCTCGTGTCCCGTTTTGTACCAGTGGTTGGCGGCCCCATGTGCGCGATGATTTTCCGAGGCCACGGAGATGTGGAGAGCGTCGAGACGGCACGATTGTATGCGCGGAGTTTTTGTCGAGGCTGAACACTGGCAGCGCGCGGATGCGTGCCAACCTATTTCCTGGGGGAAGGGTGAGAGTTCTGACTCCATCCTCGTGCTCCCTTGTCGCGGGTCCCAGGCTTAGTGCGCGTGCATTTGGCATTCCCACCATTCGCGCGCGTCAACTAAACGCACGTTAAAAACCTGTTTCTTTTCATCGAGTTTCTTCAAAATTGTAGTCGTCGTTTATCACGGTATCTCGTTCGTGTGTTTCGGGGCATCATTGCAAGTTCATCGCCGGGATGGTGTTTCCAGGCCTTGAAAATTGCAAGGTTTTTGACTTGATGACTCTTGTGGAAATTCAGTCGTAAATTATTGCGTGAGCAGCTCCGAATGGTTTTCGGAGCGTTGCATTGTTGCCGGAGCTCAGACTGGAGCAGCGAGTAGCGGGCGTGGACGTCAAACCAAAGCTATCCGAGTCCAACAAACCAACACAAGACTTGAAGAGTCGCGGGAACACGGATCCATATTCTCCAACATCGCGTGCAATGGATAGCAAATGAGAGTAGATACAAAAACACATCGTTACGCGGAAGCCTTGACCGTAGCCGAGACGGCCGGCGCTTTTGTGCGCGGCGGCGGGCGCAGACCCTTGGCCTTCATCCGCCGTCTTGTGCCCTCTGTCGAAAAAGGAATGAGCAACACGCATCCCAGAAAACAATAGACACTGACCCTGCAAATACGGCCGATCCTCGTCCTCGTCGAACGCCACAGTCTCCTGCGCCTTGTTCTCGACCGTCCCGTCCTCCGCAACAACCTCCACCACGACCTCCTCCTCCTCCGCCTTCTTCGCCTTGGTGCGCTTCTCGACCTTGAATTTGGCGACGTAGAACCCGTCCATGTTGTGCACATGCGGGTAGAACCGGCGCGTGAGCGCGAGGCTCGGGCTGAACGTCTTGCCACGGAACTTGGTGAAGCCCTCGCGCCCGAACGCGAGCCCCGTGTCGACGAGCTTGACGTTCGGCCGCTTGCGCAGCGCGTAGTCGACGACCGCCTCGTTCTCATCGACCATCACGGAGCACGTCGAGTACACGATGTACCCGCCCGTCTTGGACTCGGGGCTCACGCTGTCGATCGCGCAGAGGATGAGTTGCTTCTGCAGGTGCGAGAGTAGGGTAAAGTCGCGCTCGGACTGCGGCGCGTCAGCGCGCAGGACAGGGGGGCTAGGGAATGGCTCACCTTGTTGATCTTGACGCTTGCGTCCTTGCTGATGACGCCGGTGCCACTGCACGGCGCGTCCAGCAGCACGCGGTCAAAGCCGCCCATCACCTTGGGGAACTCGCGCCCGTCGTACGAGCACACCACGACATTCTTGCACCCGAGGCGGTGCACGTTCGCGGTGAGGCTCTTCGTCCGCGCCTTGTTCGCGTCGTTGGCGAAGACCACGCCCGTGTTCTGCAGCAGCGCGGCGATGTGCGTCGTTTTGCCGCCCGGCGCGGAGGCCATGTCCAATACGCGCTCATTGGGCTGCGGCGACAGCGCGATGACGGGGAGGAACGACGAAGCGGCCTGAAGCATGTAATGGCCAGCCAGATACTCTGGCGTCGCGCCTAAAATCATAGTCGAAGTGTAAGTATACGAGAATATCTTGAAACATAAAAACATACCGATTGGAACGCTGCTCTCAAAGACTTGGAGGCCGACGTTAGTCCACTTGCCAATTGGCTCCAAGTTGACGCCGCGGTTGACTAGCGCCTGTGCCAGATCGCGGCGCCGAGTACGGAGGGTGTTGGTCCGGATTGTAACAGGCCGCGGAACCTCGTTCGCCTCGAAAAATTCCAGGGCCTTCGGAAATGTCAGCGCGGGCCGTCCAACAAGGTGCTGCGGCTGACCTCCGCCACGGGAAAGAGCAGGAATAGCTTTTCCGCAAGGAAGTCGTTGTAGCCATAATAGCTGGATACGTCGGAAACAAGCTGTTCAATATAGTCGGATCGTGAGCTAGGAGGCAAGAACGTTAATTCGGAGCGCGACGAGACTCGGACTGGAAAGCTCACCGGCCCTCCTCCGCTAAGCGCTTGAATTTTGCCAGTACCCGCACGCACTCCCGCATACGCCGCTGCACGAGATGCACGTCGGGCACACTCAGCTTTTCCTCCTCCTTCTCTGCCGCCGTCGGCAGCCGGAACGGCTCTGCGTCGATGTCGCCATTAGCGTCCTCCTGGCCTTCCATATCGACGTCGTCGTCGTCATCATCGCTGGCAACCGCGTCCTGGTACTCCTCGATATCGAGCTCGGCCTCGGCCGCGGCCTTTGCGTCCAACGCCCGTGAACGCGCCTCCATATTGGCCATGGTCGTGGGGCCATTTTCGTCGTCGTCGTCGTCGTCCGAGGCAGACTCGGACGACTCATCTGAGCCGGTCGGGACGATGTTTCCCGGTGTCTCGCTCTGCTTCGACTTGCGTCCGCGCAGACGCGGCGCCGGCTCATCCTCTTCTGCGTCCGAGCCAAAATCGAATTCCTGCACGGGGCCGCGCAGCATGTCGCTAGAATAGTATTATATATATATTAGGTCGAGAGTGGGTAATCACATACTCGTCCGAGTCGCCCACCAGGCTATCCAGGTCTCCGCTGCAGAATGCGCATTAATATCGGCCGTCCGGGCCAGAATTTGGGACGCACATGGCTCCCTCGTCTTGGACGCCTTCCCAGCCATCGCTGGAGTTTGCATCATCGGCGAATTTAACGCGGGGACCCGTCTTTGAAGATTTTAGCTTGGAGTCCTTGCTTTTCTTGGCCGGGCGAGGCTTGTCGTCGTCTGCAGCGGCATCTGCCTTGCGCTTGCCGAGCTTCTTTGGAGAGGTGTAGGTCTTCTTGTCAAGAGGCTCCGGCGGGGCTTGCTTGTTCTTTGCGCGGCGACCCATAGTTTGAAGAGTCCAATTTGGAGAAGAAGAAAAAGTTGTAATTGATCGGATGTTGTACATGTTACTACCACACGCTCGCCCCTATGCCGGCTTCACCCAATCCGCAGACCCAATGCTGCAGCAAGTCAGCGCGCACAGTACACCATACAGCAACCCACCCACCCAAGCCCGCAATGAATGATGCCCGCGGCTGGAAATCCTGCCGTCAGGAAGTCCACCAGCCATCTCCAGGCCGAGTAGATGGTCGGCGTCGCCTTTGAGCCAGTCTTGGGGTCCGTGGTGTAGAACAGGTTTTGGAAGCGCGTGCCCATACTGTCCCAGTCGACCTTGAGCACTCCAAACGACCCAAAGTACTGAGGCGTGTTAGTCAACTGGGTCGCGCAGAGGATAAGGCCTGACCTGAAGCAGCACAAACACGCCGCCCAGGAAGAACGCGACTGCCTTGGCCCCCTTTTTGATAAATACTCCAGCGCATATCCCGGTCACAGTCCCGAAAGACAGCTCGTATACGTTCACAGACGATGCGGGCGGTGGCCCCATCTCAGCCTCGTCATCGGGTATTTGGGGCGGCGCGGTGACTGGGGAAGCCGGGCGCGAGCCTGCAAAGAGTCTTCATTTCTAGTCGAGGAAAGCGTGTCGCGGCATACCTTCACAGTGGATGGTCGGTCTCGCGGCGACGGAGAGCCCCAGACCGAGGCCAACGGCGCCGATGGCCTTCAAGACGGAGAAGCGGGTGGTTTGAGCGCTGCGGACGGGGAGCTGCCATCGCAGGGCGGAGCTAGGGAAATAGAAGCGGCGTGAATGGAGGATGCTCGAGGCAAAGACGCTCTTGCTGCAGAACCCGGCGCGTAGGCTGAGCATCGCGGTTAAAGTCAGAGGCGAATGTGATTGCACGTGCGTTTATAGTCTCTCTCTAATTACGCCCACCTCGATGCTGTATTCACCATAAAGTGTGCCGCGGTCAAGCTACAAGGCAAGGAAATCGACACTGCGAAATGAGCCACGCAGAACAAGAGCCATTGCTTGCCCAGCAATCTCCTCCCTCGCGCCGTGAGCGCACTGCACACTTCCTAGAGACCCCGTTCCTCCACAAGTTCGTTATCTTCCTCGTGAGTCTTCCCCCACCCACCCCGCTTGTCTCACGCGCGCCGCAGATCACCGTCGGCGCGTCTCTGCACACCAGCTCCTCCCCCCACTAACACCCCTCTAGATGCCAGCTGCGTCCTCGCCGACCTAGGCTACGCCTTCCTCCATGAGAGCTGCACGCCTCCTGCCGGCCCCGGCGCACCCCTCTGGCTTAGTGTCCTTTCGCACATCTCCCTCGGGATCACCGCCTTCTTCCTCCTCGAAATACCCCTCACTCTCTGGGCCCTGGGCCCGCGGTTCTACAACCCCTTCGGCACCGTCCCGCACGGCGCTCTCCACGCGTTCGATGCCTTTATCATCGTCACCACGTTCGTGCTCGAAGTCGTGCTCAAGGGGCGGGAGCAGGAGCTCGCCGGCTTGCTCATCATTTTGCGGCTATGGCGTCTCGTCAAGCTCGTGGGCGGTGAGCACCCCAGCCAGATCTACATGTTCCCAATCTCAATCATCCCCCTAGGTGTCTCCGTCGGCGTTGGCGAACTCGGCGAGCAGGATGCAATTCGGGCCGCAGACGCTGAAGAGCAGGTCGAAGCACTGAAGAAAGAAAACTGCAGACCTGAGAGCACGACTCGAGGCTGCGGGTTTACATTGATGATTTAAGGTAGAGCTAAGTAAAATAGTGGTTGCTAACGCTACATGTTGTTCGTCGATTCCATTCGTGATTCGTGAATGTCAGGTCGGGTCATCAAGGCTCTCCAGTGAACGCTGTCCGCGCGGACCCACGTCGACCACCGGGGGAGCGGGATCGGCTTGTCGTGGTCATCGACGCGCTGTGGGAACGGCGTCGCGCCCTTGCCGCGGATCACCTGCGACTCGCGGAACCGCTCGATGAACCGCGAGCCGGCGGACCTGCTCTTGGCCTCAACGCGGAGGGGCAACGGCGGCAGCGCGGCGTTCAGTTTCGCGGCGTCCGCCTCGGTCTTTACTGGCAGCGTGAACGGCTCGTCAACCCCACGGCGGATGTTCTGCGCCCACTGGCGCCTTCTCCGACGCCGGCGCCGGCATTCCGAACTGTTGGCTCGAGTTAAAGCGCTGCTTGCGGGCGGCGGACGACTCTATGTCGCCGAGGTACCGCGTCCACGAGTCGTTCTCGAGGTTGTCGGCGTTGAGCTTGCGGTGCACGAACCAGTCCACCGACCCCGCCGCCGCCGACCAGATTTCGGGGTACATTGGCTTGTGCGCCATGACCACTCCGATTAGAACCGCGGCATAGATCAAGGCTGGATGAACATTATTAGCTTGGAAATAATGTTTGGGCAAGGAATACGTGCCGACAACGGTGGTGGTCCATGCCACGGGAACGAGGAAGGAATGAGACGTAGAGATGGCCGATGCTAGTCAGTGCAAGTCATTAGACAAAAAATCGAGACGACCTGCTGCATCAGCGTACCACTTCCTGACGGCGGGAGATCGACAGTCGCGCCGATAGTTGCGCCTGTAAAAAGCTCAGCGGGGGTCGGCGAACAAGCCACACCACGCACCCAGCTGGAAAACGAGGAGCGTGATAGTCCAGCCGCACTCAAACTTGAGGGACCCGATGAGTGGCAAGGGGACCTTGAGGCACGACACAATGGGGCCGCTACGGGTCGTTCAGTTTAGTTTGGGAAACAAATCACTGAGTGGGGGAACGTACAGCAAGGCGAGGATGAAGAAGGCTAGGCTCGTGAGGATAAGACACAGCGCGGCCGCAGGCACTGGGTGGCAATTAGCATCCGCACGCGCAGACCTGTCCGCGCACTGGTACTTACACGGTTCGCCCGCCGCGTGCGCGCTGTTCACGTTCCACGCCGCCGCGATGAGAACGAGGAGGTTCAGGTGCGCCTGGAGGGCTGTTTTGCGTCAGCACGGGCACGACGCGTCCAATATCGGCAAGACGCACAGAGGGAAATGATCCGCGCTGTGGTGAATAGGTTGTGGATCATTTGATTTGAGGTCGTACAAGATAATATTCAAGAGGAGGGCGTTGGAAATATGGCAAGAGACGTAGCGTGCCCACCGGTGGCAGCAAAGGGCGGAACAGGGCAGCCGGCTGCCTCTTTATAGGGTGCCCGGCTCATTGTTCTCAGACAATGGGTCATTACGGCACCTCGAGAAGAAGGGCAAACCACAAAAGAGAGATCAATCTAGCGGCGCACAAGCACGTACAAGCATTCGCGCGGGCAATTGGCGCATCGCAAAAGAGCGGAGTGGGTGATCGAGAGCCGAGGTCGAAGTAGACCGCCATGTTCCAAAAAAGGCGAGTTATTTTATTTACCGTCATATGTCGATGCGAAAGATGTTACATGTACATGCAAGTAAAGTACAAATAGAAATACATGGTATTTCCTGCTGCTAGAGCCAGAAAAAAAAGTGCGCTTTCAAGTCTGCCGCTCGCGGTCCCTGCGCGTGGTCGTCAATGATAAATCAAGGGGGGGCGGCCGTGGGGCCAGCCCACCAGCCCGAGCTGGCGTGCGTGGTCCCATCGGGCGTGAAAGCCCCGCCGCAGGCCCCTCCCCAAGCGCGGTCGTAGGAGGGAGTTTGCGTTTTATCCGCAGCGGTGCGTCCACACGCGGCCAATCGCCCAGTGGCGGGGGCGCCGGGCTCGCGTGGCCAATCCGCTGTGTCTGTGCAGGAGGGGGCGGGGACACGTATGCCGAGGATAGGAACTGCGGATACAGCGCGACGGCGGCTTGGACGGTGCCGGCAGTGCTAGGGTTCCGGTGAAGATGATCTGCAGGAGACGCGACTGGACTCGAGGGCGCAGGGGGGCCAGGCGCGTGGGCTGGCGGCTTGAAGTGCTCAATTTGATACTGTGACCCGAGACCAGCAGAACGAAGAGAATAAAGGGCGGAGGGGACGGCGTTTGGTCGCTGAGGCGCGGGGAGAGACTACCTCAGTCATCCTGTCCTTCGTGAACTGGGGCAGTGCCTGCGCGTTTGAGCGCGGTGATGTCAATGGCGGGAAGTCGTGCACTGTGCATTTCCATATTCGCGGCACTGATTCGTTGTTTCGGTGGATGGTGGTGAGAAGGACCAAGAGCACAAGATAAATGAGAACTGACACGATGTCAATATTTGACACAACTGACGCGTCTAAAGGACATCACTCACGGATGAACGTGCACAGCCAAGTGAAGCCCATCAACACCCGGGTGGATGAGCAGCTTCCCGGGGGAGGTTTCGAATCTAGGGTGTAAATGTTGATGGAAAGACGAAATAAAAGGTGGAAAGTTGCATACTTGTGTATTGCTTGCACATATCGTCCGGACCCACAGTACTTAAGATGGCAGCACCAGCTTGAACCCAAAGTTAGCCTCAATCGAGGACGACGAGGAAAGATGGTACCGAGGTCCAAAATGAAAAATACAAAGCTCCACAATATCTCAACCCAAACCCGCGCGTTTCTGCGGACAAGCTCCGCAAAGATTCTGAAGGACACTTAGTTGAAGAACAGCTACTGGCAAGAACTCCGTACATTGTGAAGGTCAAAGCCAAGCCCAGGGCCCCGACCACAACGAGGTATGTATCAATACGAGCTATGCGCGAGAGCCGTCAGCACGGTATAGCGTAGGATTATCAAGACCTACAGTCCCGACCGGGGGGAGATACAAGACTGGCGTTCCACACGGCGACAGAGGCCAAGATGGCATTGCAGACGATGAAGACAGCTAAAAAGTTAACACTAAGCGAGCCTCGAGGCGACCAGTGATCAGAACGAACCAAAGACCCCATATCGTAAAGTAGCCAGAAAATTCATGGTAGCACAAGGACGTCAAGTGAGTGTTGGGACCGGTCGACGGTGCAGCTCTTAAATGCGTGAAGCGGACGAGCTCAGCCCAGACGAAACTGGCGTGTACGCTCTGCTCAAGGAACCAGGGCTCATTTTTGCCACGCTGTCGCACTGTTCCGAACACCGGAGACAGATCGCGGATTTGGTACATCTCCGTTCTGGTAGTATTACACAAAATAGCTTGAAATAAGTATATAAATGTGGGACAGGTGCAGTATAGTATTCTATCCTCCTTTCCGTCATGCAGGAACAGAGATAGCGTTCTTGGAATCGGACTGGCTGCTGGCAAGGAATTCCGTAGAAGCCGGTTTCCTGCCCAAGGGTAAAAGCACCTTCTTCCGGCGGATTCAGCCGGTAAAGCGCTGACATCGGGCTGGGCGGTGAATTAGAGTTGATATCACCCATCTCGATGTCATCAGTCGCAGATCTGGTCAATCGCCTGGCTGATCTCATCGTCGTCTGCATGTGATGTACGTGGGGAAGGAGCTGGGGGCGGCCGCGAAAATGTGGCAAATTTTGGACGCCGGATTGACTGCACTTTCGCTACCTCTGCGGAGGTAGCATCGCGTCCAGGAGTGGCGTTTAGGAAATCCAAAACGTACGACTGCACATCATGAGAGGAATCCAAAGACAGATGGCGGACGAGATCCAGCAGAGCCCCGGATAGTCGTTGATGAGAGGTTTGGGATCGTTCTGCGGGAGATGGTAGTATGAGACGCGTGATCGTCTTCGCTACAGTACAGGACGAACCTGATGCAACTCGCGCGAGTCTAGCAATACCAATCCGAACGCCAACAACGCGATCGTCAGCCAGCAGGAAGACTGCAGACCATAGACCGTCCTCGGAGGTGATAAAGGACTTGTCATCCGGTGCGTTGATTAGGAGAGCTTGTAAACACGCAACGAACCTGCAAAAGAGTTTCACGTCGATCCCAATGAGAAGCAGAATACCTACGTCATGCGTTGCCGATATGTTTCCGACTGAGATAGCTGTCGGATGTCTTCGCGCAGGTCTGCAAGGACAGCTCCCTCATCCGCAAACATACTCCAGAGGTGTGGAAGCTGCGCAATTCTGAGCTCGAGACCACGACTGATTGCCAAAAAATACTCACAGCCGTTATAGCAGCCTCGCGGACAGCAGCTACCCCGTCTTCGAGAGCCATCCTCAACAGGGTTCTGAGAACACCGGAAATTTCGCGTCCCACCAACTGGGCAAGCCCAGTTAGTGCTTTTGCGATGATTTTCCGCTCTCTCCACCCCCTAAAGATGCCCTCTTGCCAACCAGTCAGCAATCCGCCAACGACCTGCTATTCTTGGCGCATGGCCGAGGGCTGCCACGAACACTTCGCCACACTCCAGCAGTTTCTCCCTTACCTCTCCCTCGTTCGACCGCAAGGCGTCCCACCAAACACCCATTAAGGTCTCGCTCCGCGTTCTCCTCGCCGACGATCTTGGCCAGCTCTCCCAAGCTCGCAGCAAGCGATCGCCTGACGGCCACCTCTCTATTATCAGCGATCTCTAGATACGCTTCCCTCAGCTCATCCCAGCGATTCCGCCCAAGTGTCAACGCCACGGCAGGATAGTTGAATGCGCATATCAACGGGCGAGCAGGGTCCGTATAAAAAGACGTCAGAGGACTGTCCATCCTAGATGCAGCGGCCCGTTTCGGTGTAGGACGCCCAAATAACGAACTCAGTACTTGATCTCGATCCTGCGCTGCTTGTTGGCCGTCACGAACCCGCCTATCCTCTCTCCGACCCAAGAATAGTTGGACGAGCTCTTCTGGTGGACCGTCGATATCCTCATGGAAGGTGAATAAGACCTCGCCCAAAGACTCGAGAGCGCCAGATCGAACGGGTTGTGACTCGTCAATAGAGAGGGGCAATATTGTGTCCAACGCAAGAGCTCTCCGTTGCATCGGTGGCAGTCGCGCAAGTATTGCGGGAAGGGCGAACAAGGCAGAATGCCTTACATGCCATTGGGAGTCTCGGCGCAGAGTGTTAAACAAGGGGATCTTTTGGGCAGGTTAGACAGCTCGGCGATGCGAGACAATTGAATGGCCTACGAGGGAACAGACAACAACCTCATCCGGAACGACCTTCGCAAGTGCGCCGAGAGCGTAGGAGGCCTCTCGCCGGACCCAATACACAGGGTCATGACCGACACGCTCGACCTCTTTTACGAATGCATACTTGGTGTTATCATCGAGGCACCCTGCTTGTGGTCAGCGCTGTACGCGACGTGCACAAAGGATGCCTACCGTTAGCAGCGACAGCTGCCATTAAACTCATGCTCGAGAGTCTTCCCACAGACGCCTGGTCCCCTTCTCCCTCGTCTGTCCCCTCCGTACCATGTTCGTCTGTCCCGGCATCGCTGGAGGCGCCAGACATTTGGAACATATTTCGTAGGGGTGAGTTCGGATTAGAACTGGACGGGTTTTCAGTTCGAGGGGACCCTTGCGCTAATGGGACGGTGGAGTTCCGGGAGGCTGAGAGCTCATCACCCAACAGCGGTTGTCCAATTTCCGATCGCAGGGCCGAATTGGCAAAGGAAAAATCCTTCGCATTTGAGGGGAGAGCAGACACCGCGGCACGGGATTCCGGGGCAATGGAAGGAGAGGAGGAAGATGAAGAAGTGTCAGTTGCGGAGGAAGGCGTCGACGAATTGGAACTGCCGGGTGACGGGATGGAATAGGGAGGCAAAACCGGAAAATAAGGGTTCACGGCGTCGGTAGTTGGTAAAACCTCGTCAGGCTTCTCCGGTTCTTGGGGAGAGACGAGGCCATCTTCACCGCCGGCTTCCTCTTCCACGTTTGCGAATTGAACCGCACCTTGGCCTGAATGCCGCTTCCAGTTATCTTCGGCGTGTTCTTTGCTGACGTAGTTCTCAAACAAGTCGACGTCATCGTCAGCATCCACGTCCAGCCTTCCCATGCCGATAACGACCTGCTGTAAGAGTTCTTGCTCAAACATCAGCCTCTCCTCTGGCCCAAAGAGGCCGACCGGAATATCCTCGATGGGGTCTTCTTCTTCCTCAGAGTCGGAATCGGCCAAAGGGAATGGGGAGGGAAAAGTGGATCCGGATTCTCGTTGGTCGAGCTTCCTCATCCTGGAGAGAATATTCACAACCACGTATCGTGCGGCCCCACCCACTTTGCTATTTGGACTGAGCAAGAGGGTGCCTAAAATGGGCGTAAATGCCTGCACAGATATCGTGCTTGTAGATGATGAATACACAGTTTCTTCTACGCCCAAATCATCTGGGATGACCTGACAGTGCTGGGGGATACTCAGAATGGCATTCCGAGATTTACGGCAATACCTACAGTGAAAAACCACCAGATGACGGGTACGAGTTCCGCGACAAGAGCCTCTTTGACCTTTTCATCTGTCAAACTCAATGTAAACAGCGGGGAAAATAGGGTGGTTGTGCGCTTACCCTCATCCATCGCTAGACATGGGACGAGAGGAAGAACGTATTCTATGGCCTCTTGTGGAGTAACCTGCTGGAGAAACGAAGGGAGCGCGTGCACGATGTACAGCCTGTGAAAAACAGATTGACTTCGTGCGAAGAGATATATTTTCTCGAGCGCGCTCAAACCCTCGTCGTCAACGAGATCTATGGGTATCTCGCCCGTGGGGAAAGCTTCTTCGACCTGGAGGTCGGGATTGGTATTATTGGGCGCTCCCGGCGGGATCGCGATGTGGAGATTAGCAATGGAGAGGTCGCTAGCGCGCTGCTGAGCTGCAGCGTACGACGGGACCTCGATGAGGGGGGAGGTGATCGGGGTCGAGGGCGCTGTGTGATACATCTCGAGTGCTGGAGAGTACATTGGGCTTGCAAAAGGATCATCCAGCACACGTGACGGAGAAGAAGAAGGTATAGAAGAGGGATTGAACATGGGCGGGGGCATGGCAATATACTGGGGAGGCGACTGGCCTCCGCCTGTGTTAGTCGGCGCACGGCGAGAATGCTCGTCCGAGCTCTGGGTGGATGGGGTGAAAATAGACGCTAGAATGCCCATGTTAGTGAGAGAGAAAGACAAGATCAGATACAAACTTTTCATTGCAGGGCCGTGGAACACGAGCAAACGGGGCGACAGAATGACGCAAGATCAGAGTTGGATGCCGGGGCGAATTACGGGATTCTGTGGACATAAAAAAGTAGGGAGACCGCAAACGAAGCAGCAGAGAGCAGGAGGCCGAATAGAACGGGGCCAGCGGGGAACTGGAGTGGAGTGGAGCGGGCACGTCCTTCAAGGAAACACCCGGGCAAGGATCGCGAGCAGGCGAGAATTGAGGAGATTATAGCATGGATAACGGGACGTGGATGATGGGCCAGTATAGATTCCGAGAAGCAGCGTCGAGGATGTAAGAGACAGGATATCCGAATCGTTGAACTGGGCTTTGTTTGGCCACATGACATCATTCCTTTGCTCTCTCTACGCAACCTAATTGTCAATCAAGATTCTACATTTATCTATCTAACTCTTCCTGTCCCCCGTTTCTACGTCTGCGTTGGAGCCTTCAAAATGCAGTCTAGGCTTTCTGCGAAGTAACGAATATTGTGGGTATTGAGGCCCGCCATCGAGATTCGTCCGTTCGCCGTCAAGTAGACGTGGGCCTCGTTGATCAGCGCCTTGCTTTGTGTAGGATTGATACCCGTGAAACTGCACAAACATAAGCACTTGCGCATCAGCCAGACGTCTCTTTACCTGAACATCCCAATCTGGTTCATAATATGATCCCAGTTCCCCGGAGTGTGCAGCTCCTCCGTCAGCAGACGGAATAGCTCCTTGCGCATATCAATGATACGTCCCGCCATCGTCCGGATGTCCCGCTTCCATGCCTCAAACATGCTCGGGTTGTTCAGGATCATCGACACCTGCAACGCCGTTAGAGATGCTCCGGGACTCCCATCGTACAATACTTGCAATGCGCGCTCCGTGTGTCGGCGGGTTGCTGATCTCGCTGCGCTGCAACACCGACAGCTGGCTCTTCACCTTGGCCGACGTCTCTTTGGTCGGCGACACGACGTGAAGCGCTCCAACACGCTCGCCATACAGCCCGGCATTCTTTGCGAAACTCTGAAACCATCATTGAATACGTCGACATGCGTCGCGGAGATACACAAGCTCACCTGGCAGACTAGCAGCGCCACGCCCTGCTCCACAAAAAAGCGCACAGCCCATGCATCCTTGTCCAAGTCCCCGCTCGCAAAGCCCTGGTACGCGCAATCCAGAAAGGCGTAGTGCCCTTTAACGACCATCACCTCTGCAATCGTCTTCCACTGCTCGGGCGTTGGGTCCACGCCGGTGGGATTGTGGGCGCACGCATGCAGCAAAAACACAGAACGGTCGGGAGCCGTCTTCAACGTGTTGACAAAGCCAGTAAAGTCAAGACCGATGGTCTTGGGGTCGTAATATGGATAGTCCACTGGCTCGATTCCAACGTTTTTGAAGATCGCGTGGTGATTAGCTGTGGAAAACCGAAATTAACGCCGACGGAACAAATACAGCAGCCAGCGCGGACGCACCCCAGGTCGGATTACTCAACCACACCTTCTTCTCGGCGGTGCCCCATTGGTAGAATTTTGATAGAAACAATGCACCGAGATGGTTCGCGCCGGTTCCGGAGATGGTCTGGACACTTGCGACCCGGCCCTCGGCGAGAGCAGGGGATGCTTCCCCTAGAATGAGCTTGGCTGCGGCAGCAGTGAATTCAGGAAGTCCAGTAATTGGGAGATATTCGTGGTCGAGCGTCTCGTCGCTCAGGAGAATGCGGGTGGCCTGTCTCGGTTCAATCTTGAATATCTAAATGGACGGCGATGCACACACCTCCTTCACCACAGGAAGGATCCAAGGCTTGTTGTCATCGTCGCGGTACGCACCGACCCCTAGATTGATTTTCTTGTCGAACGTATCCTCCTTGTACGCAGCGGTGAGCTGGAAGATACTGAAAATACCCCGTCGACATATTTGTCCAGATTAAAAGCCGCGTGTGCTTACCTATCAGGCGGCGCGAGGGGCACGCTCTGCCATTGCTCTGGATTAAATCGGTAAATCGAGCGAAATTTCTGAGCAACAACAGGAGCCTGCCTGCGGTGTTTCCAGCCATATGGTCTGCCAGTTGCTTAATTCTGTTCGCCATGATGAATCAGATTAGGCACAAGGGATGATGTGGATAAAGGGGAAGGTCGCAGATGAGACAGGGAAAGGGAACAGCGCAACACGGAAACGGGTGGGGTTTATAAATGGGCAGAGGATCTCATGCCAGAGCTCACATACCTCCGCGGTAGAATCAGGTGCTAGTAGAGGAAAAGTGGGGTTTGTCGGAACGGGACGGTGTTACGTACGTCACAATCCCCTTTGGGTGGGGCTTGCTTATCCTCGGTCGTGTATGGAGAGCGCGATGGTATTAAATAATATAGTGTCTTATACAATAGCCCGATGGTGTATGAAGCGAGTCCGTAGGAGTAGGAATGGTGCCAAAGGCTATGCAGGAATTATGGGCAGGGAGAGGTCGTAACAGGTGTAGTGGGACGTGAACGTGGAAGTGGACGTGGAGGTGGAGGTGGAGGGAGGGTGGGTGGGGTGGTCGTCAGGCGGTGGCCATCTTGCTCGCTACTGTCCTCTCAGCCTCCAACTTCGACTTGTTGCGGTCGAAGGCCTGCTGCCTGCAGTCCTCGAGGTTGTTGCACGAGTGGTGTTCGGGCATTCGGTGCTGCGCAAACAGTTAGTCGTACTCCAGGACGTTGAGTGATACATGCTACTTACATCCCCGCAGAACTGCGCTCGGCAAAGCGCACATTGCCCGACTATGCGCAGGGCCGCAGAGTTGCATTGGGCGTCGGTGTCGACCTGAAATTGACAACGCTTCTTAGCAGGCATGGTGATTATGAGGCTGGGTCTACCCAGGGTGGATTAGTGGCTGCAGGACTGGCGGCAGGGGATACGCACGACGACGGGTTGTAGATGAGATGAAAGTGGAAGGAGAGAGGGACGCGTAAGCCGCGGTCAGTACTGATCTTGCGTAATACAATTTGCATCCGTTCTAGCACCTTCCAAATCCGACATCCGAAACACACGGCAACGGAAAAGGGGGAATGGCCCGACAATAAGATAAAGAACTCGAAACGATTGTGATTAAAGGCCCAGGTATGATTGAGAGGTAAAGAGAGGTATGCATGCCGAAATAAATAGATAGGTAAGAACAGTCCGGTAGATAGGTAATCAGATAGGTCAATTGCTCTTCGGCTTGTTGCCGACCTGCTGCTTGACCACCACAGCGACCACAACAGCGACAATGATGAGGAGAATGAGACAGATGAAGAAACAGATCCACCGCTTTTTGCGTGCCGCACGCGCCGACTCCACAGCCTTCTCGGTGTATCCGAGACTGCGTGCGGGGTTAGTGGAGGTAGAACACAAGGAGCACCGACATACCCGACTTCCGTGTCTTTTTCGACTCCGGCAGCTTGGGTTTCGATAACCTGGATTGTTTCATCTTGTTGTTCGACAAGAACGCTCATCTATTTGGGACAATTTAGCCATGAAGATTGAGCGGCAGACAAAGACGGACGTCGTTAAATAGCTGAGCCAGCTCCCCAAGGGTTTTCTCTATCCGCTTGATGTCTTCGTGCCGTTCTTGTACTTCCCTGTAAGCCGCTCTTGACTCTCCATATCGGGTAGAGTTCATTAACTAAATCAAGTCAGCGAGGGAAAATAAGGAGGCCGCCCAAACATACAGCTTGGCTGAAAATTTGGCCGTTATTTTCATCGTTGACCACAGCTCGGACCTCCTCAGGCGAGGCATCGGGTTTCACTGTCTTGATTTTAGGCGCCGTACCGACAAACCTATGAGTAACATACCTATTTTGAACTGTCTTTCCATCCGCTGCTTGTATTTCGAGCGGTACTGCTGTTCAACAGTTTGGTAATTCTGAATCGCCTCCACGAACTTGGACTTGACCAAAGCCGTCTACATAATACGGGTGAGTCCATAATTATTGAAGCTCGTGAGACCCGTACCTGTTGTTTACGGATTTGGCCATCACGGCCTGAACCACCCTGCTTTTCCAACGCTTTGATCCGACGTTTCAGAGTGGCGCTAAGGGCGCTGGTGTCTTCAATGAGCTCATCGAGTTGAGCAGCATTGCGTTGCGCAGCAGCGTCGTCAGTGTTGTTGAGGGAGCGCGAATGAAGGTCGCTAATGCGTGCAACGTTGTCGTTAAAAGTCCTGAGACTGTCTTGGAGGGAGGAAATCTAGGGGATGGTTGGCTGAAGACAATACGGGTACGAGAAATGGCTTGCCTCGGTGTAGAAAGCAGACATGTTATCACCTCCGCCTCCGCCAGGCGCGCTAAGCTGCACTGAGCTATCCTTGACATCCGACATTTCGTATGCGCGGTCATCCTGTTGGGCGTAGGGGTTCTGCTGCCTGCGAGATTGGTAACCTCCGCCTCCGCCTCCACCGCCGCCTCCGCCTCCGCCGTATCCGCCTCCGCCTCCGCCTCCGCCTCCGCCTCCGCCTCCAGACGCCTGCGTCGGGTAGGAGTTGCTGCATCATATTAGACGACGAAGAACTAGGACCCGGAGAACATACGAGCTAGGATTGTTCCCTCCTTGTTGAGCCTGGACGAAAACGTTATAGGGACTCTCTGAGGTGTCGCAGAATGCTCACCCTCATGGCTGCCAATCTGTCTCTGGCCATTGTGGAAGTAAAATTAAAGAGAAAGGCTTAAGAGGGTGATAGAGGCTTTAGTATTCGTAAGGGTGGGGGAGTCTGGGGGCAGGCGTAAAGGCGGGAGGAATAGAATGGGGCGAGGAGGCTGTGGAGCAATATGCAAGTCACGCAATTGTATCAACGATCACAGATGGCTGTGACCAAAAATCCCACACATCCATCGTTCCGGTCGCCTAGACTCTATTACAAGCTATTTATTTAGAACCTCGCGCAGCACCGATACTTGTCTCTCTATCATCTTTTTACTGGTTCCGCCAATAGCTTCCCGTCGTTCCACGCTGGCTTCGAAGTCGAAGACGGCATGTATGTCGTCCGAGAAATTTTCATTCAGACTTTTGAAGTCCGCGAGGGTTAGCTCGTTGAGTTGGCATTGCCGAGACTCGGCGAGAGCAACAGCCCTACCCGAGACATGGTGTGTCTCGCGGAATGGGATCTGCCCAATCAAATTGAGGAATCAATCCACAGAGCTAAAAAGAGCACGTACTCCTTTGCGAACCAGATAGTCGGCCAGATCAGTGGCGAGAACATCCATCGTCAAGGCCTTGTACATTTTATCCGCATGTACCTGGTTCAAGTTGTTTATTAATCTAGGCAGAGCAGGATAAGAGTCACTGACATCCATGGTCGCAATCACACCCTCTGCGATCTTCAAGGACGCTGATACGTTGTCGACAGAGTCGAACAATGGCTCCTTGTCCTCTTGCAGATCTTTATTGTAGGTTGACGGCAATCCCTTGAGTGTCATTAAGAAACCAGTCATCTGCATGTATTGTAAGGACAACAACAGACCCGACGGGGCGGAAAATCGACTTGCGTTACCAAATATGCGTCCCGATTTGCCTCTGAGGAGTTCTAATGAATCCGGGTTTTTCTTTTGGGGCATGATGCTTGAACCGGTGCTACAAGGGCAGGTAAGGGCGGTTGAGCATAATATATAATACGAACGGACCTATACGCATCACTCAGAGTTACGAACCCAAATTCAGCGGTGGAATATATAATAAAGTCCTCTGCCATCCGGCTTATGTGCGTCATGGTCAAGCTGGACCACATGAGGAATTCCACGATGAAATCACGGTCGCCAACTCCCCACATACTATTCTCCGCAATGGAAGCGAAGCCCAACTCTTTAGCGAGGAATTCTCGGTCGACCGCAAAGGGATTCCCAGCCAGAGCTCCTGAGCCCAAGGGCAGAACGGAGATGCGAGGAATGAGTTGCTGTAGACGCTCAAGGTCATATCGGAAGGACATGGCATGTGAAAGAAGGAGGTGGGACCATCGGATTGGCTGACCCCGCTGCAAGTACCGTTATTAAAATGCCAACCAGACATGTGCCACGAACCTGTAGGTGTGTGTATCCTGGAAGTAAAATATCCTTTTCTTTCTCTGCCCTGTCGACAATAACATGTAGGAGACCCTTGACGCTCTGTTCGATATCTTGGACTTGATCGAGGAGCCATAGTCGCATGTCAGTCGCGACCTGGTCATTGCGCGACCGCCCGGTGTGCAGTTTTCCTCCGAGAGGACCTATGAGTTCGCTCAATCTACGTTCGTTTGCTGTATGGATGTCCTCATCGTCTTCCTGTGCTTGGAACTGCAGAAATATTACGTTTTTGGAGATTGAGTCAAGGTAAAGGGATGGCGTACGACTCCGTCTTCCCATTCCTTTCCAACCACTGTCAACCCATTCGTAATTTTGGTCTCCTCCTCCTTCGTCAAGATTCCGACCAAGGTCAAACTTTTCGCGTACGCGATGGAGCCTTTTATATCGGCAGCGTGCATCCGCTGGTCATACTTTAAAGACTGGTTGAAGGCGTGCATCCTAAACTGTGTCAGTCGGGACCAAGTGTAATCTGGAGATGGCTACAATGGATCCGTTTTTCCAGTGAACCTGCCCCCCCATAGTTTCTGCTTAGTAGGCTGTTCACTTGCCATAGGGAATCGAGAAGGAAATTTTGAGTGTGACTCGACGCGCAGGTCACACACGTCAGTCGGACTCGTCGGCCGAAACTCAAGTGGAGAGTGCAAGGCAAACGCATTCATAGCACTCTACACCGGAATTCTAAATGTACGTTACATACATGAGGTTGTGTACGGTATTATGAATAATTTATACGGTGTGGTTTCATTGCGGTACAGTTCCGGCCGAGTCCGATTCATCCATTCAGCGAGATTTGGGATGTAAAGCGTTGAGGGCATAGAAAGAAAGACAGGCAAGGGTTCCAGCGCCAGCATAGATGCGCAAGCGTATTTCCATCGGGTTGAGGGTGAGGAAAGGATACGCGACTGTAGATGGAAATTGAGCAGAGGGACAACAACGGGCACGCGCTTCATAGACGCACAGGTTCCGTTTTTACTTGCGCAATGTTCCACCCACCAGCCATACCACAAGGTGCAAACGAGTGTGATCGCGGGCGCAACGTATTTGATCACCGTAGTTCCATATCTGCGTTCGAAAATCATGAAATCTGCCAATAATGCGATACATGGCGCTGCGTGCAACGCAAGATCGATTCTCAATGGTATCCCTATAGGGGCGGACTCTTCAGGCATGGCCCGAAGAATAAGGTGGGGGAAGGTCAACAATAGGGTCCAGTAGATTGAAGACACAATTGTGGCGATTGGCATTGCAGCAATGAGCAGTGCCCGTTTGGTGGCCCTGATCCCTGTGGCCCCACATATCAGTCCCTTCGGCTTGCAATTGGGTGGACCCGCACAAACACGTTTAACACACCTTTTATCGAAGGAAAGAAATCCTCGACCAGACCGACGACCTAGAATTCCGTTTAGATATAATTAAGCGTGGGTCTGCAAAGAGACCTCCCATCGTGAGCCACGCTACAGCAAGCCCTTGGATGGTGAGGAATTGGAAGTGGCCTCCATATTGAGAAGTGATCCAGGAGTTGACTGCCAGGCCATGCAAACTGGAATCCTTTTTATATGAGAATGTCAAGTGTTTACTCTGCGCACGTACGCAGTATATCTTGCATGGACGGTCAGTTGATTATGCTGAAGGTTTCGAAAAGACGAACTAACCCATAACTCATTGCACTGATTGCGCAAAGGTGTAACAGGGCACTTGAACTTCGAACCATGGTGAGGAGGGGGGCGTGTAGGCTCGTTACAGGCTTTAAGTATGGAAGTCTAACTCTTGCTAACTCTAAGTTCAAAATGAGGAGGCGGTGCCAGATGCAATCGTTGATCGGCGTCCCCAATAAGCGCGGCCGGCAGGGCCGTCCAGTCATCTCTTGACATGTAATAGTAAACTAGCTTGGTTACATGCGTCTTTGTGCGTCTTTATAATAAACCCTTCCATCCTCGCCACAGAGTTAGACTACAAAAAATGGCGACAATTTGCGTTCCTGCGGAAATCCAGAATGTAAATTCCCAACAAGACGATCCTCGACAGAAACTGCCATCGGGAGTATGATGTGCGGATATAAAAGCATAAAGATATGAAAATATAGTTGTGCCAGGTCAATGGGGCATAAACAACGATTCCAAAATTTCTGCCGGACATTTTGGGCGCCCCAGATCGAAGTTATAATGCTCGGCCTAGAACTTGATGAGTCGGGTGAAATATTTGTTAAAACATACGAACAAGACAGTGAAGGTTGCTCCATATGCAATACCTGTGCCAACACTGTGATGTATTATTATTCGAAAAAATTCTCCAAACCTTTAAGAGACCGTACCTCAGAACCCAGAGGTCCTTTTGCGTTCGAACAGCAACTTCCATCCAGAGAAATGTAAACGCAAGGACCGAAGCCGCTCCAGTGAGAAATGCAGCTCTACTTATGTAGTGTTTTTTCGAAGAAGCGACGTGCGGGACGGATGCAACGATTGGCGAGACAAAATCAGCGATGGGCCCTGTGAGAAGGCGAGTGATGGTATTAGAGATGGCGAGGGTCTTTACTTGCGCCGAAGCGCCGGCACCAGAGGACCCGAGGAGAGTGGTGGATGCGGAAGGAAGTGAGAGCACAATAGTTCCCACGTTTGACATTACCATCTCGCACTACTAGATGTGTCACCGTGGAATATTCAACATTTGGAATACACGCACGGGCCCAAGAATCAAGACCAGCAGCGTAAACAGCACCCAAAAGTAGGGATCTCGAACAAGATCCAACGAAGAGCCTCTCCCGTTATTTCGACTGTGCGGGAGAAGAACAGTTGTCTCGTCCACTTCGGAGGACAAGATAACTGGAGGTGGGTTGCTCGGAATACGCAGATTCATGGCCCCAAATATGTGTACAACACCTGACAATGTCGCCAAAAACACAAGAAAGCCGACAAGATTGAGGTCGTCACTATTAGTGAAGAAGCTTGACGCAATGAAGGACAGAAAGAGTGGTGAAAGCCCGAAGAGGGCCATCACGCTTCCAGCAGCCACTCCAGGATAAGCGGGAAAGCTCCTGGTTGCGGCGAACAGCGATGAGAAATAGCTGTACCGGGGGTTGAATAAATGGGATGTATACAATGGAATGTTACTTACGAGAAAACGGTTGCAAAACCTGCCAAGGCAAATAGTAAGACTAGCAAGTAAACTGAAGCCTGGGATGGTTGATTTTGGTTCTCTAGCATGTGCTGAACTTGGTAAGAAAAGCAACCGAACGCGATCGAAAATAACAGCGATGCAATAAGTGAGCAAAGCCAAGGCCCATGGCTGTCAACAATCTTTCCGACGAGGGGTGTGCATGGATATTGCCCTGCCATGCCTCTGAAAGGATGCTGGCATAAGACGTTGATTTTGCGAAAGCATTTAACTCACGCCAACACGATGGAAGTGAGCTGAGGTTGCGTGAGTTTCACATGCTGCGCCAAAACCGGGGAGAAAAGAGGGAACATGAAGACCCCCCCAGCGCAAAGCCTGATATCGGTCAACTAGTACGCTTGAAAATTGGACTAGAAGAAGACGGACACATTGGCAGCGATTGAACAACACAGAAGGCTTCGGTTGACGTCGACGTTGAGCATATTCGAAATGAGGTAGGACTCGGACAACTCCGGCCAAACAGTTCGCACGTCGGAGTTTGATATTTTAATGTCTTCCGTCCTGACCTCGAAACCCGGCGGTTAAAATGATGGAAAATTAAGGCTGGATTGAATACAAATCTGGAGACAACTGTCTCTTCAGTTTCCTGTTGAAGCTTCCACAACTTCAGAAAGTTCGTTTTGATGACGTAACTACTGGAACCTTATTTTGATGGCTGCGATCGGCCCCGCTCACGTCCTCGCGCGTCTCAGTTGGAAATCCCGAGTTGTATGTACCAGGCGACATGCTTGACACATTGTTGTGGATCGTAGGCAGATGTGGTTACGAGTCTACGTTGAGCATATGCTTTGAACAAAGCCGCACTGCCACTGATTCAATGATGTGACACGCGACAACGCGGCTTTGTGCTTTTGTTCTTACCCTTCATTGTCCTAAAAAAAATGGTTATAACCTGTCAATGGCGCCGAACTTCTCGACACCCCATCTCTCTCTGGCAGAGCGACAGGCTTTCCACCCCTCATGGTTTCCCCCTTATTCTTGAAAACTCGAGCCATCGCTTTCTGTCTTATAATCTTCTTCAGTCTCTTGTGGTTCACATTGTTATGTGTCTTTCTGTTTTATGAGTGGGACACGTCTGATCCTGCAGAGCGTCCGTCCTATATCTTCATACCCTCTAATATGCTCAATTTTTCATAGACCCGATAGTGGCGGTCATGCTGTTGACGGATGCCTTCACCCTGATTCTGCTCCTTATCCTGCTTATCTTACCATTTCGGCCATGGTTGGACGCAGCACGTTTCCTCTTCTTGATGCTGGCCCATACCGGTATCGCCGGCGCATTCACGTTTTGGAATCCTAGTTTCCGCTGCCCGGCATCTAGTGAGCATGCCCTGCACGATGAGTTTCCATTTCTCACATATCGTAGCACCGGATTCGGAAGGTGTCTGCCGTCTCCTCAATTTATACATCCTGGTTGCCAGTTGGGTCATTCCGGTCCTCCGTGCGTGTGCTTTTAGATCATGTCCACTGAAATTCTGACAACTCGCGATCTAGTTATAATGTACGCCACTGGTCTGGCCGTGGCGATGGTACACAGCTCGCCCCAAAATAATGCGCCCATCCTGGAGCGAGAATCAATCTTGCCGATGATGCGACCAGCTTTAGATGGTGCTTCGCGTGCCCTTTCGTACTCGTCCGAGAAGGCGCCATCGACTTCCGAGGAACAACGAAAACATATTTCCGGGCTGTCGAGCAGAACGAACAGTGTGCCTAGTAGTCTCACCAAACTCCCGCCTGCTTTTTTTGTGTAGCCATAGCATAGCAACTCTGTATCAATTTAACATTTTGTACTCACAAGTAATTGCCAAGATTGTCTCTTGGACAATATGGACATCAAGATTTGATAGGATTTGATTGTCCGAGTGACAAAAATGACGCGGGCGTCGTCGTCCGTCGTCCCACGCGTGAACTTAAGCGAGATCACATATGTCACGACAGTCCGCGACCACGATCGCGAACTAAATTTGCCTGCTCTATACCCTGGCCTGTCTGCGCACGACTCACGACTAACATGGCCGGTTCCAGGTGGGATCCTACCTCTGTCAAGGTGCGTGGCTGCCCACAGACATTCTTTTTCGATATTGATCCGCATTCCGCTTCGTAGGCGCTGCTCCGACTTACCAGTCAGCGTTTAGGCCAACTGCAAGAGAAGAAAGACTCCAAGGCATCTATAACGCGCAGGGATATTGCGACCGTACTGCAGCAAGGCAATGTTGGACTAGCTCGAGCAAAGGCGCAAAATTTGATTCAAGAAGATGGTACGACCGTCTCTCTTCTCAAGGGCCAACCAAGCTGACACGGCCAAGTGGCTGGAGATCTACTGGAAATTTTGGAGATGCATGTCGGTGTACTGCTCGAACATTTCACCGAGATCGACCAGCAATATGTGAATAGTCCGGTGGTCCTCGAGGCCGCGTCCAGCATAATTTATGCCGGAGCGGCCCAAACGGATTCGAAAGGTACTTGAAGTTTACTCCTCCCAGAAGCTCTCCCTGACGATTCAGTTAGAACTTTACGCCGTTCGCGATACATTAATTCAGCGCCTGGGCGGAGACTTCGCCCGATCGGCCGTTTCTAACCGTGATAATCACGTATCTCTTCGTGTCAGTAAAACATGAGGTATGAGTCTATTGAGCTAACAACACCCTCAGGTTGTCCACGCTATATCGTCTCCTTCCCCCAGTGCGGCCAATCTCGATATGTATCTCTTGAACATCGCCAAGGCGTACGGAGTGCAATGGATGCCAGAGCCTCGCAGGCAAGACATGTGCGTCCTTACATCGTTCCACTTTTCCTGGTGTCTAACCCGGTTTCCAGTTTAAATTCGCTCTCGGAGATTCTCGCTCCCGAGGCGTCTCCCGTCGTTGATATGCTCATGTTGCGCAAGTTATGTTCACGCGGTATGCATTCGTCGCGGCGGCGATGCTTGGGCTAACATTTGGCAGGCATTCCCGATGAACCGGCGTGGCTTCGGGCTCGCGTGTGGAAGTGCGTCCTGGTCAACGCTATTTACTCGTCGTTTAATCCCTACCTCCAGGTTGTTTCTCGGCACTCTACCGGTCCTCAAGTCGGCATGGGCGCGTGAGGCCCAGCAGCAACGAGACAGTTATTATGTACGCACGCTCCTTTTCGTGTAGACGGGTCAATGACTTTCGTCCAGGATCTCGTGCGACGATTACTTCAACCGTTCTCCGAACTTCCGCCCCCGTCAACTCCTTTGAAACAGCTAGATGCCTCATTGTTTTCTGTTTCAAAACAACTCGATCGAATCCCCATCGGACTTTTCAGTGGTCTCAACGACGAACCAGAGCGTTCAGGTTTATGCCCATTGGAAGAGAGTGCCCCCGATGAAATAAAAATCCCTTATGCCAATAATCTCGACGTTCGACTAAAAGCAATCCAGGATCGGGGCAGCGATGTCCATGCCTCCGCTTCCGCCATTCCCGAGATTCGCCTGGAATCTGAAATGGATGTTACTCCAGAAATATCGGTTTCTGCCCCTGAGAGCTTTTCAGGTCGTCGACAGGGAGTCCCAAAAACTTTGGTTACATCCAAGCCCTACAACTCTGGAGATGCCCATCCGAAACATCTATCAGCATTGTTTCGCATACTGTATTTGCACTCCATGATCAATCCAGGGAATCTTTCGCCTCACATTCCGGCTTTGCTTCTGCCTCTATATCGTGTCCTCAACCAAGAAATTGAGTCTGAAGATCTGGCACATGTTGAAGGTAAATATTGTTCCATGATGCTGTTGCCGCGACTTGCTGAGACTATGCCTTTCAACAGCTGACACGTTTTGGCTCTTCGAGGCGATGATCGGCGAATTCGCTGAGCTGGAAGATGAAGAAGGAGGAAGCATTTGGATGAAAAAGCTGGGGGAACGCCTGGCTTGGGCAGATAGCGAACTCGCAGAGACCTTGGTACGCAGGCGCATGCTCCACATTGCAGAATAGCTCATCCTCAGTCCAGCATGCCAAAGGCTTGGATCCGGCTCTTCCTCATTACTCTTAGTGGGTTGCTCAATCTCGATGCACACACTTCGCTGATATCTGCGCAGCCGTTGGCTTGCACCCTTACTAACGCAAACCTTGCCGTTATCATCCGTCCTCGTGATCTGGGATGCCCTATTCTCTTATTCTATGAGAGAGCGGGATAAAACCCCGAAGCTCGAATACCTCCTCGACATTTGCACAGCGATGTTAATCCGTGCTCGTGCTGCTCTGTTTCGGTGGGTCAGTCGATTCCCCTGACTCGTTTTATCTTGATGTTCTGTAGATTAGGGAAAAGTGGGCGTAGGTCACCAAGCTTGTGGTCCGAGGAGAATACGAGCGTTCCTCCTCCTTCGCCATTGCGTGCCTGGGAATTTGGCGATGCCTTCGTGGAGGGCATGTCATTGCTTCAACTTTATCCCATCGAAGCCGCGGGAGGTATTGACAGGTTACTTCAAACCGCATCCGATCTCTCGCACCGCCGACAAGAGGAGGCAAAGATGACCAAAACCGACCATCTTACGTTTGGTGCCCGCTTGAAAACCACGATGTGGAAAGGGTTCACGAATCAAATGCCATCCCCAGAAGTTTCCCCGCCTGCATCTGAAGACCAGGACGATGACGATCATGCCGAAGATCAAGACACCGAGACAGCGGCCGACGAGCCTTCGTCGGGTCTGACTGCTCGATTAGCTACCACGGTATGGAGGGGCATAACAAACAAAACCTCGATGGAGCCTCCTCCGTCTCCTCTCACTCCCATCTCCCCCATGCCGCCTCCCTCCCCAATACGCTCCCCTTGGCCTTCAAGTAAGGAAGAGGAACCCGAAAGTCAACCAGAGGCTCCGGTGACAGCTACTATTTGGAACTACGCAGAAAAACTGAAGGATTCAGACGCTGCTGCTACTTTCGCCAAAGTCAGCAGCAATTGGCGGGCAAAAGCATTACTGGGTACATGGGGCAGACCAAGTAGTCCGCAGAGCGCGTCGCAGGCACTTCCGTTCAAGCATGAACCACCGGAAGACGGATATGTCCGTCGTACAGAGGACGGACGTCATTCTTCTCTACCACCAATGCATCGCCCCGAAATGTATTCTCCTCCATCTCGTCCTGCCTTCTTCCGCCCACCTCGAGACAGTGTCATTGGTCCGTCTTCTCGACCTTCCTCACCCCCCGCAACTCCGCCGTGGTCTCCACAATCGGAGGGCGGATTCTTGAGTCGGACCAGAAATTTGCAGGATTCATTCGCTGCATTGACCGGGAAGCAGAATCCTCCTCCACCCACTTCGAAAGCGGGACCACGGCCACTGCTTCTTAGTTCCTCTACGCTCATCACTACATCTTCCCGAAATCGACCTGAATCAATTTCGGAACCAGGCCAACTCGCCGATGGTCAGTGGCAGCATGTACCTCGGGGCAAAGGACATAACCTGCAAAGAGACTCGCAGTCGTCTGCGTCATCTTTATCGCCATTAGACGTCGGTCGCGGATGGAAGCCAAACAAATCGGAATTGAATCCAGATGTAAATATCCCCAGTCGTCGAGTGGCCTTGAACCGTAGATCGATTTCTCCAATGGCACCCATCTCGCGAATACGACCCACTTCGGGATCATCGTCTGGCACGTCACCAGACAGAGGCCTGCTGAGTCCCACCGTACCATCCACACTAAGGGGCGTCCAAATCACTGCGGAAACGGTTACAGACCGTAGGAACGGTTCCACGCATATCGCAGATCCCAGGTGAATCTAACATTTCTGACTTGTCGCTACAAAGCGAGGACACAACAGATTCGGAGGTTCCGTTGATAAGTCCACGTCTCAGATCCAAACGTTACCCTTCCCGTCCCGCCAATATTCGTACCGAAGACCTCTCCAGACCAAAGTCTATTGCAGACCAACAATCAAGTCCACAATCACTGGGTGTGGATTGGCCAGAACAGGCCCACGACGCTGCGGTCACAACTCCTAGAGCCGCTACGTTCGATGATGCCTCGCAAATACCCGGCGCCCGGAGGTCTTCCACTGACCAAGTTCGAAAATCGTCCGGTGACGGCCATGACGCCCGAATCCGCAAGGTCTCGGGAGGCTCACGATCACGGAAGATTTCCTCCGGGACCATCAGGCCAGCAGGGAAAAGGAACAGGGATAGTGCGGCCGAAGAGGGTGACGATGAAGGAGGTTATGGCGATCTGCTCAGTGCATACGAAAGCGAAGATGGGTCGCTCCGTTAATTTATTAATTTATTGGACAATACTACGGATTGCGATGCTATTTATCTAGTGTTAGATAGGACGGCTTGGACACCATGATACACCTCGAGAAGTACTGGGAAATGCGGTAATATGTTCTGAAATTGAATGTCAGCGCTGGCGATGTGAACAGAGCCCTGATATCCACCTCATAGGCGACGTGCAATCGAAAGTCTCCAGAACTGGATAATCTGATCGCCGCCAGATAATAGCGAACATTCCATCCACTTAGTCCTTCGTGAATAACGAAGTCTTGGAGTGATGCGAGAGGGATGAATCGACGTGTGACGGTGAGGGGAGCGAACCAAGGTAGCCCGCGATGCGTCTCCAACTGAATTCCGTGAGGGGGAATGATAATAACCGACTCTTGATAACGAGATTCAGGTCCTCCAAGAACGACAGCCAGGAATATTCATACCGAACAGAAGCTGCGTGCACTTGGAGTAGATGAGGGATACCAGGATCAAAAAGAGTGCCGAAAGTATGATAAAATTGTCATGAACCTAGGTATTATGTTCGGTTGTGAGGAGCTTTGGGTAATTCAGGACGTACCCGAGGCCACAGCAGGGAGGCAATCAGTGGAAGAAGAGAATACTGCCAAATCCAACCGGAGACCCCCATGAGTACCCTCCCACTCCCATCTCGAGCAAGCCGCCAGTTTTCTACACGATACTCGGTGAACCCAGGGTGATGAAAGACCCTAAATTCGGGGGAAACCATTCATTGCAGAGGCTGAGCCAGAATGATCGATGATTGACGCTCGTACATGTTGGGGCGTCAAAAATGGTTGTTTATAGCACGCCTCTCTTGAACTTGAACCATCGTCTCGCTAGTCTCTACAGACAGACGCTATAACGATACCCACGCTCGTCCCTTGCTAGTTATATCATCTCGCGACTCTCGCCGCCTCGTCCAGTCTCTCTCACCAACCTCGCCGGCGCCGACCGCACCACACATATCACGACAAACTATCAGTTCAACACGCCGAGACGCAAACCCACTGCCCGTTCATTCATGCATACTTGGCACCCAATGCTTCTCACTCTCCAGCTTTTGGTGTTGCTCCAGGCCGTTTCTGGTACTTTCAGCCCCCGCAATACAGGGCGGGATCAACATTCTAACCCTGTCGAACCTTTTGCTCCATTTGACAAACCAACTGCTATTGTTATGCGCTATAGAAGGCAACGTTCTGTCAATCTTGGCTCCTGGTTCGTCCCAGTCTCGCAAAACCGCTTTTTTGTGACGTTCTATAGGTTCGTACACGAACAATGGATTACCCCGTCCGCCTTCGAGTGCGCAGCAGGCCACAAGGTTTCGGAACTAGACATTGCTTCTGGCTGCAACTCTACCGATCGTGCGCGCACTATCCTCGAAAATCACTGGAACACCTTCATCTCCGAGTCGGATTTTTCCTATCTATCAAGCATCGGCATCAACAGCGTCCGCCTCCCCATCGGATATTGGTCCCTGGGTCCCGAATTTTGTGCAGACACACCATTCTCTCCATTTGCGGAAGTGTATCGTAACTCCTGGAGCTTCGTCGTTCACGCAATAAACATGGCGGCAGGTTTTGGCATCGGTGTCTTGGTCGATTTACACGGAGCCCCCGGGAGCCAAAATGGACAGCCGCACTCGGGGATATCAGACCGACAAGTCGGGCTATTCAAGGACCCGGCTAATGTGGAGAAGACTTTGGCTGTCCTCACGTTTCTTACCCGACAACTGTGCAACGTTACCAATGTCGTCGGTAAGCGCTTTCCATCCTACGTTTCAGACTCGGCATGGTCTTCGCATAACTCATGGTCCTCAGGTATTCAGATCTTGAATGAACCTCAAGATGGTCCCACGCTTATTGATTTCTGTGAGTCCCGATCCTTAATCTAGTGTCCCGAAGCTTAACGCAGGACAGATACCCGTGCAATCTCTGCGATGAGACAAGTTTCCAGCGCTGCTGAGGCATTCCCGATCTATATTCACGACGGCTTCAACCTCAACCATTTTACCGCCTTTATCGCAAACCGCGCTGACTTCATTGTCCAAGATCACGTACGTGTGTTACATTCACTTCATTTGAGCACCGCTGACTTTGAACTCAAGCATTCCTATTTCGTATTTACCCCGCAAGATGAATCAAAGTCTGCATCTCAGCATACCCACGAGATCGAAACTTCACTATCGGACTCATTAGCGACGACTTCCGTCAAGCAACGGGGCAACCTTGTCGTCGATGAATGGTCTTGTGCTCTGACACCTCAAAGCTTATCCAATGAGCCCGATGAAGCGGTAGCTCGTCAAAACTTCTGTACTGCACAGCTGGATGCATACTCTACCACCACAGCGGGCTGGAGCTTCTGGACATACAAGAAGGAGGGATGTGATACCGATCCTGGCTGGTGTTTCACTGCTGCCGTTGGAACCAGTCTACCTCCTGATTTCTTCGCCTACAGGCGGGGTTGCAACTCGCCACGATCTCTTGACAGCCTCTTTGATCTACCCCCAATGTCGGACGTCCTATCCAAGGCTGACGGACCGATCCCCGCATCCACCTCGGTTATACGAAGTATGACGCCGTCGCAAAACTTGGATGGAAAATCAATATCCCCCTTTCACCGTCGTCTTGCGGCCATCCACCATCGGCGTTCGAAACGGGACACCGGCAATATGACGGCTGAGCAGCAGTCAAGTACCAAAGGCTATTCAGATGGATTCCTCACAGCTCGTCTTTTCTGCGAGTATGACGGCTCGCAACTGGGTTTTTCTGGCCAATACATCGACGACACCATAAAGGCTCTCGGTCCTGCTGTGATTCAACCTGGGACAGAACCGTATTACAGTGCAGGATTCACCCACGGCCTTTCCGATGGCGAGGCGCGCCTCAATTGATTCATTTCGCTCAGATACCTAACCCTACGACGATAAATTGTAACAGACTATAACTAGCGTATTGCCCTTATTTTATGTACCTTAGACAAAGGAGATAACTATTTTTGTGTTACAACCGGCACATCGGACCGGCCACGTCGGACTTGGCAACTCACTAGATGTCTCAGACGGTGGTGACCCGCCTTCGGCGGCTCCTCCTCGACCCCCAGTATTTCTGGTGGCTTGCGTCTTTCGTCATCCTGGGCGATCTTCTGTTCTCACAAGCCATCATCCGATGGGTGCCATGTTAGGAGCTCGCAATTGTGGCCGGTTGAACGCTAATTTTTTGTCAGATACGGAAATCGACTGGGAAACGTACATGGTCCAGACGGACGTATATTTGAAAGGTGAACTGGACTATTCCAGAATCACCGGGCCGACTGGGCCTCTTGTGTGAGTTGATTCATGTCGACACTCGGTCTTGGAAACTCATGCACCATAGCTATCCTGCGGGCCATTTGTATATCCATCAACTCCTCCATGGCATTACCAGCGCGGGGGAAAATATTCCGATGGCCCAGCAAATATATGGGATCCTGTATATCACCTCCCTCACACTAACCTGCGTGATATACTGGTTGGCAGGGGGGATCCCGAATTGGGCAATACTATTATTGCCCCTCAGCAAACGCCTACATTCCATTTTTCTCCTGCGGTTGTTCAACGACTGCTGGGCCGTTACGCTCGTACAGGCCGCCATAATCGCCTACCAAACCGGTTATGATGACGTCGGCACATTGCTTTTTAGGTAGGATTTTCCTCGCAAACACTGAGTCTGTTAACACCTCTCTCTCAGCGCTGCATTGTCGGTTAAAATGTCTATACTGCTCTACCTCCCTGCTCTGCTTGTGGTTCTTTTCAAACGCAATGGCCTCCTTGCCACCCTTCGTCATCTGGTGACGCTTGGTGCATCTAACGCGCTTCTTGCTCTGCCATTTCTGGAAGAAGACTACTGGGCATACTTGAGATCAGCATTTGATCTTTCCCGAGTATTCCTCTACAAGTGGACTGTCAACTGGAGAATGATTGACCAGGAAACATTTTTGAGTCCACAGTGGGCAAACGGTTTGCTATTCGGACATGTTTCCGCCTTGGCCGCATTCGGGCTTTTCGCATGGTGCAGGAACGATGGTGGCGTATGGACGGTACTCAAACGCGGTTTTCGCAAGCCCGATCTTCCGGCCAGTTTTGCACCTGTAACCCCAGATTGTGGGTGGAATCGATCTTATAGCATTTCTTCTCTCACACTGCGTCAGACATCGCAACGATATTCTTCACTTCAAACCTAATAGGCCTTATATTCGCTCGCTCGCTTCATTACCAGTTCTACTCCTGGTACGCGCAGCAGCTTCCCTTCCTAGCCTGGAGGACACGATACCCTGTGTTTGTCAAGTAGGTCTTGCGATTCGATGTCATTCATTTGAACCAACGTTTCTCAGAATTGCTTTGATCGTTGGAATCGAGTATTCGTGGAATGTATTCCCGGCTACCTCGGTTTCCTCTACGGTCCTGCTGGCAGCGAATACACTCCTGCTAGCAGGCATCTGGACCGGTTACCCTGGTGGTATCCAATAATTTAATTTAATTTAAGGAATGGGTACTACATAAAGCCTTGACACTCCCGCCAGCGCTCAACCGGAACCCATTCCAAGAACAAATGTGCTTCTACCCCCGCGAGGTAGCACCAGGACCTTCTCGGCACCGTGAACTTGATACGTTTCGGTGCTGGGAATAGCCATCGAGCCCATTGTCACCTCCCCAGCCAGAGGCAGGGCGGTGACAGCGACTTTTGGAAGTGTGAGTTCCCCGTGATGCAACGCAATTAATGTAATGGGCACGCTATACGTAGCGTCGTCCTAAGGCCCGGGTTAAATTTATTAGTCTTTGCAATAGAACGGCACAATTACCATGGCTGCAAAATCTCCTCGTTTCCTGCCGCTTACCAACCATTCGCGCACCATTTCCTCGACATCGAAACGCATCATATAAGCACGTTCTTTGTCGTTCACGTTGGAGCCCCAGTGGAAGGAAGTGTGAATGGTAAGGATCGCAGGTATTGGCTGGCCTGCATAAAGTGAGGGAGTATGCTCTGTCGATGGAGGCGTGGAAGAAACGAGGCGAATGCGTGCGGCGGCGACAATCTTGGATATCATCAAGGTGAGCGGCATATACATATACCAAAAGAACGACGAACGTTCATGTACGGTACATCGACAGGGATCTTGATTTCTCGCCATTTTCCTTGGGACGGGTGGGGATGTTTGTGCTCATGCAGAAGCTGTATCGTCGGCGCATTAGCGGAGGCCCACCCAGGAGATAAATATTTAGACCTTTATCACTTGACGAAGAGGTTCATCGGTCTCGCCGAGTTCACCGAACACCTCAGGAACGTTGAGCTCGCCGGACATCCCGTACATCTCTACCCATGTACTATCTTGCTCCAGCGCTTCAACAAGTCTGTTTACCAGTCCGACTCTTTCTGCAAGTAACGCCGGGGAACTTGAGAGAACTTGCTCAACCGAAGTCTCTATCAAAGTTTCCACTTCTAGAAAACAGCTCAGAACGACTTGCGCCATTAATCATATCCCTTACCTTCACGCAGCATACGGTAGCTTATGCGAAACTTGAGAGAATCCCGCACTTTGTGTGTGGTGAGTAAGAAGATGAAGTAAAAGTCGAGAGCGAACCTGGTCCATTCACAGAATCAAGATAAAACAAGAAATTGGCAGGCTGGGCTGGTGTAACAGTCTGAAGGAGTCGTGAGTTTCAAGCCATTCGCCGCTTAGACAAACGCACTACAACGCTGCGGGCCTGCGGGGAGCACGCTACCACCTGGAGACCGTCCAAGCCTCCATCAGGAATCTGTAACTGGGCAGCTGAGATGCGGACATGCTGGTGGCTCGTGGTAGAAATTGTGAACTTGGAAAAGAGCCTACAGCCAGGACATCAGACACAAATGTGTGCGAAGGGTACGGCTACCGACCTGTTTCCACGGAAGAAATCTTCAACATTGACAGAGATCGGTAGGGTAGTAGCTACGACTCGTGTTAGGTGCAGGGTCCGGGTTATATCCGGTTCTGCAACTGTGACATACTCCACCTCGACGTCGATTTTCTGCAAAAACAGTCAAGATTTAGGAACACGGTCAAGCTCGAGTTTACCATCGCATGAAATGCAGACGCATCGGAGTAAGGAAGTAGAAGTTCCAGATGACTAGCTTCTGAAAGATTCAGCAGGGATAGGCACTCGTCGTCGGCCTGGAGTGGGTTTACGTCATGTTGTTCTTTGGGAACGTGTGAGACCAGACAATGACAAGACACGAGATGGTTCATACCGTTGGTGAGAGCGATCTGCTTATAACGGAAAGTTACAGAGGGGGCATGGAATTTGATTGACGCTTTCGCAACATGATTCCTTCCTGTAAATACGGCAACAAGGAGGGTAGGCGGCTTCCCAAGCTCGACTGTTTGCATGGTTTGAGCGGAACCAAATCTCCCTGAGAATTCAGTCACTCACTGAGGTTAGGCTGATGGAGCCGAACATCCATAGACAATAGGTCCCGAGGTATTCGGACCAAGGAGAAACCGTTTCTATGACCGGAAGATCTTCCCCCAGAGAGAACTTTGCGATGCGCCCATTGAAAGACAAGATGGGACATACGAGCCTCTGTGCTCTCAAGGATATATGTACCAGCCGACGAAGTCTAAGATTGCGTTAGAAAAAAAGGCAACATCAGAGATGGATAAGACGCACAGGACAGAACAACATTGCTTGGGTTTTTCCTGGGGGTATCGCATCGCAGTGTGCAGCAAATCTTAAACGTTCAGAATCTCTCCCAGACAGTATTGCAGCTATTCCATCGATTGGGACGGCCTGACTTGGGGATGAGTCAAGGAAGCGGGGGAGCAAGGCGAAGGCGCTACGCATGGTAAGTGGTTGTGAATGACAACGTTAAGGAAGGAGCCGTCTTTATCTCCAGCTGGCTTTGCGGTGGGAGACACTTGTATTGACATTGCGGGATGTTCTGGATGCGATAAATCTGAAGTCCAAGTTAGCAGCTTATGGTATAAACGTTTATTTTCCAACCAGATTCAAGTGCGGTTGCAGAGTCCCTCATTGCCAGCACAAGACGGGAGATATACTCCGCGCTATCTTCCTCATGCATGAGTAAATCCAACCCCACAGTATCAACGTAGGTCTTGAGAAATGAAAGAAGAATATGGATCCATTCACGATCTTTAGATTTATCCAGTTCCGCATGTGTATCCAGTGCTAGAGACAGCATCAGTGACTCTAGAGAAGTCCACATATGCGGAGCGTAATGTGCGGGTAAGGATGTATAGGTCGTCAAGGCCGCTGCAAGGCGACCACGGTGACTTCGACGGTTGGATCAGCCTGTGAAAACCTTGAGAGAGGGGGTGACCTACACATCGAGGGCCGCCAAGCTTCCGTGAAGCTTGAGAGCAAACTTTCGACGGCCAGCCTTGGCGTACATGTCGATTGCGCGATTCGTTATGCCCACATATGTCTCGTAGAATGTGTCTCTATTTTGAATAGATTCCAAGATGTCTGAGCTGGAGATTTTCTTCTCTGATGCGGGCGAGCCGGAGGAAGAAGGGGCTCGAGGGGAATTGGAAAAGGGAGGACGTGCAGGAAGGTGTCCAACTTTAACACCTATTATATCCAACTTTTTATCGGTCAGGAGCCTGCAAAAATAACATCCGAAGATTGATACCTGGTTTCGAGCCAGCTCCAACAATTCGCCCTTTCCCGCATTGAAAGTGCTAAGCTTAGAACCTTGAAGACTGAGGGTCGCAGCCCAGGCGTCGCATTGATCCACAACACTGAGGGCGGAAGAATATGTCCAGGATTCGACAAAGAATTCAGGAATGGTCTCCTAAGGAACTTGAGCATTGGTCCACTGTGCCCAAAACAAAAGAACGCACCTCGACTTCACGTAATCGGCGACCAAAGGCGCCGAGAAATGCTCCAGATTTTCTGCTAACCTCATTGATTCGGCCCAGGTTAGCGAGAAGTTCGCATTGACGAGCAAGAAGGTATATTCGGAAGTCGAATACGGATATGGTGTTGGCGAGAATTAAATCCCGGTACGGCTTCTTGGAGATCGACAAGAGCTGGCAAGAATCGTCGTTGGGACTGGGAGTGATTAGAGTACCGAACCAAGAGAGATTCTTTTCTTTCAGCACTTGATAAAAAGACGCCTCCAGCTCGTCATACTGCAAAAGAGCGTCCTCAAACAGGTTGACACCCTGGAACGAGCCCGCAAGACTTTCCTAAATTCGGATTAGTCTTTGCTGAAGGGTGCCACGAGCTCTGTACCTTGAGGATGAAAAAAGTACAAAAGTTCCAACCGGGCATTTGCCGCTGGCTCTCGGACCGCTTAACTTCGTCTTCCCTCTGTGCCACCGCGAGATCGAAAGAGGACAACAGGCCGTCCTTGAGTTTGTTGACAAATTCCGCCCATGCGGCAGGATTGTCGTATCCGGAGGTCCATGCGAGCTGTACACACCTTGTCGGCGAGTAAGAATGCATGTAGGTTTCGTAAAATTATATGAGCACCTATCCCGCCTGTCGGTGTTGAAGTCTGCCTTCAGCTTGTCCAGGACGGAGCCCTTCAGCTGGAAGAAATTTCCACTCGGCGTCCGTGCATCTGGCCGGACGACGTGGAGTATAAGCCATTCTTGGTTTTTCCGAGAGGTAACAATGGAGTGCCAATCTTTGACTTGACGCTTGATTGAAGTCTTGTATGTTTCAAGGTCGGTATCCTTGCGCGAGTGTTAGATTCTGGCCAGAGTCCGCATTAACCCGGTTACCTCACAAGTAACGATGTAGATGTTGAGGAACGGTTTCTCCAGCAGAGTTGCCGGAATTTGGGACGTGTGTTCGTCGCGTAAAGACTCGAGTGGCACGAGCGAAATGTCTAGTTCTTGGATGGTTCTGATCGACGGCCGAGACGGGGACTTCCAATGGATGTTGCGCAACGGCAGCTGTGCAAGAAGGGCGGTGTGAATTTGGTCCCAGTTCCCAGAGGACAGGAACGCCTGTGCCCCAGAATAAGACACGAGCACGCGCTGGGAAGGTGCCATGTCGAATGTTTGTCTGTGTCATGCGATCCAAACAACCACCTGTCGCCCAATGCGGAAGGTACTCATTTTGTAGAGCCAAACTTGAAGAAATGAATGTAGCAATGAGTCTCCCGACACCAACATGCCATTCCAAAACAAAAATTTATTACGGGACACAGTTGCTTCACACAGCAACCGTGGTCCATGGAGTACCGACGCCGCATTCCCCAGCTGGTACCCCACACGCGACTGTCAAATGACATGTGTTGGCGTCTAATGAACGGGAGACGAAGTTTTGGTGCCCTGAAGGATGTAGAACTCGAGATTCAAACTGAAAATCCAGGACAAGCCGTTACTAGTACTTCTCACAGCACCGATGCCTTTACGTTTATATTTACAATGTGGGGCTCATTTACATATCCATGAAACACAAATAAGTATCGTAGACATAATGCATCTCTCTTGTTTAACGGACTTGCTTCAAATCGAACAATTTCGGCTGTAACGCATGTGGACATCACCTACCACTCGGACACTTGCGTTCTACTCAATCATTTCTGGACCGTTTTTCGAGATCTTTGTTTCTATGGACTCTCAAGGATGTGTTCTGAAGTCTAGGACAAAAAAATCCACAGGTTACGGGCTCCATTCCCCCATTTATTACCCAAGAAGTTGGCAGGTGGTAGGAAATTGACGGTTTTCACCTATTTTATGCATTCCACAGATAAATGGGAGATCAGAAACATCGAAGGAGGCTTTCAGACCACAGTTATATACAAGAGGTATGCTCAAAGAAGCTTTTGTGCATGCAGATGCTCTGATGCTTTCAGAATGAACCGAATATCAAAGATTTCCATACTAAAAGTGTTCAATTGAAAAAATTATGCCGTTTATCGACGAATGGGTGATTTCACACAAACCAAAATGCTAGATCACATTAAAGGGAGGATCTGCGTCGGGTGGTGCACTCGGATTGTGCTAGAAATAAGTCGATACCGAGATATTCACCGATCTTCGTTAAATGTCCGGAATGACTGGGAAGGACAGTACTTGCCGGCAAACTGTATTTCCGCCACTATGAGAAGCAAGGCAACTGGGTATGGACTCTGGGGAGTTAAAAAGGATAAAATAAACTGATCAGAAGAGGCCAAAACTGTGCTTCGAGCAAAAAGACTCGACACCTGTGCGATTCGAACACACGCGGGGGATGTGTGTCTTCCAGAAGAGGCCAGAACTACAAAAAGACTCGACACCTGCGCGATTCGAACACACAAAAAGACTCGACACCTGTGCGATTCGAACACACGCGGGGAAACCCCAATGCCTTTACCAGCTAACATAGCAGGGCATCGCCTTAACCACTCGGCCAAAGTGTCCATGGGAACAGGTGTAGGGCAGCCAAATAAATAGCGATTTATTCCGAGTCCAAGAATCTAGGAAATCGAATAACAGACGGGATAACACCAGCGCGAGATACGCCCTCGTGTGACGCTCTGCTGACTGAGCTAAAGGGGAGCATTCCACGTGGATGGATAACAGTGGACACGTTAACCAGCTGGGTGAGGCCCAAGAATAATAGAATAATTCCACCCAGGCCTTGCCTGCATCAGCAAAACCTGATTTTTACCCTAGTGGGCTGTAGTTGCCTGTAGCGGCCCTATGTATGGCTGTAGTGCTATGTAGTGCTACATAGTTTTAGGGGTTCTACATAGTGCTACATAGTTTTGGCCACACTACATAGTGCTCTGTAGTAGAATAGGGGTACTCTGTAGTGCTTCATAGTTAAATAGGGGCAGTATGTATTTACAAAGCAGTTTGCGCTCTATAACACCAGCCAGGAGACCGACCATGGGCTGAAACATTTCATCGCGCCAGTTACTCGTTGAAAAATATTCAATTAATACGACAGTGTAGTAACTACTGAGATAATGCATAGAAGAGTTCTTTATTGAACCATTTGGACAGCCAAAAGTCCTCGCAGTAGTCCAAACTCAATTCCTTTGATAATCGCCTGTCTGCGGTCTTTCCGAATCGAGGGCTGAGCTCAACCGGAACGCGAAGTCGATCCAATGGGACAACATCACCCAATCTAGACTGATCTGACCTTCGAGCTCGTTTGAGCTGATACATACCGCTGGCTGGCTCCGGGAAGGGTCCTCTCACTTTGCTCGTGGGATCCAGGTGATGCACTATATCGAACCGCTGAACATATGCGAGAAACCCGTTGGTTCCTGCCAGCTGGTTACAACCTCTCGCGGGAACAACACAGAATATCATCTGAACTTGGCACACGGTGTGACCTGAACAAAAGATTGAATGCAAATTTAGAGCCAGTGCTTTAATACGTACCTTCAAGGCCACTACGCGGCCATTGAAGCCCGGAATCACTGTTAACAATCACCGCATCAGCACGACCACATTTCCAATGACGATCTGGGGGAGCAGCGTTGATAGTCTCCGGTACCAGTATTTTATTGGTATCGTGAAAAGCGCGGGATTGGATGCGGACATTGTGCCAAACTTCCAGTTTTTTGAACGGAAGCTTTTCCTCGAGCCTCGGGCGCCTGCCGCCAATTACAATCAGGTTCCCATGCGACCGGTGCAAGAATGCCGCGAGGGCGGGCCGCAAATCCGGTAGCCGGAACCTGGTGGCGGCCGCGTCGACAGTTATTTGACGGCCAACATAGTCTCGAGCGAGATGGAACGCTGTGCTGCCGTCTGGCGATGTAAATGTTCGGAACGGGAGTGGGGCATTCGGGAATCGGCCTTCTGACAGCAGAGAGCTCTGTAGAAAGTAGTTCACGTTCACCCGGTTGGTACCAGAGAGACGGGCAACGGGATCAATTCGGTCCAACAGCTCGGAAGTGCGATTGACCAACAGCGAGGGCTCCTCATCCAAGATAGCGCTGGGTTCTGGATCGATCACTGGCACCGGGTCACGAGCACCAAAGTCGACACCTGCACTTGCAATCGCAGTTGCGAGATCGAAATGCCTACACTTGTCCCCGCGGTCTAGGTGCCGGCATATCTGGGCCTCGTAATTCTGGTTGTTGGAGTTGTAAGCAGGGTCCTTCACCAGGGTGATATAGGCGTGCTCAGTAACATCAGCACTCCATTGAAGTGGGACTCCGTTGGCACGAATAGCCGGAATGACGCTTTGGAGGAATTCTAGTTTTGGAATATACCAGTTGTCGATCGGGCCCTTTTTCCCTTTCCGAACACCGGCTTTGAGAATAGAATCCTTCTTGTTATGAAATGTCTTTAAGCACGTGGACATCTTTGACAAGATGTCTTCGCTTATGGCCGGGGCTTGACCGTAGTAGAAAAAATCGTTGAGCGACGCAATAGTTGTCAAAAAATCCTTTGGCACGGCCCCTGCGATTATGGGGACAATGTATCGTTGTATGTCTCTATGTTCTCGTCCCGTCGTCTGCTTCGCCTTGGAGATTCCTTCCTTGAAATGACGCATTCCCGAATGCGGTCGCAGCACAGAGAATTGAAAGTCTATTTCTGCGGCACCAAGGGCTTGAATGCACCATTGGCAGAGATGATCATAGAACATTTTCAGCCAATGGTGCAGGATTTCGGGTGTAAGAAACTCTGAAGGTTCGGCCAATGGCCAATTTCGCCAGAAGGGTCGGTGAACGCCGTTGAGACGAAGTTTTTTGGCTGCCTTGATGTACACTGAAAGATCCCAGGGATCAATTTCCCGCTCCAGCCTGATTAGTTGCGAAAGTGTGTGCGAGGCCATCCTTGGTGGATGTCGGAACGGATCACCGAAATGCTTGTATGAGGCCGTCGTGACGGATGATGTTTTCCCTGCAACCCCAGCTATTAGAGCAGATTCAGGGGTGTCGACAATGTACGCGACGAGAGGAGTAAAACAGAATCTCCGCCAGCCCAAAGGGTCGGTCATCATCAACCCAATTTGTGCAGTCTTTTTAAGTGGCTCAAGGACAAAGTCCATGACGGAATGGAAGAGACGGCTGTCTAACACACCCCTGATCTCGGGGTTCTTTTCCCGAAATTTAGCGATGGGGAGTAAGGCTAGAAGTAGAAAAGCGTGATGAGACGCTTTCATACGAAAGTCCATATCAATTGCTGCCAGGCTGATCAAGAGAGGGTGGGCCTGGCGGTTTCCAGTCATAGCAGACAGTTGAGTCTTATCCGAGGACAGTATCGATCCAAGAACGGTGGCGCCGTCGGGCACTTCGCCCTGAATCAAATGTCAAACTCATGTCCGCTACACGAGAGGGATCGCTTACCTGTATATTCCAGGCCACATCACCCGAGAGCCATTCGGTATAAACTCTCATCAATTTTTCAGATGTTGCCCACAGGCGGAACGGACTAAATTGTATGAAGTCCTGGACGAGAGGATTCCGAAGCAAGGTTTGTAGGCACTCCAAGGGATCCCGGTAATACAGAGTCAGCGGGCTTTTGGTGGGATACTGTGTCTTCCATGTGATCGCTTGCCACTCGGGGCCACTAGGTAAGATTTCAATACGGCTGCGAAGATCTTTCGCAGTTTCGAAGGATAAACTCATTTTTGCCGTCTGCAGGATAGCTCGAATCATATTCTCTGTACTCGAAAGAGGAATTCATACCAAGCGTAATTTAAGGAACTCATCAGTAGCAGCGACAGTCATGTTGGACCTCACAATGAACGAGGTGATCTCCCATTCGTCAGCGGAGGCAAAGGGATAGTATAAGTTGGACCGGCGTTCATTCGCGTGCGTGTCGCGACGAAAGGTGTCCATGAATGTGTCGGCACGTCCGTATGTCTGGGCCGCGCCGGGGTAATACTCCCGATAGAAATTCTTGGGAGCAGGATCTTCGTCGTCGTTCATGGGGGTGTCGGCAAACAGGGGAGCATCAAACTCTTCCTCATAGATTTGAGAAGCCATTTGAGCCTGGCTCCCCTTCCTCAGGTTATATTTTTGCGTGATAGTTTGGGCCGCTTTCAGGACTGCCGGATGCAAAGAGGGATGGCAGCGGCCGTTGGG